>CM066314.1:229444928-230644928 GCA_033807775.1 Saussurea involucrata
ACCTGGTAAGACAGTACGAAAGCTTCATTTGTGGTAAGAATGAAACTCTCTCTGAAGTACACCAACGTTTTAACTGTTTAATAATAGATCTGAAAACCGTTGGTAAGGAATATTCTAACTTTGAAGTGCTGACAAAGTGTTTAGAATGTTTACCTGAAAGCTGGGACAGTTATTCTATGTGTCTCAAGCTGTCAAAGGATCTAAAATCAATGACCCTTTCTACCTTATATGGCACGATGCTGAATCATGAGCAATCGAGTCATCTTAAGAAGAATCTTGTAAAAGATTCCAAAAGCACCCCTGTTGCTTTAATCTCAGAGGAACCTTCCACTCAGCGACCCTCGGTCACTATCACTGAGTTGGAGAGTAACTCTGAAAGGTCATCAGATTCTGACTCTTCAGATGATGATGAATCTTTGGCTCTCCTCACTAAAAAGTTCAAGAGATTCGCCAAAAAGAAAATGTTCAGAAAGAATAAACCTCTTTCCATTACTGACAAGCCAAGATCATCAGCTCCTGTTGATAAGGCTACTGCTACTTGTTTTAACTGCGAAAAGATAGGACATTTCGCTAACGAGTTTAGGTCAAAGAAAGTCTCTAGACCCTCAGCTTTTCCAAAGAAAAACTTTATTCCTAGGAATAGAGATGACAAATACGCCAAGCTGAAAGAAAAGTATGCGAAGCTGAAAAGCTTTAAGAAGAAAGGCAAAGGCCTGATGGCTAACTATGATTGGGCTGCCTCTGATAAAGAAGAATCATCATCTGACTCTAAAGATGATGAATCCAATCTCTGTCTTATGGCCAAGATTGAAGATGAGGAAGAAAGTTCAGACATTCCCTCTACTTCAACCTCTGCAACTCAGGTATCACCTTCTTTCTTTACCAATATTGCAAATATTGATGAAGCTGATAGTCTTCGTAAAATCGATCTCTTGACTAGAAGTTGATATGAAGCCATGAATGGCAAAACAATAGTTGAAAATCAAAACCTTGATCTCGCTGAACAGCTTAAAAACTGTCACCTTCAAATAGAAAATCTTTCTAAAATTGAAGAAAATTTTAAAGATCAAGTTCACCTAAATCAGCTAGTCAAAATCGAGCGCGAAAAAGCTATCGCTGCATTAAAGGCTGAAAAAGCTACTGTTGATGGATGGTACAATTCCTCAACAAAGATCACTGAGATAATTAAGTCTCAGATTCCCCTGAGTGATAAACGTGGGCTTGGTTACAAAGATGAAAATCAAGAACCAACCACTGATCGATCCATGCTCTTATTTGGAACTTTCGTATCCTCAGTCGCTGATACTTCATCCTCTCAGTGTTCCTCTTCTAGACCGCCTATCCCTGAGGAAATTTCTACCTCTTCAAAAGGTAAAGAGAAAATGGTTTATCCAAAACCTACCTCTGTCTTTAAAGATAAGGGTAAAGGAATTGCTTTTAACCAAAATCCTCAGAAGGGTACCTCTGTACCAAAGCTGAATGCTTCTAAAACTTTAGTGATTCATTCCTCTGGATCAAGGAATCAGATCTCTGGATCTACTCAGCGTGGATCTATTCAGCGATCTACTCCTAGACTCAGAGTGGATGTCTTTGGTAAGAAATCCGAAGAACTAAATGTTTCTCCCATTTCAAAAGGCAATAGCTTATTTGGTGCTGGTCCTTCTAATTCAAAATCAAAAGCTCAGCATTCAAATGGTCCTAGAACTACTTTTAGTTATAGGAAATGTTATCACTGTGGACTTACTGATCATATTGCTAGTAAGTGCCCCACAGCCACCAAAGCTGAAAAGATAGCTAAGGTGAAGATCATTGCCCCCAAGGCAAAGAAGACCACTGAGGTTAAGAAATTAACCAAAGTGAAGACTGATAAAGCTGAATCTTCAAATGCTGCGAAGACTGCTGAACCTTCCATTCCAACTACTTCCACTGACAAACGTGTACACATGGTTAAGTGGGTACCCAAGAAAAACTAATCTTCCTTTGTAATGCAGGTTAAGAAGGGTATCTGGTATCTCGATAGCGGATGCTCTAGACACATGACTGGAAAGAAAAGCCTGCTCGCTGAATACAAGGAAGAGAAGGGTCCCTCTGTGACTTTTGGTGGAAATAGAAAAGGACATACCCGAGGGTTTGGTGTACTCTCAAATGGTACAACCACCTTCAGAAGAGTCGCATATGTTGAAGGGCTGAAGCATAATCTTCTAAGCATCAGTCAGCTTTGTGACATGGATAACAAAGTAATATTTACTAAGGAACCCTGCTTTGTCGCTGACAAAAAGGAGAAAATAGCTCTCAACGGTTATCGTTTGGAAAATGTTTATGTAATAAACATGGACTCAACAACCACTGAGAACTCCTGTTTCTTCTCAAAAACCTCATCTGATGTCAACTGGCTATGGCATAAGAGGCTCTCTCATCTAAATTTCAAGACACTGAACACTCTTTCTTCAAAAGAGTTAGTCACTGGTCTACCTCAACACTCATACGCCAAAGAGTCTTTATGTTCAGCGTGTGAGAAAGGGAAGCAGACCAAAGCAAGTCTCCTCAGTGTCATCTCCTCTACAAACTTCTCTATATGGATTTGTTTGGCCCTGTTAACAAACAATCCATCGCTGGAAAGAAATATACACTGGTCATAGTTGATGAATTATCTCGCTATACATGGGTAATGTTTCTCCGTTCTAAGAGTGACACCCCTGAAGAACTCATCACCTTTGTTCGGAAGATGGAAACCCTGAACAACTTGACCGTTCGCTCAATAAGGAGTGATCATGGGACTGAATTCAAAAACAGTTCTCTTGATTCCTTCTTTGAGAGCAAGGGTATTTCTCACAACTTTTCTTCAGTGAGAACACCGCAACAAAATGGAGTCGCTGAAAGAAAAAATAGAACAATTATTGAAGCTGCACGTTCAATGCTCAGCGATTCTCACCTGCCTACTCAGTTTTGGGCAGAAGCTGTCAACACTGCTTGTTTTACGCAAAACAGGTCGCTGATAGTCAAAAGATTCAATAAAACAGCCTATGAACTTTTTCATGGGAGAAAGCCTTCAATTAGCTTTCTTCACATCTTTGGATGTCAGTGTTTCATACTGAATAACAGAGATGCCCTTGGAAAGTTTGATCCTAAGGCTGATGATGGAATCTTTCTTGGATATTCTTCAATCACCAAAGCCTTCAGAGTCTTCAATCGTAGAAGACAAACTGTAGAAGAAACTATTCACGTCACGTTTGACGAATCCCGTTCAGCGAACTCTAAACCGTCCGCTGATACTGAAGAACTGAATCAATGGATGTTTTCTCATCTTGGTGATTCAGAAGATGTTCCCACTCCTCATACTCATACAGTTGAAGATGATAGTCCTACTATCATCCCAAATATGCAGAATAGTGAAGCTGAAACATCATGGGTCTCAGCTGTTCCTTTAAACACTATACCTGCTTCTGAACCAAATGTCTCAGACATTCCATCTACTTCTCAGCAATCAGTGAATATAATGACAACTGCACCCATTCCTCTCTTGGCTGATACTCCAGAAGCTGCTGAAGCCTCATCTTCAGCTCCTCCAGTTCAGTTTGAGTCAGCGTCTCACGCTCCGACTCAGCGATGGACTGTAAATCACCCAATTGATCAAATACTTGGTGATCCAAACGCTGGTGTTCAGACTCGACGAAGTGCAGGTAATATTTGTTTGTTTGTTAACTTTATTTCTCTTATTGAACCAAAGAAGATAGATGATGCCCTCAAAGATCCAAACTGGGTCAGCGCCATGCAAGAAGAGCTTACTGAATTCGAAAGAAACAAAGTTTGGAAACTTGTTCGAAGACCAACTGACAAAACAGTGATAGACACTAAATGGGTCTATCGAAACAAGTTGGACGAACATGGAACTGTAACCCGCAACATGGCTCGTCTTGTTGCTCAGGGATACAGACAAGAGGAAGGCATAGATTACGACGAAACATTTGCTCCAGTAGCAAGACTAGAATCTATTCGTCTATTCTTAGCATACGCTGTACACAAAGACTTCAAAGTATATCAGATGGATGTTAAGTCAGCGTTTCTAAATGGAAAGCTGAATGAAGAAGTCTATGTGGAACAACCTCCAGGATTCTCAGATCCTAAGCGACCAGGTTATGTTTATAAACTGGATACGGCACTTTATGGCTTAAAGAAAGCTCCTCGTGCATGGTATGACACTCTCTCTACTTATCTCCAATAGAACCCGACCCAACCCGATACACCGATCAGCCCATCTTATTTTTATTTTTTAGGGTTAAGTTGAGCACCCCTAATTTCAGCCGCTACCTTCCTTTCCCTCTCTCTCTCATCGACACTTCGACTGTTCGACAGCCTCCCTGAGCTCCCTCAGCCGCTACCTTTCCCTCTCAGGCTCTCACTCTCAGCTCTCACTCTCATCCCTCAGCCGCTATCTTCTTCTTCGCTCCAAGCCCCTTTTTTATGCCATTTTTGTCGATGCAGGGTGCCCTCACCATTTCAGATCTCTCTCTTTGACTCTCCCTTTCTCTATCTTCTCTGATATTTAACGTCTCACTGCTTCACGAAGACACGAACCACAGGTTCACAGTTCACACTCCACAGTCTACAGCCTCCGATTTATTTGAAGAACACACGATGGCGGTACTGGTATTGATTTCTATTTTGCTTTCTTCAGTTTGATAGATAGTACCTTCGATGTCCTTTATGTTATGATAAATGATTGTGCATTGGTTTCTTCAGCTTAGTCATGGTCAAAATGGTTTTAATTTTCTTGAAGACCAATAAAGATATTTTAGGGCACTTAACTGTTGTTAATGACAGAAATTGAAAGAAAATATATAAGAAAAGGAATCATAATTATATCATACATAACTGTT
This sequence comes from Saussurea involucrata, assembly GCA_033807775.1. NCBI lineage: Eukaryota > Viridiplantae > Streptophyta > Magnoliopsida > Asterales > Asteraceae > Saussurea > Saussurea involucrata. Next base: position 229,449,806 of record CM066314.1, read on the forward strand.
ATTAAATCTGTTATGTTAATTATATTCTATTTGGAAAATGAAGTGAAATATATACTTGTTTTATGACTCATGGATTTGATGCAGTTGAAATGATTGTTAGTTTGGTTTGGTTTTTTGAATCAGGCCCTATTTAGTTCATGAGTTAACTAAGAAAAAGATTATCTTGTTGAATGAAAAATCTTGATTGGTTTGTTCTTGTGCTAAATTCATGTTGGTTTGATCAAGATATATGGTTATGTCAATGATTAAAGGCATAACCTAATAAGTGAAATATGTTGGCTGATGATCTTCAGAATTCAGATGCACATTATTTGTTGTGTTGGATTTGATGGTTTTAGTGGATTACATTGGCTATTTGTTCAACATGGCATTCTAATATGTTAGTAATAAAAAGAAATGATAAATAATTGAAATGAACCAATCTGTTTCATTCTTCATATTTTCATTCTTCATTTTCATTTTCATTTCATTCATATTTTCATTTTCATTTCATTCATATTTTCATTCTTCATTTTCATTTTCATTTTCATTTCATTCATATTTTCATTTTCATTTCATTCATATTTTCATTCTTCAGCATGAACCAATCTGTTTGTTATTGTAATCTGCTTGTTACCTAATCTGTTTGTTATATAATCTGTAATTTTTAACAGTTGAATGATCTATATATGAAACCCTTTTTATTACGTATAGATTGTCAATCTGCAAAACCTATTTTAGAAAATGATATAAAAAACCCGAACCCGTCCGAAACCCGAATTGTTTAAAAAACCCGAACCCGAACCCGTCCGAAATTAAAATATTAAATGGGATATTGATATTTATTAAAAAAATATTTTTTTAAACAATTCGGGTTTCGGACGGGTTCGGGTTTGTAATAACCCAACCCAACCCGATCAGTATTATCCGAGAAAAAATATCGGGTTCGGGTTACGGGTCAGGGGGTTCATCGTTTTCGGGGATCTCGGGTTTAGGGTCGGTCGGGTTCATCGGGTTCGTCGGGTTTTGCTCACCCCTACTTCAAGCAAAGCGGTGTCATATCGCCTTTTTTAACTAAAAAATTTCAGATTTTAGGCTATGTTTGGCAAAATACCTGATAAACTAATTAATGACTTATAAATTAGCTGGTAGTTAATAAGTTAGTTGTTGACTGTTAAAAAAGTCACATTTAGTAAAACTAGTTTACAAGCATGTAAAATGACTAAAAATTTATCAATTACAACATTTTATTATATAACTAAAAATATTATAGCAATATAATATGTTAATTAATATAATCAATGTAGTAAAGAAAAATTAATTAATATAATATGTTTTTTTTGGAAGGGTGTCCTTGTTGGTGCAAGTGTACCACATCTCTATATATTTATATATATTTATTTTGATGATTACAAACACACCGTATTATTGTTTATCTAACAATCCTATCCAAGTGTACAGTTCTTGAAGAACACGAAGATTTTATCTGAAGAGTTCAAGACGGAAGATTTACGTTGTCATTAGTGTTTATAATTTATAATGATAAACACCCTAAAATAATATACCACTTGGATATTTCTAAAAACCCAATAAATAATTTATTTAAATAAAGTTTTTTTTTAGAAGATCTAGCAAGATTTTGCTTTTTCTGACGCAGGTATACCGCGAGGTTCAGCAGGTATACCGCGGCGGCTTGATGTTACCTCTGATTGATTGGTCGTACTTTTTTCTGACGCAGGTATACCGCGGTGTTTAGCAGGTATACCGCGGGTACAGTTGGGCGGTATACCGCGATGTTTAGCCGGTATACCGCGGGTACAAGTTTACGTTTGTTTTGCAGGGTTGACTTTCTCTTCTGACAGTGTACTTTTTACTGCACGGTATACCGCGTGCATTTGGCGGTATACCGCGAATGCATGTATCCGTTGGAAGAGCTGCTATATAAATGCATGCGATGGTGGAGAAGAAAAGATAGACAATACAGATACAACCAACACCATCACTGCTCATCTGATCTCTCTCATTTATAATATATATATTTTATAAAACCTTTTTTATAAAATATCCAAGTGTGAGATATTATACAAGAGTGATTACCCATTGTGAGTTATACTCCTCTTGTAAGTATTTGAATAACGGGTGTGTGATCCTGTTTATCTCATAGCAGAGGCTTGAGAAACTATTACAAATTCCTTTGTATTTGGTTTGTGTTCTACCGTAAAGAATACATTTATTGGATCGTGTCGAGAAGTGTCTCGGCTGCTGGTTTATCACAGTTGGTGGTAAATCAGTAAATCTCCGTGTCAAGTATCTCTATCCCTTATCTCTTTATATTTCCGCTGTGCATTTAATTATATCTGTTTATATAATTATTGTATATATACTCTGCTTTATTTACTGTATTTATACTATCCTGTATTTATACGTATCTGTTGTGTTTTCATATACTCTGTTGTATTTATATTATTAAGATATTTTTTATAAAAGGATTTTTGAAAGTAAAAGTTTTAAATACAACCTTACCCCCCCCCTAGGTTGTCTAACAATTGGTATCAGAGCGGGGCTTTCAAAAATTATCTGTTTAAATTTTTAAAGTTATATCTTTTATATAATGGCTCAACAAACTGTTTTGTTTTCAAAACCTCCTATTATTGATACTGAAAAATTTGGTCTTTGGGCAAAATTATTTGAATGTCACGTGCGTGGCAAAAATAGAAAGATGTGGGAAATTATTGAAAAAGGAAATTTTATTCCAACCAAAATCGTAAATGATCTTATTGTTGAAAAAGATTCTAAAGAGTGGACTCCCACTGATGAAGCTTCGTATTGTTTAAATTTTGAAGCTAAAAACATGTTATATGCTGCTTTAAATTCTGATGAAATAGAAAGAGTTTATACTTATGAAACTGCTAATGAAATCTGGCAAAGTTTAAATGACACTCATCGTGGAAACACGCAAGTCAAAAGCAGTAAAATAAATATTCTAGTTCATGATTATGAAATGTTCGAGATGACTCAAGATGAGTCTATCGATTCTATGTTTAAAAGATTTAACCTGATAATGACTACTTTACAAGGATTAGGTCGTACTTATCCTAATGAAGATTATGTAAGGAAGATTCTTCGAGCACTACCTTCGGAGTGGATGCAAAAGATTACATCGTTAGAAGATTCCCGAGATCTCTCAACAATGAAGCTCGACGATCTTGTCGGCAATCTTAAAGTGCACGAAATTGCACTAAAAAGAAATCAAGTTCGGGATCAAGTCAAAAAGAAATCCATAGCTCTCAAAGTCGTTGCCCCTAAAGATGAGGAAGAAGAAGAGGAGGAAGAAGCAAGTTCCTCAAATGACGAATCCGAAAGTCTTGACGATTTAATCGAGATGGTAAGAAAACTCTCTAAACTTTTATCTAACAAAAAGTTTGCCAATATTGATAGGTTTCAAGGAAATGGAGACTACCATCGTGGTGGTAAAAATCAAAGTCGCAACGTCCATAACAAATATGACGAATCTAGTGACGATGAAAAAGCCAATAAAAAGAAAGGCTTTTGCTATGTGTGTGGTGATAAAAATCACTATGCAAATGTGTGTCCAAAACGTGCTAATCAAATCAACACACCAAAAACATTCGTCGGAGCCGCGTGGAGCGCAAACGAAGATAAAGACAAGAATATTTGTCTCATGGCCGACCGTGATAATGAGGTATCTACATCATGTTTTCATGACAATAATTATGATAGTAATTATAGTGACAATTATTATGAAAATGAAGATGAAAATAATCTTGACGAATTATATAAATCATTCCATGACATGGCCGCTCTTGCAAATAGGTATCAAGATGAAATCTCAAAATTAAAAGAAACCGTATCTGCATGTGAAAAGAAAATAGATGACGGTAAACAAAAATCTGCTCATGATTTAGATGTTATCACTAAATTAGAAAATAAATTAAGTGAAAAAGATATTTGTAAATCTTGTGTTATTTTAAATGATAAAATTGCATGTTTAGAGAAAAGAACACGTGAAAATATTTTATGTACAAAATGCGATATACTTGAAAATGATAATGCATGTTTAAAAGCTAAATGCGATTTATATGAAAAAGATAATCTGTTAGCTAATGCATTTCAAAATAGCAATGATAAAGTGTTAAAAATGCTAAATATGTCGAATCGCATTAATTGTAGAAAAGGCATTGGTTCTAATACATGTATTGATACGTGCTCGTGTATTCAAATTAAAAGGTGTTTTGAACCACCTAAAGTTAAAACGAGAAAACCTTATGTGCAAAAACCTCCGTATGTATCCAAAATGAATAATGTGAATTATATGCCGAGGAAACCGTATGCTTGCATGTATAATAGCAAATTTTCTAGACCAAAGAATAATGTAAATTTGCATGCTTCATTTTACGTCTATGATAAATACGATCGTAAAATAAAAATGGTTAGAAAATGGATTCCGAAAGGAATGTTTAATGTTGACAATCCCGGTGGGATGCGTTTGTGGTTTTAAACAAATTTTGTGGATTGTATGTTGTCATGTTTTATTTTATGTCGACAACATATTTTAATTTTTTTTGCAGTTTATGTTTTATACTAACTGTTAAAAGGACCCATAAGAAAAGGGTACCACGAAATATTTTCTTTGCCTTTTGTAGGTGTTTCCTGACGAGGATACAATACGTGTTTCCTGACGAGGATACAATACGTGTTTCCTGACGAGGTTATAATACGTGGTTTCCTGGCGAGGATATAATACGTGTTACCTGCCGAGGTTATAATACGTGGTTACCTGCCGAGGTTATAATACGTGGTTACCTGCCGAGGTTATAATACGTGGTTACCTGCCGAGGTTATAATACGTGGTTACCTGCCGAGGTTATAATACGTGGTTACCTGACGAGGTCATAATACGTGGTGATTTTTTTTTATCACATAAAATTAACCGAAAATTGAAGCCTTAAGATCCGTTTTGGTGCAAGTGTTTCGTATTGGTTTGTATATCTTTGTCTCTATTGCTTTTTGCATTTTATTTTATCCCTCAAATTTTATAAAATCAAATTGATATCGTTATTAATTTGAGGGGGAGCGTTTTAGCTCTTTTACCCATGAGTTTATGCTACCTCAAATATATGCATATTTTGAGGGGGAGCATCTCTCGAGGGGGAGCATACCGTCTTTCTTAACCCTTTTTGCTTCGACAAACGGGGGAGAGAAACCGCATATGCTCTTGCTTAGCGGTTGTGTTTGTCATCATCAAAAAGGGGGAGATTGTTGGTGCAAGTGTACCACATCTCTATATATTTATATATATTTATTTTGATGATTACAAACACACCGTATTATTGTTTATCTAACAATCCTATCCAAGTGTACAGTTCTTGAAGAACACGAAGATTTTATCTGAAGAGTTCAAGACGGAAGATTTACGTTGTCATTAGTGTTTATAATTTATAATGATAAACACCCTAAAATAATATACCACTTGGATATTTCTAAAAACCCAATAAATAATTTATTTAAATAAAGTTTTTTTTTAGAAGATCTAGCAAGATTTTGCTTTTTCTGACGCAGGTATACCGCGAGGTTCAGCAGGTATACCGCGGCGGCTTGATGTTACCTCTGATTGATTGGTCGTACTTTTTTCTGACGCAGGTATACCGCGGTGTTTAGCAGGTATACCGCGGGTACAGTTGGGCGGTATACCGCGATGTTTAGCCGGTATACCGCGGGTACAAGTTTACGTTTGTTTTGCAGGGTTGACTTTCTCTTCTGACAGTGTACTTTTTACTGCACGGTATACCGCGTGCATTTGGCGGTATACCGCGAATGCATGTATCCGTTGGAAGAGCTGCTATATAAATGCATGCGATGGTGGAGAAGAAAAGATAGACAATACAGATACAACCAACACCATCACTGCTCATCTGATCTCTCTCATTTATAATATATATATTTTATAAAACCTTTTTTATAAAATATCCAAGTGTGAGATATTATACAAGAGTGATTACCCATTGTGAGTTATACTCCTCTTGTAAGTATTTGAATAACGGGTGTGTGATCCTGTTTATCTCATAGCAGAGGCTTGAGAAACTATTACAAATTCCTTTGTATTTGGTTTGTGTTCTACCGTAAAGAATACATTTATTGGATCGTGTCGAGAAGTGTCTCGGCTGCTGGTTTATCACAGTTGGTGGTAAATCAGTAAATCTCCGTGTCAAGTATCTCTATCCCTTATCTCTTTATATTTCCGCTGTGCATTTAATTATATCTGTTTATATAATTATTGTATATATACTCTGCTTTATTTACTGTATTTATACTATCCTGTATTTATACGTATCTGTTGTGTTTTCATATACTCTGTTGTATTTACATTATTAAGATATTTTTTATAAAAGGATTTTTGAAAGTAAAAGTTTTAAATACAACCTTACCCCCCCCTAGGTTGTCTAACACTAGGCTATGCCTAGACTAATCTTTTGGCAAATTATGACTGTAAAACATCAGCTCTGATTAAATCTCAATGAGCACAATTGTTGTGTACGCCAGGATTAGAACCCTGGGCAGATGGTCTGATGGGACATTCCACTACATCCCCCAGGGGCTTAACTGGTACACCACAACCATTGTGGTTTTAATATAATATGTTAATTAAAAGAATTTAAAATTTATTGTTACATATATATTCTGAGAACGATTCAAGATGGATTGAAATATATTTGTTCTTGAAAAATAATTTCTTTGTTCTTGATGAATAGTAATAAAATCTATTATATTGCTTTCTAAAAAGAAATTTGCTAAATCGTCAGCAAGTTCATTTGGAGAATTACTTGAAATAAACATTTTAAAATGATGATTATGATAAAAACTTTTTTGGATAAGACAGCCGTTATTAAATATAGCAACACTAAGCATGATTTTTAAATTGGATTGTTTAAACAATTCGTATAGATTTCCTTTTTAACAGTTGAATGATCTATATATGAAACCCTTTTTATTACGTATAGATTGTCAATCTGCAAAACCTATTTTAGAAAATGATATAAAAAACGTTATTTCAAAACAAATTTTTGCAAGATGGCAAGCATTATTAAGCAATTTCGATTTCAAAATCGAATTTATCAAAGGCGAAAATAATTCTCTCCCAAATTTTTTATCAAGAGAATTTTTACAGGGGAAATGAATCAAAGAGAAGACAAAAAGATCATTGTTCAAAATTCTGAAAAGAAATTACAGCTTTCTCCTTTCAGAGCAAATACTGCAAATACTACTCCTTCTCCCTTATCATCCATTTTTCCTATACAAAATAAATTTGCTCCAATTACTCCTACCAAAGCTCAGCCTTCCTATTCTTCTTTAATACAAAAGCCAGTTATCATCTCTCCAAACCATACTCCCAAAAGATCTATCATATTGTCCAATACACAAACAATCACTCCTCAAAATCCCAAACCTTCTTCCTCAAAAGAAAAAGGCAGTTCTTACTTTCAAAACCCTAACCAACAACTTGTCAAGATCCTTGAAGAACATGAAGTTCAACTCCACAACCAAGGATTTCATTCTCTTACAGATTTCCTCTTTCCCAAAAACTTCCTGTTCATAGGAGACAGTCTAAAAACAAGAGATTATTATCAAGCAGTTTTAGAAGATACAGGTTCTATCAAAGTTATTCATAATTCCAATCCTACTGATAGAACCACTATAGCTTATAGCAAGGTTCATATCTTTCATATTCTCTCTATTCAAGATTGGAAAGCCCGTCCTTACATCGAAAAAACCCTCTCAAACTATCCAAAACACCCTCATTACAATTACTATGATTACCAAGATGCTTGGTACAACCTCTTTTATCTAAAAAACTACTCACATTCATGGTTCATATTTTTCGATAAAAATTTCGAGCGCTCATATCCAAAATGGTTCGTTCGATGGTTCAAATTTTTAGGAAATATTCCAGATACTCTCCCTAATCATGTTTTAAAAGGTTTCCAAAAATACAAAGAAATCTTTTATCAAGACATTCCCGAGTTTGAATATCTCCTTCAATTCACCATCTTATTCAAAATTCCATGGATTATCTCTTGGACTTTTAGTGTGACATCTGCAATTGGTATAAATCCAAGTCTTCTAAAAAGAGTGGTTAGAGTCAAATGGTGGGACAACCTTCCTTCCAATCAAATTCAGAAGATGACAATTCAAGGAGTTTCAGAATTTTATTCTGCAAACTATGAAGAATCAATCCCCAAGGTTATTCAAGAAGCAAAAGAAGAAGAAGATGAAGATGATGTAATAAAGCAGTTTTTCGCTACCTACTCCAAAGAAGAAATCAAAGGATATATCAAAGAAATTAAACAAGGTTCTCCAAGTAGCTCAAACAGGTCTCAAGAAACAGAACTATTTCAAGATTCTCAAGATCCGTATTCTGACATAAATCTTTATGATTGATGTTTGAATTGTGTGAGTTTGGTGAATTGTCTTTGTAGACAATTTCTTTGATTATTCAAAAGTGTTATTATTCATATGTAGAAAATACACTTCTTCGTATTTTCGACTTATACTTATCAAAAAGTTTATCAAATATAAATCATCACTAACATTTACAGGTATGAAGAAAGGTGCCAAAAAGAATAGCAAGAAAGTCAAGAAAGCTATGACAAGAAAGAAGACTACAAAAACCATGACAAAGAAGTCAAAAAGATGGAGCTTATTTTCAACGATACCAAAAGCTTTGTCGGCCAAATAATTCAGAAGATTCCAAAAAGCTTTGTTGACCATAATCGAGGAGTTGCAATAATGTAAAGCCCGTGTCCCGGTACGTTTATTAATTAATTTTAATAATTTAAAATGTTTACCTTTAATTGTTTTGGTTAGTGGTTTGGTGTCAAAAAGGACCAAAATGTTAGCTTTCGTCTCGTTTCTAGGTAGATTGTGAGATGAGGTGTAGTTGAGGGGCTAGAGTGCAATTTTTGGAATTATTGCATGGGTCTCGGCCCATGGCCGGATCCCATCCTCGTTTTTTTTCCTTCCTTGTTAACCAAGCAACCAAAAACAATTTCATAACCTACATTCTTTCTTCTAGTTTCCTTGTGGTGCGGCTGTGAGAAGAGAAACGAGAGAGAGTGATAGAGAAAAGCCGAGAAGAAGAGGTAGAGAGAGAGAGATAGAAACCGAGAGGTAGAGAGAGAGGAGTGGCCGGAACCCCCCCCCCCTCCTGTCGCCGCGGTTACTGTTAGCGGAGGTCGCCGCTGCTGCTGTCCGTCGGAGGAGTCGAGGGAGAGAAGGTCGGTCGTGGTGGTGAGGCGTCGTCTTGAGGTAAGTCGTTCTCTCGTTCGTATCGTTTCTTTTCTTTTCCTTTTCGTTTTTCCGGCGAGACCACCACCGCCGCACGCCGCCGCCGCTGCGGTGGCTGTAGGTGGAGGGTGGTGGCAGTGGGTGTCACACGTAGCGTAAGACCCGAATCGTTAAGCCTTGAACCGTTTTTATAAGTTATCTTTTATGAAAATTTTAGTGTGCTGTCCAGTTTTCGCGCGACCATAACTTTTCCGTTGTAACTCCGTTTGAGCCGAAACTGGCGCACACGGTTCAAGTTCAGGGTCGAGCACGTTTTCCGTGTTTTAGCGGAAAACTGGTTCGGTCTCTAGCTGGGCGAAAAAGTGGTCGCAAGTTCGGTGTTTCGTCATTTTATGTGAAAATTAGTTTTCTGTCCAGTTCGTATTTCGGCCATAACTTTCTCGTCGTAACTCGGTTTGAGGCGATTCTGGTGTCCACGGTTCACATTCTGTGTCGGGCACGTTTTTCGTGTTTTAGCGAAAGGCTGGTTCGGCCCCTAGCTAGGCGGAAAACTTCTGTTTTTACAGCAGGTCGGTAAACCGACAGTGTTGTAATCTGCCACTGTTTTGTCATGGTCATAACTTTCTGCTCGTAACTCGGTTTGGGGTGAAATCGGTGTCAAAAGTTTCCTTTTTGAGTCTAGAAACATTTCTGTGTTTTGTGCCAAACCCAGTTCGGGACGTAGCATGGGTCGATTTGTCGTTTTATACTGAAAGGTGCTGAATTTCGGTGTTCCGGAAACTGTTTTTGTAAAATCCGTAGTAAATTGTAGAAAAATCGTTAGGAGGCGTATAATATGTCCTTGGAACCCTAACTCAGAGTATTTTCTGGTCATGAAATAATATTGGGAATTTTCTGGGTTTAAAGGGGTCGAAACAGGTCCCGAACAGACCTGTTTTGGGTGAACGAAATTTAGTTTTAGTGACGGTTTAAGCGTGTGTCGTGTCATAGAGTCCGGGTCTCGTATTGACACGTTTTAACATGCGTTTAGGTGCTGGGAAGTGACCGTATTTGTGAAGCTTGAATTGTGTTATTAAGCTGGGCGCGCATTCGAGGTGAGTTCTCTCACTGTGTAGTTAGGGGTTGTATGCATGTCATAATAGTTTGTATGTACTATTGTCTTTGTGGTGTGAACTAGTTGTTTGTGGTGTGTAATATTTGATTGGTTTGAATGCTTGGTATAAATGTGTTACATTACAATTCGGTGGGACCGAGGCCTCGATGGTACTGAGGTGTTGGTTACATTACAATTCGGTGGGACCGAGGCCTCGATGGTACTGAGGTGTTGGTTACATGACAATTCGGTGGGACCGAGGCCTCGATGGTACTGAGGTGTTGGTTACATTACAATTCGGTGGGACCGAGGCCTCGATGGTACTGAGGTGTTGGTTACATTACAATTCGGTGAGACCGAGGCCTCGATGGTACTGAGGTGTTGGTTACATTACAATTCGGTGAGACCGAGGCCTCGATGGTACTGAGGTGTTGGTTACATGACAATTCGGTGGGACCGAGGCCTCGATGGTACTGAGGTGTTGGATACATTACAATTCGGTGGGACCGAGGGTCCGATGGGACCGAGGTATTGGATACATAATTACTTGTAGATGTTTACTCGTTTTATGTATCTGTGGAGTTGTTGCTTATGTGCGGATAGGGGTGATGTGTATATAATTCCTATCTGCGCATGTGTTGGAATTCACTAAGCTTCGTGCTTACCCTTTCCCAATAAACTGTGGTTTCAGGTACGGGCGGCTCCAAGGCGTGACGAGTACACACTGGCGCGCGGGAAGAGCTGGTTGCTTTATGGTTTTAATAATTAAACATTTATTCCGCTGGTTTTATTTTATAAATATATTAATTATGTGTTTGTAAACGAAACGTTGGGATCATTTAATGAGTTGTTATCAATGAAATGTTTATTTTAAAATTTTAAATTTGCTTGTAATTTTCGGGACGTTACAACTTGGTATCAGAGCACAGCTTGAGTGAATCAAACGCACCTCGGTGTGTTTGGTCTCAAGTTGCGGCTGGGAAATTTTCAAATTCTTTATTAAATCCTTTTGGAAAATAAAAGAAAGGAAAACCCGTTTGAGAAACGGTGATCGATGGCGCAGTGTGTACAGTCAGCCGGAGCCAAGGGAAAAGGTACAGTACTTAGTGTTTTATTGCTTTCTAGATCATAGAGTATGCATGCTAGATTGCCTGTTGTGGACACTATGCGGTATGTTGAACTGCTTGCTATTAGGAATTTATGCGAATTATGATAGGTTACTAAGTGGATGCCCTCTAGGTTGTATGCAGTAAGAGATTTATAGCCTTAGAATATTCGATTTAGTTCTATTGCGCAGCTCTTGTTTGAGTCCAACCGTTCTAGGATAGGGTCTTGTATTCGACTGTCTATTTATTTCGCACTGCATATAACCGGGTATTCGCGAGGTCACCCGTTATAATTAGTAGGGATTCGGTAGTAGCAAGGGTAGTGGGATAAGAGGAAATTCCTAGGGAACTAGGAAGGGTGGATGTATATATATGCTGGTGCGGGCATATGATTAATTATATATTTAATTGTTGTTGCATGATTGGGGTGACCGATGGTATATTAAGTTTACATTTGTGGCTGTCTGATCGGGGAGATCGATGGTTTTATATATATACAGTAGTTGTATGAGTTTGACTGTTTAGGATATGTTCTTGAACTGGCATGTGTGGATTAATTATGTTATGTGTATAGTTTCGGCGAGAAACTACTTGGACCCTCGGGATGAGACTCGGGACGAGCGATGATAGGTGTGGAAGGTAGTAGTAGAGCTCCTACTACCGGAAGCACAGGATCAATGCTCGAGTCGGGGAAGTCACGAGGAATCCAAGGAGTTGAGCATGAGTGTTGTTAGTATGGGTTATTATGTGCTAATAACGCGTTGTAATATCTACCTAGATTAGCCATCACAAGGAGGAACAACTATAGTAAACCTGCTAGTACAAGTGTGTACTTGATTTGATTGAGGTGATGATCGTTGGGGTAGTGATGAAGGTTCTAAACTAGTAGTCGTTGGGATAGAAGGACGTGTCTAGTAGCAATCACTTGGGGTGACGATAAGGATGTGGTTTGTTTTAAGTAGACCATTTCGGGTCAAAAATTGGCATTTGTGCTAGAATCATAGGCTTTTGGCATTTGTGCTAGAATCATAGGCTTTTGAGCCGACGTTGAATTGAGGAAAACCCGTGAGGTGATTTGATGTGATTTCCCAACTTGCCTTAAGAGATTTAAATGCCCTGATGACGATTGTGGATCGGGAGTTTGGAGGGATATGAGTCGAGACGTTGAATGCCGAATGAGTCATGCACGAAGTTATTTTTAGGATTGCAATAACTAATTTTTGTGTTTCCAATCCTTATATGGATTGTGTTTTGGAATTTCGGGAAATGTTTAGCACACACACAAGATGTCGAATTATGGTTTTGAAAGTGCATGAAACCTTTTTATAACGAGAGTTACAAATTTTGTTGGTGATTTGTTTAAAATGAGTTTGGAACTCCTGTGTCGCTTAACTTTTCTTTCGAGAGTTTGTGTTACTAAGTATTTTATTGCAAATAGTTCAGTGTGTGGATTGATTCATGTGTGACATAAGTGATGCATGGAGGAATTTTGGTAACATTTCATAAGGAATTGTTTAGTGCGCTTTTTAGTCAGCTAAAGGTTTTATTGACATTTTCATGAAAATGCGATTTATCGACTTAGGGGTATGCATACTGGGGTAACCTTTGTTCTCGGCATTTTGATGAACGAGTCGTGCATGAAAATGCTTTAGTTCCTTTTTGTCGAAATGAAAGACCATTTGATCCAAGGAGTGTTTTAATGTTGTAAACATCATGCATACGATTACAATGTGTTATATTTTGGAAATATAAATGCGTAGATTTTTGACATTCGGTTAATTTAGATTTACCGTTCATTTTTTTGGGAAATTAAAAACTTTTGCTTTGGAGGAAACGAGTATTTTGAGCATTTTCGATAAATACATTTTTTTAACTATAATGTTTTGACATTATATGTCCCAAGTACGAAACTTGAGGAAGTGTTACAAGCTTGCATGCCTGCCCCCAGTTTGAGATTTTACGAGGTTTTTAGTCGATATTTCCAATTATTAGAAGCGGATTGGTTTCTGTCTTCAAGTTTGAAACTTACACGAGACAGTTGTGTTTTAACAAAAATATATTTGTAAACCGTGTCATCGTTTTGTGTGACTAGCTGACGCGCGAAAATTTATGGAGAACCCTGTGCCACGTCATTTTATGATTAAAAAGAAGAATTTTTGAATCAAATGTCGTGAAACGTATTTTGAATTATGTGCACACCTTTGTCGGACCCTGTTTAAGGTTAAGCGGTTACTTTAAGTGCATGTCATGAGTCAATCCATACTGGAATCGAGGCGGTTCATTTTAAAGAAATTATTTATTACGCTTTGTTTTGTGTGAGTAAACCGAACTGCAATGGGACGATTTTCAACATGATTTTCCTATGTGGGACGAGCGTGTCCAGTTTTGTGTAACTATCGATCTGGTAATAGTAGTTTTATTATATACGATCTTTTGAGATGAAAATCCTGATGCTGAAAATATTTTGTAAAGGATTTTGTGAACCATTTGGGGAAATGTGCTTTTAAGCGTCAGGTGTCATTTCGAGAATTTTTTTTTGGGAGTGAGTCCTTTTGGAAAACTCTTTTGTTTAACCCGTGTTGAGTCTGAGACTAAGGTTGATTTCAGAGTATTGCTTGCTTAAACTTTGTTTAAACGCATTTTCCGACCTATGGGTCTAGCAAGCGTGGAGCATTTTGCTCGGTTTTGACTTGGAGTTAGTCATGGGCCAATTGCCCGGTTTTAATGGCTCGATGTGGAGTCTAGTTGATGAGTTGTTTTTGTCGCACCGTTTGGCATTCTTTGCACGTTGAGTGTTTACATGTTTGGGTGAGTGAGTCAATCCGGAATAGGCATGTTGTTGGATCCTTAGACACGTTAGTCAGTCGTTGGTAATGGTCGGTTGGGTATCTCGGGGTGGGACCCCGGTATTCATGTGTTTTAACCTAGACTTTCCAGTAGGTACTAGGAGGATATAGTTGTGGGCACTTACCTGGGAGGTAGTTCCGGTATGCTGGGTCTTGAGGCGTTACCTGGGAGGTAGACGTCAAGGTGTATCCTCGATACGGTGTGACTTGGCTTCGTAGAGCAAGTGTGGATGGTACGTCGACGGAGGAAGGTAGGTATTCCACGCGCGTTAGTACTGTAGGCCGAATAGTATCGGTTAAGGGATTGATGCCCTTTGTTATTAAGGGAATAAATGTGCATCAACCATTTCGAGGTAGGTGGTATATTTAGGTGTCGACTTTTGGGCTTGAGGCCAAACACCTTTAGTATAATCGGAAAATTGTAGTCGATGTTAAGATAATCATGGTGATGGTAATAGTAACCCTGAAATGATCACTTGTGATGAATGGTTGTGGTGGAACGATCTACGTGTGTGTTAGTGATTTGGTAGTGGGGGATATCTATTGGTGTTAATGTCTAGGATAATACCACGCCTATTTGAGTTACTGAAATCGATTGGACCGATGTTCGGCGGGTGGCCGATGTTTGTTATTGTGATCGGTTGGACCGATGTTCGGCGGGTGGCCGATGTTTGTTATTGGGATCGGTTGGACCGATGTTCGGCGGGTGGCCGATATTTGTTATTGCAATCGGTTGGACCGATGTTCGGCAGGGGGTCGATGTTTTGTTGATATAATTTATTGAAAATCTTTGGAGTCTATTAGAATTTGTGGTAGTTAATCGACAGTTAAGGGTAGGAAGGATCGTAGTCGGGTATCCTGTAGGGTATATGGGTAAGCACCATTAGAAGGGTTAGAGCTTGAAAGTGGTTTGAGTTTGGGATATCATCAAATGCGAGAGAATTATTAGAAGCTGTTTGCGGACGTAGACTTCGGGGGCGAAGTCTAATCCAAGTGGGGGAGAGTTGTAAAGCCCGTGTCCCGGTACGTTTATTAATTAATTTTAATAATTTAAAATGTTTACCTTTAATTGTTTTGGTTAGTGGTTTGGTGTCAAAAAGGACCAAAATGTTAGCTTTCGTCTCGTTTCTAGGTAGATTGTGAGATGAGGTGTAGTTGAGGGGCTAGAGTGCAATTTTTGGAATTATTGCATGGGTCTCGGCCCATGGCCGGATCCCATCCTCGTTTTTTTTCCTTCCTTGTTAACCAAGCAACCAAAAACAATTCCATAAACCTACATTCTTTCTTCTAGTTTCCTTGTGGTGCGGCTGTGAGAAGAGAAACGAGAGAGAGTGATAGAGAAAAGCCGAGAAGAAGAGGTAGAGAGAGAGAGATAGAAACCGAGAGGTAGAGAGAGAGGAGTGGCCGGAAACCCCCCCCCCCCCCTCCTGTCGCCGCGGTTACTGTTAGCGGAGGTCGTCGCTGCTGCTGTCCGTCGGAGGAGTCGAGGGAGAGAAGGTCGGTCGTGGTGGTGAGGCGTCGTCTTGAGGTAAGTCGTTCTCTCGTTCGTATCGTTTCTTTTCTTTTCCTTTTCGTTTTTCCGGCGAGACCACCACCGCCGCACGCCGCCGCCGCTGCGGTGGCTGTAGGTGGAGGGTGGTGGCAGTGGGTGTCACACGTAGCGTAAGACCCGAATCGTTAAGCCTTGAACCGTTTTTATAAGTTATCTTTTATGAAAATTTTAGTGTGCTGTCCAGTTTTCGCGCGACCATAACTTTTCCGTTGTAACTCCGTTTGAGCCGAAACTGGCGCCCACGGTTCAAGTTCAGGGTCGAGCACGTTTTCCGTGTTTTAGCGGAAAACTGGTTCGGTCTCTAGCTGGGCGAAAAAGTGGTCGCAAGTTCGGTGTTTCGTCATTTTATGTGAAAATTAGTTTTCTGTCCAGTTCGTATTTCGGCCATAACTTTCTCGTCGTAACTCGGTTTGAGGCGATTCTGGTGTCCACGGTTCACATTCTGTGTCGGGCACGTTTTTCGTGTTTTAGCGAAAGGCTGGTTCGGCCCCTAGCTAGGCGGAAAACTTCTGTTTTTACAGCAGGTCGGTAAACCGACAGTGTTGTAATCTGCCACTGTTTTGTCATGGTCATAACTTTCTGCTCGTAACTCGGTTTGGGGTGAAATCGGTGTCAAAAGTTCCCTTTTTGAGTCTAGAAACATTTCTGTGTTTTGTGCCAAACCCAGTTCGGGACGTAGCATGGGTCGATTTGTCGTTTTATACTGAAAGGTGCTGAATTTCGCTGTTCCGGAAACTGTTTTTGTAAAATCCGTAGTAAATTGTAGAAAAATCGTTAGGAGGCGTATAATATGTCCTTGGAACCCTAACTTAGAGTATTTTCTGGTCATGAAATAATATTGGGAATTTTCTGGGTTTAAAGGGGTCGAAACAGGTCCCGAACAGACCTGTTTTGGGTGAACGGAATTTAGTTTTAGTGACGGTTTAAGCGTGTGTCGTGTCATAGAGTCCGGGTCTCGTATTGACACGTTTTAACATGCGTTTAGGTGCTGGGAAGTGACCGTATTTGTGAAGCTTGAATTGTGTTATTAAGCTGGGCGCGCATTCGAGGTGAGTTCTCTCACTGTGTAGTTAGGGGTTGTATGCATGTCATAATAGTTTGTATGTACTATTGTCTTTGTGGTGTGAACTAGTTGTTTGTGGTGTGTAATATTTGATTGGTTTGAATGCTTGGTATAAATGTGTTACATTACAATTCGGTGGGACCGAGGCCTCGATGGTACTGAGGTGTTGGTTACATTACAATTCGGTGGGACCGAGGCCTCGATGGTACTGAGGTGTTGGTTACATGACAATTCGGTGGGACCGAGGCCTCGATGGTACTGAGGTGTTGGTTACATTACAATTCGGTGGGACCGAGGCCTCGATGGTACTGAGGTGTTGGTTACATTACAATTCGGTGAGACCGAGGCCTCGATGGTACTGAGGTGTTGGTTACATGACAATTCGGTGGGACCGAGTCCTCGATGGTACTGAGGTGTTAGATACATTACAATTCGGTGGGACCGAGGGTCCGATGGGACCGAGGTATTGGATACATAATTACTTGTAGATGTTTACTCGTTTTATGTATCTGTGGAGTTGTTGCTTATGTGCGGATAGGGGTGATGTGTATATAATTCCTATCTGCGCATGTGTTGGAATTCACTAAGCTTCGTGCTTACCCTTTTCCAATAAACTGTGGTTTCAGGTACGGGCGACTCCAAGGCGTGACGAGTACACACTGGCGCGCGGGAAGAGCTGGTTGCTTTATGATTTTAATAATTAAACATTTATTCCGTTGGTTTTATTTTATAAATATATTAATTATGTGTTTGTAAACGAAACGTTGGGATCATTTAATGAGTTGTTATCAATGAAATGTTTATTTTAAAATTTTAAATTTGCTTGTAATTTTCGGGACGTTACAAATAATTGAAAGACAGGCAGTTGACAGTAAAATCTACTCAATAATGAAGACATAGAAGGCACATGCTGGTTATCCCAAGCTTATCAAACGTCTATATAAGAAGACCAAAGAAACAAAGAAAAAAATCAGAGTTTCCTTGCCTTTTTACAAAATTCTCTCTATCATAAATTCTTAGAATGATATGTCTAAGAAATCCCCTTCCCTCAAATTCTCAACCTCTAGATGTTCTAAGTCTTTAGACTTTCAAATATTCATATCTCCAGATGTATGCAAAGATTGTCGAAAAGACAATTGTACCATTGATCATTTAATCAAAGAAGGTATTTTCTGATCATGCTTCGTGTTATTGTATTTGATAATGGTTGCCTTATTTTGCAAAATTTTGATAATACGCATTATATAAATTTATTTATTCATAGTTATAATCCAATTAGTATTATTAATGAAGTTACAAACTTTTTTGTTTTAAATCATATACTTCAATTTTTCGTCATTTATCAACAAGATTATCGTTATGATCCAATTTTACAAAGAGCTTCCCACAATGTATACCCACATGTTCATTATAATCCAATTTAAAAATCATGCTTAGTGTTGCTATATTTAATAACGGCTGTCTTATCCAAAAAAGTTTTTATCATAAGCATCATTTTAAAATGTTTATTTCAAGTAATTCTCCAAATGAACTTGCTGACGATTTAGCAAATTTCTTTTTAGAAAGCAATATAATAGATTTTATTACTATTCATCAAGAACAAAGAAATTATTTTTCAAGAACAAATATATTTCAATCCATCCTGAATCGTTCTCAGAATATATATGTAACAATAAATTTTAAATTCTTTTAATTAACATATTATATTAAAACCACAATGGTTGTGGCGTACCGGTTAAGCCCCTGGGGGATGTAGTGGAATATCCCATCAGACCATCTGCCCATGGTTCTAATCCTGGCGTACACAACAATTGTGCTCATTGAGATTTAATCAGAGCTGATGTTTTACAGTCATAATTTGCCAAGAGATTAGTCTAGGCATAGCCTAGGACACCCTTAAAAAAAAACATATTATATTAATTAATTTTCTTTACTACATTGATTATATTAATTAACATATTATATTGCTATAATTTTTTTAATTATATAATAAAATGTTGTAATTGATAAAATTTTAGTCATTTTACATGCTTGTAAACTAGTTTTACTAAATGTGACTTTTTCATTGGCTAGCTTAACAGTCAACAACTAACTTATTAACTACCAGCTAATTTATAAGTCATTAATTAGTTTATCAGCTATTTTGCCAAACATAGCCGAAAATCTGAAAATTTTTAATTAAAAAAGGCGATATGACACCGCTTTGCTTGAAGTAGGGGTGAGCAAAACCCGACGAACCCGATGAACCCGACTGACCCGAAACCCGAGATCCCCCAAAACGATGAACCCCCTGACCCGTAACCCGAACAACCCCGAACTCGATATTTTTTCTCGGATAATACGGATCCGGTTGGGTTGGGTTATTACAAACCCGAACCCGTCCGAAACCCGAATTGTTTAAAAAATATTTTTTTAATAAATATCAATATCCCATTTAATATTTTAATTTCTCAGTTTGGCTTTGGCAACACACACGCGACACACCACACAGACCCTCAAATCCCTCGATGGCGATTTTGAGTTTTTGACCAAATTTCTTGATTTTCTTCAACTTGACGACGAACGAGAACGACGAAGCTGTGTTGGACGAAGCTAGCTCTGTTGGTTGGAGACGAAGCTCTGTAAGAGTGTAATCTCAAATCAGTTGGAACTTGGACGATTCGAAGTGACGATGAAGGGTCGAAGTTCTTGAAGACTCGAAAGTCGAATCGAAGCCACCACCACCGCCTGAATTCTCTCTCTCAGTCTCTCTGTCGATTGGTAACTAGGTATCTCTCAATTCTCTCTGACTCTCTCTGTATCTCAGTCTCTCTGTCGATAAATCAAGAAATCTTTGTTTTCACTTTTCTATGGATTATGATTTATGAATTTATGATTGGTTAATGTTGGTTACTTGGTTCACTGTGGTTTTTTTAATTTTTTTGTTAATGTTGGTTTACTGTGGTTTTTGGGTTCATATGGTTAATGTTGTTTTGATGTTTTCTGTGTTTTTGGTTCACTATGGTTTAAGGTTTTTGGTTAATCCGTTAATGTTGGTTCACTGTGGTAAATGCCTAAATGGTAATGTGGTTAATGTTGGTTCACTGTGGTTTTTGGTTCAATGTGGTTGATAACTTAATGTTGGTTTAAATGTTTAATGGTTTTATAAATCCATATAGGATTAATGGATTATAGTATAGGGTAATTGTTAATAGCTTTCAATCTTGTTTAGTTGTGGTGCTATCATGCTAGATGCTACAAGTTTTCTCATTTTCTGGTTAATGTTATTAACAGTTTAGGACTTTATGTTTATCTTGAGAATTTGAGATGTGTAAATTGTAAATTGGGTTTTTATTGGAATGTTTAGATTGGAGTGTCTATGGCGGATACTAGTGCACCACCACCGCCTGAAACAAAGAAGAGAAAAGCTATCGAAAAAAGGTCAGCTGTATGTGATCATTTTGACCCCTAAAAAGTGTAAATATTGTGAGAAAATATATGCGGCCGACCCCAAAAAACACGACACTTCTTCTTTAAGAAACCATTCCCTTTCATGCCTAAAAAAACCCCAGTCTAAGGAGACTAGACAAACAATGTTAGCATTCGCTTCAAACTCTGAAAATGAAAGTGTCTTGACTAACTGGGTTTTTAATCAAGAGAGAGTTAGGAAAGCATCCGCTAAGATGATCATCATGGACGAACTTCCTTTTAAATTTGTAGAGGGTAGGAGGTGGAGACAATGGGTGCAAGAAGCATGTCCAATGTTTAAAATACCGTCTAGATGGACGGTTAATGGAGACATATTTGCTATTTTTTATGAAGAGCGGAATAGCTTGAAAAAGTTTTTTAAGGGACACTCGCAACGGACTAGCTTAACCATCGACACATGGACATCCGTGCAACGGATCAATTATATGTGCATAACTGCACATTATATTGATGCCCAATGGAAACTGAACAAAAAGATAATCTCTTTTGTGCCAATCCAATCTCATAAGGGGGATGCAATAGCCAAAGCTTTAGAGGGTTGTTTGGTTGAGTGGAGCGTAAAAAACATTTCTACCATCACTGTAGATAATGCATCTAGTAACGATGTTGTACTGAAGATAGTCCTAGTACACAAGCTTCAAATGATTTGGGGGATTTTTTTAAGTTGATTCGTGATAATTGAGAAAATGTACGACTTTTATTATTTATAATTGTCATTTATGATTCATCCTTCATGATTGTTGTCTAATTGTCTTGTTAATTCGTTTTTGTTGTTACAGGATTGGATGATTGTTTTGGTGGAACCGTGGAAGAAAAGTTGGAAGTTTGACACGTGTACTATCTTTTGTCCGTGAGTCAGTGACCGTCATTTGGGCTGTATCCGTAGCTTCTCCCTCCATATTTCTGCCTTTGCATCCCCAAACGAGTTTCACAGAATCAAAATCCACAGACCTATTAACCCAAAAATGGCCTCCCAGGTCCTCGCAGCCGCCGTCCGCCGATCTTTGTCCCCCAAAATCCCATCATCCCTCCGCCCTCTGTCGACCGCCGCTGCGGCCGTGGCAGAACCCTATGACGAGACAACTGGAATCTCAATGAAAGGAGTAAAGATCTCAGGAAGACCGCTCTACCTAGATATGCAAGCCACCTCCCCTGTCGACCCTAGGGTACTCGACGCTATGCTCCCTTACTTCATCTCTCGGTACGGAAACCCTCACTCACGCACTCACCTCTACGGCTGGGAATCCGATGAGGCGGTCGAAGTTGCGCGAGCTCAAGTTGCCAATCTTATCAACGCCTCCCCGAAAGAAATCGTCTTTACATCCGGCGCCACCGAGTGTAACAACATCTCCGTCAAAGGCGTGATGCACTTCTACAAAGAGAAGAAGAAACACGTAATCACGACTCAGACGGAGCATAAGTGCGTACTTGATTCCTGCCGTCATTTACAGCAAGAAGGTTTCGAAATCACGTATCTCCCGGTCAAATCTGATGGTTTGGTAGACCTAAACGAGTTCCGATCTTCGATTCGGAGCGACACGGGGCTTGTGTCGGTGATGGCGGTGAATAATGAGATCGGAGTTATTCAACCAATGGAGGAAATTGGGCATATATGCAAGGAATTCAATATTCCGTTTCACACAGATGCGGCACAGGCGTTAGGTAAGATTCCAATTGATGTGAATAAGTGGAATGTGAGCTTGATGTCGTTGAGTGGGCACAAAGTTTACGGTCCCAAGGGTGTTGGGGTTTTGTATATGAGGCGGAGGCCACGAATTAGGGTTGAGCCACAGATGAATGGCGGTGGGCAGGAGAGGGGGATTAGGAGTGGGACAGTTCCAACACCATTGGTGGTTGGAATGGGTGCTGCTTGCGAGCTTGCAATGAAGGAGATGGAATATGATGAGAAAAGGGTTACAAAACTGAAAGATAGGATGCTGAATGGCATTAGGTCTAGACTTGATGGGGTGGTGGTGAATGGAAGCATTGAAAGCAGGTATGCAGGGAATTTGAACTTGTCTTTTGCGTATGTTGAAGGAGAGAGCTTGTTGATGGGATTGAAGGAAGTGGCTGTATCAAGTGGGAGTGCATGTACTAGTGCTAGTTTGGAGCCTTCTTATGTGTTGAGAGCTTTGGGTGTGGATGAAGATATGGCACATACTTCCATTAGGTTTGGGATTGGGAGGTTTACCACTGAGGAAGAGATAGATAAAGCGGTTGAATTGACAGTTAACCAGGTTGAGAAGTTAAGAGAAATGAGCCCACTTTATGAAATGGTGAAGGAAGGGATTGATATCAAGAGTATAAAATGGTCCCAACACTAACCTAATTGGGGAACACTTGGAGGAGCTGTTGGCTCATACCTGCTGTTCTTACAGGGTATACTGTATAACCTTAATTTATCATGTGTTTAATTACCACTTGCATGCTTATAGTTTGTTGTTGCCTTTGCTCTTAAATTTTACAGTTAGTTAAATATGAATGCTTGATCCTGGTATGGATGTTAAGATTGTATTCCTTATTGAAATGTTGGATGATTACTTCTAGATTCGTTCTCAATAACGTTATTTTGGAACGTGCTATATTACTTGCTTATATATATTTTGCCTTTTTGACTGAACAATAATAGTTTATCTGGTGTTCATGATCTAGGTTTGAGAATGATGTAGCAATCTTGCACAAGAGATTCCTCTCTGATGCTAATTTAATTGAAATAGCACTGACTTAATTTTTATCTATAACAAGATTTATTGCTTTATTTATGTGTGCAGCCGTATCCATACTTGCACATTCGTAACAAGGAGTTTCCATGGGGTAAGCTCTTGATTATCCAACTCTAGATAAATGGTTTTGTGGTCCACTATATTCTTAATTTCTTCTAGTTTAACCTTCTTTTAAGTCCAACTTTTTATGAATCCCATTTTTGCATGTCTTGGCCTTAGTGACATTTGGAGGACATGGTTGAACCTTAATGGCCAGTTTGTGTCGGTGCTTGCTTTCTTTTTTCTTGTTTTCTGGTTATTACTTCTATCATTTGTGCACATATCTTGGTGTTCACTAATCTACTGAAATGAATCAACATCACTGTTCTTGTAACTCTTTCTTATTCGATTTGTGCAAGTAAAACACTTGTATGTAATTGCTGAGAATCAAAACATGAAGGTTACTGTTTTGATCTTGATTGGCTTGTAAAATCAATTCATTGGTTTATATATATGCTTTTAAGGTGGCATTTTAAGTTGTCAACATATAATTTAATTCATAGCTCTTAAACATTCCCTGGCTTTTGTTTAATCAATTCATTGGTTTATATATAGGCAATGGAGAAAGGGTTAAAGCAAATGACAGATGGTCTGATAAGAGTTCAACTTTTAGCATCTAATAACATATCATTACCCTTTCTCCATTGCCTATACTTTATACAATAACATGTGTAGGAAACGTGAGTTGGTTACTTAACAATATATAAGCATAGCTGTAGATCTTTTTCTCATGCCAAAATATCTTCTTTCTTTCACATCCTTTGTAGCATGTAACCTTCATCTATGCAGCATAACGCAAGCTATCATGAAATAACTCAAGACATAAAGAAAGTTTAATGTGTAGCTTTCGTGTCACGTGTTTTTTTATAGTGTCAAATCAAATGTCGGTATGACATGGTTGTTATATACTTGTGGGGATTCACTGCAACATGGTAGAAACTATGATGGCGGAATTTTCTTAGGACAGTTGTCACTGAGAGTTTAGCATAGTAAGCTGGAAGAAATTGGATTTAATTCTAGTTTTAGGAATGAGATCTTTATGATTATGATGGCTTATTATGAACTAGAACATTTAGGTTGATACGAAGATGAAGTAGAACTTTGTGAACATGGTGAAAGGTAATTATAGGAAAACTGGTAGTAACATATCGTATTGTTGATAAAACAGTAAATTTGGATTGGGGAAATCAGCCAATGCTGAAATCAAAGTTGTTAAAGGCGCACTTAGGCGCAAAGGGGTCCTGGGGCCTAGGCGCAAAGGCGAGGCGCGGGCCTCATGAATGCGAGGCGCATCGTATAAAAAATAATATATATAAATAAATACATATGTACACATAAATACATAACACATAGTAATACACAACTCAAATACCATTATATAAAAAGTTGTAATATCAACTCAAGTACCCTTGTACAGTTCAATTTCAATTTCAATTTCAAAAAAGTAGTAACATGAATATCAAAGATATCTCAATAAAATCTTGACTAATAGGTCGATGCTCAATTCTCGTTATCATCTTCAAGTGTCTATTCTTCAATGTTCACATCGGGTTTATATTCCCCAAATTGAATAGAAATTTGAAGAGAGAATTGAAGAGACTTATCTAATAAATGTGTTTTGTAGAAGTCTAGGAGGTTAAAACACATAACTAATATTAGGTTTTGACTTATTAAATAACTCTTCTGTTGTAGAAGTCAAAAATGTTTGAAATTTAGGGTTGATCTTCATAAGGCGCGCCTAAGCCCATACTGCGCCTCAGGACAAGGCGCTGCGCCTCAGTGAGCCGCCTCGCCTCGACAGAGAAAAAGCCCAGCCCTTTGCGCCTCAGGCACGCTTTTCACAACTATGGCTGAAATCCATGTGAAGTCTACTCTATAAAATGAAGTGCACAAAGTGTCGGATTACGTTGTGTAGTTTATAACGTAAACATGCACCCATATTGTTTGTTGCTTACTGAGTGTTCCAATGTTTATTATGTTTTGATCCATGAAACAGTTACTGGCTTTGTAATTGTGTTGATGTTAATAATGTTTACTGTTTTTTTTCTCTTCTTCAGGTCCAGATGGTCTCTATTTGAAGTTAAGGAACACCACTAAGAGCTTGTGGAGGGCATCCGGAATAACGATCTTCTTCTTCTTGTTTCTGTTTCATTCAGTTATTATTGTTACATTCAGACCACATTCGTGTGGAAGTTTGTTCTTGTATTTCCTCCTTGCAGGAGATGCTTCTTTTTATACTTTCCTTTTAACAGGATTTCCTTTCTGGCAAATAAGGGTTCGTGAATAGGAATTGGTTCAACATTGGTACCTACCTTATTTGTTTATTCGTAAATTTATTAATCATTGTTTTTACAAAAATGTCAAATGGATGACATTTTTCTGCCAAAAATTGCAGGTTTTTTGCTGTCTTTTCTTATTTCAGTTTAACAAAAACAATGTTTTGTTTGCAAAAAATAAAACATTATACCAGATAAAAATGCGTAAGAGTAGACAAAAATTGGTTTTACACGTATATAAAATTTACAAAATAATAAATTAAAGGATAGCATCAATGATATATGTATGATGTTTTGGTAATAAAATGGTTTTGCTTTGCCGATAATTGCTTTCACCATTAGTCTATACTCCATATTATAATTTCGGGTTTTAAAATATGCCAACCTCCCACATACTTAAAAGTTGTACTCGAAATTGCCAAGAAAGTTGCGTAACATGAATCCATATTCAATATTTGGTTGCAGTGGTTACAATTTGATTAAAGAGAAAGCTCCAAATGACACAACCATCCATCCATTGTTCCCAATAAAACTTGAACAACACCAAACAATGGAAATGGGATTCCTTCCACTCATCCACAACCGTCTGTAAGTGTATCATATGAAGACAGACAGACAGACAGACAAACAAACTCATCTTTCATTAAGCTCATTCCATCATTTGTCTTCATGCTTCTTGGGTTCAAAGGAAGGCACCAAATCTAGACTTGTTTTCTTCTTCACAGACTTTATCCACATTCTGTTCTGTGTGATGAAAGATTCCCAATCTTGCGGTTTTTAACAAACTTGGTACCGCTAGTCGTAGATGTTTCTTCCTCAGAAGTTGTCACACTTGAACTCGAATCTTCATCGACTCACTCACATCCACACTGGGTCCCTTGCTGCTACTTCCATTCTCTTCTCGTGTTTCTCCATTTTCCTTCCTTCTTCTATTATTATCATTCACCTCTTCACTTGACACATTCTCTTCTCTTACATTCTGACCATCATCCGCAGGTGGACTAGAAATTTCAACCATCTCTTTCGGGTTTGGTTGCATTTGATTGCCATCTTCCTTCTCTTCTTTCACCTCCTTTTTTATGCCATTCTCTTCATCTTTGCTCTCTTGTGCACTTTCTTTATTCTTTCCCTTAATGGGGATCTTCATGTTCCCCTCTTTACTCTTTTTGCTGCCATTTCCTTTTTTGATTGCCTCCTCATTCTTTCTGCCATGACCTTCATCATGGGTTTGTTTCATCCCCTCACTTTTAATTTTTTCATTCTTAACACCATTTTCTTTCTCATGTCCTTTCATCTCCACTTTTAACTCTTGGTACTCCGTTTTTGTATTCTTTTCCATTCCATCATCGTAATGATCTGTGCTTGCATTCTCCCCAATTTCCTCGTGTTTCATGTAGCCCCTCTCATGACCTTGAACAAGCTCTTCAGCTTCGTTTTCATTGTCTTCTTCGTCTGCTTGATCATGTTCTGTGGTTTCTTTCTTGTCTTGAACATTTGTTTCCTTTCCTCTTGGCCGAAGACCTTTTCTCCCCAACTTGATCATGTCAGTGCTACTATCCTTGTGTAAGTTCTCAGAGATGTTTGTTGTGACCGGTGCTTTCTTGTTGTCGGTATGCTGAACTTGGTAAAACAGCCATACGCTGGCACCAAACAACACAGATATCTGGAGAACATGCTTTATCTCTAATCCTTTGTTACGTGCGTTCCTACTACGCGGCGACTGCCTGAACATGATTTACTTCCAACACAAGCCTCAACGGAACACAAAACCACCTTTACAGGACTCAAATCCGTGATAATTGTGAGTGTATATATGAACCAAGAACTGTATCAAATCTGTATCACAAATAGAATGAATCAGATGATCAGATTTATCAAAGAAGAAATCATCAATCAGTAAGCTACAATAGATTCTGTCTATATTTACGGATCCAAATTTGATTTTTCAGACGGCGACCTCCATAGAAGAGAAATTAATTAATCAAACAGGTTATGGCCTTGATCAAGGCTCCATTTGATTTGTATATTTTGAATTTCTCCTCATCTCCATTAGGGGTGTAAATGAGACGAGACAACTCGCGAGCTACTCGAGATCGACTCGGTCAAAACTCGGTCAACACTCGACTCGACATACTAACGAGTCGAGTCGAGTGAACTGATACTCGACTCGATAAGCTCGTGAGATACTCGAATATATTTTATATATAATTAATTTTATATTATAAGTTATAGAATATAATGTAAAAAAATTAATAATAATTATTTTAATATAATACATTAATAATAAAATAATATAATATATGAACAAGTTTTTTTGTTTGTTTAGTTAAACGAACGAACATGAACAAGAGTCTCGTTCGTTCATTTATGTTCCTGAACATTTGTTCGTTCATTTATGTTCGTTTACGTTCGTAAATGTTAGTGTACGTATAACTATAAGCTAAAATCAAATACTAGAGAAATTAAAGCAAAATAGTGTACGTAAATGTTTGTGTACGTTTAAGTTTGTTTACTAATATAATGAATAAACAACAAAATTATAATAATAATTAGTAATACTATTTTAATAATAATTAGTAATACTATTTTAATTGAATTGAGAATAATAATAATAATAATAATAATAAAACTCAAGTTTTTTGGGGAAAAAATTGGAAACTAATTATGTAAAAGACATGGGTGAACTTTTGAGGTTGTGAGTCTAATCCATCCCATATTTGCTATTTTTTATGAAGAGCGGAATAGCTTGAAAAAGTTTTTTAAGGGACACTCACAACGGACTAGCTTAACCATCGACACATGGACATCCGTGCAACGGATCAATTATATGTGCATAACTGCACATTATATTGATGCCCAATGGAAACTGAACAAAAAGATAATCTCTTTTGTGCCAATCCAATCTCATAAGGGGGATGCAATAGCCAAAGCTTTAGAGGGTTGTTTGGTTAAGTGGAGCGTAAAAAACATTTCTACCATCACTGTAGATAATGCATCTAGTAACGATGTTGCACTGAAGATAGTCCTAGTACACAAGCTTCAAATGATTTGGGGGATTTTTTTAAGTTGATTCGTGATAATTGAGAAAATGTACGACTTTTATTATTTATAATTGTCATTTATGATTCATCCTTCATGATTGTTGTCTAATTGTCTTGTTAATTCGTTTTTGTTGTTACAGGATTGGATGATTGTTTTGGTGGAACCGTGGAAGAAAAGTTGGAAGTTTGACACGTGTACTATCTTTTGTCCGTGAGTCAGTGACCGTCATTTGGATTGTATCCGTAGCTTCTCCCTCCATATTTCTGCCTTTGCATCCCCAAACGAGTTTCACAGAATCAAAATCCACAGACCTATTAACCCAAAATGGCCTCCAAGGTCCTCGCAGCCGGTCCGCCGATCTTTGTCCCCCAAAATCCCATCATCCCTCCGCCATCTGTCGACCGCCGCTGCGGCCGTGGCAGAACCCTATGACGAGACAACCGGAATCTCAATGAAAGGAGTAAAGATCTCAGGAAGACCGCTCTACCTAGATATGCAAGCCACCTCCCCTGTCGACCCTAGGGTACTCGACGCTATGCTCCCTCACTTCGTCTCTCGGTACAGAAACCCTCACTCACGCACTCACCTCTACGGCTGGGAATTCGATGAGGCGGTCGAAGTTGCGCGAGCTCAAGTTGCCAATCTTATCAACGCCTCCCCGAAAGAAATCGTCTTTACATTTGGCGCCACCGAGTGTAACAACATCTCCATCAAAGGCGTGATGCACTTCTACATAGAGAAGAAGAAACACGTAATCACGACTCAAACGGAGCATAAGTGCGTACTTGATTCCTGCCGTCATTTACAGCAAGAAGGTTTCGAAATCACGTATCTCCCGGTCAAATCTGATGGTTTGGTAGACCTAAACGAGATCCGATCTTCGATTCAGAGCGACACGGGGCGTGTGTCAGTGATGGCGGTGAATAATGAGATCGGAGTTATTCAACCAATGGAAGAAATCGGGCACATATGCAAGGAATTCAATATTCCGTTTCACACAGATGCGGCACAGGTGTTAGGTAAGATTCCAATTGATGTGAATAAGTGGAATGTGAGCTTGATGTCGTTGAGTGGACATAAAGTTTACGGTCCCAAGGGTGTTGGGGCTTTGTATATGAGGCGGAGACCACGAATTAGGGTTGAGCCACAGATGAATGGCGGTGGGCAGGAGAGGGGGATTAGGAGTGGGACAGTTCCAACACCATTGGTGGTTGGAATGGGTGCTGCTTGCGAGCTTGCAATGAAGGAGATGGAATATGATGAGAAAAGGGTTACAAAACTGAAAGATAGGATGCTGAATGGCATTAGGTCTAGACTTGATGGGGTGGTGGTGAATGGAAGCATTGAAAGCAGGTATGCAGGGAATTTGAACTTGTCTTTTGCGTATGTTGAAGGAGAGAGCTTGTTGATGGGATTGAAGGAAGTGGCTGTATCAAGTGGGAGTGCATGTACTAGTGCTAGTTTGGAGCCTTTTTATGTGTTGAGTGCTTTGGGTGTGGATGAAGATATGGCACATACTTCCATTAGGTTTGGGATTGGGAGGTTTACCACTGAGGAAGAGATAGATAAAGCGGTTGAATTGACAGTTAACCAGGTTGAGAAGTTAAGAGAAATGAGCCCACTTTATGAAATGGTGAAGGAAGGGATTGATATCAAGAGTATAAAATGGTCCCAACACTAACCTAATTGGGGAACACTTGGAGGAGCTGTTGGCTCTTACCTGCTGTTCTTACAGGGTATACTGTATAACCTTAATTTATCATGTGTTTAATTACCACTTGCATGCTTATAGTTTGTTGTTGCCTTTGCTCTTAAATTTTACAGTTAGTTAAATATGAATGCTTGATCCTGGTATGGATGTTAAGATTGTATTCCTTATTGAAATGTTGGATGATTACTTCTAGATTCGTTCTCAATAACGTTATTTTGGAACGTGCTATATTACTTGCTTATATATATTCTGCCTTTTTGACTGAACAATAATAGTTTATCTGGTGTTCATGATCTAGGTTTGAGAATGATGTAGCAATCTTGCACAAGAGATTCCTCTTTTATAGTTTTTACAAGAACAAGTTAGGAGTATATTAGTTGCTGTTCTTGATCAAGAATTTAGGTTTGTTAGTCTAGGAATGTTTGTGTAGTTGGGGTTTGAGTTTGACTTTTACTTGAGGGGTTCAACATTCAGTATTGACATGTGGCTGAGGGAGGTACAAAGAGAAAGTTGTTAGGACAATTGGGGTTTGTCGATAACTCGATATTGACATGGGATAAGTAGTAATAGAGATTTTCAAATATTTGGAATATAATAATAGAGTTGATACAGTAATGCGTAACGATGTTAATCAATGTTCTGAAACCATAGTATGCTTCACATTTTTATCCCTTCTATTAAAATTCACCCTTTTCACAATCTTTTTTGGAAGTATATGATATTTATATACGGGAAAACTCACACATACTCCTCACCTTTGTAGATTCTTAAACCCTTGACCGCCAAGGAGATTGGGTTCTAGTTGTAGCCCAGGTGCTGGTTGCCCATTGACCCTTTGGTAAAGGTCCCTTCTTGTAGGGTAAACGTTTTTAGCCAACACAACCAATCCACTGTTCATCTGATGGACACTGCCTGAGAACGTAACCCTTATGTTGAAATATGGCGCCTATAGTGAAGATCACACTAGAATAGAAATTGCTATGCCTTGTGATAGATGAGAAGACTAATAATAGAGGGGTATTGGCGATCAATACATGATTGTCATTGCACATAGTATGCCAGTCTCCAAATGCTAAACACTAATTCATTATATGACTGGAATTTTGAAGTCCATAATGAAATGATGCTAGTTTGGTTGTGCATCTATGTATGTGTGTATGTATGTATTTGATGCTGATGTTGGGTTTGTTGGTGTCCTTGCAGTGGTCCTTTGAATGGATGGTGGATAACAAAGTGTCATTAAACCTGGAACAACAGAACACAAATACATGTCTGGGATTCCCCCTTTTTAGGGGCATGAGGAGAAATAAGGCTATTTATACTCCATTGATCCAATCTTTATTTATACTACTACTTTTGGGAACTGTGTGTCCATGATTAATGTAGTTGTATATAATGCACATCAGATGTTAAGGTTTTCATTCTTGTTATAGCTTCTAGCCTTGGTACTTGGAGCCCAATGTTCACATAACACCAATTATGTAGGAGGAAGTAAGAACTCTTATATGGTTGCTATAGAGTTGGTTCATACTTCATATATGAGCATATGTGGGTCCTTGTGTATTCAATAGACCCACCTGTCATCTCACGAGAATACTACATGGGATTTCATATATATGAAGAGTTTCTTATATGGTTAGAGTATAGTGATTTACCTTGATGTCTATTGTGGTTAAGTCATATATTAAGTACATATTCAGGTCAAGTCATCATGTCTTGAAAATATAAAAAGTAAATTTTAGATGGCATATATAACCATTGTAGCATATTGTTAGTTTTCTTTAAAAGCAAGATAATAGCATTGAAGAAAACACGAGTACAAGGGGTAGAAAAACCAACACCTGACAAAAAACACCAATCAAGCAAAAACAAAGGCAACCAAAAGAGGCTAAAATGGTGAAGGGGAGGTTTCTTGAAACCACAGCCAATGGCCGAAAACAACAAACACGACCAGGTAGCACCTACAACCAGGAACGAGTGGCCTAGTAGCTACAGGGACCAACAACACGAAAGCCTTCCCTCTCGAACCCGCACCAATCAGCCTAGAAAAATTTAAACTCCTTGCAGCTCGTCGGATCTATTGTAACGATAATAATTAGACTCCGAAAAGGCGATCAATATGTGCTTAGTATTATTTGAGAAGATCTTATTATTTTAATGCCTCAAAATTAAACTATTGCCTTCCAAAATGGCACTTTTCAACGGAATAGATTGTGAATCCTCACACATTGGCAACTCCTCAAGTGAGAGAGATGGCAAAGGACTGCAACCCCATCTTTATCTACAGTCCCATCAACAAAAAATATCCTTCCACACTTGAAGCATCAATGGACAATTGACAAAGTAAATGAGCCAAATTCTCGATCCCAATACTACAACACTGGCAAAGTAAGTAGGGGATATCCAAATCTGTGTTATTTAAAGATGTCCTTATCAGAGTCCCCCATCCTAGCCTCCATACGGCGATGTACACCTTCCGTGGGGTTATCGTACACCATTGAGTTGGGACAATGTGGGCAGAAGTTGCAGAAGTTTTTTTTTTCAACCAATAACCGAAGGTCCTTGACCGTAAAAGAACCATCCTTAATAAACCACTAATACCAACCATCATATTCAAGTGAGCTTCTAGAGGCATTGCTAAATGCTGATGAGACCCAAACTCCTCAAACTAACCCATTAACCTCCCTCTTGTCCCCAAGACCACCCCGACGACCTACACCAATAATCCCCACTCCATGATACTTGATCTTTTACCAAGACATCCCTCTCCCTTTTAAGCCTACATAAATGAGGGAACTTTTCATGAAGTCTTAAGTTTTCCTAACCAAATTCTCCAAGTATTTGTCCACTCTCAAAATCCCATTCCACGCTCCCAACATGTTTAAACGACTTGAGTTCCTAATGTAGCCCAAACCCCCGTCATCCCCAAAATACTTTTAGCCGCCTGAACCAATAACGTATCACAACTGTTTCCAGACTCATTGTGAATCACAAGGAGCCTGGAAACACCACCATCATTTCCCTTAGAGGCCCCAATTAGCAGCTCGAAGACTACCCACTCCCAACCTCCCAAATGGAAAGAATAAAAAAAATGTTTTACACTTTACCCATACATCTTGTTGGTATGGTTTGCGATTATCTTGGCATCCTTGTAAAATTGATTTCTAGCCTTGACATAGCTTGATTTAAAGTTTTAAACTAAGCAGGCGTTTACCAAATGCATAACGGGACAGGTACTCATCGTGTAACATTATCAACCAACCTGATTGTTGGTAAGTGTTTTAAACCCGATAAGCGCTTACCAGGTAAAAGTCGTTTTCCTCACTTATCGAATAAGTTCATGGTCCTTGTCATGCCTCTTATCGAGTAAGATTCTCGATCTTTGTCATACTCAATTAGTAAGGGAAGTGGTATATAAGAGTTTACTCGATAAGCATTTAATAAACGGTCCCTAAATGCTATATTGATTTTGTATTTAACATTTGAAAAAAATAACTATTTATACCACTAAAAACGAAGCCCAAAAGTTGTCCTCACAATTACCATGTAAATAATCATCTTATATTTAAATGAATTTTATTTAATCAAACATATTTTCTTTTTGAAAGCTTAGAAATGAGATTTAAACTACTTAATTACCCATTTATTACTTTCAATTCGAAATGAGATTTTTATTTTATAATTAATATATTGCTGGAATGTTGGTTACCGAAAAACAGGGCCGAAAAACACGAAAAACATGAACGAAATACATGAAAATGGGCTGAATTAAAGCTGCTGAAAACGGACCTTGGATCAGGCCCAACCCGACGAACCCGACCGTAACCCGACCGAGCCCGAGTCCACCCGTAACCCGAAATGTATTACTGACGGGTTTCGGGGTCTAGACCCTCCACTCGAAACCCGATCGAGTTGGCAGTTTTTGTGCCCGACCCGACCCAACCGATGCACCCACCTAGTTTTAATCCACAAAAATTTTCGCATTGAACCCACAAATGCATGTATTTTTGAGTTACATCCATATCAACAGTACTTTCTAGTTTAGTTTTACC
The DNA here is from genome assembly GCA_033807775.1 of Saussurea involucrata. Lineage (NCBI taxonomy): Eukaryota > Viridiplantae > Streptophyta > Magnoliopsida > Asterales > Asteraceae > Saussurea > Saussurea involucrata. Next base: position 229,484,059 of record CM066314.1, read on the forward strand.
ACTCGTTCTGATTCTTATACCAACATCCTCGCTTTTACTACTATTTCCACTTTCATCACAGATGGAACCATAATCGTAATTGCTTGAAGTTTCCTGTTTCCGTGCTTATCCGAGTGTATACCTTGCCTTCTCCAACGAGGAACGGCTGCGAACACGCCACGTGTACTATCTTTTGTCTGTGAGTCAGTGACCGTCATTTGGGCTGTATCCGTAGCTTCTCCCTCCATATTTCTGCCTTTGCATCCCCAAACGAGTTTCACAGAATCAAAATCCACAGACCTATTAACCCAAAAATGGCCTCCCAGGTCCTCGCAGCCGCCGTCCGCCGATCTTTGTCCCCCAAAATCCCATCATCCCTCCGCCCTCTGTCGACCGCTGCTGCGGCCGTGGCAGAACCCTATGACGAGACAGCCGGAATCTCAATGAAATGAGTAAAGATCTCAGGAAGACCGCTCTACCTAGATATGCAAGCCACCTCCCCTATCGACCCTAGGGTACTCGACGCTATGCTCCCTTACTTCGTCTCTCGGTACGGAAACCCTCACTCACGCACTCACCTCTACGGCTGGGAATCCGATGAGGCGGTCGAAGTTGCGCGAGCTCAAGTTGCCAATCTTATCAACGCCTCCCTGAAAGAAATCGTCTTTACATCCGGCGCCACCGAGTGTAACAACATCTCCGTCAAAGGCGTGATGCACTTCTACAAAGAGAAGAAGAAACACGTAATCACGACTCAGATGGAGCATAAGTGCGTACTTGATTCCTGTCGTCATTTACAGCAAGAAGGTTTCGATATCACGTATCTCCCGGTCAAATCTGATGGTTTGGTAGACCTAAACGAGCTCCGATCTTCGATTCGGAGCGACACAGGGCTTGTGTCGGCGATGGCGGTGAATAATGAGATCGGAGTTATTCAACCAATGGAGGAAATCGGGCATATATGCAAGGAATTCAATATTCTATTTCACACAGATGCGGCACATGCGTTAGGTAAGATTCCAATTGATGTGAATAAGTGGAATATGAGCTTGATGTCGTTGAGTGGACATAAAGTTTACGGTCCCAAGGGTGTTGGGGCTTTGTATATGAGGCGGAGGCCACGAATTAGGGTTGACCACAGATGAATGGCGGTGGGCAGGAGAGGGGGATTAGGAGTGGGACAGTTCCAACACCATTGGTGGTTGGAATGGGTGCTGCTTGCGAGCTTGCAATGAAGGAGATGGAATATGATGAGAAAAGGGTTACAAAACTGAAAGATAGGATGCTGAATGGCATTAGGTCTAGACTTGATGGGGTGGTGGTGAATGGAAGCATTGAAAGCAGGTATGCAGGGAATTTGAACTTGTCTTTTGCGTATGTTGAAGGAGAGAGCTTGTTGATGGGATTGAAGGAAGTGGCTGTATCAAGTGGGAGTGCATGTACTAGTTCTAGTTTGGAGCCTTCTTATGTGTTGAGTGCTTTGGGTGTGGATGAAGATATGGCACATACTTCCATTAGGTTTGGGATTGGGAGGTTTACCACTGAGGAAGAGATAGATAAAGCGGTTGAATTGACAGTTAACCAGGTTGAGAAGTTAAGAGTAATGAGCCCACTTTATGAAATGGTGAAGGAAGGGATTGATATCAAGAGTATAAAATGGTCCCAACACTAACCTAATTGGGGAACACTTGGAGGAGCTGTTGGCTCATACCTGCTGTTCTTACAGGGTATACTGTATAGCCTTAATTTATCATGTGTTTAATTACCACTTGCATGCTTATAGTTTGTTGTTGCCTTTGCTCTTAAATTTTGTAGTTAGTTAAATATGAATGCTTGATCCTGGTATGGATGTTAAGATTGTATTCCTTATTGAAATGTTGGATGATTACTTCTAGATTCGTTCTCAATAACGTTATTTTGGAACGTGCTATATTACTTGCTTATATATATTCTGCCTTTTTGACTGAACAATAATAGTTTATCTGGTGTTCATGATCTAGGTTTGAGAATGATGTAGCAATCTTGCACAAGAGATTCCTCTTTTATAGTTTTTACAAGAACAAGTTAGGAGTATATTAGTTGCTGTTCTTGATCAAGAATTTAGGTTTGTTAGTCTAGGAATGTTTGTGTAGTTGGGGTTTGAGTTTGACTTTTACTTGAGGGGTTCAACATTCAGTATTGACATGTGGCTGAGGGAGGTACAAAGAGAAAGTTGTTAGGACAATTGGGGTTTGTCGATAACTCGATATTGACATGGGATAAGTAGTAATAGAGATTTTCAAATATTTGGAATATAATAATAGAGTTGATACAGTAATGCGTAACGATGTTAATCAATGTTCTGAAACCATAGTATGCTTCACATTTTTATCCCTTCTATTAAAATTCACCCTTTTCACAATCTTTTTTGGAAGTATATGATATTTATATACGGGAAAACTCACACATACTCCTCACCTTTGTAGATTCTTAAACCCTTGACCGCCAAGGAGATTGGGTTCTAGTTGTAGCCCAGGTGCTGGTTGCCCATTGACCCTTTGGTAAAGGTCCCTTCTTGTAGGGTAAACGTTTTTAGCCAACACAACCAATCCACTGTTCATCTCATGGACACTGCCTGAGAACGTAACCCTTATGTTGAAATATGGCGCCTATGGTGATGATCACACTAGAATAGAAATTGCTATGCCTTGTGATAGATGAGAAGACTAATAATAGAGGGGTATTGGCGATCAATACATGATTGTCATTGCACATAGTATGCCAGTCTCCAAATGCTAAACACTAATTCATTATATGACTGGAATTTTGAAGTCCATAATGAAATGATGCTAGTTTGGTTTTGCATCTATGTATGTGTGTATGTATGTATTTGATGCCGATGTTGGGTTTGTTGGTGTCCTTGTAGTGGTCCTTTGAATGGATGGTGGATAACAAAGTGTCATTAAACCTGGAACAACAGAACACAAATACATGTCTGGGATTCCCCCTTTTTAGGGGCATGAGGAGAAATAAGGCTATTTATACTCCATTGATCCAATCTTTATTTATACTACTACTTTTGGGAACTGTGTCCATGATTAATGTAGTTGTATATAATGCACAGCAGATGTTAAGGTTTTCATTCTTGTTATAGCTTCTAGCCTTGGTACTTGGAGCCCAATGTTCACATAACACCAATTATGTAGGAGGAAGTAGGAACTCTTATATGGTTGCTATAGAGTTGGTTCATACTTCATATATGAGCATATGTGGGTCCTTGTGTATTCAATAGACCCACCTGTCATCTCACGAGAATACTACATGGGATTTCATATATATGAAGAGTTTCTTATATGGTTAGAGTATAGTGATTTACCTTGATGTCTATTGTGGTTAAGTCATATATTAAGTACATATTCAGGTCAAGTCATCATGTCTTGAAAATATAAAAAGTAAATTTTAGATGGCATATATAACCATTGTAGCATATTGTTAGTTTTCTTTAAAAGCAAGATAATAGCATTGAAGAAAACACGAGTACAAGGGGTAGAAAAACCAACACCTGACAAAAAAAACCAATCAAGCAAAAGCAAAGGCAACCAAAAGAGGCTAAAATGGTGAAGGGGAGGTTTCTTGAAACCACAGCCAATGGCCGAAAACAACAAACACGACCAGGTAGCACCTACAACCTGGAACGAGTGGCCTAGTAGCTACAGGGACCAACAACACGAAAGCCTTCCCTCTCGAACCCGCACCAATCAGCCTAGAAAAATTTAAACTCCTTGCAGCTCGTCGGATCTATTGAAACGATAATAATTAGACTCCGAAAAGGCGATCAATATGTGCTTAGTATTATTTGAGAAGATCTTATTATTTTAATGCCTCAAAATTAAACTATTGCCTTCCAAAATGGCACTTTTCAACGGAATAGATTGTGAATCCTCACACATTGGCAACTCCTCAAGTGAGAGAGATGACAAAGGACTGCAGCCTGATAACGCCACTTTTTGGCGTTATTTTCGGTTCTCAAACCAACGAGATTGGCTTGTGTTCAAGTAAAAAGGTGTGTATTTTACGGTTTATCTAGTGAATTATGCAGGTTATCTGAAAGGCGGCATTCCTCGAGAAAAGAAGCAAAAAAGAGCCCAAAACGAGTCCAAACGAAGCTTAACGGAAGCTTAAAAGCCAAGCCCAAGACCCGCGACCGAACCAGGACCCGAACCGCGAACCAGAAAACGACCTGCGCCATAAAGATGACATGCGCGACTTGCCACACGACTTGCAAGTCGCGCAGCAAGTCGCGTAACCCTCTGTTTCACGAAAATCTGTATTTTAAGCCGGGTTCTAGGTCACTATTCGACATCCAGTTTTCACACGACGGCCAGAGCAGTTCAGGGGGCGATTTTCAGAGCCAAGTGACACCCGTTGGAGCCACGATAGAGGGAGGATCAGATACACGTTCATCACGCGAAGTAGGGACGAGCACGATAGAAGGGAGTAACCTTTCCATTTACAGTTATCACGAATTTCATGTTTACATACTTGTTTCCATCTTTTTCTATGGTGTTTGAATCTACCACCGACATGAACTAACCGGTTCATGTTGGGGGTTGGATTGAATGTGGTTTAAGCTTGTAAACAGATGACTTGAAACCTTTATCAATTTTCCTTTTTAATGAATGAATGCAATTTCGTGTTTAATGCTTTTGTGAGATTAGCTACCTTACAATTGTTTTATTGTTTTCAATTAATGTTCGAAAGAAGTAATTGAGAAGTAGAATTAGGAATTGCATGTCTAAGGTAAGAAAGGATAGAGATATACCGAGTAAATCTTAGTCCCGTTTGAATCTTAAGTTTAATTCGTTTTGAACCCTATATGTTGAGATCGAAAGATAAAACTTAGGTTTTCAAAATAGAAATCACAGTTGTTTGAAAAGGAACCATGCTTTGCAAATTAAATCGGTGTAACTTGAGAGAGAACAACGATTAGATAAAGATTGGGTATTCATTGATAGGAATAACTGATATTTGAATTGAGTCAGACGTTTGTATGTGAGAACCATTGGATTTCCAACCCTCAACTTTTCTCTCTATCAAAGTTTTCAAAGCTGTTTCTGTTTTGTCTTGTGGTTGATTTGATTTTCGTATTGCATTTAATTAGTCTATAAAACCAATCTCTAAATATCGACAGTTCAGTTAATAGAGCTTATAGTAATTGTGATACTTAGTTCCTAGTTCCCCGTGATTCGATACTCGTACTTTCTCAAGTACTATTACTTGACTTCGACCCGTACACTTGCGGTTAGATTCTCGGGGTGTCAAAACCCCGTATCAAGTTTTTGGCGCCGCTGCCGGGGAACTAGTTGCAACTAATAGCACTACCAGCTATAAGCGCTATTAGATTGGACATTTTTTTTATTTTCATTGTTTTATTCCATCACTTTCAGTTTCTGGATCACTAATCTTGCCTACTTTATTTCAGGTACTAATTGGTTTATGCCAAGGAAGACACGAGGGGAAGAGCTCGAGAAATTTGATCCGGAGATTGAACGAACCGCCCGTCGTCTACGTAAAGAAGCGAAAGCTAAAAGAAATTTGAAATTCGGGATGTCCGACGACGAGAGACCTCCACGCAATGACCCACCGCGTAATAATCCACCACCACCTCCGGAAAGAGTACCTATGCGGTCGTTCGCCGATCCTAACGTGGCGGCGGCACGCATAGGCATTCAAGCGCCCGCAACTGGGGCGAATTACTTTGAGCTTAAGCCAAGTACCATCGTGATGGTACAGCAAAACCAATACGGAGGGACGCCGACAGAAGACCCTCATGCACACCTTCGGGCATTTGAACGGATATGCAATACATTCAAGATTAATGGCATGAACGAGGACGCGATCAAGCTGAGATTGTTTGGATTTTCTCTCAAGGGCCGAGCCGAGACATGGACAGAGAGTATCCAGCCGGATTCAGTCACAACATGGGCACAACTAAAGGCCGCTTTCCTTCAAAAATTCTTCCCGCCAAGTCGAACCGCCCAACTAATGGCCGAAATCACACATTTCGCGCAATGGGATCAAGAAACGCTATATGAGGCTTAGGAGCGCTACAAGGACATGATCAAGAAGTGTCCTCATCACGGGCTACAAGGCTGGGTCATCATCCAGACCTTCTTTAGTGGCCTTCACCCGCAGTTTAAAAATGACATCACTGCTGCCGCGGGTGGAGCACTGATGGATAAATCATATGAGGAAGCGTGCGAGCTGATCGAAAATCTGGCCGAACATAGTTTTTCCACTCCGAGATCAGCGGTAAGAAGAGTTGTAAGTGTGCAAGAAAGTAATGAGCTGAATGAATTGAAAGCTCAACTAGCCTTTATCACAAATCGGCTGAATGGAGGAAATCCTCAAGAACCTGATCAGGTTCAATTTGTGCAAAACCGGAACCAACCGAGAAACGACCCTTTCTCGAATACTTATAACGAGGGGTGGAAAAAGCATCCCAATCTTTCATGGAATCAGCCCGGTCAACCACAACAAGGTAATTTGTCTAACTCTTCTAATTTTTCTCATACTAATAATGTGTACTGTCCTCCAGGTTTTAATCAAAGAAACGAAGGATCATCCGGAGAGAAGAAGCAGGGACTCGAAGACATGATGATGAAGTTCATGTCGAAAATGGACAGCACGGTCGAGGGATTAGCAAGCACGATCAACACGGTGAAAGCCGCAACTGATCAAAATACAGCCTCAATCAAGATTCTCGAGAGGCAAGTGGGGCAGATTTCTGAAGCCCTACAAAACCGACCTCCCGGAGCATTCCCGAGTATGACTGAAAAGAGGAACCAAGAGAATTGTAATTCCATATACCTGAGGAGTGGTAAGGAGCTGACTAGAGACTCTACACGAGAGCCGTTACTAAAGGAAGCCGAGAATGATGTGGAGATCATTGACATGGATGCATTGGAGGCGGATGAAGAGCGTAAGAGGAAAGAGACCCCGAGGGCGGAGGAGAACAAAAAGATTGACGAGACTAAACTCAAGCAACCACCGGTCAAGCCGGTGGTACCAAGAGTACCTTACCCGAGCAGGCTGAAAGCAAATAAGGATGAGGTCAATTTTTCAAAATTTATTGAAGTATTTAAAAAGCTAACGATCAATATTCCTTTTGCAGATGCTCTCGCCCAAATGACCTCTTACATGAAATTCATGAAAGAGATACTTTCCAAAAAGAGGGCAATTGATCACCAATCCACCGTTGCACTCACTAAAGAGTGTAGCGCAATCTTTCAGAATAAGCTTCCCCAGAAGCTCAATGATCCAGGGAGTTTTTCTATCCCTATCCAAATCGGGAAGTTTTCCTTCAATAAAGTTTTGTGTGATCTAGGGACTAGTATTAATTTGATGCCCCTTTCTATTTTCAGGAAACTTGGATTGGGCGAAGTGAGTCCAACGTTCATGACGCTCAAGCTTGCTGATCGGTCAATAAGATACCCGTACGGCGTGATTGAAGACGTGCTGATTAAGGTCGATAAATTCTACTTTCCTGTCAACTTCGTGGTGATCGATATAGACGAAGATGAAGAAGTCCCGTTAATTTTGGGACGATCATTCCTGGCCACGAGCCGAGCACTGATTGATGTGGAAGAAGGAGAGGTGACCTTCAGAGTTGGCGGCGAGAAGGTGATGTTCAAAATGTTTGAGAAAGTGCGAGTTGGAAGAGAAGAAGGATCCGGAGCTGGTCATGGAAGACCGAAGATAGAAGAATCCGCGAAGAATCGCAAGTGTGGGCGATTTGACCCCGCGGATCCCGAGCCGAGCTGAAACCACAGTCGTGCCACGACTTTAAATACGGCGTTGGGTGGGAGGCAACCCACCAAGGTTTGAATTCTCTTTTAATTGCGTGCCTACTTTTTATTTTTAGTGTGTTTTTATTTCCGGGGAAAAAAAAACAACCATAAAAACCGAAAAATTGAAAAATCAAAAAATTGAAAAATCAAAAATAGCTGGAACAGGGACATACGCGACTTGCCACGCGGTTTGCATACCGCGCAGCAAGCCGCGGGGCCCTCTGTTTGTTTTCTAAAACAGTAGGTTACGCGGTTTGCCACGCGACTTGCAAGTCGCGGGCTAAACCGCGGGTGTCCCCTGTTCGTTTTTCGTGCAGTTTTTGTTTCCTGTCTTGCTTTGTGTGTTTCATCTTTCTGCATTTTGTCTTGTGGGCAGAAGTTGCAGAAGTTTTTTTTTCAACCAATAACCGAAGGTCCTTGACCGTAAAAGAACCATCCTTAATAAACCACTAATACAAACCATCATATTCAAGTGAGCTTCTAGAGGCATTGCTAAATGCTGATGAGACCCCAACTCCTCAAACTAACCCATTAACCTCCCTCTTGTCCCCAAGACCACCCCGACGACCTACACCAATAATCCCCACTCCATGATACTTGATCTTTTACCAAGGCATCCCTCTCCTTTTTAAGCCTACATAAATGAGGGAACTTTTCATGAAGTCTTAAGTTTTCCTAACCAAATTCTCCAAGTATTTGTCCACTCTCAAAATCCCATTCCACGCTCCCAACATGTTTAAACGGCTTGAGTTCCTAATGTAGCCCAAACCCCCGTCATCCCCAAAATACTTTTAGCCGCCTGAACCAATAACGTATCACAACTGTTTCCAGACTCGTTGTGAATCACAAGGAGCCTGGAAACACCACCATCATTTCCCTTAGAGGCCCCAATTAGCAGCTCGAAGACTACCCACTCCCAACCTCCCAAATGGAAAGAATAAAAAAAATGTTTTACATTTTACCCATACATCTTGTTGGTATGGTTTGCGATTATCTTGGCATCCTTGTAAAATTGATTTCTAGCCTTGACATAGCTTGATTTAAAGTTTTAAACTAAGCATGCGTTTACCAAATGCATAACGGGACAGGGACTCATCGTGTAACATTATCAACCAACATGATTGTTGGTAAGTGTTTTAAACCCGATAAGCGCTTACCAGGTAAAAGTCGTTTTCCTCACTTATCGAATAAGTTCATGGTCCTTGTCATGCCTCTTATCGGGTAAGATTCTCGATCTTTGTCATACTCAATTAGTAAGGGAAGTGGTATATAAGAGTTTACTCGATAAGCATTTAATAAACGGTCCCTAAATGCTATATTGATTTTGTATTTGACATTTGAAAAAAATAACTATTTATACCAATAAAAACGAAGCCCAAAAGTTGTCCTCACAATTACCATGTAAATAATCATCTTATATTTAAATGAATTTTATTTAATCAAACATATTTTCTTTTTGAAAGCTTAGAAATGAGATTTAAACTTCTTAATTGCCCATTTATTACTTTCAATTCGAAATGGGATTTTTATTTTATAATTAATATATTGCTGGAATGTTGGTTACCGAAAAACAGGACCGAAAAACATGAAAATGGGCTGAATTAAAGCTGCTGAAAACGGGCCTTGGATCAGGCCCAACCCGACCATAACCCGACCGAGCCCGAATCCACCCGTAACCCGAAATGTATTACTGACGGGTTTCGGGGTCTATACCCTCCACTCGAAACCCGATCGAGTTGGCGGTTTTTGTGCCCGACCCGACCCAACCCGGACCAACCGATGCACCAGCCTAGTTTTAATCCATAACAATTTTCGCATTGAACCCACAAATGCCTGTATTTTTTAGTTACATCCATATCAATAGTAATTTCTAGTATAGTTTCACCACTCGTTCTAATTCTTATACCAACATCCTCTCTTTTACTACTATTTCCACTTTCATCACAGATGGAACCATAATCGTAATTGCTTGAAGTTTCTTGTTTCCGTGCTTATCCGAGTGTATACCTTGACTTCTCCAACGAGGAACGGCTGCGAACACGCCACGTGTACTATCTTTTGTCTGTGAGTCAGTGACCGTTATTTGGGCTGTATCCGTAGCTTCTCCCTCCATATTTCTGCCTTTGCATCCCCGAACGAGTTTCACAGAATCAAAATCCACAAACCTATTAACCCAAAAATGGCCTCCAAGGTCCTCGCAGCAGCCGTCCGCCGATATTTGTCCCCCAAAATCCCATCATCCCTCCGCCCTCTGTCGACCGCTGCTGCGGCCGTGGCAGAACCCTATGACGAGACAGCCGGAATCTCAATGAAAGGAGTAAAGATCTCAGGAAGACCGCTCTACCTAGATATGCAAGCCACCTCCCTTGTCGACCCTAGGGTACTCGACGCTATGCTCCCTTACTTCGTCTCTCGGTACGGAAACCCTCACTCACGCACTCACCTCTATGGCTGGGAATCCGATGAGGCGGTCAAAGTTGCGCGAGCTGAAGTTGCCAATCTTATCAACGCCTCCCCGAAAGAAATCATCTTTACATCCGACACCAATGAGTGTAACAACATCTCCGTCAAAGGCGTGATGCACTTCTACAAAGAGAAGAAGAAACACGTAATCGTGACTCAGACGGAGCATAAGTGCGTACTTGATTCCTGTCGTCATTTACAGCAAGAAGGTTTCAATATCACGTATCTCCCGGTCAAATCTGATGGTTTGGTAGACCTAAACGAGCTCCGATTTTCGATTCGGAGCGACACATGGCTTGTGTCGGTGATGGCGGTGAATAATGAGATCGGAGTTATTCAACCAATGGAGGAAATCGGGCATATATGCAAGGAATTCAATATTCCATTTCACACAGATGCGGCACAGGCGTTAGGTAAGATTCCAATTGATATGAATAAGTGGAATGCGATCTTGATGTCGTTGAGTGGACATAAAGTTTATGGTCCCAAGGGTGTTGGGGCTTTGTATATGAGGCGAAGGCCACGAATTAGGGTTGACCACAGATGAATGGCGGTGGCCAGGAGAGGGGGATTAGGAGTGGGACAGTTCCAACACCATTGGTGGTTGGAATGGGTGCTGCTTACGAGCTTGCAATGAAGGAGATGGAATATGATGAGAAAAGGGTTACAAAACTGAAAGATAGGATGCTGAACGACATTAGGTCTAGACTTGATGGGGTGGTGGTGATAGGAAGCATTGAAAGTAGGTATGCAGGGAATTTGAACTTGTCTTTTGCGTATGTTGAAGGAGAGAGCTTGTTGATGGGATTGAAGGAAGTGGCTGTATCAAGTGGGAGTGCATGTACTAGTGCTAGTTTGGAGCCTTCTTATGTGTTGAGAGCTTTGGGTGTGGATGAAGATATGGCACATACTTCCATTAGGTTTGGGATTGGGAGGTTTACCACTGAGGAAGAGATATATAAAGTGGTTGAATTGACAGTTAACCAGGTTGAGAAGTTAAGAGAAATGAGCCCACTTTATGAAATGGTGAAGGAAGGGATTGATATCAAGAGTATAAAATGGTCCCAACACTAACCTAATTAGGGAACACTTGGAGGAGATGTTGGCTCATACCTGCTGTTCTTACAGGGTATATTGTATAACCTTAATTTATCATGTGTTTAATTACCACTTGCATGCTTATAGTTTGTTGTTGCCTTTGCTCTTAAATTTTGCAGTTAGTTAAATATGAATGCTTGATCTTGGTATGGATGTTAAGATTGTATTCCTTATTGAAATGTTGGATGATTACTTCTAGATTCGTTCTCAATAACGTTATTTTGGAACGTGCTATATTACTTGCTTATATATATTCTGCCTTTTTGACTGAACAATAATAGTTTATCTGGTGTTCATGATCTAGGTTTGAGAATGATGTAGCAATCTTGCACAAGAGATTCCTCTTTTATAGTTTTTACAAGAACAAGTTAAGAGTATATTAGTTGCTATTCTTGATCAAGAATTTAGGTTTGTTAGTCTAGGAATGTTTGTGTAGTTGGGGTTTGAGTTTGACTTTGACTTGAGGGGTTCAACATTCAGTATTGACATGTGGCTGAGGGAGGTACAAAGAGAAAGTTGTTAGGACAATTGGGGTTTGTCGATAACTCGATATTGACATGGGATAAGTAGTAATAGAGATTTTCAAATATTTGGAATATAATAATAGAGTTGATACAGTAATGCGTAACGATGTTAATCAATGTTCTTAAACCATAGTATGCTTCACATTTTTATCCCTTCTATTAAAATTCACCCTTTTCACAATCGTTTTTTGAAGTATATGATATTTATATACGGGAAAACTCACACATACTCCTCACCTTTGTAGATTCTTGAACCCTTGACCGCCAAGGAGATTGGGTTCTAGTTGTAGCCCAGGTGCTGCTTGCCCATTGACCCTTTGGTAAAGGTCCCTTCTTGTAGGGTAAACGTTTTTAGCCAACACAACCAATCCACTGTTCATCTCATGGACACTGCCTGAGAACGTAACCCTTATGTGATAATATGGCGCCTATGGTGATGATCACACTAGAATAGAAATTGCTATGCCTTGTGATAGATGAGAAGACTAATAATAGAGGGGTATTGGCGATCAATACATGATTGTCATTGCACATAGTATGCCAGTCTCCAAATGCTAAACACTAATTCATTATATGACTGGAATTTTGAAGTCCATAATGAAATGATGCTAGTTGGTTTTGCATCTATGTATGTATGTATGTATTTGATGCTGATGTTTGGTTTGTTGGTGTCCTTGCAGTGTTCCTTTGAATGGATGGTGGATAACAAAGTGTCATTAAACCTGGAACAACAGAACACAAATACATGTCTGGGATTCCCCCTTTTTAGGGGCATGAGGAGAAATAAGGCTATTTATACTCCATTGATCCAATCTTTATTTATACTACTACTTTTGGGAACTGTGTCCATGATTAATGTAGTTGTATATAATGCACAACAGATGTTAAGGTTTTCATTCTTGTTATAGCTTCTAGCCTTGGTACTTGGAGCCCAATGTTCACATAACACCAATTATGTAGGAGGAAGTAGGAACTCTTATATGGTTGCTATAGAGTTAGTTCATACTTCATATATGAGCATATGTGGGTCCTTGTGTATTCAATAGACCCACCTGTCATCTCACGAGAATACTACATGGGATTTCATATATATGAAGAGTTTCTTATATGGTTAGAGTATAGTGATTTACCTTGATGTCTATTGTGGTTAAGTCATATATTAAGTACATATTCAGGTCAAGTCATCATGTCTTGAAAATATAAAAAGTAAATTTTAGATGGCATATATAATCATTGTAGCATATTGTTAGTTTTCTTTAAAAGCAAGATAATAGCATTGAAGAAAACACGAGTACAAGGGGTAGAAAAACCAACACCTGACAAAAAAACCAATCAAGAAAAAGCAAAGGCAACCAAAAGAGGCTAAAATGATGAAGGGGAGGTTTCTTGAAACCACAGCCAATGGCCGAAAACAACAAACACGACCAGGTAGCACCTACAACCAGGAACGAGTGGCCTAGTAGCTACAGGGACCAACAACACGAAAGCCTTCCCTCTCGAACCCGCACCAATCAACCTAGAAAAATTTAAACTCCTTGCAGCTCGTCGAGATCTATTGAAACGATAATAATTAGACTCCGAAAAGGCGATCAATATGTGCTTAGTATTATTTGAGAAGATCTTATTATTTTAATGCCTCAAAATTAAACTATTGCCTTCCAAAACGGCACTTTTCAACGGAATAGATTGTGAATCCTCACACATTGGCAACTCCTCAAGTGAGGGAGATGACAAAGGACTGCAGCCCCATCTTTATCTACAGTCCCATCAACAAAAAATATCCTTCCACACTTGAAGCATCAATGGACAATTGACAAAGTAAATGAGCCAAATTCTCGATCCCAATACTACAACACTAGCAAAGCAAGGAGGGGATATCCAAATCTGTATTATTTAAAGATGTCCTTATCAGAGTCCCCCATCATAGCCTCCATACGGCGATGTACACCTTCCGTGGGGTTATCGTACACCATTGAGTTGGGACAATGTGGGCAGAAGTTGCAGAAGTTTTTTTTTCCAACCAATAACCGAAGGTCCTTGACCGTAAAAGAACCATCCTTAATAAACCACTAATACCAACCATCACATTCAAGTGAGCTTCTAGAGGCTTTGCTAAATGCTGATGAGACCCCAACTCCTCAAACTAACCCATTAACCTCCCTCTTGTCCCCAAGACCACCCCGACGACCTACACCAATAATCCCCTCTCCATGATACTTGATCTTTTACCAAGACACCCCTCTCCCTTTTAAGCCTACATAAATGAGGGAACTTTTCATGAAGTCTTAAGTTTTCCTAACCAAATTCTCCAAGTATTTGTCCACTCTCAAAATCCCATTCCACGCTCCCAACATGTTTAAACGGCTTAAGTTCCTAATGTAGCCCAAACCCCCGTCATCCCCAAAATACTTTTAGCCACCTGAACCAATAACGTATCACAACTGTTTCCAGACTCATTGTGAATCACAAGGAGCCTGGAAACACCACCATCATTTCCCTTAGAGGCCCCAATTAGCAGCTCGAAGACTACCCACTCCCAACCTCCCAAATGGAAAGAATAAAAAAAATGTTTTACATTTTACCCATACATCTTGTTGGTATGGTTTGCGATTATCTTGGCATCCTTGTAAAATTGATTTCTAGCGTTGACATAGCTTGATTTAAAGTTTTAAACTAAGCAGGCGTTTACCAAATGCATAACGGGGCAGGGACTCATCGTAGTAACATTATCAACCAACATAATTGTTGGTAAGTGTTTTAAACCCGATAAGCGCTTACCAGGTAAAAGTCGTTTTCCTCACTTATCGAATAAGTTCATGGTCCTTGTCATGCCTCTTATCGGGTAAGATTCTCGATCTTTGTCATACTCAATTAGTAAGGGAAGTGGTATATAAGAGTTTACTCGATAAGCATTTAATAAACGGTCCCTAAATGCTATATTGATTTTGTATTTGACATTTGAAAAAAATAACTATTTATACCAATAAAAACGAAGCCCAAAAGTTGTCCTCACAATTACCATGTAAATAATCATCTTATATTTAAATGAATTTTATTTAATCAAACATATTTTCTTTTTGAAAGCTTAGAAATGAGATTTAAACTACTTAATTGCCCATTTATTACTTTCAATTCGAAATGAGATTTTTATTTTATAATTAATATATTGCTGGAATGTTGGTTACCGAAAAACAGGGCCGAAAAACACGAAAAACAGGACCGAAATACATGAAAATGGGATGAATTAAAGCTGCTGAAAACGGGCCTTGGATCAGGCCCAACCGGACGAACCCGACCGTAACCCGACCGAGCCCGAATCCACCCGTAACCCGAAATGTATTACTGACGGGTTTTGTAACGCCCCAAAATTCTAGGCTAATTTGAACCTCAAGTTATAACAGGTTATAACAATAAATACTTCAACTTATAAAAACAGACAGCGGATTAACCATCAAGAGTGTATTCACTTTACAAGATCATTCAGATAACCTATCAATCTAATTATGTCACTACAACCCGATTAATCAAGTTATCTATCAATCCATCAAAATCCCTTCTTTGTTAAATTCATCCACCCCTACTATATCAAAACGCTCGTTCCACAACCCTTTATTTCCCCGAGCTGGTACCTGATAAGAAAACATCATATGAAACGATTAGGCTAACGCCTAGTGAGAACATTCGTTTCAATAATAACATTTGCAAAATCAATGTAAACAAGTTACAACAAACCTGATCACTCCTTTTCTTACCGTACAACAACTCCTTTCACTACTGGGAATCTACCCCACTTCCACAACTATGACTAATTCACCTAGTCATATTATCATATACTAGAGCCTTCTACGAATCAATCCCAGATTCTAGATCAATGCTCTCATCTAATAAATCGCAACCACATATGCCCATTTATTAGAAAGGATGTAGAGATTACAATTACTCATGTCAATCTCTATTCATCCTAAGAAATCAGGAATTACGATTACTCACATCAATCCCATGATTTCTCAATAATGCAAATAGGAATTACGATTACTGACATCAATTCCTTATTTCACATACACACAGGAATTACGATTACTCACATCAATTCCTTCTTTCACATAAATGGGAATTACGATTACTCACATCAATTCCACATTTAACATACACTCAGGAATTATGATTACTCACATCAATTCCTTAATTCACATAAATGGGAATTACGATTACTCACATCAATTCCACATTTAACATACACTTAGGAATTATGATTACTCACATCAATTCCTTAATTCACATAAATGGGAATTACGATTACTCACATCAATTCCACATTTAACATACACTCAGGAATTATGATTACTCACATCAATTCCATGTGTTTATATCAAACTAGTGCCTATGGATCCATTACACTTAACACATTCCTGCCTAGCATCACACCAGCGCAGTCTATAAACCTAACATACTACTTTTCAAGGGTATGTATGTTCAAGCTATATAATTCCCATCACAATTCCTAAATCGCATATTTCCACGATTTACATAAATGCACATTTCATTACATCCAGAAAGATACATAAAATACAAGGCCTCTAGATACTTAACTTATCAGATCCTTGAGCCATATCAAATTTTGATACTAGATATACTGGTTTCTTTACTCAACTCCCGATATGCTGTACCGGGACTCACCTATACCGGGACATGCCACTAACGGGACTTCCAACTACCGGGACATGCCACTACCGGGACTTCCAACTACTGGGACATCCACTACCGGGACTTGCCACTACCGGGACATCCACTACCGGGACTTGCCACTACCGGGACTTCCACTACCGGGACTTCCAACTACCGGGACATTCGACTACCGGGACATTCAACTACCGGGACATTCAAGGTTTTGCGTACTGTCCGTTCACTAAGTCCTCAAATCGATTTAAAACATGAAATCAGTTCAATCTACTCATTCTAATCAATCCTCAGTCAGTTCATACAAATATACCAAGGTTACTATAACTTAAAAACACTGATTTGTACAAAGAATCGAATGAACTCACCTTTTTGATGTAAAACCCACTTTGCTGCACAAATTCAATCCCAATCTGCTGTAAACGATTTGAAAACCTATTCATAATCATAGATTCGTTTACACACACATAACTACAATAGATTTTACCAGAAATCATCACGAATTCCTTACCAATTTGATGAACAAATCCTCTTCTCCTCCTTTCTCTTCTTTTCTTTCTTTTTCTTTCTTCCTTCTCTCTTCTGCCGACTCAAAAAACCAAATCTGAGATAATATCTCAGATTTCAACCCCTTATCCCTACACACATTTCCATATTTACTCAATACACCCTCTAGTTCCAACTTTCCAACAATTGACACCAAACCTTAATCCCTTGTATTTTAACCTTATTGAATTATAAAATACACTTAGATCTCAATTCTCATTAAATTACTATTATTGAAAATTTAGGATGTTACAAGTTTCGGGGTCTAGACCCTCCACTCGAAACCCGATCGAGTTGGCGGTTTTTGTGCCCGACCCAACCCGGACCAACCGATGCACCCGCCTAGTTTTAATCCATAACAATTTTCGCATTGAACCCACAAATGCCTGTATTTTTGAGTTACATCCATATCAATAGTAATTTCTAGTATAGTTTTACCACTCGTTCTGATTCTTATACCAACATCCTCGCTTTTACTACTATTTCCACTTTCATCACAGATGGAACCATAATCGTAATTGCTTGAAGTTTCCTGTTTCCGTGCTTATCCGAGTGTATACCTTGCCTTCTCCAACGAGGAACGGCTGCGAACACGCCACATTTACTATCTTTTGTCTGTGAGTTAGTGACCGTCATTTGGGCTGTATACGTAGCTTCTCTCTCCATATTTCTGCCTTTGCATCCCCAAACGAGTTTCCCAGAATCAAAATCCACAGACCTATTAACCCAAAAATAGCCTCCAAGGAACTCGCAGCCGCCGTCCGCCGATCTTTGTCCCCCAAAATCCCATCATCCCTCCGCCCTCTGTCGACCGCTGCTGCGGCCGTGGCAGAACCCTATGATGAGACAGCCGGAATCTCAATGAAAGGAGTAAAGATCTCAGGAAGACCGCTCTACCTAGATATGCAAGCCACCTCCCTTGTCGACCCTAGGCTTCTCGACGCTATGCTCCCTTACTTCGTCTCTCGGTACGGAAACCCTCACTCATGCACTCACCTCTACGGCTAGGAATCCGATGAGGCAGTCGAAGTTGCGCGAGCTCAAGTTGCCAATCTTATCAACGCCTACCTGAAAGAAATCGTCTTTACATCCGACGCCACCGAGTGTAACAACATCTCCGTCAAAGGCGTGATGCACTTATACAAAGAGAAGAAGAAACACGTAATCATTACTCAGATGGAGCATAAGTGCGTACTTGATTCCTGTCGTCATTTACAGCAAGAAGGTTTCGATATCACGTATCTCCCGGTCAAATCTGATGGTTTGGTAGACCTAAACGAGCTCCGATCTTCGATTCGGAGCAACACAGGGCTTGTGTCGGTGATGGCGGTGAATAATGAGATCGGAGTTATTCAACCAATGGAGGAAATCGGGCATATATGGAAGGAATTCAATATTCCATTTCACACAGATGCGGCACAGGCGTTAGGTAAGATTCCAATTGATATGAATAAGTGGAATGTGAGCTTGATGTCTTTGAGTGGACATAAAATTTACGGTCCCAAGGGTGTTGGGGCTTTGTATATGAGGCGGAGGCCACGAATTAGGGTTGACCACAGATGAATGGTGGTGGCAGGAGAGGGGGATTAGGAGTGGGACAGTTCCAACACCATTGGTGGTTGGAATGGGTGCTGCTTGCGAGCTTGCAATGAAGGAGATGGAATATGATGAGAAAAGGGTTACAAAACTGAAAGATAGGATGCTGAACGGCATTAGGTCTAGACTTGATGGGGTGGTGGTGATAGGAAGCATTGAAAGTAGGTATGCAGGGAATTTGAACTTGTCTTTTGCGTATGTTGAAGGAGAGAGCTTGTTGATGGGATTGAAGGAAGTGGCTGTATCAAGTGGGAGTGCATGTACTAGTGCTAGTTTGGAGCCTTCTTATGTGTTGAGAGCTTTGGGTGTGGATGAAGATATGGCACATACTTCCATTAGGTTTGGGATTGGGAGGTTTACCACTGAGGAAGAGATAGATAAAGTGGTTGAATTGACAGTTAACCAGGTTGAGAAGTTAAGAGAAATGAGCCCACATTATGAAATGGTGAAGGAAGGGATTGATATCAAGAGTATAAAATGGTTCCAACACTAACCTAAATAGGGAACACTTGGAGGAGCTGTTGGCTCATACCTGCTATTCTTACAGGGTATACTGTATAACCTTAATTTATCATGTGTTTAATTACCACTTGCATTCTTATAGTTTGTTGTTGCCTTTGCTCTTAAATTTTGCAGTTAGTTAAATATGAATGCTTGATCCTGGTATGGATGTTAAGATTGTATTCCTTATTGAAATGTTGGATGATTACTTCTAGATTCGTTCTCAATAACGTTATTTTGGAACGTGCTATAATACTTGCTTATATATATTCTGCCTTTTTGACTGGACAATAATAGTTTATCTGGTGTTCATGATCTAGGTTTGAGAATGATGTAGCAATCTTGCACAAGAGATTCCTCTTTTATAGTTTTTACAAGAACAAGTTAGGAGTATATTAGTTGCTGTTCTTGATCAAGAATTTAGGTTTGTTAGTCTAGGAATGTTTGTGTAGAGGTGGGGTTTGAGTTTGACTTTGACTTGAGGGGTTCAACATTCAGTATTGACATGTGGCTGAGGGAGGTACAAAGAGAAAGTTGTTAGGACAATTGGGGTTTGTCGATAACTCGATATTGACATGGGATAAGTAGTAATAGAGATTTTCAAATATTTGGAATATAATAATAGAGTTGATACAGTAATGCGTAACGATGTTAATCAATGTTCTGAAACCATAGTATGCTTCACATTTTTATCCCTTCTATTAAAATTCACCCTTTTCACAATCATTTTTTGGAAGTATATGATATTTATATACGGGAAAACTCACACATACTCCTCACCTTTGTAGATTATTGAACCCTTGACCGCCAAGGAGATTGGGTTCTAGTTGTAGCCCAGGTGCTGCTTGCCCATTGACCCTTTGGTAAAGGTCCCTTCATGTAGGGTAAACGTTTTTAGCCAACACAACCAATCCACTGTTCATCTGATGGACACTGCCTGAGAACATAACCCTTATGTGGAAATATGGCGCCTATGGTGATGATCACACTAGAATAGAAGATGTTATGAGAAATTGATAAATGAGAAGACTAATAATAGAGGGGTATTGGCGATCAATACTTGATTGTCATTGCACATAATATGCCAGTCTCCAAATGCTAAACACTAATTCATTATATGACTGGAATTTTGAAGTCCATAATGAAATGATGCTAGTTTGGTTTTGCATCTATGTATGTATGTATGTATGTATTTGATGCTGATGTTGGGTTTGTTGGTGTCCTTGCAGTGGTCCTTTGAATGGATGATGGATAACAAAGTGTCATTAAACCTGGAACAACAGAACACAAATACATGTATGTGATTCCCCCTTTTTAGGGGCATGAGGAGAAATAAGGCTATTTATACTCCATTGATCCAATCTTTATTTATACTACTACTTTTGGGAACTGTGTGTCCATGATTAATGTAGTTGTATATAATGCACATCAGATGTTAAGGTTTTCATTCTTGTTATAGCTTCTAGCCTTGGTACTTGGAGCCCAATGTTCACATAACACCAATTATGTAGGAGGAAGTAGGAACTCTTATATGGTTGCTATAGAGTTGGTTCATACTTCATATATGAGCATATGTGGGTCCTTGTGTATTCAATAGACCCACCTGTCATCTCACGAGAATACTACATGGGATTTCATATATATATATATGAAGAGTTTCTTATATGGTTAGAGTATAGTGATTTACCTTGATGTCTATTGTGGTTAAGTCATATATTTAAGTACATATTCAGGTCAAGTCATCATGTCTTGAAAATATAAAAAGTAAATTTTAGATGGCATATATAATCATTGTAGCATTGTTAGGCTCATTTATTGTTGATTTAAAGTTCAAGGGTTTAAATTGTAATTGTTTAATTTGAGTTTATTAGTGAACGGGCCGTGGGCTTGTTAACCACGGGCCCGTCATATAAATAGTTTCCTTTGCCTTTGAAAATAGGCTAGTTGTTCATTTGCTTTCTATTCCTTATTGTAAATTCTCTCTGAAAGCTAATATATGGATGACGAGTTGAAATCGTATACTTGATTGTTTAATCTTTTGATTTCATTGTTCGTTGCACGGATCTGAAACTCTCAATTGGTATCAGAGCAGACGGACAGAATTGATTCAAAGCCTTTTTATTGATTTCTGGTAAGTTTGACTTTTTCACGTCTGTGTTCTTGATTACACAGTCATATTTTGATTCGAGCCAAATTGATCGATTTCGTTTATTGGGTTGTGTTAGCATCATTGTCATTAGTGTTTCTACAAATTTTCACATCCTAATTCGATCGTTTGAGTGGTTAATTAAGCAAATTAAGTTCAAAGTTTTTGGTTGTGTTTTTCACTAAAAATCAAATTTTTGCCATCAAAACGTGTTCTTTTTGCTTCAAAATCGATTGGGTTAGTGTTATTTTTGTGTTTGGTAGTGTTTCTAATCTTTCAGGAACATCTTTGAGCAACCCTAATCGAGTTTCAATCAAGTTGAAAAAGTCAGCCGCTGTTTTCGGGTAGCACAGCCGCAGTTTCCGGACAAGTCCTCACTTTCCGGATATTTGTGTTATTCTATCCGACTACATCCAACCTTTCCGGGTAAGTCACTGAAACCTCATTCTTTCCGGGTAAATTAGTTCCGGAAACCCAAAGTTCCCGGTAACCAATCTTCCCGGATATTCCATCACCCGGTAAGTATTTTCGTCCGGAAACCCTTAACATCCGGTAAGTATCTTATCCGGACATATCATTTACCCGGTAACTTGCTCTTCACCCGGTAAGCCTATTTTTCCAGATTCCCTATCCGGAAACCACCCGGATTCCATAATCCGGGAGCTTTCCGAACGCTCATTTTTCAAAATTTTCTAGGGGCGCTGCCCCCAGACCCCGCAAAATTTTCTAGGGGCGGGACCCCCGTGCTAAGTCGCAGGAGGGGGACATTTAAGTATCATTGATACTATTTCACTTTGAATCGAACCAACGTCTGACGATCACATTAGTGCAACCATCAAAGATGTCTCGAGATGCTTATGCCATAAGCAACCACACCACGCCTCCAGCTCTTGGAGAATCTTGTCAGGTATGTCTACCAGCCCATAATGCTTTAGTTGATAAAGTTCAATTGCTTGGTCAAAAGGTAGAGTCATATATGTTTTCCTCGAATGAACAACTACTTGAAATTAACTCGTTAAAAGTAAAGTTAGATGCTCAATCAAAGATAACAGAAAAGCTTAAATCTGAAAACACCTACCTAAAGGAAAAGTGTGCTAATCTTTCGATAGCACCAAAAGACCTTCAAGCTAAGATATATGATCTGACCTTGAAGCTTGATCAGTGTTTGAATGAGAAAGCGGAAATTGTTTATCAATGCTCTGCTCTTCAAATTCAACACAAGGAGTTTGTTAACAAAATCACCGATCTTGAAACAAAACTCCACAAAAGAGGTCAAACCGATCAAACCATCTTTATGAATAAACCCAAAGAGTTCACGTACTTTAACAAAGAGTGGGGAATCGGATACGATAACCCACACTATTTGAAAAAGGGTAGATACCAAACACCTACTTTGTATGATTTTGCTTGTTTTGGGTTAGATAAAAAGTATCCGGAATATGCTATTCAATGGACTGGTCCTCTTGAACCTGAAAAGGAAGAGGAAACCGAGGAATATAAACGCGCACACAAACGAGGAATACAACTTCCGTTTGGTTATGAACCTTTAAATTATTCCTATCAAAAGAACAAAAAGTATCTCTCAAATGACTACTTCGACCCCTACAAGGTTGCTACGCCCAAGGATTCCTCCAAAAGGGATGAGGTCCAAGTAACCGCAACCAAGACTGAGACGGACGAGTTTAAACTCTATGTTCCCCCTCTCATCTTGGAAGCAAAGATTGTCGAGTTGGAGGAGTCACTTGAGAAAGAAAGGTCTGTTTTTCAAAACGAAAAGAAAGCGCTAATTCAGGAACTTGAGAAACTCAAATCTGAGAAAACCGAAGTTGTGTCAAGTGAGGAGAAGGAAACTCTTCGGTGTGAAATCACTAAGCTCTCATCGAGACTGTCTGATATGACAAGAGAAACGATGAAAGAGCATATGATAAATAGTCAACTCCAAGTGCATCTTGACTTGCTCCAAAATGCGAAGCAGACTTCACCCGAACTTTCCTCTAACTCATCTGACACATCCTCGTGTAAAGCTTTCATAGGAAATATCTCTTCACAAGAAAGTAAAGTTTCTCAAGATGAGTGTGCTAAAAGGAATTTAAACTCTGATTTTTCAAACGCTTCCGCACCAAATTCCCCAAAGCACACTAACACTAAGTGTTCCTCGCCTTCCTTGACCGATCCAAGTCCTGTAATTCCGGAAGTCGATTTTTCAGATTATATGAACTCTGAAGGTAATACTGATGGAGAGTTTGAGTCGTTCCCTTTCGACAAACCTCTTCCGAGCCATACTGATTTTCTGTCTCCCGTAATCAATCGACCGGTCAACTTTGAAAAGGGTACTTGTTCTAACACCAAGGCCCCAGCTGTGATTAAGATTACCGACTCTAAACCTATTTCTCAAAACCAATCACAGCCGAGGCAAAAGACCGAGCGATTGCCTATCAAAAATCATGTTTCTTCAAAAGTCTCTGACCATGCTGTCAATGTGGGTTCAGATAAAACCGGCCAGCCTAAACAAGATAAACCAAAGAGGCCAGCTAGGGAATCTATTGAGAAAGAAGCGTCAACATCATTCAACACTGTTTTTTACCCTAGAATGAACAAAAATGATTGTGCTTGGAATCATAGGACTGATTTTGTTAAAAGGGATGTTAATTATCCGATGAAAATTTACTCCATTCAGCAATTGATCCAATTATCGCACGATCGTTTGTGTTGTTCTAGTTGTGGTTGGAATGAATTTGATGATATCAATAACAATGATTGGTTTGGGTCATATCACATGTATAATCATACACCCAAACGCAAACCCCGTAATAACAAGAGAAAATATCATAAACAACGGGGTTCTCAAACAGAGGTTAAACCACAGCGGGAGACCAAACCCATTCCAAAACGGGCTTCTCCCATTGAGGTTAGACCGGTACTCAAGAGGCAACCTGCTACAAAACCTGTTCCTCCAAAAGGTGTAAATTCTACACCTAAGAGGCAACATGTGCCAAAACCAGTTACTCCAAACGGTGTACAATCTGCACCTAAGGGGAAGTCTGAGTCAAAGCAAGTTCCTCCACGAGGTGCCAAACCAAACCCTCCCGGACCCAGGAAAATTTGGGTACCAAAGGTCCGCTAATCTTGTTTTGCAGGACGGTCATGTGTAGTTCTTAGACACTGGATGTTCCACACACATGACCGGAAGGAGGGAGCTGCTCACGATCTACAAAAAGCAATATTACGAAGACGTGAGGATTGCCTATACCTGTGTTTTCAAAACTGCTCATATGTTTAGGGGGAGCATGATCAGCTATAAGGTAAGTTCATTCTAATGTTGAGAAGGAGCGTCACACACAATTTTTTTAACTGATGAAAAGTTTTTTTTGTGTGTGGATACTCCCGTGTGGATACTCCCGTGTGCATTTCACACTACGCGCACATTCTGAGGGGGAGCCTTTCATTTTTTATGTTCATCTTTTGAGGGGGAGCGACACAAGTTTTTATTTAAATGTATAAAAGTTTTTTGTATGTCGGACTCTCCATTGTACAAGTTTGCACTATTCGAGGGGGAGCCAAACCATCCCCATGCTCAGTTTGAGGGGGAGCGAGAGAAGGTTCTTTCAATAATTCAAATTGTCCCAGTTTTTTTTTTTGAAAATGGAAGAACATGGATCTTTTTATCAAAATCCCCAAAGTATCCAGACAGGTATCCGGACACCCATCTATCCGGATGGATATCCGGATGTCCCATCCGGAAACTTTGTCCCATATATAAGGGGTCCGGAAAGGTTCTTCATCATTATCCGGATTTTGTCAACTGAAGCCCTACTGGCACACGCGGATCCCGTTGCACCGACTGTAGTTGCTTATAGGCGAGAGTTAGGGAATCCCATGGTCCAGCCAGCGCCGGAGGGACCTCCCCAGGGACATAGAACCAAGGGAGTATTAGGTGATGAATTAGATCATGTGAGAAGGAGGGAACTGCGTTCGAAAGCGAACCAGGAAAGATTGAGCCGTAAAGATAACGAGGCTCCTGAGCGAACCCAACCGAGTGATATCCGGGTAGCCACATCTACTATCCCGTCTCATTTGTTGGGACGGGGTATTGAAGAAGCCTCCGTGGACCCAGCGGAGCAATTGCACAACCCCCTCATCCACTCATCCGTCTCTCAAAAGACGGATGTTTTAGTCATACACGGGGATATAGCACAACTTCCATCGGTCTCTCACTCGGAGAGTACTGGTGTTAAAATAAGAGACCAGCAGCCCCCGGTCTCGCCTTCATTTCGTGCACCATTGAGTCTAGAGCCACTTGATATTATACAATCTTCAGCTACGACACCAGAAGAGGAACAACACCAAATCGAGATTCTTCGTGACTCGATCGGAACGTCTGTAGTGTCTCCGTCTGCCGGAACACGAGGATCGGACGGAAATCCTACCACGGCTATCCCCACGCCAACCGTGAACGTAGGTGGCTCTGCCTCTGCGGCAGATGCTTCAACGGGTAACCTAAGTGGTCCCGGAGTTAACTTTCCCGACTTTGTGTCACCAGGGTCCCTGGACAGCACCCTTAAGGCTGTCCGCGAGATCGACACTGTCAAACGCTTACTCAAAGGTAAGGGGCATATCGTCGACACTGAAACCGTACCTACACCTCCACCGGCTCCTACTCAGCCTACCTACTCGGTGGACACCCTCAAGACGATGCTTCTAGCCCAACTGCTCCAAGAATCCGAAACCAACGCCTCTACAGAAGCAGACCTGATAACCGTTCTGAAATCACAGGTCACTGCTCCTTCATCATCTATTACCACACGCCTGGATACCATTGACTCGACTCTTAAGGACTACAACCAAGCGCTCACAACGCTGTCCGAGAGAGTCCGTTCACTCGAAGATACCTGCAAGAGTCAAGCAGGCGGTCTGAAGCGAAAGCACGATGATCAGGATGATCCTGATCACCGTGAGGGGGAGAAAAGACTAAGACCTACCGAGACCGCCCCTATCCTCACCGAATCGACAACTGTGGTTCATCTGGAACCAGCAACTGCGGCAACAACAACCGACGCCGAACCTGAAGCCGAGTTGCCATTAGCCGAGATGGTAATCGACATGGAAATATCAGATGATGAAGACCCGACGGCTGAAAGCCCGAGGGTTCAACACAAGAACTGGTTGAATTTGACTCATCAGACATACCGTTATTGGATATGATAGATCCAGACTGCGAAGCCAACCCGGAGACCGAAGATGCATGGTATGAAAAAGCCGCCAGTGCCGCAAATCTCCAGGTTAATTTGGTTTTCCCTACTGATGACGATGACAACATTGATTATGATCAGTTCCTGCTCCAGAATTTATATGGTTCTTCTCCCGTTCACTCTGCTCAACCCAATTAAACTTCAACAAGACCCGAGACCTCAACTGCCAATATTCAGACATCTCCTCAGCAACCGACAGCTTCTGATCTCCCACTTCCTCAACAGCAACAAATCCGTTGGGAGAAGATCCCAGTATTTATTCCTCACCTGGAGGAATCCCTGAAGAAGTTGTTCGTTCACAAGCTACGCCCGATCGAGCCGACCTTTTGCCTTGGTATTTACAACTACAACCCCAGATACCAACGCCAGTATATCTGCGCAATGAAGCGGTGTCTTCCAGTCAGTCAAGTTAGAACTAAGCATCAGATCACAGAGGTACTCAACATTCAGTCAAGCCGCATCATGAAAATCGTTTATCCTGTATTCACTGTCCGTTGTGAAGATGGGAATGAATGGAAATTCTCTGAAGCTGACTTCCAACACCTCCGACCGTTTGACTTCCTGGCAATTCTGAAAGACCTTCGTACCAGAACCATCCGACCGCTACCTGTCACAAAGGCGCTCGGAGCTGTTCGTCGATTCCTTGTCCGTACTATTATGATGTCCTAACTAACGGACTTTCAAATGGCAGTCGAGAACAGAGCAAAGAAGGTAAATCTAATAAAGCCGAATCTGAAAGCTCCTGAATTGAAGATGTATTCCAAGAACGCTCTGCTTCTACAACTTGAATTTGGGATAGTCTTCATCAATGAACAGAAAGAGAAGAAATTTATGCGATTCAGTCAGGTAGACAGGTTCTGCGACGGCACGCTCTTCAAGGTTCGAGATGCTCTTCGAAAGATCATTACGCACGAGTCTGAAAATCCAAAGGTTTCGTATGTTCCGAACTCGAATGATATAATTGCACGAAACACTTTAGAAGTGGTTGAATAGCGTATCGACTATCGCCGCGCTATCAGATGGTTCGAGATTCACTTTGCGCTTCGTAAAAGATATGTTTATAACTGGCAAGAGCTAGAGCGCGAACTCGAACTTCAAATCAAAGGGGGAGATTGTTAGGGTCATTTATTGTTGATTTAAAGTTCAAGGGTTTAAATTGTAATTGTTTAATTTGAGCTTATTAGTGAACGGGCCGTGGGCTTGTTAACCACGGGCCCGTCATATAAATAGTTTCCTTAGCCTTTGAAAATAGGCTAGTTGTTCATTTGCTTTCTATTCCTTATTGTAAATTCTCTCTGAAAGCTAATATATGGATGACCAGTTGAAATTGTATACTTGATTGTTTAATCTTTTGATTTCATTGTTCGTTGCACGGATCTGAGACCCTCAAGCATATTGTTAGTTTTCTTTAAAAGCAAGATAATAGCATTGAAGAAAACACGAGTACAAGGGGTAGAAAAACCAACACCTGACAAAAAAAACCAATCAAGCAAAAGCAAAGGCAACCGAAAGAGGCTAAAATGGTGAAGGGGAGGTTTCTTGAAACCACAGCCAATGGCCGAAAACAACAAACACGGCCAGGTAGCTCCTACAACTAGGAACGAGTGGCCTAGTAGCTACAGGGACCAACAACACGAAAGCCTTCCCTCTCGAACCCGCACCAATCAGCCTAGAAAAATTTAAACTCCTTGCAGCTCGTCGAGATCCATTGAAACGATAATAATTAGACTTCGAAAAGGCGATCAATATGTGTAACGACCCGTCCCAACATACATCATATAACATACAGTACATGCCAAACTTTTATAACAAAAGATACATACTATATCACATAAGGTCTGAAAGTCATAAAACTGTACATTACATATTCAGTACAAACTTCTTGCTAATACTACAATACTATCTGTACAACTTGATTAGAGAAAACTTCTAAATCCCAAACAGCCTTCAAAGCATCTTACACTTTATCCTTGCCTTTATACCTTCCATGACCTGGAATACATATTTTTGAAAACAAAATGAGGGTTAGACCAAACGGTCTAGTGAGATAATCCCTGTCAGTTTAGTAATCCTTTCGTAAAATCCAAATATACAACAAGTATTTAAATACCAATCAAGACTCGTGCATTGTGTACAACTCATCCTTCACATGGCCATATTAGTTGGTTGCAAGCCAACTAATAAATTAACTCCGCTGCACTTACATACAGCCAAAACTCCACCGGTCCTAGGTCCGGTCAACGTGCACTCGTGTAGTGTAATGCTCATATAAATACAATATACATCTCAATATATCATATTTCAAACATAAGCACATTAGCACACTATCTACCACATTCTCATACAGTATATATATATATTCCAGTTTGAAAATGTTTAAAGTAAAACTCACCTGATTGCTTATCAAACACTTCCAATCCTTTCCCAAAGCAATCCGATCTTTCACCCAAAATTCACAGAATCTGAAACAGATTAAATACAAACACTTCTTTACCAATCGAACACATAAGACTTACTAGTAGGCCAAGAACTCTAGATAAATCTATCTAACTCTTATCCTCAAATGTTCCCCTAATCCCGAACTTAAGTCGAGTACACAGTATTTCTATTCCTCGTTCATATTCTATCCAAGAGTCGACAAAACACAAAGTTACCGGATACTCAAAAGTATCTGGAATCTCAAAAGTGACCGGACAACCAAAGTTTCCGGACACCAAGAACTATCCGGACAACATACTTTCCGGACACACACATCTTACCAGATATGAGAATCTTTTCAGACAACATACATAATCCGGATGACATCCGGAAACCAAGGTAATCCAGATACCATCCGGTATCTATTTCATTCGGAAACTACAAAAGAAGAAACTTACCAGATAAATTCCTGTCCGGATACCTTTAGCACAGGGTTTCCGGATACTTCATCTTCCAGACACTAGCAAGGAGAAATTTCCGGACACATTCAACTCTGTCCGGAAACCTCTGTCTGTTTACCAAAATTCCTACCCAGAAATCGATTGAAACCAAATTCTTCTAAACCCAACATACCAGTGTTTTATAAATGAGTTTTCTAACCTATTCCAAACATCAATTTCATGCTTAAAACAGTTTTCATAAGAAAATAGAAGGAACTCACCTTATACAGATAAAACCACTTTTCTTGCACAATCAACTTCAAATCGACAGCACCCTTTTTTATATCAGTTTGGAAGTTCTTAGCCTTCTGATGAATCTGTCTTCTTTCTTCTTTTCTCAGTTCTAACTCTCTCTCTCTTTCTCTTTGCCGAAAATCACACACACACACACACACACTAAGGTTTGCAAAAAATGAAAATAAATATCTCTTTGTTTCTAATTTAATCACAAGAGGCGATGGTGGAGATGAAATGTTTCACCAATTGACCAAACAAACCTCCTACTTCCATTCTTTGACAACTTTAACCCTCCAATTTATAAATTAAAATTAAAGTTTTACCCCTTAACTCATAACTCCATAAAACTAACCCGAACCTACCTTAAACTAAAAATAATAAAAATTAAATAAACCAATAACGTACTCGGTTATTACAACATCTCCCTCTTAAAAGAATTCCGTCCCGGAATTCGGTTACGCGAAAAAGTATGGGTACTTAGTTTCTCACTATTACATCGAACTTCAACAAGGCTGTCGAAAATAGCTTATTAGGCACTCCACGCCTATCTATATCTATAACACAATTATCAGATACCTTTCTAAAGCAAATAAACGGCAAATAAGGAGCCACGATTAATCGATTACATCGGAATCAATTAGCACTTTAGCACGTGTAGAGTTTATTAGAAATATACCAGTAACCATATCAGGAGTTTCTTCTGATTCTTGTCCTGTCATTTGGAAGGCACGACCTCTTGCTTTCGGTATCTCAGGTTTCAGTACCCCTCCCGGCATAACACCCGTAGGTCTCACTGGCATACTACCCTGCTGTGCTTTCCACTGTGGACAATCAGACTGAATGTGATCAGGGGAATTGCAATGAAAACAAATTCGAGTCATCCAACAGTCCTTAGCGATATGACCCGACTTTCCACTCTTGTAGCAATTTCGAGAATCAACGTAGCAGTTTCCTTGATGAATGCGGTTACATTTAGGACATGGTCTTTCAATTGATCTGAAAGGTGGATGACTATCAAACCTTGAAGATCTGTACTCCTCCGAATCATACGTCGTTTCCTCCATTTTTCTTTTCCCAAAACTTTTCTCATTAACATTTCTTCCTTTATCTCTTTCAACATTTTCTGCAGCATCCACTGTGGCTGAGAAAGTATCTGTTCCCCTTGCAATTACTAGACCTCTGATTTCTGAATTTAACCTAAAGATAAACCTTTCCATTTTGAGTGCTTCTGTAGCAACATAGTATTCGGCAAAGCGGGACTTCTCCAGAAAACGTGCGGTATAATCCCGAACTGATAACTTCCCTTGTTGCAGATTCATGAATTCTTCTTCCAATTGTCTAACGGCAGCTTGAGGACAAAACTGCCTTTTAAAAGCTATAGTGAATTCTTCCCAAGAAAAAGTAGAATACACTTCTGGTCCTTTAGAGGTGATAAGAGCTTCCCACCAATATAGAGCATCGACTTTCAGCATCGCAGTTCCATATAACACTCGATCTTCATTGGCACATTTGCTGGTTTTGAAGATGGCTTCTATCTCCTTTAACCACCGCATAGCTTTTACTGGATCTCTTTCACCAGAATAAGTCGGTGGTTTGCAGCTCATAAACATCTTGTAGTCACATTTCTTTGGTACGGGTAGAACAACAGGTGTAACAGGCATCTCGTCTTCCAAAGTATGATCAGGTACTTCAGTTTCATTGTGATAACGGCGGTCGAACATGTATGTTTGCTTGTAGTCTTCCCATTTCAGCGACCAGATCGTCCCTTGTAACAAATTATGTGCCTTGAGATTGAACTCTACCTCCAGTTCTGCCCCTACCTCGTTCTCCACCTCTTCCCCTTGTCCCGGTTGTTGGATTTGTTCTGCTAGGATTTCCTTCTCCCTCTCTATTCGTATGTCGAGTACCACTTGCCATTCTGCTAATTTCAACAAGGTTAATATACACATAAGTACATACCCCATATAACAAGGTATTCCAGTTCAAAAATGTACCTGTAAGTTCACAATTACACTGGCCAGATGTAATTTGAAATTACCTTACATGATGTTCCTTCTACCTTTTTTATATTTAACATCCCAACGGTTCTAAAATTTTAGGGACATCCTACTTCACATGCAGTTTAAGTCTAGGTATGGATCCGAATACCTAAATCCCTTAAACTAGGGCTCTGATACCATCTGTAACGACCCGTCCCAACATACATCATATAACATACAGTACATGCCAAACTTTTATAACAAAAGATACATATTATATCACATAAGGTCTGAAAGTCATAAAACTGTACATTACATATTCAGTACAAACTTCTTGCTAATACTACAATACTATATGTACAACTTGATTAGAGAAAACTTCTAAATCCCAAACAGCCTTCAAAGCATCTTACACTTTATCCTTGCCTTTATACCTTCCATGACCTGGAATACATATTTTTGAAAACAAAATGAGGGTTAGACCAAACGGTCTAGTGAGATAATCCCTGTCAGTTTAGTAATCCTTTCGTAAAATCCAAATATACAACAAGTATTTAAATACCAATCAAGACTCGTGCATTGTGTACAACTCATCCTTCACATGGCCATATTAGTTGGTTGCAAGCCAACTAATAAATTAACTCCGCTGCACTTACATACAGCCAACTCCGCCGTCCCTCCATACAGCCAAAACTCCACCGGTCCTAGGTCCGGTCAACGTGCACTCGTGTAGTGTAATGCTCATATAAATACAATATACATCTCAATATATCATATTTCAAACATAAGCACATTATCACACTATCTACCACATTCTCATACAGTATATATATATATATATTCCAGTTTGAAAATGTTTAAAGTAAAACTCACCTGATTGCTTATCAAACACTTCTAATCCTTTCCCAAAGCAATCCGATCTTTCACCCAAAATTCACAGAATCTGAAACAGATTAAATATAAACACTTCTTTACCAATCGAACACATAAGACTTACTAGTTGTAATACCCCGGGTAAGTTTGTTAGTTAAATGCTAGTTCCGTTAAACTTATTTAACTTTATAATTGATGTTTAGGGTAAGTTTGGGTTAATTTATAAGTAAAAGCTATTTTGGTCATTAGTGGATAGTTTAGGGACTAAAGTGGTAAATTGGATTAGATATTATCCCTTTAGGACTTCAGCTAATTCAGAATTCAGCACATATTTCAGTGTGTGTGTGTATGTTTTGAGACCAAAAGAGAAGAAGAAGAAAGCTAAGGTTAAGGCCTAATTTGAAGTGCTTGGAAGTGAAATTAAGGTATGTTCCTTTGTAATTTATGTTTGTAATTGGTATTGGAAGGTTTCTATCGGAGTAGAATCATCAATTTCACATCTAGTAATGATTCAGTCGATTTCTGGGTAGAAAATGGATGAACAGTCAGAGGTTTTCGGATAAGATGAATGTGTCCGATAGTTTCTTGGGTGGTGTCCGGGTAATATGTTGATAGTGTCCAGTAGTCCTTTCTTGCAGGTATCCGGATGAATCGACTAACCGGGTAAGTCCTCTTTCCTCTAGTTTCCGGATGAAATGAGATACCGGATGATGTCCGGATTGCTTTGGTATCCGGGTATTATCCGGATTGGTAATGTTATCCAGAAAGTTGGTGTTGTCCGGAAAGGTTGTGTTGTCCGGATAGGTTGTGTTGTCCGGATACTTTTGCTGTTTGGTCAATTTGGTGAGTTTAGATGCTTTTGAGTATCCAGTAACCTGTGTTTTGTTAATTCTTGGATAGGGAATGAATGAGGACTGAATATACTATGGACTTAACTTAAGTACGGGTTTGCGGGAAATAATTGAGAATAGGATTTAGATAGATTTATCTAAAGTTCTTGGTCCTAGTAAGTCTTGTGTGTTCTATTTTGGTAAAGAGATATCTATACCTATTTGTTTCAGATACTGTGAATCGAAGGTGAAAGCTGAGTTCTTTGTAGAAGACTGGAAAGAGTTTTGATAAGCAAACAAGTGAGTTTTTATTTAAAATGTTTTCAACTGGAATACATATATGTGGAATGAGTGTAATAATGTGCATATTATGTTTATATGAGTATTACACTGCATGGGTGCTAGTTGGTCGGGCTTAGGACCGGTGTATGTTGGCTGTACAGAGGGACAGTGGTGTTGGCTGTATTCAGTATAGTGGTGTAAATTAATTAATTGGCTCGCAACCAATTAATATGGCAAAGAGAATGAGATGAAAAGATACATGATGCATGAGTCATAATTGGTATTCTTATGTGAATTATGTGTATGATGTTTGTACAAATGGTTTTTTTTACTAACGGGGATTTTCTCAATAGACCTCAAGGTCTAACCCTCATTTTGTTTTAAAACTATGTATTCCATGTCGTGGATCGAGTAAGAGCAAATAAGAAGGTTAAACCACGAATAGCTTTTGGGAGGACTATGTAGTTGAAGACTATGATTTGTTTTGAAGTTACAGCATGTTATTAGTAATGATGTAAATTTACTACGTAAACGTTTGTAATGATGTACTGAATGTTTGTAAAGATTAGGGGACCATATTTGCTATATGATGTATTTCTTGTTTTTAACGATGTTATGCAATGTATGCTATTTGAACTATGTTTGGGAATTCGGGTCGTTACAGATGGTATCAGAACCCTAGTTTAAGGGATTTAGGTATTAGTATCTGTACCTAGACTTAAACTGCATGTGAAGTAGGATGTCCCTATTATTGTAGAACCTCGGGATGTTAAATATAAAAAGGTAGAAGGAACATCATGTAAGGTAATTTTAGATTTACACCTGGCCAGTGTAATTGTGATCTTACAGGTACATGTTGAACTGGAATACCTTGTTATATGGGATATGTGCTTATGTGTATGTTAACCTTGTTTGAATCTACCAAATGGAAAGCGGTACTAGACAAACGAATCAGGGAGGAGGAAATCCTAATAGAACAAATCCATCAGTTGGGGCAAGGGGAAGAGGGGGAGAAAGAGGTAGAGGCAGAACTGGAGGCAGAGTTCAGGGGCGCGGCACAGAATTTGTTACCAGAGACGACTTAGCAGTTGAAATGGGAAGATTACAAGCCAATATCCTGTTGGGATTTTATGTTCAAAACTTGGGTTTCAAAAACTCATAAGAGGTAAAAATTATTACGCAACGGAAGCAAAAAAAAGTTTTGAACAAAAACATAAAACCATTTTACTCCCACCAAGGATCTTGTTACATGCAAGAAAAGATAAATAAGAACAAACATACCAAGAGAGTTCAAGATTACAACCTTTGAAGACTTTGAATCCTCTCGAGAGGTTGGATGTTGGTAAAGATGGTAGAACCCAAAATAGAGCTCCTCTAGAGTAGTCCACCGACAAGCTCCAACACCAAAGTATGCTAGTACCTTCTTGAAAGTTTGATGCAAAAGCAATTTCTACTCCAAGTATACAATATACTTGGAGATGAGAAATAAGAAGAAGAAAAACACACACTTGTGTGTGTTCTTGTTTTTGGCCGAAACCAAAGAGAGGAGGGAGAGTGAGAGAGAGCAAAAAATCAAGTGTGTTATACTTTCAAGTATTCTCATCTCTTTTAATCCAAAAGCACAATCTTAGTGAGTCATTCTCATTGGATCATTAAAAGAGGTCCAATAAAAACACATGCAATTTTACAAAAACAACCCTATAGATTTAAGATGTTTAAAATCATATTTTAAGTATCTTAAACTTTCTCCTCAAGTCCCTCCTTTCTATTTTAGTTATAAAATGAATCCATCATATGTATTATTTTATTTAACCAATAAATTAATTATTTGCATCTAATATTATAAATCATATTCAAAAATATAATTAATAATATTTTATCAAGAAATTATAATATTTATCAAGAATCAAATTCTTATAAATATTAATTCGGTGTCTACTTGTTATTCGGTGTGACCCTATAGGATCATATATTACCGGTAATATTATTTTATAATCATTCTTGAGCATATAGAACCAACAATCTCCCACTTGCTCAAGATTGCATTATAGAATGATATAGACAGTGGTGGACGTCTAGCAACATCTCACTGCCCCCAGCAACGTATGACTGTAAGTGCCATTCAACAACATCCAATTCCCACGAGCTCATAGCTTCAATTGATGTATTAGGTGTGGTATCAGTTATCCCTTTGTTTGGACATCATGTTGAATATGAGACATGGATCACTATCATTCTCATCTATTGTTCAACTTTTGATAAGGCGCCTTAGATGTCTCACTCTTAATATATTTAGAGAAACAAATCCCATCTTGACTGCATACGCCTCTCATGCAGTTCATGCTATGCCCGATAATGGCCTTTATAGCTGCCTTT
Source organism: Saussurea involucrata (assembly GCA_033807775.1). NCBI lineage: Eukaryota > Viridiplantae > Streptophyta > Magnoliopsida > Asterales > Asteraceae > Saussurea > Saussurea involucrata. Next base: position 229,520,162 of record CM066314.1, read on the forward strand.
TTCAAGAACAACGGTTAACCATATCAAAGCATAACACTCCCTACACTTGAGTCCCAAATATGCATATCAGGTCGAAGGATACAAAGATACTACCTTTTATTCAAGAATCACTTATGACGACGATCCATGAAGTGATCTTGAAGCGGGTCAGGTCCAGTACTCGTTCCCTAACAAGTACCTATGAACTTGGTTGCAACACTTTGCCACTTTTACTTTTAAAAGTCAACCAATCCAATTCACATTAGTCTTACTTCATAGTTGCTCCACAACTATGATCGACTATGGACATTTAGAATAACTAATTTATTCAAGGATTTAAACATGCTAATATAGAACACAACGAGTATGAAAAGATTATATCCTATATATCTAACTAAATACTATACTTGTTGCTTTACTTGTTCCAATATCCAAATACTAAATTCAAATCAAATCCCATCACTAGAATAACGAAGTCCTAAAGCTCAAACATGACCCTTCAAGTTTAGCTTATATAAGGAGCTTCATGAATGGGTTCATCCAGAAACTTGATTTGAGTAAACTTTGTGAACACTAATATCTCCATTTTTAACTTTATTCCAAATATAGTTAAATGTTTGGAGTAGATGCTTGGTACTCTGATGTGAGATAGGGTCCTTTAGCTTGCGTAATGGCACCCACATTCTGACAAAGGATTTCTAGGTGATCCTGAATGGGAGGCATCTACCTAGCTTTTCAATGAACTCTTTCATCCAAGCATCTTTCTTTTGCGGCTTCTAAAGCGGCAGTGTGTTCTTATTTGTAGTGTATTATGCAATTTGACCTTCGCCTTGAACCTTTTCAAACGAACTAGTTCTTCATTCACAATGAAGACATTTCCCTTTTGTGATTGAGAACCTTCCCAATCTTTATGGAAGCTATCATTAGTGCAGCATTTTGCTATGATCTTCTTCCAACCCTCAGTTAAAGAACACTTCCTTGGTTCTTTGTAAGTACCTTAAATCGTTCTTTATAGTCATCCAATGACCTTCCCTCGTTTTTCGTTGGTATCGTTTTCTAATGCACTAAAGCATTTTGACACGCTCGATCTAGTGCATGTCATGGCATATATGATAGATCCAATTGCCGAAGCATATGGAATACTAATCATTTTATCTAGCTCATCTTTTGTGCTAGAATATTGAGACATGCTCAAAATGATGTCATATCATATTTGCAAGAAACTACCTTTAGAGCCTTGCATCTTGAATCTTTCAAGATCATGTCAACATATGCACTTTGACTTAAACCTATAAGTCGTCTTGATCTAATCTCTAAAGATTTTTTATTCCAAGAATAAAATTAGCCCTTTCTAAGTCCTTTATTGAGGAAATACTGTCCGAGCCGAAACATGATGTTTTGCTATGTCGGAAAGTTAATTTCCAAAAACTAGTATGTCTTGCTCATATAGGTTTAGGAATTTTACTGTGCTCCCACTAGTTTTAGTAAATACATGAGTCATCTTTTATTTTGATGAAAATTAAACTTTTAATTTTCCTATTAAAATAAAGATTCCAGTTTTGAGATACTTTGTACCGATCCATGAATGGATTGTATCTCAGTGTTCATGACTCTAAGCCACTCACCAGATTCAGAATCTAACATATCACTTTAGCAGTTGATGGGTTTACTAGAACCCAGTCATACATCATTCTTTATAAGAGATTGACATCTCTCGAATTTTCTGAATGATTCTACTAGATTTGCGAACACTTGGTGTTTTTACTAAGTTTCTGATCAATCAAATCGCTCAGTTTTCAACGACCTTTGTTTGATAACTAGTGCCAACCAATAAGTGCATTAGGTTATGAAGTTCTTGATTCCCTTCAAGTTCCTTAACACTCCCACTTGCCTTGTCCATTCAAAAACTTGCTTTCTAAGAACTTGGCTTTGGAACAATAAACAATTTTATTGTTTGTGGGTTTGTAGAATCGGTATATAAAACAATTTATAGTATATTCTACAACATATGCATTCGGTAGATATTGGGTCGAGTTTACTTGAAGCTTATTGTCTCACATGAGCTTCATAAACCCACGCCTTCAGCTAAGATTAAGGATGAAAAAAACTTTTCATACGAAATCTTATAAGGTGTTTTATCTACCTTTTGGTTGGTGTCAAAAAGTACTGATTACTTTAACTAGGGAATAATTCCGAATTTGATATAGGAATAGTACTTCTACTCATCATAGAGCGAACCATATTTAATAAGGTTCGGTTCATCCTTTCGGATGTATACAATTTCTATGATGATCCAAGAGTTCTTGGTTTAGTTACTATCCTCATATATCAGAAAAGACTTTAATGGTCCTGCTGAGTTGTTTTCTTAATCTTCACTTCGAAACAACTTGAATTACATCAAATGCTTCATCTTTATGTTCCATAAACTTCAACAATTGAAATCGTCAGTGAAGGTATTATCTATCACCATATCTAGACTTGGTTTTGAGAGACCATTTACATCAACATGCATCAATTCAAAAAAAATTCTTCTCTATGAATTAGAGAAAAGAGATATATTCAACTTTATCAAGATCGCATATATCAAATGAAAATATTTATATTTAGTTTCAAAATACCACAGTTTTGAAAAAAAAAGGTATGCGTTTAATTTTCTTGATTAAGTTGACTATTTCATGTGTAGACTTGATTCAAATCACATTTGAGTCTTATGGTGTTTATATATAGAATTATGTTTTAGAAGGCTTTTGAGATTCACTTTATTATTCAATTAAGAGAACTATTTCTCGAAATAGAATAATTCATTTTGAATATGAATATAATCGTTTCCAAAACGGTTAAGTGAATTTCATTCAATCAATAAACATGTGACTGAAAAACAATAATTTAGTCAAACTAAATTTAAACATTGTTCGAGACAAACTTGTTTAACAATACAAGCCATATGGTTTCATAATAAAATCTCCTATAAGCTTGGTACGCAATCTTGCTTCCTTGCTTATATGGATCACCATTTTGCTTGTTTTTCAGTCATTTACCTTTCTTGTTTATTTGTAACATATTACAAAAGTGAGTTCTACACTTAGTATCAAATACACAAGTGTAAGATAGAAAAGTAAAAGTTCTATCTTAAATATTGATACCTAAAGGACTTTCCTTCGTTAGAAAACATTTATTTCTCAGAAGGACAATCTCCTCTTCTATGACCAATGTTGCCTCATCTATCACTACATTCAGATTCTCGACAAAAAAACATCAAATGCGTTGGTCAGAGATTTGAGGATCACATCTATGGCTCTCCCATTGGAATAAGGATAGCCAAGTCTATCCAAATAGTCAAGTTGCGTCCTCATTTTGTGAATATGAGAGCTTACATATTGGTCTTTGTCCAATTGTATCGAAGCGTTCACGGACCATATACATTTGGTAATATTTTGGTAATCGGTTTACCATGTCAAATGCCCTCAGTGGAAACGTTTTCATTCTTTCTAGTAAGGATGGAACCATGGTTTCAAGCATAAGACGTGATACATTGATTGAGTCATCATTATGTTTCAATCAAGTATCGTGAGCTTCTATGGAGGTAAGAGGAGGTTCTTCAGGACGAGGTATGATAAGTGCGTATGATTTGTTTTCACGTCTGAGAACGTGTCTCAATGTTTTGAAAACAAATTGGGAAGTTCTTAGTGGTTAACTTTTCTTCCAAAAGAAAAGGTCTTAGGGATGTGTTAATTGTAGTGTTTGCATTTTAGGCCATCTACAAAATTTAACAAAGTTAATATAGTATTTTCAATATTAATTTTTATCAAATTAATTACCCTTTAGTTTTCTAAAAACATTAATTTGCATAAAATCTAGGATCCAACGTTGCAAAACAAATGAAACGGTTAGGTGACCTTTATCCCGTCCATTTAATCCAACAAGGTAGATAACGTTTATCGATTACATCGAATGTAATTCCTAGTTTTACGGGATCCTTAACAACTTGTTTGTTAATTGGCATGTGTGATCCCATCTATGCCTTGGGTTTCTAATGCTTAGGTGACCTTTATCACAAAAGATTCCCAATCAAGTCATCCTACTTGAAACAACGTGTGAAACTTACATCCATGCGGTTAGGTGACCTTTATCCCACAAAGACATAAGAATCACCTCATCCATCACAAGACAATCCAAGTGGTTAGGTGACCTTTATCCCACAAGGTTGTCATAGTGATGTATTGAGTGTTTCTCAAAAGGACGGCATATGACTTGCGTTTTGAAAAAGGGATTTATAATGTTTTATAATTCTAGTTTTAAAAACATTTTAGTATTGCATGCATTTAATAATATATGGTACAAACTTATTTCTCATTAAATGGTTCCTATTAGTTTAAATAAAATCTTAATTTTATCAACTAAGTATGTGTCATCAATTTTTTTTATCAAATATTAATTTTTGAGTTTGAGCACTATAAGAACCATTTATAGTCTCTTAATAAACATTTTTATTAATACTAGACTATGAGTTTGTATGAGTTTTGAAATTTCCATTTAAAATCTCAATTTTAATTTTTAAAACTCAGGGTACCATATTATTGCATGCATCCAATATCACATGACACTTGGAGTTTGTAAGAGTTTTTAAAATCGTCATTTTAATTTACTTTGACATTTCAAAAATTTTATGGGTTTTTAGAATAAAACTCATTTTATTTATAAAACCCATTTTAACCATTTTACTTTTAAAATGTTATTTTGAAAGCCAAACTCCAAAAGATGATTTATTTTATGTTCAAAATATTATCTAGTATGCTAGAACCAATTTCAATCATACATGATAATGTCAATATAATCATATAAAATATGTAGAAAATGTATAAACCAAGTTACTTGTGTGTTGGTCAATGGTGTCTTTTATAAACAAGTGTCTAGCAAGTATATTAATAAAATATACTTGCACATGCCATCACATTGCCTCCCAAAATGACTAATGAGATAACATGCAATCTTTCAATTTAACCCTTTTAGTTTTGAGATAGTTAAAATTCATTTTTAAATAAACAATTTTACATAAAATGTATTTGAACCAATTTGCATGTTATCAATTTTAAAATCTCCATTTTAAAAATTGGTTGATATAAAATCTCTATTTTAAACTTGGTTCATTTAAAATCTAGTTTTAAAAATTGTCGCTTCAGCTTTAAACAATTTTAAATAAGCGTGTTTGAACCAATTTTATGTTCTTTACTAGCATACAATATCCTATATTTTAACGCATCAAAAGAACATAATCAACCATAAGCATGCAAAAGAATGTGCATAAAACAAAACCATTTCTAATGACATTTCTTGTGAGCCAAAACAAGAAATGTCAAGTCCATTCCTAAGGGACAAAAAAAAAAACAAGCTCCCACTTGCTTTAGCATCTCCATGCATCAAGCTCCATCTTCAAGCTCCATGTTGGTCTTCTTCTTGTTACATTTTATAAAATAAAAACTAGGTCTAACAACTAATCTAATACTTACAAAATGAACAAAAGAAACATGAAATAATAAAACCTATTTATTATTACAAACCAACATGAATAATAATAAAAATTATAACAAATTTAAAAACAACACAACAACCAACATATTGGTCCATGGCTTGTTTATGCACATTTTTCATAAACAAAATAAAATAAAACAACACTTTGTTTTTCTAAGGCAACTTTTATGTAACAAAAATGCATGTTAAAATTTTGTTACATAAAATATAAAAAATTCACAAACAAGTTGCCAAAGAATCCATGCATGAACTTTTCATACCAAAATGAAATTTTATCCATGGCTTCCAAAAACCAAGTTTTACCAAAAAAAACTTATTTACTAATCATGCATTATAACATAGGCTCTGATACCACTTGTTGGGATTTTATGTTCAAAACTTGGGTTTCAAAAACTCATAAAAGGTAAAAATTATTACGCAACGGAAGCAAAAAAAAAGTTTTGAACAAAAACATAAAACCATTTTACTCCCACCAAGGATCTTGTTACATGCAAGAAAAGATAAATAAGAACAAACATACCAAGAGAGTTCAAGATTACAACCTTTGAAGACTTTGAATCCTCTCGGGAGGTTGGATGTTGGTGAAGATGGTAGAACCCAAAATAGAGCTCCTCTAGAGTAGTCCACCGACAAGCTCCAACACCAAAGTATGCTAGTACCTTCTTGAAAGTTTGATGCAAAAGCAATTTCTACTCCAAGTATACAATATACTTGGAGATGAGAAATAAGAAGAAGAAAAACACACACTTGTGTGTGTTCTTGTTTTTGGCCGAAACCAAAGAGAGGAGGGAGAGTGAGAGAGAGCAAAAAATCAAGTGTGTTATACTTTCAAGTATTCTCATCTCTTTTAATCCAAAAGCACAATCTTAGTGAGTCATTCTCATTGGATCATTAAAAGAGGTCCTATAAAAACACATGCAATTTTACAAAAACAACTCTATAGATTTAAGATGTTTAAAATCATATTTTAAGTATCTTAAACTTTCTCCTCAAGTCCCTCCTTTCTATTTTAGTTATAAAATGAATCCATCATATGTATTATTTTATTTAACCAATAAATTAATTATTTGCATCTAATATTATAAATCATATTCAAAAATATAATTAATAATATTTTATCAAGAAATTATAATATTTATCAAGAATCAAATTCTTATAAATATTAATTCGGTGTCTACATGTTATTCGGTGTGACCCTATAGGATCATATATTACCGGTAATATTATTTTATAATCATTCTTGAGCATATAGAACCAACATATCCAAGCTATGTTCAACTAAACTCATAATACTGAGACAGAAAGACCAGATCCTACTCATGAAGAGGAGATGCCCATTACACCTACTGTCGTACCAGTGGTGAAGAAATGTGATTATAAAATGTTCCTAAGTTGTAAGCCTCCGACCTACGCAGGAGACAGCGACCCCGTGAAAGCTATGAGGTGGCTGAAAGAAATAGAAGCTATCTTTAAGACTAGTAAATGTGTTGAAGAGGATAGAGTACTTTATGGAACTGCAATGTTGAAAGGCGATGCTTTATACTGGTGGGAAGCTCATATTTTTTCGGGAGGGTCTGACATATATTCTACCTTCTCTTGGGAGGAATTCGTTATAGCTTTTAGGAAACAGTTTTGTCCTCAAGCAGCAGTAAAACAATTGGAAGGGGAGTTTATGAACTTGCAGCAGGGAAATTTGTCAGTTCGGGACTACACCGCTCGTTTTCTGGAAAAGTCTCGTTTCGTGGAATACTACGTTGCCACGGAGGCAATGAAGATTGAAAGGTTTATCTTTGGATTGAATGCAGAAGTTAGAAAGTTAGTAATTGCAAAAGGACCCGAAACCTTCTCAGCCGCAGTTGATGCCGCGAAAAATGTAGAACGGGATAATAGGAGAGATGTTAGTGATAAAAGTGCTGGGAAGAGAAAATGGGAAGGACCACAGTACAATCCAAAGAAGTCTAGATTTCATAGATTTGATAGCCGTCTACCTTTCCGACCAGTTAAAAGACCTTGCCCAAAGTGCCACCGTTTTCATCAAGGAAGTTGTCAAGTTGATCCTAGAAACTGTAATAAGTGTGGAAAGATCGGTCATATTGCTAAAGACTGTCGAGTAGTTAGATTTTGTTACTCGAGCAATTCTCCTTATCACCTTCAGTCCGATTGTCCACTGGGGAGAATACAACCGGGTGGTACGACAGTAAGACCAACGGGTGTTAGACCGGTAGTACCAAGGCCAGAAGTACCAAGAGCAAGGGGCCGTGCACTCCAGATGACAGAGCAAGAAGCAGATGAGACTTCCGATGTGGTTACAGGTACATTCTTAATAAATTCTACACGTGCTAAAGTGTTATTTGATTCCGGTGCAAACCGATCGTTTGTGTCGCCTTCTTTTGCTGCCTATATGCATTTAAAGCCTAAAGTGTTAGATCATGCGTTAATGGTAGATACGGCTAATGATAATCAAGTACCGGTTAATGAGGTATTTGATAGTTGTGTGATAAACATAGATGGGTGTGAAGTGCCTATTCAGCTATTTCCTATAGCCTTGATCGAGTTTGATGTGGTAGTGGGAATGGATTGGTTAGCCGAGAATCAGGCTAATATAGTTTGTGATAAGAAGTTGATAAATGTTGTCTTACCTGAGAAGGGACCAGTAGTGATTTATGGTGACCGTAGAAATCATCAGTCTTGCCTTATCTCTTTCTTGAAAGCTCGTAAGTGTATCAATAAAGGCTGCCCGAGTTACTTAGCTTATGTGATAGATACTAAACTAGAAAAGAATAACCTGGAAGATATCCCGGTCGTTTGTGAATTTCCTGGAGTTTTCCCAGAAGATCTGACTAGTCTTCCACCTGTTAGACAAGTAGAGTTTGGTATAGAACTGATTCCTGGAGCTGCTCCTGTTGCCCGTGCACCGTATCGTTTGGCACCTCCAGAGATGAAAGAGATGATGGCACAACTACAGGATCTTTCAGATAAAGGCTTCATCAGACCCAGTTCTTCGCCGTGGGGAGCACCGATTCTGTTTGTGAAAAAGAAGGATGGTTTGATGAGGATGTGTATTGATTATCGAGAACTGAATAAGCGCACGATCAAGAACAAGTATCCACTTCCCAGAATTGATGACCTCTTTGATCAACTATTTAGAGCTTGCTATTTCTCCAAGATTGATCTGAGATCTGGTTATCATCAGCTGAAGGTTAAAGAAGAAGACGTTCTAAAAACTGCTTTTCGCACACGGTATGGTCACTATGAATTCCTTGTAATGCCGTTTGGACTGACGAACGCTCCAGCTGCTTTTATGGATCTAATGAACCGAGTATGTAAGCCATATCTCGATAAATTTGTTATTGTGTTTATCGATGATATCCTTATCTACTCCCGATCCAAAGAAGAGCATGCGCAACATCTTCGTTTAATTCTGGAATTGTTGAAGAAGGAACAGTTATACGCTAAGTTCTCTAAATGTGAATTCTGGCTACAGGAAGTTCAGTTTCTCGGACATGTAGTTTCCGAGAAAGGCATTTAAGTGGATCTGATGAAAGTGGAAGCGATTGAAAAGTGGGAACCGCCGAGAACCCCAACCGAAGTACGTAGTTTTCTGGGTTTAACCGGCTACTATCGGAAGTTTATAAAAGACTTCTCTCTTATCGCGACACCTTTGACTAAGCTGACTCGGAAGAATCTAAAATTTGAATGGAAAGCAGAACAGGATGAAGCATTTCGGATATTGAAAGAGAAACTGTGCAGCGCGCCGATTTTGTCATTACCTGAAGGTTCCGAGGACTTTGTTGTTTACAGTGATGCTTCCAAACTGGGATTGGGATGTGTACTTATGCAGCGTGGTAAAGTGATTGGTTATGCTTCTCGCCAACTAAAAGATCATGGAAGACAGTATCCGACACACGACATGGAACTTGCAGCAGTTGTATTCGCGTTGAAGATTTGGAGACATTATCTTTACGACTCTAAATGTCAAATTTATACTGATCATAAGAGTCTCCAACATCTTTTCAATTAGCGAGAATTGAATATGAGACAAAGAAGATGGTTAGAACTGGTGAATGACTACGACTGTGAAATTCTTTATCATCCGAGAAAGGCGAATGTGGTAGCTGATGCGTTGAGTCGTCAAGAAAGGAGTGGAACAATAAAAGCTATTGCACTACGAACTGAGCTTCTACCTAACATTTTCGACGAACTGAAGAAGTGTCAAGTAGAAGCCTATCAGGAAGAATATTTGAAATCAGAACGGTTAGTGGTGTTATCAGCATTGCTAGTGAAAGATGATCGTGGGTTATTGTGTCTGGGGAACAGAATTTGGGTGCCTCGTTTGGGTGGTTTACGTGATCGTGTACTACAAGAAGCTCATCAATCTCGATTATCTATTCCTCCAGGTACGAATAAGATGTACAAAGACCTAAAACAATTCTATTGGTGGCCGGGAATAAAAAGAAGCATTGCTCAACATGTGGAATGTTGTACTACTTGTAAGAAGGTAAAGATTGAACATCAAAAGACGTTTGGTCAGTTACAACGATTAGAAATACCGATGTGGAAATGGGATCAGATTACTACATATTTCATCACAAAGCTACCAAGGACTCCGAAGGGATTTGATTCTATTTGGGTGATAGTCGACAGGTTGACGAAGTCTGCACACTTTTTACCGATAAAGGAAACTGATTCATTGGAACGATTAGCTAAATTGTACATTGACGAAATAGTAACTCGACATGGAGTTCCAATCTCGATCATTTCTGATCGTGATAGTCGTTTTACTTCATGATTCTGGAGAAGTTTTCAAAAAGAAATGGGGACGCAGATAAAGTTAAGCACGGCATATCATCCTCAAACGGACGGTCAGAGTGAACGAACGATTCAGACATTAGAATATATGCTCCGGGCTTGCATTGTTGACTTTGGGGGATCGTGGGATAAGCATTTACCATTGATCGAATTTTCCTACAATAACAGTTATCATTCCAGCATTCAAGCGGCACCGTTTGAAGTTTTGTATGGTAGAAAATGTCGAACTCCTCTGTGTTGGAACGAAGTGGGAGAGAAACAGTTAGCAGGGCCAGATATAGTTCAGTTAATCGCAGATAAGATTACTCAGATTCGAGAACGATTGAAAGTAGCGCAAGACAGACAGAAAAGCTACGCCGACCGACACCGAAAACCGTTAGAATTCCAAGTTGGGGATTTCGTAATGTTAAAAGTCTCGCCTTGGAAAGGAGTCATCCGATTTGGGAAACAAGGTAAACTTAGTCCGAGGTACATTGGACCGTTTGCAATTACAGAAAGGATCGGTGAAGTAGCATACAGGTTGGATCTTCCGCTAGAGTTAAGCAGAATCCACAACACTTTTCACATATCGAATTTCCGGAAGTGTTTGGTTACGCCGGAACAGGCAGTTTCTCTACCCGACATACAAGTTGATGAAAAGTTGAATTATGTGGAGGAACCTGAAGCCATTGTTGACCGTAAAGTCAAGGTTTTGCGGAATAAGAAAATCAGACAAGTGAAGGTTCAGTGGCGACACCATAGGGGTCAGGATGCTACTTGGGAATCGGAATCAGAAATGAGAACTAAGTACCCGTACCGTTTTGCCTAACCGAATTCCGGGACGGAATTCTTTTAAGGGGGAGATGATGTAATACACCGGGTAAGTTCGTTAGTTAAATGCTAGTTCCGTTAAACTTATTTAACTTTATAATTGATGTTTAGGGTAAGTTTGGGTTGATTTATAAGTAAAAGGTATTTTGGTCATTAGTGGATAGTTTAGGGACTAAAGTGGTAAATTGGATTAGATATTATCCCTTTAGGACTTCAGCTAATTCAGAATTCAGCAGATATTTCAGTGTGTGTTTGTGTGTGTGTTTTGAGACCAAAAGAGAAGAAGAAGAAAGCTAAGGTTAAGGCCTAATTTGAAGTGCTTGGAAGTGAAATTAAGGTATGTTCCTTTGTAATTTATGTTTGTAATTGGTATTGGAAGGTTTCTATCGGAGTAGAATCATCAATTTCACATCTAGTAATGATTCAGTCGATTTCTGGGTAGAAAATGGATGAACAGTCAGAGGTTTACGGATAAGATGAATGTGTCCGGTAGTTTCTTGGGTGGTGTCCGGGTAATATGTTGATAGTGTCCGGTAGTCCTTTCTTGCAGGTATCCGGATGAATCGACTAACCGGGTAAGTCCTCTTTCCTCTAGTTTCCGGATGAAATGAGATACCGGATGATGTCCGGATTGCTTTGGTATCCGGGTGTTATCCGGATTGGTAATGTTATCCGGAAAGTTGGTGTTGTCCGGAAAGGTTGTGTTGTCCGGATAGGTTGTGTTGTCCGGATACTTTTGTTGTTTGGTCAATTTGGTGAGTTTAGATGCTTTTGAGTATCCAGTAACCTGTGTTTTGTTAATTCTTGGATAGGGAGTGAATGAGGACTGAATATACTATAGACTTAACTTAAGTACGGGTTTGCGGGAAATAATTGAGAATAGGATTTAGATAGATTTATCTAAAGTTCTTGGTCCTAGTATGTCTTGTGTGTTCTATTTTGGTAAAGAGATATTTGTACCTATTTGTTTCAGATATTGTGAATCGAAGGTGAAAGCTGAGTTCTTTGTGGAAGACTGGAAAGAGTTTTGATAAGCAAACAAGTGAGTTTTTATTTAAAATGTTTTCAACTGGAATACATATATGTGGAATGAGTGTAATAATGTGCATATTATGTTTATATGAGTATTACACTGCATGGGTGCTAGTTGGCCGGGCTTAGGACCGGTGTATGTTGGCTGTACAGAGGGATAGTGGTGTTGGCTGTATTCAGTACAGTGGTGTAAATTAATTAACTGGCTTGCAACCAATTAATATGGCCAAGAGAATGAGATAAAAAGATACATGATGCATGAGTCATAGTTGGTATTCTTATGTGAATTATGTGTATGATGTTTGTACAAATGGTTTTTTTTACTAACGGGGATTTTCTCATTAGACCTCAAGGTCTAACCCTCATTTTGTTTTAAAACTATGTATTCCAGGTCGTGGATCGAGTAAGAGCAAATAAGAAGGTTAAACCACGAATAGCTTTTGGGAGGACTATGTAGTTGAAGACTATGATTTGTTTTGAAGTTACAGCATGTTATTAGTAATGATGTAAATTTACTATGTAAACGTTTGTAATGATGTACTGAATGTTTGTAAAGATTAGGGGACCATATTTGCTATATGATGTATCTCTTGTTTTTAACGACGTTATGCAATGTATGCTATTTGAACTATGTTTGGGAATTCGGGCCGTTACACTAGTAGGCCAAGAAGTCTAGATAAATCTATCTAACTCTTATCCTCAAATGTTCCCCTAATCCCGAACTTAAGTCGAGTACACAGTATTTCTATTCCTCGTTCATGTTCTATCCAAGAGTCGACAAAACACAAAGTTATCGGATACTCAAAAGTATCTGGAATCTCAAAAGTGACCGGACAACCAAAGTTTCCGGACACCAAGAACTATCCGGACAACATACTTTCCGGACACATACATCTTACCGGATATGAGAATCTTTCCGGACAACATACATAATCCGGATGACATCCGGAAACCAAGGTATTCCGGATACCATCCGGTATCTATTTCATTCGGAAACTACAAAAGAAGAAACTTACAGGATAAATGCCTGTCCGGATACCTTTAGCACAGGGTTTCCGGATACTTCATCTTCCGGACACTAGCAAGGAGAAATTTCCGGACACATTCAACTCTGTCCGGAAACCTCTGTCTGTTTACCAAAATTCCTACCCATAAATCGATTGAAACCTAATTCTTCTAAACCCAACATACCAGTGTTTTATAAATGAGTTTTCTAACCTATTCCAAACATCAATTTCATGCTTAAAACAGTTTTCATAAGAAAATAGAAAGAACTCACCTTATACAGATAAAACCCACTTTTCTTGCACAATCAACTTCAAATCGACAGCACCCTTGTTTATATCAGTTTGGAAGTTCTTAGCCTTCTGATGAATCTGTCTTCTTTCTTCTTTTCTCAGTTCTAACTCTCTCTCTCTCTTTCTCTTTGCCGAAAATCACACACACTAAGGTTTGCAAAAAATGAAAATAAATATCTCTTTGTTTCTAATTTAATCACAAGAGGCGGTGGTGGAGATGAAATGTTTCACCAATTGACCAAACAAACCTCCTACTTCCATTCTTTGACAACTTTAACCCTCCAATTTATAAATCAAAATTAAAGTTTTACTCTTTAACTCATAACTCCATAAAACTAACCCGAACCAACCATAAACTAAAAATAATAAAAATTAAATAAACCAATAACGTACTCGGTTATTACAATATGTGCTTAGTATTATTTGAGAAGATCTTATTATTTTAATGCCTCAAAATTAAACTATTGCCTTCCAAAATGGCACTTTTCAACGGAATAGATTGTGAATCCTCACACATTGGCAACTCCTCAAGTGAGAGAGATGACAAAGGACTACAGCCCCATCTTTGTCTACAGTCCCATCAACAAAAAATATCCTTCCACACTTGAAGCATCAATGGACAATTGACAAAGCAATGACCCAAATTTTCGATCCCAATACTACAACACTGGCAAAGTAAGGAGGGGATATCCAAATCTCTATTATTTAAAGATGTCCTTCCATACGACGATGTACACCTTCCGTGGGGTTATCGTACACCATTGAGTTGGGACAACGTGGGCATACGTTTTTTTTTCAACCAATAACCGAAGATCCTTGACCATAAAAGAACCATCCTTAATAAACCACTAATACCAAGCATCATATTCAAGTGAGCTTCAAGAGGCATTGCTAAATGCTGATGAGACCCGAACTCCTCAAACTAACCCATTAACCTCCCTCTTGTCCCCAAGACCACCCCGACTACCTACACCAATAATCCCCACTCCATGATACTTGATCTTTTACCAAGACATCCCTCTCCCTTTTAAGCCTACATAAATGAGGGAACTTTTCATGAAGTCTTAAGTTTTCCTAACCATTTATCCAACACAAAAGCAAGTGTCACTACCTCCCCCACCTTTTTCTCAAAAGAATTCTAAAACACAAAGATTGTCAATTCTCCAAGTATTTGTCCACTCTCAAATCCCATTTCGCGCTCCCAACGACATGTTTAAACGGCTTGAGTTCCTAATGTAGCCCAAACCCCCATCATCCCCAAAATACTTTTAGCCACCTGAACCAATAACGTATAAAAAGGAGCCTGGAAACGCCACCATCATTTCGCTTAGAGGCCCCAATTAGCAGCTCGAAGACTACCCCCTCCCAACCTCCCAAATGGAAAGAATAAAAAAAATGTTTTACACTTTACCCATACATCTTGTTGGTATGGTTTGAGATTATCTTGGCATCCTTGTAAAATTGATTTCTAGCCTTGAAATAGCTTGATTTAAAGTTTTAAACTAAGCAGACGTTTACCAAATGCATAACGGGACAGGGACTCGTCGTGTAACATTATCAACCAACATGAGTGTTGGTAAGTGTTTTAAACCCGATAAGCGCTTACCAGGTAGAAGTCGTTTTCCTCACTTACCAAATAAGTTCATGGTCCTTGTCATGCCTCTTACCGGGTAAGATTCTCGATCTTTGTCATACTCAATTAGTAAGGTAAGAGATATTATAAGAGTTTACTCGATAAGCATTTAGTAAACGATCCTTAAATGCTATATTGATTTTGTATTTGACATTTGAAAAAATAACTATTTATACCAATAAAAACGAAGCCCAAAAGTTGTCCTCACAATTACCATGTAAATAATCATCTTATATTTTAAATGAATTTTTTTTAATCAAACATATTTTCTTTTTGAAAGCTTAGAAATGAGATTTAAACTACTTAATTGCCCATTTATTACTTTCAATTCGATATAATGACTATTAAATTTCAATCATTTGCAATTTTAATTTGACGTTTCCCTGATATGAATACATCCATTTTGATTGTAGGCCAAAACCAACAAATTTGATGACGGTTGAATAAAAGTGATTTAGGGGTCATTTATCAAACTCTTACTGGGTAAATGATTAATGAGTCACTTACCTTATTGAGTGAGTATAACAAGGACCAGCAACTTTACCTCGTAAGTGATGAAGATTCTTACACGGTAAGCGCTTATCGGGTAAAAGACGTTTATCAACAATCCATTTTAATGGCCGACAACGTTACATGATAAGGTAAGTAAAGATGAGAACTCTTGTTCGTAAGTGCTTACCCAATTAACGTTTGGTAAACAATCCCTTAATTAATATAGTCGTAACAATCTTAACATTGATTGGTAAATTTTTGCATCGTTCAAGTGGTTTCAATAAAATATATCTATATTATTTGATTGTTAATATCACATAATTTTCAAACCACTTATTACATATATTAAATGGCTTGAAGAAATAAATAGTCATATTCACAAGGCAGCTCTTATATTGAAATGAGAAGTGTATACAATGGTGAGGCCTCAACCCCTTTATATAGTGGAAGGGTTGAGCCAAGACATAATGGAAAAATGGGAGTTACATGGCCATTAACTCATACATAAAGTCCTTCATAATGGTGTTAAATGAGACACTCAATACCAATAAATTATGAGTTACAACACTCCCCCTTTGGGTGTCCTAATTTACACCAACTCACATCTATACTTCTATGTCTTGTATCTTCTGATAATCCATCAAACATTCGCCTCGTCAAAACCTTTGCCGGAGAAAAACCCTTTGGGACAAAACTCTGGTCGAAGTAAAAAATACGATATGGATATCTTGAGCTCTTCATGCATTGGATAAATGTATGTGCCAAAACACTATACAAGTGTTTGAGTCATCTGACTAGGAAATATGTGCCTCATCAAAAACCTTGCCAAGAAAACCTGGTGGGAAAAACTTGGTCGGAGGACAAAAGAGTACAAAAAGTCAGTAGTAGAGAGGGAAATAACCATACACAGTGTGCCTCATTAAAACCTTGTTAGAAAAAACCCAGTGGGAAAAAAACTCTAAGCGAAGGACAAAATAGTGCACCATGGTTAGAAGTATGTTGCTGGATACTCCCCCTGATTTCGATAATACTTAGTGAGAATGGGACCAAGTTTGTGTCTCGTTAAAAAAAACTTTGTCAAGGTAAACCCAATGGGACTGTCAGGATCGATTCTTAACAAGACTAATAATACTTAGAATTCAGAATTAAAGAATCTGCGGAATGGAACTTTAATTCACACAATCAAAGAACAATATATCAGAAAACACACAGCTGTTTGTATTCACTGTTTCGACTCACAAGATTAACAACCAAACCTCAATCTTGATGAACAGGCTCAATCAAGACGACTTCTACTTCTCTAGAAATAGGGTTCGAAACCTTGAGGTCAATTCTCTCTAAAAACGAAATCGAATATTCTCACGTATGTCTAATAGCTATCTATCAACATTTATTTATACAAAATAAATACAAGATAACTATCAAAAATATATTGATCTTCTGAATCTTCTTTAAGCATATCGACATCTATTCCATCTTTATATCCAATATCTTCGCATACCAAACTTATCACATCAGCAGTATTAACTTCATTCAGCATGAGCAGTACTAATATCCTCCAGCAGCATTAATTCATTCCAGCAGTACTAACTTATTCCAGCAGTACTAACCTTGCTTCAGCAGTACTAACAGTTTTCGTTATGCACAAGCAGTACTAACCTTGACAAGCAGTACTAACTTCACTCTAGCAGTACTAATTATGCTCTGGCAGTATTAACTTTGATCTAGCAGTATTAACTGTTGCTTGCAGTACTAACGTTGACCTGGCAGCACTAAAGTTGTTCTGGCAGTAGTAATGTTGTTTTGGTAGTACTAACCATACTCAGCAAATCTTCAGTTCCCAACAATCTCCCCCTAACTTGACTTTTAGAAAGAGAAGTCAAGTTCTTCAGATGATGCTTCCAAAACCTAATCATTAACGCACAAATCAGGATTCAATCCCAAACTTTGATTGATGATCCTTTTTACCAGGTATCTTGCCATCTCAGAATCTTTGTCACTCACCAACTTAGTATGCAGCATTCCATTCAACCTTTTCATGCTGTGCTTGTATATAACATCCACCAAATAATACTCATGATATGTATTGTCAAGTGTTATGACATACACACCACAGTTTTCAATAAGCATCCAGTTGGTAACAGCTTTAAATTGCTTTTCTGTCAAATACATAACTGCTTCTGTATTGAACATTAGACACAAGTATTCAAGTACCATTTTGGTGATGGACATTCCACTCTCAGTCAGCATATTTCCATAAAGCTTCATTCCCACCTTGAACATTTCTTCCAAGTCTGATCTAGAGCACATCCTTATAAGTCTTCCCCAAGTAGAACTGACTTCAAACTTTCCATCTGCTCTTTTTATTCTAATGTACTCCTTTCTCCCATCTCTCAATGTGTCCCAGAAGATGATCTCAGGAGCCATAGAAGCTAATGGTTTAACTTTGATTGGACTAGTATCAACCACAGTAATATACATATCACATTGAGCATTTGTATGTGATTGTACATTGCTTGGTTGACCTGATGGAGTTGCCCCTTCTTTTTAGCAACTTTTGGATCAGCTTTCTCTTTCACAACTTCCTCCTTAGCTTCTTCTACAATGGGTTCCACCCTAGGCTTCTTTGCAACTTTCTTCTTTGAAGCTATGGTCTTTGTTCTTGGTCTTTTGGTTGACACCATCTTGGTTCTTTTGAGAGATTTTTCAGCTTCAGGAATGGTTTCTGTCGTTGCCTTTGTTTCTGCTGCTTCAGGGATGGTTTCTGCTGCCTTATGTTTTTCAGCAACATTAACCATTTCTGCTGCTTGAATGGTTTCTGCTGCCTTTTGACTAGCAGCATTAACCATTTCTGTTGCTCTAACTGTTACTGCTTCTTTCACAATCTTTGATACTGCTGCTTCAACACAATTCTTCACAATCTCAAATACCTCTGCTTCAATCTCCGATTTAGTTATTGTAGATACAGATACTGTTTCCTTCTCACTTTCAGATACTGCTGCATCCACAAGACTCTTCATAATTTCAGCTACTACTGCTTCAATCTCAGATACTGCAGCATTAACTGTTTCTACTGCTTTTTCTGTGGTTTCAGTTACTGCTGCTTTCTCACTTGCTGCTTCCTTTACAACTTCTGCAACCTGCTCAGCCTCCCCCTCAACCTTATGCTCATTCTCCCCCTCAACCTTTGCATCCTCCATGTTTAGGTCAGTTTCAAACTCCCCCTTTTTGGAAGCATCAGAGGTTGACCCTCTCCTTTTCAGAACAAACTGAGCTTTCTTCCTTCTATGCAGCAGCTTGGTGATCATCTTCTTATTCGTCTCTATCTTGGTGTGTTGATAAAGAACCACCTTCTTAAGCTCATCAATCTCTTTCTGCTGATTCATGACATCAATGTTGATGTTGGCAATAGTTTCCATCAATTCCTCATAAGTATATCTATCCTCACCTGGTTTAGAAGTGTTTACCTTCTTTACAGGATCCTTGGAAGGTTTAGTAGGTGTCTCTTGCCTAGCAAAAGCACAACCTACTCCCATGGTTTCTTGGCGCCTGGGTCCTCTGAATGTTTTCACATTCTGAGTTGCCGTGGGGAAGGTCTTAGTGATGTTACCACTGTCCTTCTCTTTGCTAGCAGAAGTAGTGGCAGCCTTGCATCCCACATGCTCATCCTTCTCCTTAGAGAGCACCTTCTTGGGGTTGGGAGACACCCCTGTGGTTACCCTTTTGATATTCTCTATTGAAGAATGCTCCAATAGAGGGCTTGTAGGCTTCGGGCTATTAGGAGATACACTAAGGGAAGGAACCTTGTGCACCTTTCTTCTTTCAAACTTCTTGGTGATTTTGGGAGTGGGTCTTAAAAGAATGGACTGTGGGATTTCTTTGGTGATGGAAGGTTGGGATTGGCCATCAGTGGGTGTGTCTAATGAGGGCCTTGACCCTGATGCCATACCTTCAGTGGTGTGGGACACAACCATCATTGTAGAGAACAATGGTGTGTCAACTCCTTCCGAGTCCCTAGGAAGTCTTCTCATATTTGAGAAAACCTTCCCTTTAGGGGATTTTGGCACATATACCTCAGCAGACTGAGGTAAATCCGTCAATTCTTGGTTAATTACTTCTTGGACAAACCTGGGATACATGTAAAATCTCTTTTTGGAAGCTAGGTTTGCCACAAGATCATTAAAAATCATTGCTGAAAAATTGAACTTTCTGTCAGTGGCTAAGCAGACCAAGGCATAAGCAATGGTACTGCTAAACTCACTCCATCCAGTCGTTTTCTTTGAAATACTGTGCATAAGAGTATGAACAAGAAATCGCCATTGGGTGAAAAACTTTGACTTGTAGAATGTAAAACTTCCAATGGGACCTTCATACCCCATTCTTGATAAGGTCGAGAAAAGTTCATCATTAGAGAGATAGGTTATACCTGAGGCATCATCTAAGTGAAGAGTGATGCGAATAACCTCCTCTGTGACTTTCAAGGGTTTGTCACAAACCCTGGTTCGGATGATTTTATGCCCATCTTCGACTATAACAGTGGCATTCTCCCAAAATTGCTTTTGATTCTCGATATATATGGTTGGACACACTGTTAGGGCATGAGAGATGTGTGTGGACTTGAGAAAATCCACAATATCATGGAATCTGGCGGCCTGCTTAGGCTTCTGAAGCATCGCTATCTCATTGTGTGCATCGACAAACTCCATTGTCGTCATTCTTCCTGAGGATTTGGGTAGAAAACACAGAGATTCTAGGGAGAAAAAGGTTAGAGCGAGAGAGAGAAGAATTTAATGCAAAGAGACGTTATGAACTTTGGCGGGTTAAAAGAGTATTTATAGCAGTACTAGCCCTGATTGTCTTTAAAAGCAGTATTAACGACTTAGCAGTATTAACGACTGAGCAGTATTAACTGCAAGGCAGTATTAACTACACAGCAGTATCAACTACACAAGCAGTATTAACTACTAAGCAGTATTAACAACAAAGCAGTATTAACTACTGAGCAGTATTAACTACAAAGCAGTATTAACGACTGAGCAGTATTAACTGCAAGGCAGTATTAACTACACAGCAGTATTAACTACACAAGCAGTATTAACTACTAAGCAGTATTAACAACAAAGCAGTAGTAACTACTAATTGGCAGTAGTAAATATGTACGAGCAGTAGTAATTCTGTACTAGCAGTAGTAACTAGACTTACACTTTGCAGCACTTGTCAAACTGAGTCATACTGAGGTTCTGAGAAAGCTAGTTAGTAACACCAAATATACAAAGAAATACAGGTATATAAAAAATTGAAAATCATGAATTTATTCAAGGTTGATCAAGCCCACACTTGCTACCAAGAAAGTGAATCTACCCACATCAAAAGCTTTTGTGAATAGATCTGCAAACTGGTCATTTGTATGAACTTTAGCAACTTGAATCAATTTCTTTTCATTACAGTCTCGAATAAAGTGATACCTGATCTCTATGTGCTTTGTTTTTGAGTGCTTGACAGGATTGTTAACAATGCTAATGGCACTGTTGTTGTCAATGAAGATTGGAGTATGAAGAAATGTTACCCCATAGTCCAACATTTGATTCTGAATCCATAACACCTGAGAACAGCAACTTGCAGCAGCTATATACTCAGCTTCTGTTGTAGATAAGGACACTGTGGTTTGTTTCTTACACTGCCATGATACAAGTCTTGCACCTAAAAACTGACATCCACCTGAAGTAGACTTCCTATCCATGTTAGCTCCACCTAAGTCAATGTCTGAGTATGCAAGCAAGTCAAATGAAGATTCATAAGGATACCAAAGACCTAATCTAGGTTGCCCTCTTAGGTATCTAAAAATTCTTTTGACTGCATGAAGGTGGGATTGCTTAGGTGTAACCTGAAATCTGGCACAAACACATACTGGAAACATAATGTCTGGTCTAGAGGCTGTGAGATACATGAGTGATCCAATCATAGATCTGTAATGATGGACATCCACATCCTCCCCCTCAAGATCTGCAGTGATCTGTTTGTGTGTCTCCATTGGTGTGCTTGCTGGCTTTGAGTCTGTTAAACCATACTTGTCCAGGATGTCTTTCACATATTTGGATTGGCTTATAAAAATCCCATCTTTCCTCTGTTTCACCTGAAGCCCAAGGAAGAAAGTAAGTTCTCCCATGGAACTCATCTTGAAGCTCTTGTGCATTAACTCTTCAAACTCTTTACACATGTGATCATTTGTGGATCCAAAGATGATGTCATCCACATAAATCTGAACAAGTAGTGTGCCTTTCTTTCTCCTCTTAATGAACAAGGTCTTGTCAATGACTCCTCTTTCAAAGTCATTTTCCAAGAGATAGGTAGACAGGGTGTCATACCATGCTCTTGGGGCTTGATGTAAACCATAAAGTGCCTTCTTCAACTTGTACACTCTGTTAGGGTGCAATGGATTCTCAAATCCAGGGGGTTGACAGACATATACTTCTTCATCAATACTTCCATACAGAAATGCACTTTTTACATCCATTTGGTAGACAAACATCCTGTAATTTAAACTGTAGCAGCTCCTCTTGCATTGCTTCTATCCAACTTGGATCTTTCATAGCATCATAAGCCTTTTTGGGCTCAATTTGGGATAGAAAGCAAGTAAGGACAGTATTAACTGTATTCTGCTGCTCTTGTAGCTCTTGAAGTCTGCTTTGCTTCCTAGTCATCATGGGAGAAGCAATGTCTCCAATTACCAACTCAGGAGGATGATTTTTCTGAGTTCTTGTTGGATGACCAGGTTCCTCAACTAAGTTTCCATCCAGATTTGACTCATTTAAGTCTGGATCTTCTTCAGCTTCTTCAGACACTTCAGCCTCTCTGGAATTTGAATCTGAAGTCTGATTTTCCTCTCTTCTTCTCTCTTCTTCATTCTGAATGGGTTCAGCTTCCTTTTCTTGTTCACAGAAGTCAACAGGATCAATGGTAGGGAGTGGAAATATCACAGACTGAATTCTGTGATCTGATGGTGGTACATCCTTTTGTCCTGCATTTACATCACTACTGAAACCCAAGGAATTAGTGAGTGCATCAATGTCAAATAGCCAATCAGGACCTGAACCAATAGGATTTGGTGTGTTCTCATTGCATTTGACATTAGCACTTTCTTCAATTATTCTAGAAGAGGCATTAAACACTCTGTAAGCCTTACTCTGAGATGAGTAACCAACAAGAAAACCATCATCTGCTTTGCTATCAAACTTACCTAAGTGAGATTTGGTATTGAGAATTGTACAAGGACAACCAAATGGTTTGAAAAATCCAATAAATGGTTTCTTTTTCTGAAAAAGCTCATAAGGTGTCTTGTTTTTAGGCTTTATTACTAAAACTCTGTTTTGAACATAACAAGCTGTATTAACTGCTTCTGCCCAAAAAGTAGTGGGTAATTTTGAATCAGCTAACAGAGATCTAGCAGCCTCAATCAGTGTCCTATTCCTTCTCTCAGCAACACCATTCTGTTGTGGAGTCCTAGGAGCACTGTATTGTCTCTCAATTCCTTTTTCCTCACAAAAGGTGTTTAGATCAAAGTTTTTAAATTCAGTCCCATTATCTGATCTAATGACTTTCACTTTTTGATTTGATTGGTTTTCAATTCTAAGAATAAAAGATTTGATCAGTCCACTTGTCTCATCTTTAGTTCTTAGAAAATATACCCAAGTAAATCTAGAGTAATCATCAACAATAACTAAACAGTATGATTTCTTGCCAATGCTCATGACATTTATAGGGCCAAACAGATCCATATGCAACAACTGAAGAGGATTTGAAATAGTGTTTATCTCTTTGGACTTATGAGAAGTTTTGTGTTGTTTGCCTTTGAGACATGCAACACAATGATCATCACATGAATAGACTTTTGATGGTAAACCTCTAACAAGATTATTTTTAACAAGTTTGTTCATTGTTTTAAAGTTCATGTGACACATCCTTCTGTGCCATAGTGATGATTCATCCAATGAAGCTTTTGACACCAAACAGTTTAGGGATGAATCAGATGAAACACTTTCTAAATCTAAACAATACACATTATCCTTTCTAGGAGTTCTCAATAGTATCATGTTTTCATCAACTACCTTGAATCCAGGAGCAAGAATAATGCATTCAGAATCAGTAAATAATATACTATGTTTCTTGTCACAGACCTGTGATACACTTAACAGGTTGTATCTCAATTTCTCAACATAGTACACATCCTCAAAAGTCATCTTACCTTTTGACACATCACCTTTTCCACTTATCTTACCTCCTTCAGGATTATTCCCAAAAGCAACACGTCCTCCATCAATTCTTTTGAAATTTTTGAGGCAGGCCATGTTACCTGTCATGTGCCTGGAGCAACCACTATCAACATGCCAGATGCTCTTCTCCTTGAGCTGTTGGTTGCCCTGCACATAAGATGAATCAATTAGTTTTTATTGGGAACCCAAGCCAAAGTGGTCTTGGGTCTCCCTTGCTCATCAAAGTACTTGCACTGGGTTTTGATGAGATTTTCAAACTTGGGTACTGCAGTACTGGAGAATTTTGTCAATATGATTGGTCTAGCAGTACAAACACTAGAAGCAGTATTAACCTTAGAAGAAGTACTAACAGAGTTAGCAGCACTAACAGAGTTAGCAGCACTAACAGAGTTAGCAGCACTAACAGAGTTAGCAGCACTAACTGAGTTAGCAGCACTAACAGAGTTAGCAGCACTAACAGAGTTAGCAGCACTAACACTGCTAGCAGCAGTATTGGCAATAGTATTTCTTCTAGCAGCACTATCCTTGTCAGCAGTACTATCTGAGGTAGCAGTACTATCATTAGTGCTTTTGGGGACCCACATATTGACACATTCCTTTTCAGTCTGTTTTCTCAAGTGGCTTTTGGATTCAGCTCTTTTCTTAGCCACATTATACCTTGCAGGCTTCCTATAACCAGAAGATTTTTGAAAACTTCTTTGAAAACTTTTCTTTTGGTTAACAGGATTGAAATAACAGTATTTGGCAAGATGATTCAATTTGCCACAAATAAAACAAGGTTTTGGTCTGTTAATCCTTTGCAGATCAACTCCTTGCTTTTGTGCCCACTGGTTATTCCAATTTCTTTGATTTCCCCTCTTTTTATCATGTTGTTGGGGCTTATTCTCTTGAGATTTCTTGCAAGAACAATGTTCACAAGTATTAGAGTTCACAACAGTGGTCTGTGTATAATGAACTCTTTTTCCTTTTTCCAATCTTTTCATCTCATTGTTCTTATCCCAGGGACTTCCACCATCCTCATTGGTCTTAATGTAATTCTCTAAGGGGATCTCACCACTGACAGTCTTATCCTTTTTCCTAGACTCTTCTTTTTCAGTCTTATCCTCAACAACAACTTCATCTAATGGATCTACTTTAGTAGCTCCTTCAGGTAAGTCCTTCCTATCCATGGTTTCTAACAGGTCTGACCTAGGAGGGATATAGTTATTGTTGTAGGGTGGGGGTGTGGCATTGTACCCTAGGCCTGTTTTTATCTTACTGTGGACTTGAGCATTTATTATAGTATCCATAGCTTTAGAAGCTTTTGAAAACTTTTCAACATCAAGTTTTACTTTCTCAAGTTCTCCTTTTAGTTTCTCACACTCTTCCCTGGATTCTCTAAGCTGGAACTCTAGACCACCCTTTTCCCACTTCCAGTAGTTTGTATCATATGAGTGTTGAAGTTCATTGGCTGGAACTCTAGACCACCCTTTTAACGACGTTATGCAATGTATGCTATTTGAACTATGTTTGGGAATTCGGGTCGTTACACTAGCAGGCCAAGAAGTCTAGATAAATCTATCTAACTCTTATCCTCAAATGTTCCCCTAATCCCGAACTTAAGTCGAGTACACAGTATTTCTATTCCTCGTTCATGTTCTATCCAAGAGTCGACAAAACACAAAGTTATCGGACACTCAAAAGTATCTGGAATCTCAAAAGTGACCGGACAACCAAAGTTTCCGGACACCAAGAACTATCCGGACAACATACTTTCCGGACACATACATCTTACCGGATATGAGAATCTTTCCGGACAACATACATAATCCGGATGACATCCGGAAACCAAGGTATTCCGGATACCATCCGGTATCTATTTCATTCGGAAACTACAAAAGAAGAAACTTACAGGATAAATGCCTGTCCGGATACCTTTAGCACAGGGTTTCCGGATACTTCATCTTCCGGACACTAGCAAGGAGAAATTTCCGGACACATTCAACTCTGTCCGGAAACCTCTGTCTGTTTACCAAAATTCCTACCCATAAATCGATTGAAACCTAATTCTTCTAAACCCAACATACCAGTGTTTTATAAATGAGTTTTCTAACCTATTCCAAACATCAATTTCATGCTTAAAACAATTTTCATAAGAAAATAGAAAGAACTCACCTTATACAGATAAAACCCACTTTTCTTGCACAATCAACTTCAAATCGACAGCACCCTTGTTTATATCAGTTTGGAAGTTCTTAGCCTTCTGATGAATCTGTCTTCTTTCTTCTTTTCTCAGTTCTAACTCTCTCTCTCTCTTTCTCTTTGCCGAAAATCACACACACTAAGGTTTGCAAAAAATGAAAATAAATATCTCTTTGTTTCTAATTTAATCACAAGAGGCGGTGGTGGAGATGAAATGTTTCACCAATTGACCAAACAAACCTCCTACTTCCATTCTTTGACAACTTTAACCCTCCAATTTATAAATTAAAATTAAAGTTTTACTCTTTAACTCATAACTCCATAAAACTAACCAGAACCAACCATAAACTAAAAATAATAAAAATTAAATAAACCAATAACGTACTCGGTTATTACAATATGTGCTTAGTATTATTTGAGAAGATCTTATTATTTTAATGCCTCAAAATTAAACTATTGCCTTCCAAAATGGCACTTTTCAACGGAATAGATTGTGAATCCTCACACATTGGCAACTCCTCAAGTGAGAGAGATGACAAAGGACTACAGCCCCATCTTTGTCTACAGTCCCATCAACAAAAAATATCCTTCCACACTTGAAGCATCAATGGACAATTGACAAAGCAATGACCCAAATTTTCGATCCCAATACTACAACACTGGCAAAGTAAGGAGGGGATATCCAAATCTCTATTATTTAAAGATGTCCTTCCATACGACGATGTACACCTTCCGTGGGGTTATCGTACACCATTGAGTTGGGACAACGTGGGCATAAGTTTTTTTTTCAACCAATAACCGAAGATCCTTGACCATAAAAGAACCATCCTTAATAAACCACTAATACCAAGCATCATATTCAAGTGAGCTTCAAGAGGCATTGCTAAATGCTGATGAGACCCGAACTCCTCAAACTAACCCATTAACCTCCCTCTTGTCCCCAAGACCACCCCGACTACCTACACCAATAATCCCCACTCCATGATACTTGATCTTTTACCAAGACATCCCTCTCGCTTTTAAGCCTACATAAATGAGGGAACTTTTCATGAAGTCTTAAGTTTTCCTAACCATTTATCCAACACAAAAGCAAGTGTCACTACCTCCCCCACCTTTTTCTCAAAAGAATTCTAAAACACAAAGATTGTCAATTCTCCAAGTATTTGTCCACTCTCAAATCCCATTTCGCGCTCCCAACGACATGTTTAAACGGCTTGAGTTCCTAATGTAGCCCAAACCCCCATCATCCCCAAAATACTTTTAGCCACCTGAACCAATAACGTATAAAAAGGAGCCTGGAAACGCCACCATCATTTCCCTTAGAGGCCCCAATTAGCAGCTCGAAGACTACCCCCTCCCAACCTCCCAAATGGAAAGAATAAAAAAAATGTTTTACACTTTACCCATACATCTTGTTGGTATGGTTTGCGATTATCTTGGCATCCTTGTAAAATTGATTTCTAGCCTTGAAATAGCTTGATTTAAAGTTTTAAACTAAGCAGACGTTTACCAAATGCATAACGGGACAGGGACTCATCGTGTAACATTATCAACCAACATGAGTGTTGGTAAGTGTTTTAAACCCGATAAGCGCTTACCAGGTAAAAGTCGTTTTCCTCACTTACCAAATAAGTTCATGGTCCTTGTCATGCCTCTTACCGGGTAAGATTCTCGATCTTTGTCATACTCAATTAGTAAGGTAAGAGATATTATAAGAGTTTACTCGATAAGCATTTAGTAAACGGTCCTTAAATGCTATATTGATTTTGTATTTGACATTTGAAAAAATAACTATTTATACCAATAAAAACGAAGCCCAAAAGTTGTCCTCACAATTACCATGTAAATAATCATCTTATATTTTAAATGAATTTTTTTTAATCAAACATATTTTCTTTTTGAAAGCTTAGAAATGAGATTTAAACTACTTAATTGCCCATTTATTACTTTCAATTCGATATATTGACTATTAAATTTCAATCATTCGCAATTTTAATTTGACGTTTCCCTGATATGAATACATCCATTTTGATTGTAGGCCAAAACCAACAAATTTGATGACGGTTGAATAAAAGTGATTTAGGGGTCATTTATCAAACTCTTACTGGGTAAATGATTAATGAGTCACTTACCTTATTGAGTGAGTATAACAAGGACCAGCAACTTTACCTCGTAAGTGATGAAGATTCTTACACGGTAAGCGCTTATCGGGTAAAAGACGTTTATCAACAATCCATTTTAATGGCCGACAATGTTACATGATAAGGTAAGTAAAGATGAGAACTCTTGTTCGTAAGCGCTTACCCAATTAACGTTTGGTAAACAATCCCTTAATTAATATAGTCGTAACAATCTTAACATTGATTGGTAAATTTTTGCATCGTTCAAGTGGTTTCAATAAAATATATCTATATTATTTGATTGTTAATATCACATAATTTTCAAACCACTTATTACATATATTAAATGGCTTGAAGAAATAAATAGTCATATTCACAAGGCAGCTCTTATATTGAAATGAGAAGTGTGTATACAATGGTGAGGCCTCAACCCCTTTATATAGTGGAAGGGTTGAGCCAAGACATAATGGAAAAATGGGAGTTACATGGCCATTAACTCATACATAAAGTCCTTCATAATGGTGTTAAATGAGACACTCAATACCAATAAATTATGAGTTACAACACTCCCCCTTTGGGTGTCCTAATTTACACCAACTCACATCTATACTTCTATGTCTTGTATCTTCTGATAATCCATCAAACATTCGCCTCGTCAAAACCTTTGCCGGAGAAAAACCCTTTGGGACAAAACTCTGGTCGAAGTAAAAAATACGATATGGATGTATTGAGCTCTTCATGCATTGGATAAATGTATGTGCCAAAACACTATACAAGTGTTTGAGTCATCTGACTAGGAAATATGTGCCTCATCAAAAACCTTGCCAAGAAAACCTGGTGGGAAAAACTTGGTCGGAGGACAAAAGAGTACAAAAAGTCAGTAGTAGAGAGGGAAATAAGAGTGCACCATGGTTAGAAGTATGTTGCTGGATACTCCCCCTGATTTCGATAATACTTAGTGAGAATGGGACCAAGTTTGTGTCTCGTTAAAAAAAACTTTGTCAAGGTAAACCCAATGGGACTGTCAGGATCGATTCTTAACAAGACTAATAATACTTAGAATTCAGAATTAAAGAATCTGCGGAATGGAACTTTAATTCACACAATCAAAGAACAATATATCAGAAAACACACAACTGTTTGTATTCACTGTTTCGACTCACAAGATTAACAACCAAACCTCAATCTTGATGAACAGGCTCAATCAAGACGACTTCTACTTCTCTAGAAATAGGGTTCGAAACCTTGAGGTCAATTCTCTCTAAAAACGAAATCGAATATTCTCACGTATGTCTAATAGCTATCTATCAACATCTATTTATACAAAATAAATACAAGATAACTATAAAAAATATATTGATCTTCTGAATCTTCTTTAAGCATATCGACATCTATTCCATCTTTATATCCAATATCTTCACATACCAAACTTATCACATCAGCAGTATTAACTTCATTCAGCATGAGCAGTACTAATATCCTCCAGCAGCATTAATTCATTCCAGCAGTACTAACTTATTCCAGCAGTACTAACCTTGCTTCAGCAGTACTAACAGTTTTCGTTATGCACAAGCAGTACTAACCTTGACAAGCAGTACTAACTTCACTCTAGCAGTACTAATTATGCTCTGGAAGTATTAACTTTGATCTAGCAGTATTAACTGTTGCTTGCAGTACTAACGTTGACCTGGCAGCACTAAAGTTGTTCTGGCAGTAGTAATGGTGTTTTGGCAGTACTAACCATACTCAGCAAATCTTCAGTTCCCAACAGGGACAAACCCTTGAACTAAAGATAAAAAGAGTACACTAGCATTCAATCGGGATGCTCCCCCTCACATGTATCCAATATGAAGTGAAGATTCACACAACATTATGTTAAGCATTCATCAGGATGCAATCTTCACTTGCACACAATAAGGTATGTCATTTAGGGTAGCTCAGAGAGCTTCCTAAGTCCAATTGCTTTGACATGTTTTTGGAACGAATACTTTGGCAGTGACTTGGTGAACAAGTCTGCATGATTCTTTTCTGATCCAATATGTTGTACTTCAATCTTTTGAAGTGCTTGTTGTTCATGTGTAAAAAATAACTTTGGCGAGATGTGTTTAGTGGTATCCCCTTTGATGTAACCGTGTTTCGCTTGATCAATAACACCGGTGTTGTCCTCATAGATGACAATTTGTTCATCGGGATCATAAGCTAAATCACACGTACTTCGAATATGGCCAATAACTGCTCGAAGCCATACACACTCTCTAGTCGCCTCATAGAGTGCGAGTAACTCAGAGTGGTTCGTCGAAGTAGCAACTAGAGTCTGCTTATGAGATCTCCAAGATATCGCCGTGTTCCCAATGGTAAAGACATAACCTGATTGAGAACGTCCCTTATGCGGGTCTGATAAGTAACCTGCATCGGCGTAGCCGACAAGGGTCGCGTTGTTTGGAGTACCGATTGCGGTATCCTTACTCGATGACGCGTAGGGATAGACCAAACCCATATCCATAGTACCCTTAAGGTAATGGAAAATGTCTTTGATGCCATTCCAGTGGCGGCGTGTTGGCGCGTTGCTATGTCGAGCAAGACAATTCACAGCAAATGCAATGTTCGGTCTAGTACATTGGGCCAAGTACAATAATGCGCCTATTGCATCCAGATATGAACACACGGGGCTCAATATCTCTTCATCGTCTTCTTTTGGACGGAATGGGTCCTTCTTAATATCTAGAGAACGGACGATCATGGGAGTAGATGACGATTTTGCATCATGATGACTAAACTGTCTCAACACCTTTTGAGTGTAGTTTTCTTGATGGACTAAAATCCCATCTCTACGGTGCTCGATCTGCAGGCCGACGCAATACCATGTCTTCCCAAGATCCTTCATTTCGAATTCCTTCTTTAAGATTTCAGCAGTTTCCACCAACTCTTTCGAGGTTCCTATGAGATTCATATCATCTACATAGACTGCGATAATCGCGTATCCTGAAGTGAATTTCTTTATGAACACGCACGGGCATAGATCATTATTCAAATATCCCAGGCCGATCAAGTATTCAGTTAGACGGTTATACCACATCCGTCCAGATTGTTTCAATCCATATAGTGATCGTCTCAATTTAATCGAGAACGAGTTCCGTGGTTGGGAACTACTTGAGTCAGGCAACTTAAGTCCATCAGGGACTCTCATGTGTACCCCTGTGTCTAGATCCCCATAGAGATAGGCTGTAACCACATCCATGAGCTACATATTCAGTTTTTCGGAAACTACTAAACTGATTAAGTAGTGGAACATTATTATGTCCATTACGGGAGAATACGTCTCCTCATAATCAACACCAGGGCGTTGAGAGAAACCTTGCGCCACAAGGCGAGCTTTGTATCTGACAATCTCATTATTCTCATTACGCTTCCTTACGAAAACCCATTTATTACCAATTGGTTTTACATTGGGTGGTGTGGGAGCGACAGGTCCAAACACTCTTCTTTTCGTCAAGGAATCCAACTCATCCTGGATTGCTTGTTTCCATTGAGGCCAGTACATTCTACGTTGACATTCAACAATACTACGTGGTTCCATGTCATCATTGCTCATAATGTCAGTGGCCACTGCGTATATGAACACATCATCGATGACAGTCTCGTTTCGCTTCAAAATATCATCTAAGCTAGCATACTCGACAGATATTTCTAGGTTATCAAGATGATGAGAAATTGGTGTTTCTTCGGGAACACGTTCCTCTAATACATCTCCGTGATCCTTAATGATCTCGTGTGGCAAAACAGATGCAACAAGATTTCTCCTCTTTCGAGGCAGAACATCTTTGGAACCAACCGGTCTTCCTCTTTTCTTGGGAAGAGCGGCGGATTGGACGGCCAATGGTAGCGTCCTTTGCACGGTTGGTACAACTGGTGCAACATGTTCAACAGGAACATGGCGTCTCACAGGGACGTCTATCCTTGCAGGCACATTTGCAGCAGGTATATGTGAGCTCGTGACATTTGCTAAGTCATTAAATGCATCTGGTAGCTGATTAGCAACATCTTGTAGACTTAGGATTCATTGCACTTCCTTATCACTATGTGCAGTAGGGGGATCTTTATGAGACAAAGTGGGTGCATGCCACGTTAATTCGTGTCGTTCCACATCAACGTTAACGTGCAAATCTCCCCCTAACGACGGGAAGATTGTCTCATCAAAGTCACAATCCGCATGTCTAGCGGAGAAGAGATCGCCTGTCAAGGGCTCTAAATAGCGTATTATAGATGGGGATTCATAACCGACGTATATTCCCCGTCGTTTCTGAGGTCCAAATTTCGAACGCTTTGGCGGCTCTATTGGAACATTGACTAAGCACCCAAACACGCGTAAATGTGAGACATCAGGCTCATATCCAGTTACCAGCTGGTACGCAGAAAATGGTTGGGTGGCCATGGGCCTCAGACGGACCAATGTAGCAGCATGTAGTATTGCATAACCCCAAACAGAAATAGGAAGTTTGGTGCGCATGACCAAAGTTCTTGCAATTATCTGTAATCTCTTAATAAGAGCTTCTGCAAGACCATTTTGGGTATGAACATATGCTACAGGATGTTCAACATCAATTCCCAAAGTCATGCAATAATCATCGAAAGTTTTCGATGTGAACTCCGCAGCATTATCAAGTCTAATAGATTTTATTGGATAATCCGGATGATGAGCCCTCAACTTAATGATCTGGGCTAGGAGTTTAGGAAATGCTGCATTTCTTGTGGACAACAATGCTACGTGTGACCATCTTGTCGATGCATCAACCAAACCCATGAAATATTTAAATGGTCCGCATGTTGGTTGGACCGGTCCACAAATGTCTCCTTGGATTCTCTCAAGGAAACGGGAAACCACTTTTGTAGGTTTTACATGTAGTGGTTTGAGATGTGTCTTTCCAATTGAGCATGCTTGACATAGGCTTTTTGGATTAATAACAAAATTCTTTCCTCCAAGAGGATGCCCATGAGATGCGTTCATTGTTCGGAGCATCGTATTTTGACCCGGTGTCCCAGGCTGTCATGCCATAGCATATAAGTGCTTTCATCAATCGGCGCCCGACGAATTATTAGATTGCTTTCAATGTTTTGGATCGTGGTAACATACAAACCACTTGAAAGACATCTCAACTTCTCCAATATACGCTTTTGGTCGTATTGATTGGAGGTAATGTACAGGTATTCAATATCATTTTCTCTAGCAGTTTCAATGTGAAACTTGTTTTCTCGAATATCCTTAAAACTCAACAATGTGCGACTGGACCTTGGAGAATATAAGGCCTCTGAAATGGTTAAAATTGTACCATTTGACAACATGAACTGGGCTTTACCAAAGCCTTCAACAAGGGTCGACGGGCCCAAAATTGTTGTCAATGAGGTTACTTTAGGCGTAAAGTTGATAAAATAACTTTTATTTTTTAGGATAGTGTGGGTAGTACCACTATCAACCAGACAATCAACTGCCCCACAATGCATGCCTAAAAGTAAGAAAATAATTTAAAGTAGGTCACACTAAAAAAATATTCATAAGGAAGTAACTTTAAATTATATCGAGGAAAACTTATTCGGAGAAACAAAACCATAATCCAAAAGAAATATTCGGTGTCCAAATGGAAAACATAATCCAAATGGAGGAAAAAAAATCCAGGAGCTAAACAATAGCTCAAGTATTATAAGATAAACTAACATATCGTTATTATTCTATTTGAGCCACAAAATCAGGAGTCTCAAGACATTTATTCCCGTTCGCTTCGACAACATTTGCTTCGGCTTTTCTTCCCTTATGATAGTTTTCAACTTCTTGGGGAGTAGCCTTACAAGTCCATTGCATATGACCATAACCACCACATTTGTAGCATAGAGTTTTATCATTAGCATCATCTCTTGCTTTGGGACGACTGGCCCTATTGTTGTTGTTCCTACCACGAGACTTGGATTGACGATATTGCTTTTGAAGCAAGTTGTCAGAGCTAGGAAATGTAGTGTATGTCTTCTCCAATAAATCATTATCAGTCAAGTGTTCACCACAATAATGGAGAAGAGAACGGATTCTACATACTTCAGCATTATACTCGGTAACGGTAGTAAAGTCTTGGAATCGCAAATTTATCCAATCTTGGCGGGCTTCGGGAAGCCATATGGTCTTTTGATGGTCGAAACGCTCTTTCAAAGAGTCCCATAATGCCTTGGGTGAGTTGATTGCTATAAATTCAGACTTCATTGTATCTGATAAATGACGACGAAATAGTATCATGGCCTTAGCATTCATTTCGCGGGTAACTTCAACTTCGCGATCATCCTCATCATAAATAACATCCAATAGGCCTTGGGCATCTAGATGGTTTTGGATATCTTGAGTCCAATCCAAATAGTTCTTGCCGGCGGCATCTAGGATCGGGAATTCAAGTTTGATCGACATTTTTTTTCTACAACGGGAGAAAAATACTGGATTAGCTATCATATAAAACGACGGGTTTATATGTTTATGGTTTTGTATCATTATAAACTATGTTTCGAAACGACTGGTTCGATAAACACTAGTTTTTTTTTACTTAGCACTAACTTTGTTTCGAAGCGACAGGTTCGAGAAACACAAGTTTTGCTATAAGGCTGGATGGTTCTCCTTGATCGATCGACATGTCGATTGTGAGACACCGATTCAGCGAATATACATAGTATATAAACACATTCGGGGAAAACTATTATTTACTCAACCCCTTTCGGTAGCTCTACTCGAACACAACCAGGAAAGACGGTGAGGGTGGTAAGCGCAAAAGCATTTTAAAAACCGACCTCATTAGAATAGAAATATCCGCCTATATCTTTCCTAGACATCGTATCCAAATAAGTGAGCCTATTTGGAGTTGATTCATAATCTTTCCAACTTAAATGTGTATATATATGGTTCTACAAACTTCATCTCAAAAAAACTTTTTAAACATCGGAAAAAAAAGATATTGCTAAAAAAAGGTTTGAAGATAATATACATCCGAAAGAATGTTATTTTCTTGACTATATATATTTGATTAACCATACAAATTCAACGTTTTTAATAGTAAATTGTACCTTACTCCGGGTTGAAATGATGATCTACACGAGAAAACAATTTTGTATCCCTCCGTCTTTGAGCGAAAGTGCCGATAACGTGTTGTAAATGAAATTAGCCTACTATGGAGAGAAAACAAGAGAGCTCTTATATTGAAATGAGAAGTGTGTATACAATGGTGAGGCCTCAACCCCTTTATATAGTGGAAGGGTTGAGCCAAGACATAATGAAAAAATGGGAGTTATATGGCCATTAACTCATACATAAAGTCCTTCATAATGATGTTAAATGAGACACTTGTTAAAAGATGTTGTTAGTTTAAGCAATCTTGACTTGTGGAAGTTACTAACTTAAAATGTTTCTTTAGTTTCAGGGTATTACATGCATTTAATAAAATAAGAGGGACTGGTTTTATCAAGAAGCTGATTGCTAGGGACATGAGGGACTGCGCTGCATAATATGGATATCTTAAAGGTTAGCGGAGTAGTTATCTCAAACTACAAGGGCTGAAGGAGTAAATATCGCAGGGACTGTTTGTGAAAATAAGTTACTGCTGTATTTAATGTTGTGGGCTCTTCATTTGAACGCAGAACACATAGAAATCTTTCTCTCAATATTCTTTCAAGCTTTCTACATCTCTCTTTCTCTATTAGGGTTTCTTTGTAAGTTCTCATGTAATCAGATTAATATTTCAGAAATCTGAAGTTTGTAAGAATTCTTATTTTTGATAAATAGAAAAAGGTTTATGTTTTTATCATGGTATCAGAGCTTAAGGCTCGATCTGACTGTGGTGGTTGTTCGTTCTTCATTACCAGAGTTACTTCGGTAACGAGGACGGTATCTTGAGGCCTCAAATCTCGATCTGGTTCTTCTGGTTTTTTGAATCTGTTTTTCTTTTTGCGTTTTTTGATCTGGTTGTTCTTAGTTCTTTCCGTTAATTTTTTTTTGAATATGTACAGATCTGTTTATCTTCGTCTGATTTCTGAAAAATGTGTTTTACTCATGCAGTCCAGATCTGGAATCTGTAGTTCTATCTTGGAAGTTTTCTACTCTTATATTTGTTATTAAATCGCACCTATATTTCTGTTACATATATATGTGTTTTTTAGAAGCTGGAAAATATATCTGTTTTTTGACATTACTCAGGTCCGAGATCTTTTATATCTCTTGGCTTGAGTCGTGTCCCTGTTTTGCATTATCTTCTTTTTCGAAATCGTTCAAGGTGTTTATTTCTTTTTCAGATCTGAAATCATCTACATCTTCTATCATTTATGACTTGAAGATCTTGCTCGATTCAGCTTCAGATCTGATATCACCTTCGCCTTCCTTTTTTTCTAACCATTTACTTCATCCACGTATATATCTTCTTGATCTGAAACCATTGTGTTTGTGGATCAGTTGATCCTTAACAGATCTCGTAGATTTACTGTGATTCTGAAGTGTTGTCTTAATTGTATGTTCATACCTAAGATCTGTGCTTGTATCTTCGTGATCTGAAAAAATCTGTTTGTGGATCGAAGGATCCTTAACAGATCACTTAATCTTTACAGGTCTGAGGTGTTTTCTTTTACTCAGTCTTATATTGTGAGGAGTATTCATAAGGGTTCATTTAATATTACTTCGTTCTCTTAATCCTTTTTTGTTTCTTCTGTTCAGGTGAGATCTGTGGCCCATCTCAGGCCCTGGTTCTGTTCTTTTGCTTCCGCTATCTCTCCTCCCCTCTTTTATTTCTTATCTTTTCTCGAAAAAAAAAAAGAAAAAAAAAACATACTTCAAAGATTTTTGAGGTGTGGCTTGACCTAGCACCTTGAGTGTTCTAGGAATCCTGTTTTTCCGCCTCAAAGCTCTTTTAAGTGTTGTCTCTTGTTTTTTGTTAAGTACCATGCCTGGTGAAGAAGAAGAAGCCGTTTTAAATAACAATGGTACCACTGGGGTATCTCAAATCGCCAAACTTGACTTTGGTGATCCCCTTTACCTACATCCTAGTGATACCACTGGGGCTTCTTTGCTTCATCTAAAGCTAAATGGGACTGACAATTACAAGGTCTGGTCATGCGCTATGATTCTTGCCCTTGAAACAAAAAATAAACTAGGATTTATAGATGGCTCTTGTACTAGGCCTACCACTGATCCTGTTCTGGCTAAACAATGGGACAGGTGTAATTCAGTGGTTCTGTCTTGGATCTTAAGTTCAGTTACTGAGGAGCTATTTCTTGGACAGGTTTTCTCTAAAATAGCTTCTCATGTCTGGCTTGAACTTAAGGAAACATATGACAAGGTGGATGGTTCCGTTACCTTTAATCTTCATAAGAAAATTAACTCCTTAACACAAAATGGATCATCTATTTCTGATTATTACCATAAGTTGAATTCACTTTGGAAACAGTTTGATGCATTAGTAAAATTGCCTGCTTGCAT
Organism: Saussurea involucrata; assembly: GCA_033807775.1. Classification (NCBI taxonomy): domain Eukaryota; kingdom Viridiplantae; phylum Streptophyta; class Magnoliopsida; order Asterales; family Asteraceae; genus Saussurea; species Saussurea involucrata. The sequence continues at coordinate 229,557,802 of CM066314.1, forward strand.
GTGTAATGCCTCTCAAGATTTTACCAAACACAACCAATTGTTAAAACTTATGCAATTTCTAATGGGGCTAGATGATGTCTACCAACCTGTAAGGAGTACTATTCTCACAACTGACCCTCTTCCCTCTGTTAAGACTGCCTTTTCTATTATATCAAGAGAAGAATCTCACAGAGGAAACTCTAACTCTAACTCCTTAAATAAAACTCAAACTTCTGCTTTCTTGGGTAAGACATCTGAAAATAAACGGAAACCTATAAGACCACCAAATCCAAATCTGTTGTGTAAGCACTGTGGCATGATTGGGCATACAATAGAAAGGTGCTACAAGCTGATAGGTTTTCCTCCGAAGGATTTTCAAAGAAAACCAAATGTAAATGGAAACTTTAGACCTTCTTCTAACAATGCTGATGCCTCCAATACTCATAACACTGGGCAATCCTCCAGTACTCCTAGTCAATCTCTGACTCAAGAGCAAGTCTCTAAACTCTTGACTCTGCTTAGTTCCAGCAACTCCTCAAATATGGCTTCTACCAATATGGCAGGTATGTCTCTTTCGTCTCTATCTATGCCTAATTGGATTATTGATTCAGGGGCTACTCAACATATGACATCATCTTTTAGTAGCCTCAGTAATGTAGTTGATGTGGCAGATTTGAATCTTATTGTTAATCACCCTAATGGATCCAAAGCAAAAATAAATAAAATTGGAGATATGAAACTTACAAATGAATTGGGCTTATTTGATGTGTTAGTTGTACCAGAATTTAATGTGGATTTGTTATCTGTTCATAAGCTAGCTAGAGATAATAAAGTGTTTATTGGGTTTGATGAGCACAAGTGTTACATCCAGGACTGTCAACGAACGAAGTTGATGGGGACTGGTAATGAGGCTGGTGGACTTTATTTTCTTAATCCACCCTGTAAAAGTAAGTCTTCATGTTTTAATACTACAATTAACTGTCATGTTTCATATCAGTTATGGCATAGTAGATTAGGACATCCGGCTGATCCTGTTCTAAATGTTTTGAAAGATAGACTAAATATAAAGTTAGACTCTTCTACTCCTCCATGTGAAATCTGTCTTCAAGCTAAACAAACTCGGAAAAAGTTTGATTTAAGTGACCATAAATCAAAGGAGATAGGAGAATTGATACATTTAGATGTCTGGGGTCCTTATAAAGTGTCCAGTAAGGATGGTTTTAAATATTTTTTAACCATTGTTGATGATTTTTCAAGATCAGTTTGGGTCTATATTTTAAAGGGAAAGGATGAAGTGTTTGACAATATAGTTAACTTTTCTAACCTCATTCAAACTCAATTTAACAAAAACATTAAGACCGTTAGAAGTGATAATGGAACAGAATTTTTAAATCAAAGGGTTTCGGCTTTCTTCAATTCTCATGGGATTATACATCAAACCTCCTGTACTTACACTCCACAACAAAATGGTGTTGTGGAACGTAAACACAGACACTTACTGAATGTAGCAAGGGCTTTAATGTTTCAGGCTGGAATTCCGTTATACTTGTGGTCTGAATGTATACTTACTGCTACTTACTTGATAAACAGAACTCCGTCTTCCATATTAAATGGTAAAAGTCCTTATGAAGTTATCTACGGATTTCCTCCTGTTCTCACTCATTTAAGAAACTTTGGATGTCTATGTTTTGCAGTTAAACAAAACAATTTTGATAAGTTCAGCTCTAGGACTGAAAAATGTGTTTTATTTGGATATTCGAATTCAAAAAAGGGCTATAGGTTGTATAGTCTTGATACTAAACAATTTTTGGTATCTAGAGATGTAACTTTTTATGAAACTGTTTTCCCTTTTAAAATGAGGGAAAATATGGAGTCTTGTGTTGAAAATCTGAATACTTTGAATTTCTTTGATAATGTTCCTAGTACTACTAATGATCTTTCTGAAAATATACCCAATGAGGAGTCTAGGGCTTGGTCTACAACACAAAACAGCTGTCCTAATTCCTCTGGTAGTATAGGTAGTGTTGACAACCAGAGAGTTGGTACTGACACTACCTTGTCTGCTAGGAACCAAGGAAACTTAGAAACTGATAATGAGCATGATACTCATGTTGTAGACCCCCCTCCTGAGGGTAATGATCTTCAAAATATTCATGTTGATCCTTCTTCTCAGTCTATAAGACAGTCTAGCAGAACTTCTCAGTTTCCTCGAAAATTTGATGACTTTGTTATCGAAGGCAAAGTAAAATATGGTATTGAAAGAGTAGTAAACTACTCTCATCTAACAAAAGATAATTTTTGTTTTGTGTCAAATCTTAATAAATCCATTGAACCCAGTAGTTATTCTGAGGCTTGCAAGGATCCTAACTGGGTACTTGCAATGAACAATGAAATGGAAGCTCTTAATAGGAATGGTACTTGGGTTGTTACAGATCTTCCACCAGGAAGAAAACCCATAGGGTGCAAATGGATTTATAAGATTAAATATAAATCTAACGGGGAAATAGAGAGGTATAAGGCTAGGCTGGTTGCCAAAGGCTATAGTCAAAGAGAAGGTCTCGATTATGAAGAAACCTTCTCTCCTGTAGTTAAAATGATAACTGTTAGATGTGTTATTGCATTGTCTGTCCAGTTTAATTGGCCATTATATCAACTTGACGTCAATAATGCTTTCTTGTATGGTGATTTAACAGAAGAGGTTTATATGACTTTACCTGAAGGGTATTTTTCTAATGATGATGATCATGTGTGTAAATTAGTAAAATCTTTGTATGGGTTAAAACAGGCTCCTCGTCAATGGTATGAGAAGTTGTCAAATTGCTTATTTGATTTTGGGTTTGATCAAAACAATAGTGATTATTCTTTGTTTACTCTTAAATCTGGGAAATTATTTATTATTCTTCTTGTGTATGTGGATGATATTGTTATAACTGGAAATAGTAATAGTGAGATTCACAGAGTTAAAAAACACCTGCAAACAAACTTTATGATTAAAGACCTTGGAAGTTTACAATTTTTCTTAGGAATAGAAATTTTAAAATCTAAGGATGGGTTGTGCATGAATCAAAGAAAGTATTGCTTAGAACTATTGAATGATTTTGGTTACTTAGGGTGTAAGCCAATCAATACCCCAATGGACATGAATATGATAGTAACCGAGTCTTCAGGTTCTTCTTCTGATACTCCTTTAACTGATATTTCTGGTTTTCAACGGTTAATTGGAAGACTCATTTATCTGTTGGCTACAAGACCTGATATTGCTTTTGCTGTACATTGTCTTAGCCAATTTATGCATGCACCTCGTCGTTCTCACTTAAACTTAGCTCTTAGAGTGTTACGATATCTCAAGAGGGCTCCAGGTAAAGGTGTTTCATTTACTGTTTCTGATGATTTCAAATTATCTGCCTTTGTGGATGCTGACTGGGGAAAATGTTTATCTACTAGAAGGTCTGTAACAGGGTATTGTATTTTTCTCGGTAATTGTCTTATTTCTTGGAAAAGTAAAAAGCAAACTGCGGTATCTCGATCTTCAGCAGAATCTGAATATCGAGCTATGGCAGCTGCTACCTGTGAAATACTTTGGATTGTAGAAGTTTTATCAAGTCTTAATATCACAGATTTACTTCCTGTAAATCTTTTGTGTGATAACGATTCTGCAATTAAAATAGCAAACAATCCAGTTTTTCATGAGAAAACTAAACATATAGAGATTGATGTTCACCAAGTAAGAAATAAAATTGCTAGTGGATTATTGAAAACTGTTAAGGTCAAGTCTTTGGAAAACACTGCTGATATCTTTACTAAGTCTCTGTCTTCTTTTCAGCATGATTATTTGTGCAAGAAGTTAAGAATGGTAGATTTATTCCAATGTCAAGATTGAGGGCGGGTGTTAAAAGATGTTGTTAGTTTAAGCAATCTTGACTTGTGGAAGTTACTAACTTAAAATGTTTCTTTAGTTTCAGGGTATTACATGCATTTAATAAAATAAGAGGGACTGGTTTTATCAAGAAGCTGATTGCTAGGGACATGAGGGACTGCGCTACATAATATGGATATCTTAAAGGTTAGCGGAGTAGTTATCTCAAACTACAAGGGCTGAAGGAGTAAATATCGCAGGGACTGTTTGTGAAAATAAGTTACTGCTGTATTTAATGTTGTGGGCTCTTCATTTGAACGCAGAACACATAGAAATCTTTCTCTCAATATTCTTTCAAGCTTTCTACATCTCTCTTTCTCTATTAGGGTTTCTTTGTAAGTTCTCATGTAATCAGATTAATATTTCAGAAATCTGAAGTTTGTAAGAATTCTTATTTTTGATAAATAGAAAAAGGTTTATGTTTTTATCAACACTCAATACCAATAAATTATGAGTTACAACAATATCTATATTATTTGATTGTTAATATCACATAATTTTCAAACCACTTATTACATATATTAAATGGCTTGAAGAAATAAATAGTCATATTCACAAAAAATGGTCAAAAAAATCGCTATAGTTATTAAATTTATTATGATAAAAGCTCTTCTTTATCCTAATTTCATTTCTTAGGGGGTGTTTGGGATTGCTTATTTTTTTGACTTATTTGCTTATTGCTTTTTCTCACCACAAATAAATTATTTTTAGTGTTTGGATTGAAAAAAAGAAAAGTGCTTATGACTTTTCCCCACCACAAATAAGTTGTTTTTGATAAGTTAATCCATTCTAACTTATAACCTGTTTTATTGAAAAAAACAAATTTGATCCAAAATATAAATTGTATCCTATAATGAATAAAAGGGTGAAGGGTGTGAACACTTAATAAAGCTATACGATATGTTTTTGAATAGTTAATGTATCATTTATTTATATCAGAAAAAAAGACCCAAAAAACAAATGCAGCCCTCACTTAGACTCTATGTGTATATCAAATTCATTAGTATTTTTGAAAGACGTTTTACCATTCATCATTTTAAGTTTTTTTTTTGAAGTATATAATATTTATCTTAAAACTCATAACAACAAAATATATTGAATACTAAACAGCTAACAAACAAACATTACAACTATTACACAAGAAAATAACAAACTAAACTATGGACTTCATCTTCAAGAGGTTTAAAGATGAAAACTTCTAATGAAACTAAGGGGCCGTTTACCTAATCACTTACCCGGTAAGTGCTTATCGGTAAAATCAACACTATTACTTACTTTCCGGGTAAGATTTTAGTCCACCAAAATGGGCATCGTATGCAACAATTTAGTCAGTAAACGCTAACCGTGGTAAGAGTCGTCGCACTCACTTACCGGGTAAGACTCTCGGTCCTTGCTTTCGACTCTCGATCCTTGCTTCCGCTCTTATCGGGTAAAATTCTTTGTCCTTGCCATATTCATCCGGTAAGCTAATGTGACTTGGTAAGCACTTACCTGGGTAAGCGTTTTGTAAACGGCCCCTAAATTGTAAAAATGAAATGATCTGCCGCTTCATAAGGAAAAGATTAGTTTATATATTTCTTCCAAAATTGCACAATAGTCCTCTAATCTTTAATCAATTACTCCGCTACCCTTTGACAACTTCTAAACATGAGGCGCAGTCCTCCTCTTATTGCTCCTCTTTCACTTTAGTCCCTCAACATCCTAATCTTTTATTAACTGTTAGCAACAGTCCTATATTCCTAAAATATTACAATAACCAGATTAAGTTAGTTTAAATGTCAAGATTGATATACAAAGGCTTACCTTTTAACACTCTCCCTCAATCTTGACATTGGAACAAGTCTAACATGTTTAATTTAGAAACAAGATAATTGTGTTGATTAACACCAAGTGATTTTGTAAAGATATCAGCCGGAGTTTCTAAAGATGGAACTTTAACAGTTTTCAACATTCCAGTTTGAACTTTATTTCTCACTTGATGTATATCAATCTCAATGTGTTTGGTTATTTCATGGAAAACAGGGTTATTAGCAATTTGGATTGCAGATTTATTGTCATAGTTTAAATTTACAAGTAACAACTTATCTAATTTTGAATCTGCAAGTACACTAAGCACCCATATTATCTCATAAAGAGCCGAAGCCATTGCTCTATATTCTGACTCAGCAGAGGGGCGAGAAACAGTTGATTGTTTCTTGCTTCTCCACGAAACCATACATTTTCCTAAAAACAGACAATATCCTGTAACAGACCTTCTTGTGGTTAAACACTTTCCCCAATCAGCATCAACGTAAGTAGAAAGTTTAAAATCAGAATCATCACAAGAAGAGGCGTAGAAAACTAGGGCAGATCTGGATTGCTGAGGCACATGTTTCTATTCCCCCCAAATTTGGGAGGAATGGATTTTACCCCATTCTATTATAATGATTAATAGTATCATATGCAACCAAACAACATATTTCATTCCATTCCTATTCCTTGTCAGTGCCAAACACCTGCAATGAATATCATTCCCATTCCCAGTCTTCTAATACCCCCAACCAAACGCTCCCTTAGTCTCTGAAACAAATTATCTACACTGATAGTCTCTGACTTTTCAATTTCATAACACTCAAGGTCCTTAGACTTAACACCGTCTTTATCAACAGTTATAAGGGACTAACCGGTCTTTGGTTAGTCCAAACATTAATTAGTCTCTCATAACGATTGCCAACTGACGATCGATGTTAAGTCTAAGGATCTTAAGAGTTATGAAATTAAATGGTTAAGGAGTATCAATATAGATAATTTATTTTAAAGATCAAATCTAAAAATTCTCCAAACTACAGGACCATCAATGTAATTCACTCAATATATATAATTATATAAAATATGGACCCAGATAAGTCTAACTGATTTTTGATGAATCTGGGCCCTTTAAACTCAATCCAGTTTTAAATCTTGGCCGTTCAAACTCATTAAGACAATTCATTCAGCACATTAAGCCTGATTTCCCCCTCCTTCTTCCTCGTCTGCAACCTCCCACTCTCACAAACCCCTCTCCTCTCACACAAACTCTCCCTGGTTTTCTCTCCCACGTCTCAGGTAACTTCCCACATATCCCCTAAATTTTCTCCTCTCCCCACGATTCACTCGGTCTTCAACCTCCCATCCCCCTATAAATAGACTACCTCTCCATTCTCTCTTTCTAATTGTCTATGGCTGCTCCTCTCTACTGAATCGATGGACTTTTGCAGCATATCTGTAGAGGGCATCATCGGCCAGCCCAATTTTCACCCTGGTAGGCTCTCTCGACTCTCTCTCCCCCTCTCTATCGATCTGCATCGTTTCATCATCTCAGTATCATATGCGGTAAGCCCTCTTCTCACTGTTTCGATTGGTTTTTGGTTTCTTGAAGAAACACACGATTTCGATTTGGTTTTCTTTGATTTTTTCCTTTCATGATTTCGATTTGGTTCTGCCATTTTTGCAGGGCTTCACTTTCAGCCGACTCCTTCAATTTTTGTAGTAGATTTTGACTGTTTCTTTATCATTCTTACTCAAAGAGTTTAACTTCATTTGCCATTGACAGCGATTTCTCCAAAACGATGATTCAGGTGCCCTCCAATTCATGTTCTCTTGATGAAGACACAAATCAGCTATTCCCTTGATTTTGTTTACTTTTTTATTTTTTTCTTCTTATATGTTTTTTTCCTTTCCAGTTTAGTTTTGCCACTTCATAGCCTGAAACTGAACAAAGGAAAATGGATTTTTAATCAATCATTCAAAAATATTGGTTGGATCAGGCTCTGATGCATATGAAAAAGGCAAGATTGCTCTCCAGAATTGGAGGTTGTTTTACATATTGATTAACTATTTAACTTCCTAATTAATTTGGAAATTGTGAACCAAATCTGATTGTGATTTTTGGTTTCAAGTACATACTCTTGATTGTTGTTTTTTGTTTGGTTTTTTTGAAGGCATTTTAGATTGAGCTGGACATTTGTTGATCCAACGACACCAATTGAAAATGGGGTGAAGTTTTGTGTTTGTGTGAAGTTTTGTGTTTGTGTGAAGGAGTTGTTTCCATGGTATGTCCAACTACTCCTTCATCATCACGATGGATGATCCTCATCATAGTAGCATCAAGCAATCAAGCATTTATTCCACTTAAATGAAGTGCCTTTTACAATTCCCATTAGTAGAAAACAGAAAGAGCTCATGGATCTTCAGAAAGATCCTCCTACCTCTTACAGTGCAGGTACAATAAATCTCCCATCCAAGAAAAAAATACCTTAACAAAAAGTGGATAACAAATAGTTGTTGAAATAGTTTTTTTCCGATTATGTGATTAAGCCAAAAAGCAAAGGACAATACAAGTGATGGATATTCATGAGATACCGAAACCCAAGAATGGTTTCATTTCGAAGAATAAAGGCAACCTTCAGGGGAGGCACCATCGATGATGTTTCTTTCGTTCAACCAACTCCCAGAAATAACATCAAATCCGTACTTCCCTTTCCATAAAAAAATCTCTCTCATTGTGATATATAGTTCTCATCTATCTTATTCAAGTAACTCTCTGCTGCTTTTCTTTTTGTGAATTTAAATTCATTTGAAACATTATTTCTTTCTATAAAGTTATTACCCTCTTTGTGATATATATAGTACCCATCTATGTTAATGTGAATCCTATGCTCTGCTTTTGTTTTTCACATCATTTTATGGATTCCGAAAGCTCTCCCAGTTCGTTCTTACAGGTTAATTAATGACAATTGTATGCAGCAGGAGTTTCGCTTTCGTGTTGCTGATTGATTCCAAGATTTCTTCAACGACAAGCGTGTTGAGGTAAATGATGGATTAATCGACAAAGTTATCTCTTTAGAAGTTACTTGTAACGTCCCAAAAATTTTAATAAATTTGAACTTTTAAAAACAATAATTTATTTAATTAAACAACATCATTAGTTCCCAAAATAACCGTTTCAACAGAAATCTCGTTAAGTATTCAACCACAAAAGTCTAAACAGCGGAAAATAATAATTAATTCAATTCTAAAGTTTGAAATCATAAATACGGGAAGTCTCTCGCATGCACCAATGTGTACCGTCACGCCTTCGAGCCACTCGTACCTGAAACAACATTTTATAGGGAAAAGGGTAAGCACGAAGCTTAGTGAATTCAACACCACATACGATAGCAATCATATTAACACTACCCCTAACACAGGTAGATACACATAACCAAGCATGAAAGTTTAAGAATGCATCCTAAACTAACATACTCATGCAAGACAACCTAAGCAGGTATCCATCGGTATCCCCGATATCACACGATCACTGTGCACGTATCCCTCGGTCTCCCCGAGTTCCTACGTCACTCGTGTACATCCTCCTCGGTCTCCCCGAGTCCTCGGTCTCCCCGAGTTTTATACGATACCCAAGGTCCATACTAGACACGACACGATCTAGTACCACACAACACATAAGATTACTAGCACACACGAGCTACGGTAATGCACGTACAATTATTATCCTACGTAGTGAGTGAACTCACCTCAAAAGCAGTGCAGAAAATTCCCGAACGGCCACAAGAGCTCGCCAACTTCAATCTCACTTCTCTTCACCTAAAGAAGTGCTACAAAGTGTCAAAACGAAGTCCCAACCCCCAAATAACCATAAGGCTAATAGAGTGATTTTTTTCAGCTTTTCGGCCTAAACTGCAAGTCTGTTCGGGACCTGCTTAGCCCCCTCTAGACCCGTTAATCCAGAAGTTAAATTCCACAAACAGGAGGACCTATGTCTTAGCTTTCCAGGGACATATTATATGCGTTCAAACGAGACTCCTACGATTTTATACGAATTTTCTACGGTCGACGGTCAAAGCTGGGATATTCCGGTCAGATTGCAAAAACGTCCGAATTCGACCTAGCTAGGGGCATAATCAGGTTTTCGCTAAAACACGAAAAACATTCCCGACATAAAATGTGAACTGTGGGCACCGATTTCACTTCAAACCGTGTTGGGAACTGAAGATTGGCCAAGTATGGTTAGTACTGCCAGAACAACAATACTACTGCTAGAGCAAGGTTAGTACTGCAAGTAAAAGTTAATGCTGCTGGAACAATGTTAATACTGCTTATGCATAACGATGTTAATACTGCTTGTGATCATAATTATGGAATGCGAGAATGTTGGAGATAAAGATGGAATGATTGAAGATAAGCATGAAAGAATATTCTGAAGATCAATTTTGTTTTGATAGTTATCTTGTAATTATTTAGTATAAATAGATTTTGATAGATAGCTATTCAGTATGATTTTAGAATTCGTTTTTGTTTTAGTGAGAATTAACCTCAAGGTTTAGAACCCTATTTCTAGAGAAGTAGAAGTCGTCTTGTTGAGCCTGTTCAACAAGATTGAGGTTTGGTTGTAAACTTGTGAGTTGAAGTATTGAATACAAACAGATTGTGTTTTCTGGTTAGTTGTTCATTGAGTGTGTTTGAATTAAAGTTCTATTCCGCAAGATTCTTTAATTCTGATTTCTAAGTATAATTATTCTTGTTTGGAATCGATCCTGACAAGTGGTATCAGAGCTTGGTTTCTTAGAAATCTACAATCATTATGGACAACACAGTTGAATCAAACAGTACTCTTGTTTCAAAGGTTCCCATGCTCAGGCCTAATGAGTTTGACATGTGGAAGATTAGAATCAAGCAGTATATTTTACTTACTGATTATTCCATCTGGGATATTATAGAGAATGGTCCATGTGCTGAAGGAAAGGTTGGACCAGATGGCAAAAGACCCCCTCCAAAGACTGATGCAGAAAGAAAGGTTAGACAAACAGAGATGAAAGCCTTAAGCACTCTGCTTTTGGCTATTCCCAATGAGTATCAGCACCAATTTCATCACTGCACTGATGCTCAGATTTTATGGAATGCATTGGAAAAGAGATTCACTGGTACCAAGAGCACCAAGAGGAACCAGAAGGCAAATCTTAAGCAACAATATGAAAATTTTACTTCTACAAAGAATGAGTCTATGACTCAAACTTTTGATAGATTTAATAAGTTGATTGGAGAATTGGCTACAGTTGGAGTTCGTATGGAGGCTGATGATGTAAACAGGAAGTTTCTAAGATCATTAGGTGAGGAATGGACAATGTATACTGTGTCTTTCAGACAGAATGACCAGTTAGAAGATAAAGAGCTTGATGATCTTTACAATGATCTTAGGGTATTTGAAGCAGAGGTTGAAACCAAGAAGAAGCCCTCAGGATATGTGTATAATGCTGCACTCCTATCAGCATCAACTGATTCTACTGCTAACCCTGAATCAGTTAGTACTGCTGGTGGAGTCAATCAGGAGAAGGCCAATGATTCTGTACTAGAAGCTTTCTTTTCTAGTCATGTTAACTCCTCATTAATTAATGATGACTTAGAACAGATTAATGCTGATGATCTTCAGGAGATGGATATCAAGTGGCAGATGGCTATGCTTTCTATGAGGGTGAAGAAGTTTATAAAGAGGACTGGGAGAAACAACTTTTCCCAAAGAAGAGAAGATGGTGCTGGGTTTGACAAGTCTAAGGTGGAATGCTACAAGTGTCATAAGATGGGACACTTTGCCAGAGAATGCAGAGGTGGAGTATCTCAAAACAACCATCAACAAGCTCAGACTGGAAGCTTCAACCAGAACAGAAACTCTGTTCAAGCCCTTGTTTCTCAACAAGGAATGGGATTTGATTGGAGTGATCAAGCAGAAGAGGCAATTCAGAATCATGCACTCATGGCAGAAGTCTCAGATCTTCCTACTGAGGTAAAATCTAATCTCTGTTCTCAAGTTTGTATAGACACTGTGAAAAGGTATAGAGATCACAACCAGGGAATGTGTGATGACCTTAAGAGATTAGAAAAGGATAGAAGAGATTATGTAGTGATTGTTGAGAGGTTTGAAGAACAAATTAAGCCTTTTCAAGCCAATGAACTTCAACACTCATATGATACAAACTACTGGAAGTGGGAAAAGAATGGTCTGGAGTTCCAACTGAAAGAGTCTAGGGAGGAATGTGAGAAATTAAAAGGAGAACTTGAGAGAGTAAAACTTGATGTTGAAAAGTTTTCATGTGCTTCTAAAGTCATGGACACCATAATAAATGCTCAAATCCACAGTAAGATGAAACCAGGCCTAGGGTACAATGCCACACCCCCACCCTACAACAACACATACATCCCTCCTAGGTCAGACCTGTTAGAAACCAAGGATAGGAAGGACTTACCTGAAGGAGCTACTAAAGTAGATCCATTAGATGAAGTTGTTGTTGAGGATAAAACTGAAAAAGAAGAGTCTAAGAAAAGGAACAAGACTGTCAGTGGTGAGATCCCCTTAGAGAATTACATCAAGACTAATGAGGAAGGTGGAAGTCCCTGGGATAAGAACAATGAGATGAAAAGATCTGAAAAAGGAAAGGGAGTTCATTATACACAGACCACTGTTGTGAATTCCAATACTTGTGAACATTGTTCTTGCAAGAATTCTCAAAAGAATGAGCCCCAAAAACATGATAAAAAGAGGGGAAATCAAAGAAACTGGAATAATCAGTGGGCTAAAAAACAAGGAGTTGATCTGCAAAGGATTAACAGACCAAAACCTTGTTTTATCTATGGCAAATTGAATCACCTTGCCAAACATTGTTATTTCAATCCTATTAACCAAAGGATAAATTTTCAAAGAACTTTTCAAAAATCAAATGGTTATAGGAAGCCTGTAAGGAACCATGTGGCTAAGAAACAAGCTAAATCCAAAAGCCACATGAGGAAAAAGACTGAAAAAGAATGTGTCACAATGTGGGTTCCTAAAAGCACTAGTGTTAGTACTGCTGCCTCAGATAGTACTGCTGCTAGCAGTGTTAGTGCTTCTAACACTGTTAGTACTTCTTCTAGAAGCAATACTGCTGCTAGCAGTGTTAGTACTGCTAACACTGTTAGTACTTCTTCTAAAGATAATACTGCTTCTAGTGTTTGTGCTGCTAGACCAATCATCTTAACAAAGTACTCCAGTACTGAAGTTCCTCAGGTTGAAAAACTTATCCAAACTGAATGTAAGTACTTTGATGAGCAAGGGAGACCCAAGACCACTTTGGCTTGGGTTCCCAATAAAAACTAATTGATTTATCTTATGTGCAGGGCAACCAACAGCTCAAGGGGAAGAGCATCTGGCATGTTGATAGTGGTTGCTCCAGGCACATGACAGGTAACATGGCCTGCCTCAAGAATTTCAAAAGAATTGATGGAGGACATGTTGCTTTTGGGAATAATCCTGCAGGAGGTAAGATAAGTGGTAAAGGTGATGTATCAAAAGGTAAGATGACATTTGAGGATGTTTACTATGTTGAGCAATTGAGATACAACCTGTTAAGTGTATCACAGGTCTGTGACAAGAAACATAGTATATTATTTAGTGATTCTGAATGCATTATTCTTGCTCCTGGATTCAAAGTAGTTGATGAAAACATGATACTATTGAGAACTCCTAGAAAGGATAATGTGTATTGTTTAGATTTAGAAAGTGTTTCATCTGATTCATCCCTAAACTGTTTGGTATCAAAAGCTTCAATGGATGAATAATCACTTTGGCACAGAAGGATGTGTCACATGAATTTTAAAACAATGAATAAACTTGTTAAAAATAATCTTGTTAGGGGTTTACCATCAAAAGTTTATTCATGTGATGATCATTGTGTTGCTTGTCTCAAAGGCAAACAACACAAAACTTCTCATAAGTCCAAAGAGATAAACACTATCTCAAATCCTCTTCAGTTGTTGCATATGGATCTGTTTGGCCCTACAAATGTCATGAGCATTGGCAAGAAGTCATACTGTTTAGTTATTATTGATGATTACTCTAGATTTACTTGGGTATATTTTCTGAGAACTAAAGATGAGACAAGTGGACTGATCAAATCTTTTATTCTTAGAATTGAAAACCAATCAAATCAAAAAGTGAAAGTCATTAGATCAGATAATGGGACTGAATTTAAAAACTTTGATCTAAACACCTTTTGTGAGGAAAAAGGAATTGAGAGACAATACAGTGCTCCTAGGAGTCCACAACAGAATGGTGTTGCTGAGAGAAGGAATAGGACACTGATTGAGGCTGCTAGATCTCTGTTAGCTGATTCAAAATTACCCACTACTTTTTGGGCAGAAGCAGTAAATACTGCTTGTTATGTCCAAAACAGAGTTTTAGTAATAAAGCCTAAGAACAAGACACCTTATGAGATTTTTCAGAAAAAGAAACCATTTATTGGATTTTTCAAACCATTTGGGTGTCCTTGTACAATTCTCAATACCAAATCTCACTTAGGTAAGTTTGATAGCAAAGCAGATGATGGTTTTCTTGTTGGTTACTCATCTCAGAGTAAGGCTTACAGAGTGTTTAATACCTCTTCTAGAATAATTGAAGAAAGTGACAATGTCAAATGCAATGAGAACACACCAAATCCTATTGGTTAAGGTCCTGATTGGATATTTGACATTGATTCACTCACTAATTCTTTGGGTATCAGTAGTGATGTAAATGCAGGACAAAGGGATGCACCTCCATCAGATCACAGAATTCAGTCTGTGATATTTCCACTCCCTACCATTGATCCTGTTGACTTCTGTGAACAAGAAAAGGAAGCTGAACCCATTCAGAATGAAGAAGAGAGAAGAATAGAGGAAAATCAGCCTTCAAGTCCAAATTCCAGAGAGTCTGAAGTGACTGAAGAAGCTGAAGAAAATCCAGACTTAAATGAGTCAAATCTGGATGTGAACTTACAAGAGGAATCTGGTCATCCATCAAGAACTCAGAAAAATCATCCTCCTGAGTTGGTAATTGGATACATTGCTTCTCCCATGATGACTAGGAATCAAAGCAGACTTCAAGAGCTACAAGATCAGCAAAATACAGTTAATACTGTACTCACTTGCTTTCTATCCCAAATTGAGCCCAAAAAGGCTTATGATGCTATGAAAGATCCAAGTTGGATAGAAGCAATGCAAGAGGGGCTGCTACAGTTCAAGCTACAGAATGTTTGGAACTTGGTGGACCTTCCAAAAGGTCATAGGGCAATTGGCACCAAGTGGATTTTCAGAAATAAGAAGGATGAGAGAGGAATTGTGATCAAGAACAAAGCCAGACTGGTTGCACAAGGGTATACTCAGGAAGAGGGTATAGACTATGAGGAAGTCTTTGCTCCAGTTGCAAGGATTGAGGCAATTCGGTTGTTTCTAGCCTATGCCTCATATATGAAGTTCAAGGTCTACCAGATGGATGTAAAAAGTGCTTTTCTATATGGGACTATAGATGAAGAAGTGTATGTCTGTCAACCCCCTGGATTTGAGAATCCATTGTATCCTGACAGAGTGTACAAGTTAAAGAAGGCACTTTATGGTCTACATCAAGCCCCAAGAGCATGGTATGACACCCTGTCTACCTATCTCTTGGAAAATGGATTTGAAAGAGGAATCATTGATAAGACCTTATTCATTAAAAGGAAAAAGAAGGACACCCTACTTGTTCAGATCTATGTGGATGACATTATCTTTGGATCCACCAATGATCACATGTGTAAAGACTTTGAGGAGTTAATGCACAAGAGCTTCAAGATGAGTTCCATGGGTGAACTTACTTTCTTCCTTGGGCTTCAGGTGAAACAGAAGAAGGATGGGATTTTCATATGCCAATCCAAATATGTGAAAGACATCCTGGATAAGTTTGGATTATCAGACTCAAAACCAGCAAGCACACCAATGGAGACACACAAACAGATCAATGCTGATCTTGAGGGGGAGGATGTGGATGTCCATCATTACAGATCAATGATTGGATCACTCATGTATCTCACAGCCTCTAGACCAGATATTATGTTTCCAATATGTGTATGTGCCAGATTTCAAGTTACACCAAAGCAATCACACCTTCATGCAGTCAAGAGGATTTTTAGATACCTAAGAGGGCAACCTAGATTACGTCTCTGGTATCCTTATGAATCATCCTTTGATTTACTTGCATACTCAGATTGTGACTTGGGTGGAGCTAACATGGATAGGAAGTCTACTTCAGGTGGATGTCAGTTTTTGGGTGCAAGACTAGTATCTTGGCAGTGTAAGAAACAAACCACAGTGTCCTTATCTACAACAGAAGCTGAGTATATAGCTGCTGCAAGCTGCTGCTCTCAGGTTCTATGGATACAGAATCAGATGTTGGACTATGGGGTAACATTTCTTCACACTCCAATTCTCATTGACAACAACAGTGCTATTAGCATTGTTAACAATCCAGTCAAACACTCAAAAACAAAGCACATAGAGATCAGGTATCACTTTATTCGAGATTGTAATGAAAAGAAATTAATTCAAGTTGCTAAAGTTCATACCAATGACCAGTTTGCTGATCTATTCACAAAAGCTTTTGATGTGGGTAGATTCACTTTCTTGGTAACAAGTGTGGGCATGATCAACCTAGAATAAAGTCATGATTTTCAGTTTTTATACCTGTATTTCCTTCTATATTTCGTACTACTAACTCTTTTTCTCAGGATCTTCTGTATGACTCAGATTGACAAGTGCTGAAAAGTGCAAGTATAGTTACTACTGCCAGTGCATAGTTACTACTGCCAGTGCATAGTTACTACTGCCAGTGCATAGTTACTACTGCCAGTGCATAGTTACTACTGCCAGTGCATAGTTACTACTGCCAGTACATAGTTAATACTGCTTCGTACTTAATACTGCATGTGTCGTTAATACTGCTTTAAAAGAAAAATTAGGGCTAATACTGCTATAAATACCTCTTTCAGCCCGCCAAAGTTCATAACGTCTCTTTGAATTCTATTCATCTCTCTCTCTTTCTAACTATTCTCTCCCAAGAATCTCAGTTTTCTGTCAAGAATCCTCAGGTGCAATGGAGTTTATCGACGAACACAACGAGATTGCCATGCTCCAGAAGCCAAAACAGTCCGCAGGTTTTCACGACATTGTGGATTTCCTCAAGAACACGCATATATCCTATGCCCTAACGGTGACCCCGACAATCTACACCGAGCATCAGAAGCAGTTCTGGGAAAATGCCACCGTGGTGTCTGAAGATGGGCAGAAAATCATCAAAACAAGGGTGTGTGACAAACCCTTGAATGTTACAGAGGAGCTTATTCGCATCACTCTTCGATTGGATGATGCCTCAGGTATGACGTCTATTCCTAATGACGATCTATACTCAACTTTAACGAGAATGGGGTATGAAGGTCCCATTGGAATCTTTAAGTTTTTCAAGTCTAAATTTTCTACACAATGGCGATTCTTTGTTCATACCTTAATGCATTGCATTTCAAAGAAAACTACTGGATGGAGTGAGTTTAGCAGTACCATTGCTTATGCCCTGGTCTGCTTGGCCACTGCCAGGAAGTTTAATTTTTCACAAATGATTTTCAATGATCTTGTGTCAAACCTGGAATCCAAAAAGAGTTTTTATATGTACCCAAGGTTTGTCCAAGCAGTGATTACTCAGGAATTGACAGATTTGCCTCAATTTAATGAGGTATATGTACCTAAACCCCCTAAAGGAAAGGTCTTCTCAAATATGAGAAGAACTTCCAGGGACTCGGAAGGAGTTGACACTCCATTGTTCTCTACAATGATGGGTGTGTCCCACACACAAGAAGGTATGGCATCAGGGTCAAGGCCCTCATTAGACCAACCCACTGATAGCCAAACCCCACCTTCAATCACCAAAGAAATTCCTCAGTCCATTCTTCAAAGACCCACTCCTCACATAACCAAAAAGTTTACAAGAAGAATGGTACACAAAGCTCTTTCCCTTGATGTACCTCCTACAAGCCCAAAGCCTTTAAGCCCTCTATTGGAGCATTCTCCAATAGAGAATATCGAAAGGGAAACCACAGGGGTGTCTCCCAACCCCAAGAAGGTGCTCACTAAGGAGAAGGTTGAGCATGTGAGTAGCAAGGCTGCCACTACTTCTGCTAGCACAGAGAAGGACAGTGGTAACATAACTAAGACCTTCCTCACGGCAACTCAGAATGAGAAATCATTCAGAGGTCCCAGGTGCCAAGAAACCACGGGGGTAGGCAGTGCTTTTGCTAGGCAAAAGACACCTACTAAAATTTCCAGTGATCCTTTAAAGGAAGTAAAAACTCCTAAACAAGGTGAGGATAGATATACATATGAGGAATTGATGGAAACCATTGCCAATATCAACACAGATGTTGTAAGTCAGCAAAAGGAGATAGATGGACTCAAGAAAGTGGTCCTATATCAACAAACACAGCTTGAGAAGCATAAGAAGATGCTTACAAAGTTGATGCACAGGAAGAAGAAAGCTCAGTATGTTCTTAAAAGAAGAAACCCCAACAATGATGCTCCCAAAAAGGGGGAGTCAGAAGCTGAATTCAACATGGAGAGTGCACAGGAAAAGGGGGAGAATGAGTGTGTTGAAGAAATTGCAGAAACTGAACCAACAGCAGAAACGGTTAATGCTGATGAGAATGAGTGTGTTGAAGAAATTGCAAAAGAAGCAGAAACTGATCATGCAGCAGAAAAGGTTAATGTTGTTGAAATTCAGAAAGAAGCAGAAACTGAACCAACAGCAGAAACAAAAGAAGCAGCAGAAACCATTCCAGAGGCAGCAGAAACAAAAGAAGCAGCAGAAACCATGCAAGAAGCAGTATCTACAAAGGAAGAAGCAGCAGAAACAAAGGAAGCAACAGAAACTAAAAAGCCTACTTTGGAAGAAGTTGAAGTTGCAGAGGCTTTGATTAAAGCCAAACATGACACTCCTAAAAAGCAAGAAGAAACCCTGGGTGAAAAGCTGGCGTCACTGAAAAGAACAAGAACCAAGTCTATAGCTACCAAGAGGAAAATTGTCAAGAAACCTAGGGTAGAACCAGTGGTAGAAGAAGAAAAAGAAGAGGATGTTCCAGAAAAGAAAGATGATACAAAGGTTGCTGAAGAAGAAGTAGCAACTCCATCAGGTCAACCAAGTAATGCTCAATGTGATATGTATATCACTATGGTTAATACTGATCCAATCAAAGTTGACCCATTATCTTCCATGCCTCCTGAGATCATCTTCTGGGATACCTTGGTAGATCAGAGAAAGGAGTACATTAGAGTCAAAAGAGCAGATGGGAAGTATGAGGTCTGTTCTACATGGGGAAGACTTATCAGAATGTGCTCTAGATCTGACATAGAGGAGATGTACAAGGTTGGAATGAAGCTGTATGGAAATATGCTGAATGAGAAAGGGATGTCTATCACCAAATTGGTTCTTGAATACCTGTGCCTAATGTTCAAACCAGAAGCAGTTCAGTATATGATAGAAAGAAATTTTCAAACCATTACCAACTGGATGCTCATTGAAAAATGTGGAGTGTATGTCATCACACTTGACTATACATATCATGAGTATTATTTGGTGGATGTTGCATACAAGCACAGCAAGAAAAGGTTGAATGGAATGCTACATGCTAAGTTGGCTTGCAACAAGGATTCTGAAATGGGAAGATACTTGGTGAGAAGGATTATCAATCAAAGCCTGGGTTTGAATCCTGATCTATGTGTTCATGTTTAGGTTTTGGAAGCATCATCTGAAGAACTTGACTTCTCAACCTAAAAAGTCAAGTTAGGGGGAGATTGTTGGGAACTGAAGATTGGCCAAGTATGGTTAGTACTGCCAGAACAACAATACTACTGCTAGAGCAAGGTTAGTACTGCAAGTAAAAGTTAATGCTGCTGGAACAATGTTAATACTGCTTGTGATCATAATTATGGAATGCGAGAATGTTGGAGATAAAGATGGAATTATTGAAGATAAGCATGAAAGAATATTCTGAAGATCAATTTTGTTTTGATAGTTATCTTGTAATTATTTAGTATAAATAAATTTTGATAGATAGCTATTCAGTGTGATTTTAGAATTCGTTTTTGTTTTAGTGAGAATTAACCTCAAGGTTTAGAACCCTATTTCTAGAGAAGTAGAAGTCGTCTTGTTGAGCCTGTTCAACAAGATTGAGGTTTGGTTGTAAACTTGTGAGTTGAAGTATTGAATACAAACAGATTGTGTTTTCTGATTAGTTGTTCATTGAGTGTGTTTGAATTAAAGTTCTATTCCGCAAGATTCTTTAATTCTGATTTCTAAGTATAATTATTCTTGTTTGGAATCGATCCTGACAAACCGAGTTACGATGGAAAAGTTATGAACGAAACAAAACAGCGGCAGAACGGCGTTTTTTCACATAAAATGATAACGTTGAAAACGGTTTTCATGATAGGGTTAAGGTTTCGACATTGAGTTTAAGGACATAGGGTTTGCAACCAGGGCTGGACAACCCACGCACCACCCACTGCCACCTCCGGCAGTGGTGGTTGGTGGCGGCGGCAGCCACCGCCGGCGGTGGTGGTTTTCGCGGCGGTTTAAAGGCGACGAAAGAAAGAAAGCAAGGAGACTAAGAAACTTACCTCTCGACGACAATGTAACCGCAACACCTCGAGGTCTCGAATTCCTTTCGATCGACGGTTCTTCCCTCTCTCGTGCTCTCTCTCTCGCTGCACCTCTCTTTCTCTCGCCGGCAAGAATGGCGGCGGTGGTGCTGGTGGTTTAGGGTGGCACGCGGCGGCAGGGGAATGGGGAGGGGTGTTCGACGGTAGCAGCAAGGGGAAAGAAAAGGGAAATAGGTTTTTGTGGTTTGTTTGCTTGGGACTCAAGGTGAACGAGAAAAGGGAGGGGAGGTCGGTCCTTATGGGCCGATCTCCATGCACTTAGGGGGAATTACATAATTGGTCCCTATCATCCATTTCCCTTACAAAACTTTAAGAACTTAACCACATTAGTCCCTCCTCCTAACGCCTTAACCTTTTTGGTCTTTCCCGTTAAATATATGGTTAAAGGAAAAAATAAAACACATAAATAAATAATTAAAATAAAGATCATACCGGGACACGGGCTTTACAACTCTCCCCCGCTTGAATTAGACTTCGTCCTCGAAGTCTACGTCCGCAAACAGCTCCGGATAGTTCTCCCGCATCTCCACCTCGGGTTCCCAAGTCCACTCGGAACCCTTTCGGTGCTTCCACTAGACCTTCACCAAACCAATTACCTTGTTGCGCGAGGTCCTCGTCTTCCAGTCAACAATGGCGATCGGCTTCTCAACGTAATTAAGCCGCTCGTCGATCTGAATATCCTCGAGAGGAATCACCGCAGACTCATCCACCACACACTTCCGCAACTTAGACACGTGGAAGGTGTTGTGGATCAAACGCAGCTCGTCCGGTAGCTTTAAGCGATAAGCTACCCTTCCCACTCGTGCAATGACCTTGTAAGGTCCAATGTAACGGGGTCCCAACTTTCCCCGTTTACGGAACCGAATCACCCTTTTCCAGGGTGACACCTTCAGAAGAACATAATCCCCGACCTGAAATTCCAAATCCGGTCGTCTCTTGTCGGCGTAGCTTTTCTGCCGGCTTTGTGCAGTAACTAATCGATCTCGGACCATCTGAATCATCTCAATCGTCTTCAACACAACATCGGTGCTCCCCAATACTCGATGACCAACCTCGCCCCAGCAAATGGGCGTCCTGCACTTCCTACCATATAACACCTCGTACGGTGGTCTGCCGATACTGGAATGATAGCTGTTGTTGTAGGAGAACTCAGCTAAAGGAAGATACTGGTCCCAACTACCCCCAAAATCAATAACACATGCCCAAAGCATATCCTCGAGTGTCTGAATAGTACGCTCACTCTGCCCGTCGGTCTGAGGATGAAAAGTCGTACTAAAATGCAACCGCGTACCCATCTCACCCTGAAACTTCTCCCAAAACCGGGAGGTAAAACGAGTATCCCGATCAGAGACAAATGAAACTGGCACCCCGTTCCTGGTCACAACCTCTCTGATGAAAATCTCCGCGAGCTTCTCCGCCGAGGAGCTTTCTCTGATGGCCAAAAAGTGAGCGCTCTTAGTCAGACGATCGACAATCACCCAGATAGCATCATTCCCGCGTGGAGTCCTAGGGAGTTTAGTGATGAAATCCATCGTGATCTGTTCCCACTTCCATACCGGAATCTCTAAAGGTTGCAGTTTCCCATGCGGTCGTTGGTGCTCCGCCTTGACTTTTTGACAAGTCATGCATACCTCTACACATTTGGCGACATCCTGCTTCATGCCGGGCCACCAGTAATCCTCCCGCAGGTCTCGGTACATCTTTGTAGCCCCGGGATGAATCGAAAACTTGGCCTTGTGCGCCTCGTCCAACAATACCTGCCGGTTCCCGCCAGTGAAGGGAACCCAAATTCTACCGTACCGAGTCAATAAACCTCGACTATCACGGAAAAAATTCGGAATTTCCCCCGAAACCCTCTCGCTTTTGGCATTCTCATCTAGAATTGCCACTTCCTGAGCACTACTTATCGACTCGAGAAGAGGTGCAATCACTGTTAAACGTTGACACAAACCCCGCAGTGGTTCACCAACCGGATGTCGACTAAGTGCGTCCGCAACCACGTTTGCTTTACCCGGATGGTAAAGTATCTCACAATCATAGTCTTTGACCACATCGAGCCACCTTCTCTGACGCATATTGAGATTCTGCTAATCCATCAGGTATTTGAGGCTCTTATGGTCAGTGTAAATCGTACACTTGACACCATACAAGTAATGCCTCCAAATCTTGAGAGCAAACACCACTGCTCCCAACTCTAGGTCATGAGTCGGGTAATTTGCCTCATGAGGCTTCAACTGCCTCGAAGCGTAGGCTATAACCTTACCGCGCTGCATAAGCACGGCACCCAAACCCTGGTTAGAGGCGTCACAATACACCACCAGATCCTCCATGCCCTCGGGCAAGGTCAACACCGGAGCCTCGCATAAACGTCTGCGTAGTTCCTCAAAAGCCCTCTGTTGCTCCTCACCCCAGCTGAAAGCCGCAGATTTCTTTGTCAATCGGGTCATAGGCAACGCGATCTTGGAGAAATCCTGAATAAATCTCCGGTAATACCCCGCTAACCCAAGGAAACTTCGCACTTCAGTGGGGGTTTTCGGCACTTCCCACTGCATTACAGCTGCAATCTTGGCCGGATCGACCATAATACCATTCTGGTTTACGACATGTCCGAGGAATTGGACTTCTCGTAACCATAATTCGCATTTGGAGAACTTAGCATAAAGCTTCTCCCGTCTCAAAACCTCCAAAACTTCTCGTAAATGCATCTCGTGCTCTTCCTTTGTCTTTGAATATACGAGAATATCGTCGATGAACACAATCACCGACCGATCCAACATCGGGCTACATACCCTGTTCATGAGGTCCATGAACGCTGCTGGTGCATTGGTAAGCCCGAAAGGCATCACCACAAACTCGTAATGACCATAACGAGTACGAAAGGCCGCCTTCTCCGTATCCTCACTCCTTACCCGCATCTGATGATACCCCGATCTCAAATCAATCTTAGACAACCACGAGGCTCCCTGAAGATGGTCGAACAAATCGTCAATCCTTGGCAGAGGATAACGATTTTTCACCGTAAGCTTATTCAGCTCGCGGTAGTCTATACACATCCGTTGAGACCCGTCCTTCTTCTTCACGAATAAAATCGGGGCTCCCCACGGTGAACATCTCAGCTTAATGAACTCCTTTTTGAGAAGTTCCTGCAACTGAGCGTACAACTCCTTCATTTCCGGTGGAGCCAGGCGGTAAGGTGCCTTGGCCACCGGAGCAGCACCCGGAACCAAGTCAATGCGGAACTCTACTTGTCGTTCAGGAGGTATCCCAGGTAGATCGTCGGGAAATACATCAGTAAACTCCCGCACAACTGGCACCTCTTCCGCAGTCTCCTTCTCTTCGTCGATGCGCGTATCTATCACATATGCCAAATATCCCTGCCCACTGCGCTGTAGGTATCTCCGAGCCCTCGCGGCTGAACATATCGCTGAGGTCCGTCTAGGCGAGTCGCCCTGCACCAGCAGTTCTCCCCCGCTTGGGGTTCGAACTCGTACTTGTTTGTGACGACAAACAATCTCCGCATCGAAGGCATCCATCCAATCCATGCCCACAATTACGCACAGCTCACGCATAGCAATCGGAATCAAATCAATGGGAAACCTCACACCCGAGATTTCCAAGGTACAACCCCGATACACATCTCTAACCGTTAAGGTCCTATCATCAGCAACCTCAACCACCAGAGGACAACCTAATCGTCCTACAACTCGGCCCAAACTCTCACAAAAAGTGCGAGACACGAACGAATGAGTAGCCCCACTATCAAACATCACTACCGCAGGCACCGAGTTAACTAGGAACGTACCTAACATACAGATAAAACAACATAAAAATACGTACAACAGTTAAACAAATTAAGAGGGGTAAGTGATGAATTGTACCTGTCACCACCTTAGGCGTAGCCTGTGCCTCGTCCACCCTCAGCTGGTGAACTCTACCTCGGGCCGCCTCAGTCCCCGGCTGACCCACACGACTATCAGTGATACGCAATGGGGCATTCGCAGGAGCCCTCTGTGCCCCATTCCCATCAGCTACCCTCGGGTTCAGACAATTGGCCTTCACATGGCCCGTCTGCTTGCAGTTAAAGCAGACCATCAATGGTACCCTACAATCACGACTGAAGTGGCCTGCCTGCCCGCACTTGAAGCATTTGTCATCCCTCTTCCCGCCATTATCTCTAGGCTTAAACCCACCGCTCCTTTGACTCGAGCGCGAGTCCGCGAACTTTGACTTCTTCGGTACGGTCGATACTGGCGTCACAGCCTGCGCCGCCTTCCTCTTCTTGGCTTGCGTCTCTAACTCGAGTTCCCGTCTCCGGGCAGCCTCCATCATTGCAGTAAGTGAAGCATACTGCGCAGTACTCACAAACTCTCTAATCTCGGTACGTAGCATGTCCTTGTACCGTGACATCTTCATATCCTCCGAAGCAGCATACTGAGGACAGAATAGCGCCATCTCGGTGAACTTCCGGTTCATTTCTTTCATTGTCTCTGTAGTCTGGGTGAGCTCCAAAAACTCCTTGGCAATCCGCTCCATCTCTACTGGAGGTACGTACTCCGCACGAAAACGTGCGACGAACTCCTCCCAGGTCGAGGTGGTACGCTCGGCAAGCGTCAACGCAGTAGCACACCAATCCTTTGCTCCATCCAGTAGCAGGTTCACCGCAAAACGAACCTTCAAATTTTCTTGGCAGCCACTGGTCAGAAACGCGCATTCCATGTCCGATATCCAACGCATACTGATAATCGGGTTCGGGTCTCCCTTGAACTCAGGCGGAGAACAAGCAGAGAGATCCCGATACTGAAACTCTCGAGCTCGGGGCTGTCCACCCGCCGGGGGTGGAATCGCCGCGATGCGCTCCTCCATCAGAACCACTACCTCGTTGCGGATGGCAGTGATAATATCGGGGATCGCCTCCCCAATCGCATGTGCCACCTCGGCAGCAATCATCTCCCGAATCTACTCCGCAGTGATCCCAGAACCAGTCTCTGGCTCAGCAGTGTTGTTTCTCCTGGTGATGGCCATTCTGGGTAGAAATTACAACGAGTTATTAGCACATAATAACTCATACTAACAACGCTCACGCTCAACTCCCAGGATTCCTCGTGACTTTCCCCGACTCGAGCATTGATCATGTGCTTCCGATAGTAGGAGCTTTACTACTACCTTCCACACCTATCATCACTCGTTCCGAGTCCCATCCCGAAGTGTCCAAGTAGTTTCTCGCCGATAACTACACCCATATGCCCGTACCAGCATATGTACACACTCTTCCTAGCTCCCTAGGAATTTCACCCCAAATCACTACCCTTACTACGACGAGATTCCTACTAGCCATGACGAGTCGCCTCGCGAATACCCAGTCACATGCAGCGTGAAGTCAAATAGACATTCGAATACAAGATTCTATCCTAGAACGGTTGGACTCAAACAAGAGTTGCGCAATAGAACTAAATCAGATATTCTAAGGCTATGTGATTCTTACTGCATACAACCTATAGGGCATTCACTTAACAACTTACCATGATTAGCATAAATTCCTACTAGCAAGCAACAAACATGCAGTAAAGTGTAAATAGCACAGGCAATCTAGCATACATACTCCTATGTTCTAGAAAGCAATAAATACACTAAGTATTGTACCTTTTCCCTTGGCTTCGGCTGACTGTACACATTGCGCCCTCGCTCATCGTTTCCCAAACGTTCTTTCCCTTCCTTTTATTTTCCAAAAATCTTTAAGAGAAATTTTCATAGCCGCGAACTTGAGTCCAAACACACCGAGATGTGTTCGGTTCACTCAAGTTGTGCTCTGATACCAAGTTTTAACATCCCAAAAATTTTAATAAATTTGAACTTTTAAAAACAATAATTTATTTAATTAAACCACATCATTAGTTCCCAAAATAACTGTTTCAACTGAAATCTCGGTAAGTATTCAACCACAAAAGTCTAAACAGCGGAAAATAATAATTAATTCAATTCTAAAGTTTGAAATCATAAATACGGGAAGTCTCTCGCATGCACTAATGTGTACCGTCACGCCTTCGAGCCACTCGTACCTGAAACAACATTTTATAGGGAAAAGGGTAAGCACGAAGCTTAGTGAATTCAACACCACATACGATAGCAATCATATTAACACTACCCCTAACACAGGTAGATACACATAACCAAGCATGCAAGTTTAAGAACGCATCCTAAACTAACATACTCATGCAAGACAATCTAAGCAGGTATCCATCGGTCTCCCCGATATCACACGATCACCGTGCACGTATCCCTCGGTCTCCCCGAGTTCCTACGCCACTCGTGTACATCCTCCTCGGTCTCCCCGAGTCCTCGGTCTCCCCGAGTTTTATACGATACCCAAGGTCCATACTCCACACGACACGATCTAGTACCACACAACACATAAGATTACTAGCACACACGAGCTACGGTAATGCACGTACAATTATTATCCTACGTAGTGAGTGAACTCACCTCAAAAGCAGTGCAGAAAATTCCCGAACGGCCACAAGAGCTCGCCAACTTCAATCTCACTTCTCTTCACCTAAAGAAGTGCTACAAAGTGTCAAAACGAAGTCCCAACCCCCAAATAACCATAAGGCTAATAGAGTGATTTTTTTCAGCTTTTCGGCCTAAACTGCAGGTCTGTTCGGGACCTGCTTAGCCCCCTCTAGACCCGTTAATCCAGAAGTTAAATTCCACAAACAGGAGGACCTATGTCTTAGCTTTCCAGGGACATATTATAGGCGTTCAAACGAGACTCCTACGATTTTATACGAATTTTCTACGGTCGACGGTCAAAGCTGGAATATTCCGGTCAGATTGCAAAAACGTCCAAATTCGACCTAGCTAGGGGCATAATCAGGTTTTCGCTAAAACACGAAAAACATTCCCGACACAAAATGTCAACTTTGGGCACCGATTTCACTTCAAACCGAGTTACGATGGAAAAGTTATGAACGAAACAAAACAGAGGCAGAACGACGTTTTTTCACATAAAATGATAACGTTGAAAACGGTTTTCGTGATAGGGTTAAGGTTTCGACATTGAGTTTAAGGACATAGGGTTTGCAACCAGGGATGGACAACCCACGCACCACCCACTGCCACCTCCGGCAGTGGTGGTTGGTGGCGGCGGCAGCCACCGCCGGCGGTGGTTCGACGGTAGCAGCAAGGGGAAAGAAAATGGAAATAGGGTTTTGTGGTTTGTTTGCTTGGGACTCAAGGTGAACGAGAAAAGGGAGGGGAGGTCGGTCCTTATGGGCCGATCTCCATGCACTTAGGGGGAATTACATAATTGGTCCCTATCATCCATTTCCCTTACAAAACTTTAAGAACTTAACCACATTAGTCCCTCCTCCTAACGCCTTAACTTTTTTGGTCTTTCCCGTTAAATATTCGGTTAAAGGAAAAAATAAAACACATAAATAAATAATTAAAATAAAGATCATACCGGGACACGGGCTTTACATTACTAAATTTGACGAATTTGCTCTCTTCAGCCATTGTGACTTCAAGGGTTAGTTTATAAATAGTTTATAAATTCAGACCCATAAATTTCCATCATTTTTATTTATTTTCAAGTGGTTATGATATATTTGGATAAATCACATTGGATTTCATTCAATAGTGTCGAAGTTAAATCTTTGTTTTTGCATGAAAAAATCACCTTTAGACCTGTTTACTTGTGAAACCCTTGTGTCTTTAAAGCGATCTTCAACTTATTTCTTGAAAATCTTCACTGGAAATGCTTGGTTGATGACCCAGTTACAAGCATTCTTCGCATACACTAGCATTTGGTTTTTTGAAGATATTCACTATTTCGATTGGTTTCTTTGAAGAATCGTTTTTGGCTTTCTTTGATTTTTTTCCTTTCACGATTTAGGTTCTGCCATTTATTGCGGGGATTCAATTTCTGCCTCCTCGCATACGGAGTGAAGTGATATTTGGTTGGTGCACAGGTATTATATATGTTAGGTGATATTGCAGCAGGAGCAGTAATTGAACTAAAAGCAGATATCGATTTTTGGTTTGCTTTGCTGGACTCTAAACAAGTTTCAACTAGATTTCAATTTTTGGTTTTATCTATATGATCATACTGGACTACACATGTACTTGCACATATAACTGGAATCTGGAACTTCTTTTATGATTAGGAACCTCATACTTGTGTTATGGTTTTGGACTTGGTTTTTGGGTGTGTGCCATTATGCTTTTAAGAAAGATGATGCATTTTGTATTTGATACTCTAACAAAGGCTAGAGGTTTCTGTGTCATGTAATTGGAATCTTGATTACTTAGTCTGTATTTGATTTATGGTTGTTTGAATGATCATCAAAAGCAATAATTGAACTTCAACCTGTAACATTCTTTTTGTTGTCATGTGTTGTATTGAAACTAATGTGTTAATATAGCTTTTTCTCTATCTTTACCCCCTCCTTTCATTTTGATTGTGTGAATATTTTTGTTTAGCATCCTTTGGAATCTTCTTCAGTTTTACAAGTGATTTTCATTGTTCTCTGATTCTTTATACATTTAGTTGATTGTTGTTGTTGTTTGGGGAAGTGAGTAAACATTATCTGCATGCTACCTTTTATTAACCTTTAATCTCTTACCGATTAAAAAGGTAAAGATTTCAGATCGTTTGTTTTTATTTTGTGATAAGAGGTAAAAAGCTCTTACCATCCTCTGGTTGAAAAGTGGTGAAGCGATGTATTATCGACCTCTTATTTTCAATTTCTTTGTGTATCAACTATTTATTTTATGAATTTTTTTACAAACAGTCGACTAAGGGTGATTGAGAAGCTCTTTCATATATAGAAGATGTGGCCAACTTAGAAATGCCCAGACTGTTCGATGAAATGCATCAAAGAAATTGTGTTTAGTTAAGAGTTCTCTGTGTGTAGGTTGATGGTTTAGGCACTCACTTAGCTTTGGTACATATAGCTTCGGAAAGGTTTGAGTTTGATCTTTGGTTTTTAGATTAATGTTTTATTTTTTAACATATTATTTCCTAAAATGTTTATCTTTTATATCACTTGTATGCACATTATCGTTCGGATGAACTTTGATCAGGGTGTACCTCAGTTTTGAGGATTTACACCAAATCTAAATTAAAGTGATGTCGTATACCCGACCAACGGACGGGTATAACACTAGTTGAGAATGGGTACGGTATCATGTTATGATTGTTATTAAAAGCCGAAAAGGCTTTTCATAAGGGTGTTACTATGCATACCCCCTGCCACATTTCATACCCTCTGCCAAATTTGTTGGCCACCCCCTCCTCTCACAAACCCAATTCAAATTACATATTTACAGTTTATACCCCTGAAGTTATATAATTAATTTACTTTATACCTTTTACATTTCTAATTTTCATTTTATACCTTTATTATATTAACACATAAAATCGTATATTAGCTAAAATACGTTAAAAAATACGTTTTAATTTTAACAAATTACACCATTATAATTGTCTCTTCGATACGTTCGAAATGAGCTCAAGATTGAATATTTTCTGATTTAATTATTTTATTATATATCATATATACTACATAAATATTTAGAACGAAATCTTAATATTTTTTAGCATGAAAATAAAATTGTTATATTGTTTTATAAGTAAAATATTTATCTTTTAAGTATTTTCTCTCTAAAAATGTTAGAGTGTACAATTATTATATATACAAAAAAAATCAGGTTTTATCTTAAGTGTTTTGAATATTGTGTACAATTGTTATATATACAAAAAAAACCAGTTTTTAAAAAAACTCTTTATATATATATATATATCGAACGATAAATAATTTGATTTGAAATAAAGAAAAGTTATTGATTTGAAATAAAGATGGGTGATACTATTCCTACCCTGCACAATTCATACCCTGCAACTTTTGTCCCCCAATCGAATTCCTCTCACAAACCGAATATAAATTTAATATTTACATTTACCCCCCTCTACTTATTTAATAAATTTACTTTATACCTTTACTTTTTTAATTTTTATTTTACACCTTAATCATATTAACACATAAAATCGTATATTAGCTAAAATACGTTAAAATCGGTTTGGCTTGGGGTTAACCCGTTATCAACCCAATATATGCGGGTTGGTGAAAAATAGTATCGATTATACATCGGGTTGGGTCGGTTTGGCTTGGGGTTAACCCGTTATCAACCCAATATATGCGGGTTGGTGAAAAATAGTATCGATTATACATCGGGTTGGCTCGGTTTGAGTTTTTTGCCTCGGGTTAGTGTTGTTGGGTTCAGTTTTTAAAAAAACTCTTATATATATATATATATATATATATATATATATATATATATATATATATATATATATATATATCGATAAATAATTTGATTTGAAATAAAGAAAACTTATTGATTTGAAATAAAGTAAAAATAATTCATTATAAATCGAACGAATCGTTCATTCGATTTTCATCCATTTTCATTCTCTTCTTCTCTCACTCTCACTCTCTCCCTGTCTCACTCTAACTCTCTCCCTCTATATATCATTCGTATATATATTTATATATATATACATATATATCAAAGTTGCAGATGACAAACATGGGAGAAGATTTGACACGAACACCAGAATTTGTCACCGACCAGGTACAATATTATGATAACTAACATTTAGATTTATTAATACTTACGTGGACAAGTGAAAGTTATAACATTTTGGAAATCACACAACAAATAGAGTTGAAAGCCAACATTCCAAATTAAAAAAATATTTGAAGACCTCACAAGCAGACTTAGAAATATTTTTATCTCATATTCATCAAGTAATTCAGTCACAAGACACGTCGATCAAAGCAAGTTTTGAAACGAGTAAAAATAAAATGAAACATCGATTTCAAAAACCACACTTTCAAAATTTGTGGGGCTTAGTTTCATTTTATGCACTTGATATGATTTACAAAGAGTATATGCGGTCTTTCGAGACTAACGTATTTTCTGAAAATTGTGGTTGTATAATGCGAACAAGTCATGGATTACCATGTGCGCATGAACAAGCACTATATACATGTCAAGACGTATCCATTCCACTTGATGCGATCGACGTATTTTGGAAAAAACTTGATTTCTCACCATGTGCGTCCGCACAAGATGATGATATTCAATGTGACGACGAAGTACAGATGTTTAGAGAAATTTTTAATAAACAATCAATTTCTGGTCGTAAAACCTTGCTAAAAAGGTTAAAAAATATAATAATGCCATCAAAACCGTTGTTTGATGAACCATCGGCTCATAGAACCACTCGTGGACGTCGTTCTCAAAAGAATCAAGTTCTACAGAAAACGATTGCTGAAGACTCTCGTAGACGCAGTTGTTCTAACGCGCCGATATTTATCAACCCTGAAGGTTTTACTCATCAAGAATCAGCGAGGCATAGCTCCTACTTCCCACGGCAACCCACCCCCCAAATCCATATCTTAATCAAATCCCGAGTTTATTTCATCCATACATCACACAAATACAAGATGTATTGGACGATGGAAATTGTGGATTTCGAGCCATATCTACCTGTCTGGGTGGTCATGAAGACCAATGGGACGATATCCGTAGAGAGTTAATTGCTGAACTAACTGAGTATCAACCGTATTACTCTTATGTGTTTGGCAGCGACGAGTGGCCAAGAATTTAAGAAGCGTTGAATTTTTTCCAGAAGGGCGTCTTTGCACCACCTATGAATTGGATCGTTATGCCTGAAATGGGAATTCTAGCTGCTTCAAAGTTCAATGTCATGCTACATGTTCTCAATATGGCAGGTAATGTGACATACTTACCATTCAGGACACAACTGCCGTCACCATCCCAACACGTGTCAATTGCAATAGTGCATGTTAATGGTAATCATTACATAAAAGTGGTATTAAACGAAGAATACCCAATGCCCACACTCACACAACATTGGACACGTTGTCGATTTCCAGATGCAAGTACATGGATCGACCCATACAGACGTAGATTAGATATGTATAAAGAATATATAGAGCGTACTCGTACTCGTGAATATATTGATTTAAATGAGTAATCAAAGTTGGAATTTGTTGGAATAAAAAGTATTTTTTTAACGTATTTTAGATAATATTGAGCTCATTTCGAAATAATATAATTAAATAAAAAAATAAGAAGGTATCGACGAATAACAATATAAAAAAATAACGTAAACGTATGACGCATAATAATATAATTAAATCAAAAAAATTCAATATTAGGCTCATTTCGAATGTATCGACGAGACGATTATAATGACGTAATTTGTTTAAATTAAAAAGTCTTTTTTTAACGTATTTTAGTTAATATACGATTATATGTGTTAATATAATAAAAGTGTAAAATGAAAAATAAAAAACTAAAAGGTATAAAGTAAATTAATTAAATAAGTATATGGGGTAAAATGTAAGTTTTAAATAAAAATAAAAAAAAAATAAGTGTGTGAGGGAGGGGGTATACAAATGGTGGCAGGGTAGGGATAGAATTTCCCTTTCGTAAGGCTAAAGTAACGATGTCGAGTTGAAATGTAGTTTTGGAATTGACTCATAATTATTATTTATTATGAAGGCCAACTTCCAACCATTTTTAAGCCCAATTATTGACGTATATCTAAAATAACTTATGTAAATATTTCATTTAAAGTAAGAATTTAAATAAATTTTAATCAAAAAAGAAAGGGAAATTAATTAAAATACCCAAAGTTTGACCAACTGTTACCGAAATACCCTAAATCTCTCCCACTTTGCAAAAATACCATTTTTCCCGCGATGGGAGCCCGCGATCGCGGGCCAGGGACCATTTCTGACACTTTTTTAAACTTGCAGGGACCATTTTTGAAAAATGGAATCCCGCGATCGCGGGCTCATCCCGCGATGGGATACTTTTTGTGACTTTTCAATTGCAAGGGACCATTTTTGAAAAATTCCAGGGACCATTTTTGAAAAATTCCAGGGACCATTTTTGAAAATTTGAACCGCGATCGCAAAGGAATCCACTGTTCACCCCCGCTTTCGTTCAATTTTATGAATTTAAAATGAAATGTTACACTTTCAACCCCTATACTTATTTACTAAATTTACTTTATACCTTTTACTTTCATTATTTTAATTTTACATTTAACACATATAATCGTTTATTAACTAAAATACGTTAAAAAATACGTTTTAATTTTAACAAATTACACCATTATAATCGTCTCTTCGATACGTTCGAAATGAGCTCAATCTTGAATTTTTTTGGATTTATATATTTTAATATATATCATATACAGTTATACACTACATAAAAAAAATATTTTTTATATTTAAAATTCATAACCTTATAGTTAATTATTTAATTTGTGGTTTTTAATGTATTGTTTCCTTTCCATTTTAATGTTTTTAATATAGAAATTCACTTAAGTTATTTAACAAGGAAATTAATTAACAACATCATATAAAAATTATTGCAAATCATCTTCCCAACCGAAACGGATACAGTGCATGTAAACAAATAAATCTATTATTGGAAGGCGTCCTGGAGTCCTGTGATCAAGTTAACATTTTCCTTGATCACGTCCTCCATTCCTATGTAGTCCGATTCGAGTTCTTCTAGTTCCTCTTCAGCTTCCTTAATCTCTCGTTGCAGCTGCCGAACGTGAGCCCTAGTCATGGCCAGTTCTCGTTTCTTCTCCGCTAGATACTCCATTTTCCCCTGCTGAATCCCCCTGTTATGGTTCCACATACCCTTTACCTTTTCGATACCGGCGTTCGCCTCATCAATGGCTTTTTGCACTGCGGGAGTAATTCGTTGACTTTGTTGAAGACCCGTCGGCATAAAATCATACATTGGTGGGGTTCTCATGCCATTATCGAAGTAGTAATTGTCGGATGCCATCTCCCAGTCTGCTTCCTCCTCAGGCGTGAATGGAAAATCGGTTGCAGTTCGCCCACAGTTTGTCCACTCCTCGTCTGTTTCCGGTACCTTCCAGGTACTCCGGCGAGCTCCGTCGTTCAGTGGTTGGTAGGCTCCCGAACGTGAAGTTCCAGCCACATTCGCCGACCTGTTCCCCCTTGATCTTGAACCTCCATCCATTGTGTTAAAAAAAGCGAGAGTGTGTTTGTATAAAAGATAGATAGGAAGTTGTGAATTACTACTTCATCATGCCATCTACTTATAGCCGTGAAAATGTATGTTCTTCATCAGATATGGTCAAAGATTTCGTCTGAAAAAGTTGCCTGCATGATTCGTCTGAATAGTTCACTGCAAGATTCGTTTGAAAAGAGCCTGTAAGATTCCACTGAAAAAGTAAATGCAATATTCGTCTGCTCTTGAATAAAGGTCTTTCATTAGGCAGAAAATTAGTCTTTAAGTAGTCAAACATAGCTAATTAATGAGAATTTAGATCAAATTTATATGGTACTATCAAATGCAAGTTTCTATAATATAGATATTGTTCTACATTACATGATACCAATTTTTGCATCATATGAATCACTTCCAGACAACAAGAACCAATACCCCAATAATCAAGAAATAAATGCTTGTTCATCCAATAATCTCTGTATTAGGATTATCGCAAGTTTCATAAACCTACTTACTAGGTGTTGGAAATATGGGTTTTACTAAACTTTGGACGCATTTAAATTTATATATATGTGTTATATATAACTAACTTTTAGTAGGTTTATGTTCTTCTATATGAGATCTTCGAAATGATATATAATGCGTCCAAAATAGAGTATGTGTGAAAGAGATATCGATACTCAAAGTTGAGTAAATGGATGAAATTAGCAAAAACCAAATGAAGTAAACAGTAAGTCAATCACAATACTTTAACAAAATAAGTTAATACTAAAAATAACAATTATTTAATGTTACATAAACAACCTAACGTGGCCCTATTTGACAATGTTCATAAATGGACTCCGCCATATGATGCGGAAATCTTTGGCAACAACCTCGGCCTCGTCAGGGTGTACCCATACCTCATTTTTATTTATCAACATTTGGACATTACGGCATACCCAGACACCGCAATCTGCAGTTATCCCGGCCTGCTGGGGTGCATTCTTGGCGAACTTATAGCGAAAGGCACCTGTCATTTCGCGACGTCTAACATCCTTGACCCGGCAAAAGTAGTCATTTAGCACAGCTTTAAACTTTGTCATTTGCTCTTCCAATGGTTGTCTGAAGAGATTGGCACTGTCGCTATCATATATGGTCAAGGTCATAGCGTCAAGTTCAAACACTCCAAGCAGCCAATGTTGGGGATTAATGCATATTGGGATGTACACCTGAAATATTACAATATTAGACAACTTAGTTAGCAACAAAACAAGTTAAATAAAATAAGAGTAAAACGATTTACATACCACATCGAGGAGAGCCCAAGAGGTCCCTTCCACGCCATTGCATGAATTAACCACGGAGGCGGGACCTAGATGCTCAATCAACAAGTAATGAAAGAACATACTGAACATCATGGTCCACCTCGTGTCTGTTCCACAATGTCTTTGCAACAGCGAGACCCAACAATCGATGTGCTATACATAAAAAATAGATGGTTAGACATGTAAAATAAATATATTTGATTATATGACTATAATTAAACTTCATACTAACCACATCCAGTAAGTCAGACTCCAAAGGGTCAACGGCCAGCAATACATTGAAAAACGAGGGGGTGATTTCCAAGTTCAAGTGAGGGATGAAGATCAAGGGGGGGAGGCGACCAGTCTGGCACATCCTCAATATTTCTGATGCCGGTTGAGGCTCCGGTGAAGACACCTTTCCCTTTTTCTTTCCTCCCTTCTTTCCCCCCGCTTTCTTTGCTTGTTTTTTAGCGGCCGGTGGTGTCGTAGATCCTTGTTGGCCAAACGGGTGACGAAACCATTGTGAAATTTTATGCGACCGCTTTTGAGGGAGCGGGGTCACCTGTGGTGGTGGATCTACAACATCCATCGAGTCATCGTCAGGCTCCGAGAAGTGCTCCGAGAAGTGATCCTGGATAATAGGAGACCCCGTCTGAAAATTACGTTACTGAATGTTTTAAGTACAATTTAGGAAATGTTCACAATTAAACCAAAACTACCAAAATAACTTACAGTATGCATTTCCGTCCTGTAATAGTCATCGGCCGAACCGCCAAAGATGTTTGTGGTGGCGAACGGCGCCGGCATCTGCGAGGTGTATGCCCCCGACATCCCGGCCTGCGTGACATTGATCATTTAAATAGTTACAAAATTAGGAACAAACATATAACTATAATGGTTACTCAGTGTCACTTACACTCTCCGGGATAGTAGAATAGGATGTGGTGGTGAACGGCGTTTGGGACATCCCGGCCCCCGACATCCCGGCCTGCGTGACATTGATCATTATAAGAGTTACAAACTTAGGAACAAACATATAACTATAATGGTTACTCAATGTCACTTACATTTTCAGGGAATGACGGATAGGATGTGGTGGCAAACGTCGCCTGTGCCCCCTGTCCGAACGGAGCGGGGATCGGTGTCGTACTCGACAGCTAAAACAAATTTAGAACGTAATATTAACATACAAACTAAATAAACGTGGCCAACAAATTAAGTTAAACACTAACATTGACAGCGCTAAACTGTCTGTAGACTCCCTCCAGATACTGTACACGTGCCTCTAGCGGCCCGTGGACGTAGTCCAACAGGTGCTCATGAGAGCCACGCTGTGGCTCGTAGGAAGGGGCCGCATCATATGGATTGTAGGAGGAGGAAGGGTGCGGCTGGTAGGAGGAGGAACGGGCCGGCTGGTAGGAGGAGGAAGGGGGCGGCTGGTATCCACCGGAAGGGGGCCTGTCGTCGTCTTCCTCATCTTCGTCAGATGTGGAAGTAGGGGGACGTCGAGCCCTTTCCGCCTCTGCGTCAATAAAGGCCACGTTGTCTCTGTACCAATCTGTGCCCATCTCGTCGACAGTAGGCACAAGGCGATCGAAAGGCAAGAGTGGCTGCTAAATATATGATAAAACATAAAAGAAATTAATAAGCGGGACTAACGTATGCAAATTGTAAACATAGTAAAAGAACTTACATTTCTAGACGCATTGAAGAACTGAATCCAAAGCGACTTACTTAGGGTAACACGCTTGTCCCAACGGGTTCCCCTAAGTACTCGATCGTCGCGCTTGACGAAATATCGGATTGATGCGGGAAACATCTCCAAGATCCATATCTGGAATTAGACAAGAAGAGCAAGTACGTAAAAAGAAAAGCCAAACAGTTTGTATGTATTATTAACAATTGTTATACTACGTATCTAACCTTGAAGGCGTATGTAAAACCACAAAGATTCATCTTTGCATGTCGATCAACGCGTCTGGCTATGGCTCGGTGCAGAATAGAGTAGCAATGTGTCCAGATATGGCTACCCCACGGGTAGCTGTTAAACAGCTCAAGGTCCTCAACGGCCCTAAGGACCGTCGATGAAGCATACTGGCTATACTCACGGCCCAGGAAGCCCATATCCACGATCACCACCAAGCATACACGGACAGCATCGTCGTCGGTTAGGGCACTAAGGCCCTCTTTCATCTTGTCCCGGGCTGCCTTCAGCTTCAAACGAGATGCTGAAATGCCCCAAACCCTAGGAACGAAGGAGCAGTCTTCTAAGGGAGGAAGGGGGGAGCCTCTCCAAAACGTAGTCCTGTAATTAGACAGAACTCACGACGCCCAAAATGCAATTGAGAGCCGAAGAAATCAAAATGCATCTCCTCCGGCTCAGCGTTGGCGTCCTCGACCTCCAACTGTAGAAACATGTGTACTAGCGTAGGGTCGCCACCAGAGTAAGACACATCCATCCATGGCCCGAACGGTGTCCCTCTATAGATGGTCTCAAGGGTATCCGCGCGATCACCTAATCCCCTAAAGAGCGCTCCTAATTCCTCGATGTAGGAAACTTTGCACCTTACCGTCAAGTCGATGTTAAAGAAATCCTTCTACATAGTCATTCACAGATGTTATAGTTAGTGTTATATATAGATGCTGCAGTTTATTTTATTTTATATAGATGTTGCGGTTTATTTTATTTCAACGTATCATATTGTTATATATAGATAAAGTGCGGTGGTATTTTATTTCAACGTATAATAGTGTTATATATAGATAAAGTGCGGTGGTATTTTATTTCAACGTATAATAGTGTTATATATAGATAAAGTGCGGTTTATTTTATTTCAAAGTATCATATTGTTATATAGAGATAAAGTGCGGTTTATTTTATTTCAACGTATCATATTGTTATATATAGATAAAGTGCGGTTTATTTTATTTCAACGTATCATATTGTTATATATAGATAAAGTGCGGTGGTATTTTATTTCAACGTATAATAGTGTTATATATAGATAAAGTGCGGTTTATTTTATTTCAACGTATCATATTGTTATATATAGATAAAGTGCGGTTTATTTTATTTCAACGTATCATATTGTTATATATAGATAAAGTGCGGTGGTATTTTATTTCAACGTATAATAGTGTTATATATAGATAAAGTGCGGTTTATTTTATTTCAACGTATCATATTGTTATATATAGATAAAGTGCGGTTTATTTTATTTCAACGTATCATATTGTTATATATAGATAAAGTGCGGTGGTATTTTATTTCAACGTATAATAGTGTTATATATAGATAAAGTGCGGTTTATTTTATTTCAACGTATCATATTGTTATATATAGATAAAGTGCGGTTTATTTTATTTCAACGTATAATAGTGTTATATATAGATAAAGTACGGTTTATTTTATTTCAACGTATCATATTGTTATATATAGATAAAGTGCGGTTTAGGGACCCTAGTTGTCATTCTTAAAAGTTTAGGACCTAATTGGCATTCTTAAAAGTTTAGGGACCTAAGTTGTCATTCTTAAAACCGTAGGGACCTAAGTTGTCATTCTTAACATTTTTTTATAAAAAACACATTCTTAACAATTTTTTTATAAAAACAGTTTTTTTATAAAAAAATTGTTAAGAGTGTGTTTTTATAAAAAAATTGTTATAGTTTTATGGTTTTATGTTTGAATGTGATATTTGTATGTTATAATGTGTATGTTGTTATAGTGTGTTTTTTCATATAAAAATTGTTAAGAGTGTTTTTTTATTAAAAAATTGTTAAAAGTGTGTTTTTATAAAAAAAATTGTTAAAAATGTGTTTTTTTTTTATAAAAACACACCCTTAACATTTTTTTTATAAAAACACACTCTTAACAATTTTTTTATAAAAAAACTGTTTTTATAAAAAATTGTTAAGGGTGTGTTTTTATAAAAAAATTGTTAAAAGTGTGTTTTTATAAAAAAAAAACATTTTTAACAATTTTTTTATAATAACACACTCTTAACAATTTTTTTATAAAAAAACACTCTAAACAATTTTTTTATGAAAAAACACACTATAACAACATACACATTATAACATACAAATATCACATTCAAACATAAAACCATACATATCATGTTAAACATAGAACATATTCAAACATAAGTTATAAACAATATAACAACCTACAAATCATATATCTTAACTTAAAATAACATACAAAAAATAACAAAAAACATAAGGAAAACATATCACAGAGGTAATACGAGACATCTTCACAAAACCCGAACGCGTATTCCACACGACAAAATTGAGAGAGTGGGAGAAAATTGAGAGAGTTTGATTAAAAATTGAGAGAGTTATTAAAAAAATGAGAGTGGCCGGTTTTTGGTCCCCCCCCCCCCCTTATATAGTGCGGCCGAAGAAAAAATTTAGGGTTTGGTTCGTCAAAGGGATTTTAGGGTTAACCCTGTGCCGACACGTGGCACTTTTGCCCGCGATCGCAGGGGGTCAAAGAAAGTCAAACGCGGGCAGGGACCAAAACTGCACACGCGGGCATTCTTGAGGGGGGAAAGCTGGACCGCGGGTATTCTTGAGGGACCAACGCGGGCAAAGTGGGCAAACTTTGGACACGTGTAGCCCGCGATCGCGGGGGTCAACGAGAGTCAAACGCGGGCAGGGACCAAAACTGCACACGCGGGCATTCTTGAGGGGGGAAAGCTGGAACGCGGGCATTCTTGAGGGACCAACGCGGGCAAAGTGGGCAAACTTTGGTGACACGTGGCCTGGAGCCCGCGATCGCGGGCTCCATCGCGGATTTTTGGGGTATTTTTGTAACATGGGAGAGATTTGGGGTATTTCAGTAAAACATGGTTTGACTTAGGGTATTTTAATTAATTTCCCAAAAAGAAATCCAATTGAACGAAAGAATACAATTTTTTATATGCAGATTATAATACACAAAAGTGGTTCCTAAAATCTCGACTAGTATATGGATATGTATGCGCAGGGGTGGAGTCACATGTTTATACGAGGGTGAACATAATATAAAATTAAAAAATATATAAATTAATATTAAAAAAATGCAAAACACTATAAATCAAAATTATTTTTATCCATAAAAATTATTTTAGTAACCAGGTGTTTGCAATACACTGGTATGATTAGAAGTTTTAAAAAAATCATGCATCTATCATAAATATAAGCTTACCATATATATAGTCGTTCTTTCTTCTTCAGTTTCATCCTTGCATCCATGTCATCATGTTCGTAATAAACCCATTATAAACACGTCATATGATCATCGTCTTTATACTATATGTTCCTTTGATGAAGTCAATTATCTTTAAATGAATGAAATGAAGGTTGCTTAACTGATGTCATCTACATAGGGTTCAAATCCAGACTTGTCAAAGTCCATGTGGCCATGGAGGTTCACCTGCGACAATTCCAGGCCATTCGTGGTCGCTCGCTGATTAGTCGGTGCGCGTAAGTTGACCCGAAAATCCACGGTTAGAAAAAAATCATTCTTTTAAAGTTTTTAATTCAACTATTTTTTCTTACTTTATATTAATTACCACTAATTTAATCCTTAAATATCGTTCCCTTAATTTGTTCTTGTTGAAAAACATTATAATCATTTAATTTATACTAGTAGAGTACCCGTGCAATGCACGGAGTGAGAAAGGTGTTGAGTTACTTTTTTTCTCAAATACACAATGCGGCGGGAGCCACGAATGTAAACGATGTTGAAGCTTTGGTCGATTTTGTCTTAGTCTTTTTAGCCACAAAAGTTGGACTACTAAAACAGTATCCAACACGCAGAAAATCAGATGAAGCAAAAGGGATATCACAGATAAAAATATTGAGCAACGGCGCACATAAACAACCAAGTCAGAATTCCCAAACCAAAACCATTCCAGATAATAAGTTACATAGCTGTTGAACCAAGTAAGAATAGTGATATCAACTCCATAGCTCAGCAAATAGCCAAACAAAATCGATTGGTGTAATCATGAGTCGAGTAGGCATTCCTTTGCAAGCTGCAAATCTATACAACAGATCTATACCATGCTAATCCTTACTGTTGTGATAAAAAAACTAAACCAATAATATTACTCAACAACTTACCAAGTAAACGATGTTTACCAGCAATCCATTTTAAAATGTTACCTATAAGGTAAATGGTATGTGCTTATCCTGTAAGAGTTTGCTAAACCGCCCTAATTGAATTTATAGTTATAACAAAATATCTAATAAACAAAAATAAGAATCCCAATTTTCAGTGATGAAATCAAACACCTTACATGTAAATTTTTCTGTAAGTGCGTTCTTTTATCCATCAGTGTCCCACTGAATTTTATTTGTGCAATGCTGTAATCTGAAAGGAATTTTTTTACAAAGTTGAAGAGACATCAAGGCATGGGCATGACTTTAGACCGGATAAAAGTAGTTTATAAGCCATATGGATAGATTTATGAACACCGTTAAAGATTTTTAGTGGGTGTACATTGGCAATTGGTTCAATTTTAACAGTATATTAAGTGTGGAGAAAAACAATATGTACAGAGTGGGTGCACATCTGCACAATTTCCAAATATAACAACTCATTAGGTGTTCTTATTTTGTTTTCAATGGATTGAACTTAAAAAAACATTAGTAAAAAATAGAAAACCAAGCAAGGATGTCCTAAAAATGAGCATAAATGTAAGAAAGTATTGAACCTTGAGAGGACTGGAGAAATAAAGCATAGATGTTTGTATAAAGAAGGTAGAGGGATGTAGATAGAATAAATTTGACGAATCTTTGGGAAATAAAAAATCACTCCCAGAGAATGTAAATGTAATAAAAAAAAATCACTTCCGGAGAATGTAAAATGCAATAAAAAGATTGTAACAACAATCACATTTTGAATCAGAATAAGTCAATATGCAACAACTTAACCAACTGAAATATAAAACCACTTAATGCATTTATCAATACAAGCATGCTATATTTGAAATGTTGACACCCTTAACTATATAAACTGCAGATGTGTTTATATAAATATTGATAAACATCATATAGGACTAAATCTTGAAAATTGGTGCCACCATACCAATATACAATTGTATGCCTTAAAGACAACAAATCTATTTTTTATAAAACCTTGATTGCATGCCTAGAACAGATAACATACTTAACGAATAGGAGGATGCATTATGCTTCGTCCTTCCATATTTGAAGATTCGGTAAGATCTTGATAATTAGTACCTCAAGAACCCATATTTCCATAGATTCACCTTCTGTTGCCCTTGGATCCTGCCAAGCACAAATGTATGAAAACAAATAAAAAAACTGTAAAACATAAATCATGTATTACACACTCCTATAATACATTATCAAAGAAAGAAAGCAATTAGGGCAAAAGAAAGATGGATGGAAGATAGAACCAGCCAGCAGATAAACAGAGTTGTTGAAGACAAAATTAACCACAATAATATTTGTTGATTCGAAGTTGGCATTTTTATTGTATGTTAGTTATAAATAGTTGAGCTAATTCATCAAAGTAAGGACGATGTCCTTCTGCCTTCAATGGAAAGTTCTGCTGAGTAATTATATGTAACCAAAATCTATTCTTGAGAATAGATCAGTCACCAAAATCCATCTTCACAATAATAATTAACAAGTGCAGTCAGCAGCCATAGTTACAAACTTATATCCCTCTTCCATTTTGCTTCTGCGTCGACACCTTGGAGCATCTCAAAGTCCCTCTTCCATTTAAGAATTAAAATGACAGTGGATAAGAGATAAGAGTAACGGAGGTGGACACATGCAGAGATTGCAGTTTCTCTTAAAAACGGGAATGAGATTTGGGTTGAAACGCTAAATTCTTCCTTTTTCTAGAGAGATTGCAGGGGGGTATGAGGGATTTGGTAAAAAAAACTGAAACTACGCTGTATTTGTAAACTATTTTAACGATTTGCTGACATAAACTATTAATGAAATCCTAAAAATGCAATTTTCCTTTTGTTTGTAATTTTCACTTTTATTAAGATATTACTTGGATATTAAAGACATGATTAAAAACTTCTTTTTTTGCCTTTGGGGTCTGATACCACCAAATCTCTTCAAAAAAAAATTAACACGAACAAAGTACGTAAACCTGCTGTTTTTAGCTGCTTAATGGACAAAGATGAGACCAAGTCCTTGTTGTTGCTAACTGCTTAATGTGTAAACAAGAAATCAAGTTTTTGCTGGCATATAAAGATATGGCTGAAGTATTTACCTTATTTGGAAGAAAACAAAAACGGCCACATACCTTTCTAGAAGTAAATCCAAACTTTGATTACAAAACTACCATTAGCATAGACCAAAATCGCACATTGATCGTACCTGGTGGTAGATCGCAAATCATCATAACAGCCATACACTTACCTTCTGCAAAATCATCTTTCGATATTTAACTTAGTGAGCTCCCTCGATCAGTAAATATTAAAGGAAAGCAATGACTTTAAAAATAGAGAGGGTAGTGGAAATCAAAGTTCAATTGCATTCAAGTTCAAGAATTAAAAGTTGGAAATCAAAGCCCTAATTACTACCTGGATTGGAATGGAACCTGGATTGGAATAAAGGAGAGTGCAAATGAGGTCTGAGAAATAATTTAGGTTAAAAAGTGAACCAAAATTGAGTGATTACCAGAATAGTGAACCCTGAGCGATGGATGGAGAGCGATGAATCTTCTATGAATCCATGAAGAGTGATCAAACGAAAACTTGTAAAAGATGACTAAAGATAAGAGTGTAAAGAAGATCAAGAAACACATAAACCATTAATACCACCTTCGTAACTTATCACCGTCTCTCCGTCTGTGGTTACAATATAAACCACTGATTTCACAGTTATCGAAAAACCGAGTAGAATCATAATTAAAAACAGACTCAACAATCGTCATCATTTTCACTGATCCACTTCCCATGTAAAACAACACCTGTAATAAAATGTGAAAAATAGAAGAGAAATCAAATCAAATACAATGATTAAATGATGTAATTACCATTTTATTGGATCTTATACAGAGATGAAAACCATATTAAATGATGTAATTACCATTAAACAAATGAAGTTCATACCTCCATACAATAATCAACTCATAAATCATCAAATGGCTTATCCTATCTGTAAAACCGATTTAAAAAAGAATACACCCA
Source organism: Saussurea involucrata (assembly GCA_033807775.1). NCBI lineage: Eukaryota > Viridiplantae > Streptophyta > Magnoliopsida > Asterales > Asteraceae > Saussurea > Saussurea involucrata. Next base: position 229,602,786 of record CM066314.1, read on the forward strand.
TCAAAATGGATTAAAACATCATAGAATTAGTTGAAAATACTTCATCAAACAGAAAAAGGGCATCAAAATACTTTACCCAATCTCATTTGGCCCTGTCTCAACAAAAAAATGGCAAATCAAAATATAGACACCAGCAACATACATACCCTTATGCAACAGAAATCCCAGAAGTAGTAGTATCCAAACTCCAAAGCCATGAAATATTCATCACAAAGCAATGTTATCTGTAATGTTGGGTTAATAAAGCTTCTACTGCATTCTCTCCGAATCAACCTGCTCAAAAGAAAGAAAATGAACCCTCAAGTTACCATAACACAATCTTTTATCGAAACAATAAGAAGATGCATACAGGAGATAATAACAATTAGTTACCGGAAAATAGCACGAAGATGATGATGAGCGGAGGATCTAGACAGAGGAGAGAGTAACTTGGTGGAGCTACGGAATCCATGGAAGGGATGAACAATTCCCAACTCTTATGAAATGGGATAGTGCAGAAATATCTTAGCTTCATCTAAATAACACCATCAGCCACAAGGGCAAATGCAATACGTAAATGTAAAAACAAAAACAAACCATATCAGATTCGCAGAACCAAAGTCGAACGATTCACAACACATGCAATTCGTAAACGTAAATCACACTAACTGATGAACTTGATCAGGTCATCTGCAGACGCCTGATTGAAAAGCAAATTTCCCCTTGTTGCACGGAACAACATTCTCTCAAACAATAATACCTTAGATTTCGGGATAATACCACTTATAAATCTAAGACCAGCTAACCAGTTTTGAGCTTTTACATGATAACATAGAAAGTAGCACTCCAAAATGCAAACACACATAAGATTGCTACCTGCTCAAGTAAAGAGGTTGACTCTGGATAGTCACTGGGGTACACATTCTCTTCTAATTCTCTTCCCTCTGCAGCCTCATAACTCTTACCCGATATAAGGAAGCCTCCTGCCTGAAGAAACCACAACGGTATTCATAATCTGATTTTAGGAGGTGCTAAATGTTCTGGCAATCAGAAACTTGAAATAAAAAACAAAAAACAAAAGACAAAATAAAGATGTTGGTCATGTGTGAATGATTATGCTGATGAACTAAAACAAATGAGTCTCCGACGAAATAAAACAAGAACAAATGAGTCCCGAAAAACAAACACCGGTTGACAATCTACTGAAACCATTAACATTTCCTCTTGAAGATTACCCACTTCACAGAATCTGCATATATAAGCATTGCAATCTGTAATCTGATAATTAGAGGCTGAAATTAGTGAAAAGATTATTCATAAAAATCCAGTAATATGTTCATGAAATCATACCTAGGTATTTCTATGTTGCTACTTTCAAGTATTTCTATGTTGTATAAATTCGAATATGCAAGCTAATATGTTCATGAAATCATACCTGGGTATCAGCCTGGACCCCACTTCTCCCTAAGAGATTTTGGTGGAACAAAACTTGATTATCCTGCTGAAGATTCATAATCCTCAAGTATCATGGCACAAGTACTCACCTGGAGTTCCCAAGAGTTGCACATCATCGATCTCAACACAGTGGTATTAAAGATGCTTCTAAAAAAAATAGTTATATATACATACTCTCTGCAACTACTCATTGATTTAAAAACCAAAATGAAAGCAAGACTCAAAGTGACAAAGAAATCATCAGAAAGACGAAGAAGAAACCAAAATCGATTTTGAAACCAAAATCGATTTCAAAAACGATTTTGAAACCAAAACCGATTTCAAAACCTAAACCGAGAAATATCTTACCTGAGAAGTCGTCGTGGGTGGTGTTCGGTGAGAAATGTTTCAAAACCAAAATCGATTTCAAAACCTAAATCGATTTCAAAACCAAAATCTAGAAATATAGTACCTGAGAAGTCGTCATGTGTGGCGTTACGAACCCCAAGATGATATACATGTCATTATATATAGATGATATATAATGACTATATATCATCTAGAAATCTCAGGTAATAACATTTTTTCTTAAAACTATGCGTCGTACTCTTCCAAGCCTAACATTTTTTCTTAAAACTATGCGTCCTACTCTTCCAAGCCATACGGATATGAACCACATCTCTTATATTCTTTATCACCTGATTGATCGTCTTCTTCGTTCCTTTGTATAATCTATCATTCCGTTCACGCCAAACGAAATATAACGTAGCGTTTAGACACAGCATTGCCGCAAGGGACTTCGGGTGATCGTTAGACACTTCGAGCAGAATGTCATCCCAACGATCCGGGCAAACGTTGATTCTTTCCTCGCTTTTGATTCCATTCCAAACCTCCATCGAAAACCTGCATAGAAAAAAAAGGTGGTTGTGCGAATCCATTCCATCTTCACAAAGGGGGCAAGTCCAAGCGGCATCCTCGCGACTCCAACTGGCCAAACGATCTTGTGTAGGAAGCCGGTTGTGACATGCAATCCAAACACAAAAAGCATGTTTTGGAATATGACCCTTGAACCAAACACACTTATGCCACAGAGTAATTGGGAGAGAGCCCTCCAACGATTCGCAAACCACATTGACCGAGAAGTCCACGATAGAATTTTGATTATCAACCCAACACAACCTATCCCGCTGATCATCGAACACCTCGGTAAACAGATAATTAGTAAGTGCAGGAAAGATTTGAACCCACCTCGCCGGCCACACCCCCGACAACCGATCCCTGATCTCACGATACGAAGCAGGAGGGGATAAACCGGTAGAGATGATAAACCGATATGTAAGAATCGACGAGAGGGGCACACCAAGTGCCCATCGATCCTCCCAAGCATTTGTGGCTTTACCATCACCGATCGTTGTCATTATAAATTGACGCAAGCATGGTCGCAAATCCATTAGTTTGCAAAGGCTCCACGACCACCGCGAACTTTTCTGAACCAACCAAAAATGTGTGGATCGAAAGCAGTACAGATAGACCCATCTGACCCATAAAGATTTTCTGCGAGTGAGAATGTCCCACACATGTCTAGCCAGAAGAGCCTTATTCCAATTAGCCATTCTTTTAAAACCAAGCCCACCACACGAGATTGGCCGACAAATTTGATCCCGCGAGATTTTACATCTTTCCCTTGAGCTATCACCCTGTGTCCATAGAAAATCTCTGAATAATAATATGTTGGATGCATATATTTCATGAAGACTTGCCCATACTCACTGTTTCATTACATTGAGTTTTAAAGAAATTCCAAAACTGGTCCTTATATTTTTATATGGATTTCAACTTTTAGATATTGGTCCTTATCTTTTTCATTTTGATACCAAAGTGTTAGATTTTAAGAATTCAATGCATAGAGTATCTATGTATTAGTTAGCCATTTTACTCTCCCAGTTTTCATTAAAAGATTTAACCTATTGATAATTAATTTATATTCATCACATGAAGTTTTGATATAAAATTTACAAAAACCTCTATAATTGTTTTTCAAAATTTTGCATACCACAAGTATCGAGTGTGTAATAAGCGCCTTTTAGGGACCATATTCTGGACATGGACGGACCTACAGTGTATAATACGTTTGCACGTGCCACCGTATTATTCTTCCGTCGAAGGGTAAAAAAATTTAGGTTTGTGAAACGTGCAACCATATCAATTTGTTTTGTGTCACCATATATATTTTAAAACTACAATAAATACACAAGTTTTTCTTCGTAGAGTTGGTTTGGAAGACTTTTATTTTACTTCAAACCTAGTCTTGTTAAAGTTATTTTTGTAGTTTTTAGCTTTTAATTTTCATATTTATTATGTTTCTAAAAGAAATTCAATAACAGGACTTGAACTTGGGACCGCAAGTTTGAAAAACAAGGGACTAACCACTAGACCATTATTGGTTTTATAAAAAAACATCTTTAATATTTGTTTCTTATAGTCAAATGGTGTCACCGTTTGAAGAAAAAAAATCTGGGTCCGTCCCTGATCTAGGAGCTGATTTATATTATGATTTAGGATTTTAGGGGGTCAAATGACCCATAAAGGTTCAAAAAGTTGTTTTTAATAGTATCAAATTTAATATTTTTTACATATATGTGTGTTTTGACCCCCAAATAAAATAATTTTGACTCATAAATTTTATTTAGCCCAATTGTTAATTTGTTTTATAATTTTTTTTTACATTAATTGTGAATTGTGAATTGTTAGGGTTATTGTTTGTTAGTTAATGTATAGTTGTTAATTCTTGGTAAATTATTAATTGTTAGGGTCAGGTTTGTTAGTTAATGACAAATTGTTAGTTTTTTGTTGTTATTTTAGGGTTAGGGTTTATTTGTGGGTTGGGTTCGGATGAGAAGTGTCAAATTTGGTGAGAAGCGTGAGAAGTGGTTATCAACCGTTGGATAAGAAATTGACGAACATTAGGATGCGATGCACCGAGATGCACCAGATCAATTCTCTTCTAAACCACAATTCATGGAAACTGTTTAAAAGTCTTTCTCACACTTCTGACCAAAAATGACTCTTCTCACATGATCTCATACCTATTTGTTGATGTCTAATTTTTAATTTGAATGATTTTTCTTGGATCCATTCAAAAAATATGTATATATATATATTGAGTATCACCCTAATCAAATAGATAAATAAGACAGATATATAAGTAGTGGACATTGTCAACCATGTGGACATGTGGCCATTACTTAAATTTCGACCCCCGTTACCAAAATTTCTAGATCCGTCAATGACCATATCCAAAACATCAGCAAACAACGTTGACAATTTAGTCTTGGTTATATGTATGTAACAAGATGTTTGAATATAGTAAATTTGGTTCGTGAAATATCTTAATTCAAGACGATAATGAAAGATTAAAATCGAGAGATGGTCCAATGAAACTGACCAGTTAAAGATTACTGGGCTTGAAGAACACTATGGCCCACCATTTGGACTAATTTACCGTGGTAATAATAACATACGCAAACATAGTTTCATTTACAACCACTTAATTTAATCAAGAATCAATTAAAAGACATAATACATAACTAGACTTCACGTCTCAAACATATAATATTAGCAAGAAATAAAAGAAACCCAACACCATTTAGGGGTGTTTGGGAGTGCGTTTCAAAACTCCTTATCTGCTTATTGTGTTTCCAGGAAGCACATGAGTGTTTGGATTTCAAAAAAAACTGCTTATCACGTTCCCAGAAAGCAGATAAGAAGTTTTTTGAGAAGTAGATCTAAAGTGACTTTTCTGGAACGGAGATAAGTTATAAGCAAATAAGCATAAGTTAAAAATATAAGCACTCCCAAACACCCTTAAAACCGATCATGACATTTTATAAAGATCTTTTTTAAAAAAAGGAATGTAACCTTTAAAGAATTTAATTTTGTTCATGTAATCATAAAACTTCAAATAAATACCAATTTGCAAATTTATCATCACATCGTTAAACTAATGCTAATATAGTTTTTATAATTTACTAGAAGTATATACTCGCGCAATGCAGCGCGATATATCTCAATTTTAATAGTTTTGAGAAAATGATGATTTTTCTTATAAATTAGTTTAAAGAATGACACTTTTTAAGAAGTTCATGGTTAGAGATAAAGATTAATTAAGTAATTAATGAGAATTAAAGAATGATAATTTTTGAGGATTTCACGATTTGAACATTTGAAAGGATTAGATATAAGGATTAATTACGTAATTAACATTAAAAGCGGTACATAAAGCTTCATTAGTTGTTTTTAAAAGATTTTAAAAAATTAGTATTAAATAGCAATATATAAAGCTTTATGAGTTGTTTTTAAGAGTTTTTTCTTAAATGCTTTATAATATAGTATAAATTTGTTGGTAAAAGAAATGATTAATAACAAAATAAGAGGTAATCAATTAACAAACAACCTTCTGCTTGGACAAAATAATAATATATTAAAAAAAATCTTTGACAAAATAAAAAACAAATAAGCCAGGTTATAAAAATAAACACGATCTCACAAATTGGATTTAGTAAAATAAAATATTAGGTACAAAACAAAAAGGAAAATTACAAAAAGGAAATATGAAATCTTAAATCAGATTTAAAAAAATGAAAATTACAAACCAACACAGGGAGGATAGACACTCACAGAGGTTATTAAACATAATTGCCAAGCGTTTTACCATCCAACCCACACTTTATATCTGCTTAGGGTTATGTATTGCTTTTATCTAATAACAAGTGGATGGACGATGGTCTGAGAAATTGAGATTAATGTGAGAAACGTGAGAAGTCAATCTGAACGATTATTTTTAACCTTATATCCTCTCATGAATTGTGCTTTAGAACGAATTGATCTGATGCATTTTATTTCAATTGATAATTAATCATTTTTATGTCTTACGTTAGTCTCAACTTCTCACCAAAACACATTCCATAACAACTGTATAATCACATATATAACATTAAGGGACTGTTTGGTTCATGGAATTGGAAGGAATTTGAAGAAATTGGAATGATCAATTCCATTGACCAAATTCCATGACACTGTTTGGTTCACAGAATGGAAGTGACGGAATCCTTCAGATTCCAACAAAATCCTTAATTGACTGAATTCACCATTCGACAGCTAAACCCACGGATTTCATTTCATCTCGATGGAATCCTTGCCCTAATCCAAATCGGCTCTTCTCTACAAAACAAGGCTTGATCTCCTCCCGTCCATCTCCTCCGGTTAATCTGCAATCAGGTATGCTCTCTCTCTCTCTCTCTCTCTCTCTTACTCCATCTCTAGATTTCTCATCTCCATTGTCGCTCTCCCATATCGAATTCTCTGCATCCATTACTTTCTCATATCGATCTTCTGTGCATTTAAAATTACAGGAGGTTCATGTTACGTTTGGTTTCGATTATGTGTTAAATTATCATTTTGCTTTAAGAAGTTATGCTTAAGTTGTTCTTGTTTGCAATTTGATTTAATCTCTTGATGTTGTTTGGTCTTCACCTTTTCACAACATTGTAGAATCTGTACATTTTAGATTGATTGATTGTTTGCATATAGATTTTAGGTATTATTCATGGCAATTTCTTCATCTATCTAACTTCAATTAGATTCATCTATTCCATTTTTCGATTGAATAATTGCATATAGATTGTGGATATTCACTAGTTAGAATTTAACATATTTATAATTTAGAAATAATAATAGAAAAATCATAATATAACATTTGTTGATATTTAATTCCAATTCCAATTCCAAAATTGAATTCGGTGAACCAAACAAAAAGATTCCGATTCCTTTAAAAATTTCATCCAACCAAACGCGACTAAAATGCGTGGTCAAATTCCATCAAATTTCATTTCAATTCATTCAAAGTCAAATTCCTTGATGAATTCCAATTTCATCGAATTCCATTTTATGAACCAAACGCTTCCTAAAAGTACAACAATGGAAGGTGTTGTGGCTGCACGATTGACACATCATGGATTCCCAGGAGCGCCCATGACACTATTAGGAAGAAAGGGAAATGTTTAGGGCATCTACAATGGTTAACTCATGTGAAAGCTTGAACAAAATAAAAATATATTAAAAAATCTTGGTCCCACTATATTATACTTTTCCCTTTCTTTGCCTTTCATAATTATTTCTTCAAACACTTGAGGAACGTGAAGTGGTTGATAAAAAAAATCAAGTTAAGTCATCTTCTCCAATGGTCTAAGTCATCTTCAAGCTTTCTTCAAATTACCATTGGAGATGCTCTTAGAAGTCCTATCGATTTTTTTTTATTTTAAAAGATTAAGTTTCAGATTTTTTCAATAAATAAATTATTAAACTTTTTTTTATTATAATTGATTAAATCTTACAATTTATTTTGTAAAAATTGGTTATCTATATTTTCTTAATAATAAAAAAAACTAACTGACTACAAATATTTTAAGTAAAAAAACATTAAGCATTTTACCGATTCCAAGAGCATGCACCATTTCAAAGCCTTGCACCCAATGACATCGTTCCCCCTCGTCACCCAATCATTGTCTATTCTCCATACTAGAGGTGAGCATAACCGGGTACCCGGCTAAATTTCATGGAACCGGAACCGGCGGTTTCTAGAATGAAGGAACCGGAACCGCTTACATCGGTTCTCTATATTTTGGAATCGGCGGTTCCGGTTCCGGGTACCCGCTATCAATTTTTTTAAATTTATTTTTAACATTTCATACAATAAAAATGTAATTTTAAGTCTATTGCAAACTACAAAGTACCAACTTAAAGAAATAAACACAACAAATGATGAAAAATAAGCATATAAAAATTAATTATTACATAAATAAATTAGAAACTCCGGCGTATTGAGTCTTGACATCAGCAAAACGACTTACATAATACATAACGTCCGTACGTCAAGACCTAACAAATAAAACATTTGGATCAAAACGAATAAAACACCTAACAAAACCAATAACACATCATTAAATATTTAAATATAATAAATATATAAATAATTTTTATTAAAAAATAGCGGGTACCCATCGGTTCCGGGTCTGGGTACCCGGTCTCGACGGGTACCCAGCGGGTAACGGTTCCAAAAAAATGAGAACCAGAACCAATCATAATCGGTTCCGTATTTTAGGAACCGGAACTAGAACCAATCACATCAGTTCCGGTTCTAGAACCGACAGTTCCGGAGTGGTTCCGGTTCCAAAGACGGGTACCCAGTTCCGATGCTCACCCCTACTCCATACCTTCCATCGTCATCATAGGCCCTTGCCACTGATTTCCTTCTTTTTGATGTTTTTTGTCTTTCAGTTCTCACTCTTTACAACATTTTAATGGCTCACGCATAGACAAATAAAAAAAAGAGGAAAATCAAAAAGCAACAGAAAAGAAAAAAAAAATGGAGATCGATCGCAAGGGTCAACGACGGTGATTGGTGGCGATAGAGAATGGACTGTAACAACTCATCTTACATGGATGGAAAATGGGCTTTGTGAGCACCATATAAGCCTTACAGTTGTGAACTACCTATAATTTCCAATATGGTTTGAGGTTGGATTCGAAGTTATTTGGATAATCTATTGTTTTGGGCTTTGAGGTGTTACAAATGTTAACAGAGTCGATCTTTGTACTATCAGGATGGTGGGGTAAGCCTCATCGGGTATGATTAGTCCTCGAGGGGAAGGGGGTGTGCGAGTCACACATCACCAAATACAAGGAGGAAGATTATGGGCATGTCTGACAAGGACGTCAGGAGTTTAAGTAGTTGAGTTTGTTACAACTTTAGAAAATGGGACTTGCGACCAACTTACAAACCTCAAATTGTGAGCTACCAATAACTTTAATCATGATTTTAAGTTAGATTCAAAATTATTAGGTTAGTTTTTTTGCTTTGGGCTTTGAGGTGTTAGATGGACGACAATCCAGGATCAATAGCGTTGGATGTGAGAGGTATAAATGCCGTAAGATTTGAGAACAACTGCGGTTTTCTTACTTTAAGACTTTTCTAATTGGTTACAACTAGTTTTGTTGAGTTACAAAGGTCAATTATCATAAACAATGCTCAAAGATTCAAAATGAGAAAGTTTAATAATTTATTAATTAAAAATAAATAAATAAATAATCGTTAGGATTTTCATATTTTTCCTTTAAAAAACATGTGTAGGATAATTATTTCATAAATATAGATGTGCATCGACAACAAATAGACTGAGATTATAATGTTTAATTTTTAAAGTAAAAAGGTATGTGTATATTTGAATTTATTACTAGAGGGAAAAAGGGCGAGAGATGATTGGAGGAGATGTTTTTTACCCCTCGCTTCCTCACTTTACTTCTTGGGCCACCATCCAATTCGATTCAAATTAAAATTTATTTGAAACCAAGGTTTTAAATAGCGCGACTGTGCGAGTCGTGGCGTGGCGGCGAGCCCAAGTCTTAGGAGCCATGTCGAGGCCACGACGTTTATTAAGGCGTCATTTATGACGACAAATCTCTATATCATATATATACTATTGTATATAAAAGTATATACTATTACTCGACGAGTTAATGATAATAAACAAGTTAAATTAGATTATATATTAAAACTAGGAAATAAGACATTAAAAACGTAAAGAAAACTCAAATATCACGTTACAAAACACCGCACATTAGGCCAGGCGTGCCACAGGCATAGCGTGGCGTGAGACCCAAGCCTTAAGCCACGACACGCCATGACGGCTGTTGCGACGAGCCTTTTAGAGCAGTGTTTGAAACTTATATTTCCATTTAATATTTCAATAATGAAAAAATGAAAATGACTTCATGACTCAAAAACAAAAAATAATCATAGTAAAACAATTATATAATTTGGTAACAAAATAGAATGGGGTGGTCTCATTCATAGCGCCTTTAAATACTTCATTATTACCTCCCTCAAAAAAAGTTTCTACTTTTTGTTTTCATGGCGACTACATATTTTTTATTTTTTTATTTTTAATTTTGTAGTTTTTATTAAATATTTCTATTTATTATCGCAAAAAAGATGTGAGGTTTTTGTGGTCAATACATGACACTATGATAAACTAACTCAATGTTGTGTTAGACCCAACTTAATTTTTCGGCTTTCAATGATGTTTTATATTGATAAGTACTCTTTGTGTTCTTTTTCGTGTTTTAACATGTATTTTCTTCCTCTCATTTCTTTTTGTTTAAAATTATTTTTACATTCCATTTGCATTGATTATATCAACCAGTAATTTGCCGTTGTGGGTTTGGTTGATTTTCTGGTCATTTTGGATGCCTAAGATGCAAGTTTCAATGGAAGAAAGGAAATGCGTATTCCAAATTTTGGTGTGATTTTATGTAAGTATAAATTAGTCGAGGTATGTACAAATTATTCTGGACACTAACGATTAACAAAAAAAAAAACATGGCAACAAATGGTAAATAATGAGTTCCAATGATATATTGAAGAACCCAACTTTGTGGGATTATTATACTTGTTGAATATAAGAGAGAATGAGAGATGATGGGATTTGATTAGTTTCCCATATAAAGTAATCAAGTCTAATACCTTATTTACCCTTTAAATTCTTTTAAAAATAAACTTTGTGTTAAAGGAAAAACAAAACAGAACATAATAGAAACGAGAGAATGAATCATAATTCTCATTAATCATAAGCCCTTTATATAGGGAGGAGTTTACAACGAAAAGGAAACATTAATTATGGTAATATCTAATAGTAGGAAAATATTCTTTCAATCACTTTCTTTTGATGATGGCACATATCTTTCAACACTCTCCCTTGTGCACAACATACCAATATTACATATATAGTAGACTCCCCCTTTTGTCTACCACTCCCCCTGATTCGTGCATTAATCAAAGGAGGTTTAAAACATTTCCATTTCAATACTCTCTACATGTTTTCCAAATATGGTTTTACGTATTGATTTGGTAAACAAACATGTCACATTTTCCTCACATCTTATTCAGTTCACTTGAATCTTGAGGAGAATTGATTATATAAAAACTTAAGCAAAATATGCTTTGTGTTATGACCCTTGATATATCTTACTTTCATTGCTTCGACACATGATGCATTATTTCCATACATGCAAGTTGTATAATGGTTAAACTCAAAATTACCAGCTCCTCTTATATATGTAATGATAGTCCTTAACCATATACACTCTTAAATAGTCTCATGGAGAGTAAGATTGTTGATAATATAAGAAGATAGCTATTAAGGGTTTGCTTAGTTTACTTCCAAGCAATCGGCATGTTTCATATGATAATTCCTTATCTAGTTTGGGAACAACTTTTATATCAGTCAAACATATACCTAATATCAGCAAATATATACCAAGGCATTGTTTGGTGTTTTTCTATAAGAGCCAGTACTTTTGTCGCTCACAATCTAAGTAGGTATTGAAGTTTCATTATCAATCCATTTATCTTCGTAGGGAAATTATAAGCCCACGTCAATGGTGCCAAAAGATTAATTTGAAACCATTTCAATGACGTTGCGTTGGCGCTGAGCTAAATCTAGCTGACAAGTTCAGTGAGAAGTACAATATACGGTCAAGTGTATTATGTTGAGTACAATAATGCGCCTATTGTACTTAGGTATGGAATTCCAGTGTAACACCCGGAAAATTCTAACTCAAATTGTAAATAAGTCCATTTAGATTTATTAGAAGGATAAGGTGTTGCTTTGGAAGGTGGGTCACGTAATGCTAATTGGATCTCTCGAGAAATTGGCCAAGTTTGGACTCGGTACAAGTCCAGCGAGTATGACACTCGCGAGAGTGACATTGTCACTTTCGCAGTGTCACTTTTGCCAAGAATGTACCGAGAGTTTCGGGAGGGCCAGCGAGTATGACACTCGCGAGAGTGACATGGTCACTTTCGCAGTGTCACTTTCGCCGAAAAGGTACCGTGGGCATTTTGGGTAGCGGGCGAGAGTGCCCGGCGATTGTGACATGGTCACTCTCGCCGTGTCACAATCGCGAGCGGGCTCCAGAGGGTTTTAAACCCACGACTTCAACTTCCTTTTCATTTTCTATTCTACACCTCTCTCCCTAAACTCTCTCAAGACGAAACCCTAACCCTTCAAAACGATTTTGAAGCCCTTGAAGCCACAAATCTTGTAAATCAAAGTCTTTCCTCCATCTCTTCACAAGAATTCTTAGGTTGAGGTTGGTATTTCTCATCTCATCTCCTTTTGGTTGGAATTTCTACACTTTCTAGGGTTTTACCCAACCCTCACCTAAAGCTTTTCCTTTCTTTAGATGAAACGAAGAATGAGGCTCACTTTGGTAACACTAGAAGTGTTTGGTTGGTGGATTCACTTGATGATTGAGGTAATCTTCTCTTCTCTTCATTTTGGAAATTAGGGTTTCGATGTATTGGTTATTTTGGGTGTAATATGTTGGGAGAAATGATTCTAAGTGTTTAGGGAATGATTCTACATGGTTGGATTGTGATATTGATGGTTGGAAATTCATAAATCTAGGTTTTGGAAGTTTTGGCTTGAGGATGCAAACTTCATCAAATGAGCTTACGTTGGAGAAACTCTAGATTTAGCTTAAATCTAGCAAGGTGAGTTCAAGTTACTTTGCGAAAACTTTGTACATGCCAAAATGCTATTTTTCCTAAGAGATTGTGTGTTTTACCTGAAAATTGTTGATGTTAAACTATTTGATGAGTTTTATCTATTGAAGTATTAATTGTGGTAAATATTGTAAAACACTACTGTGAGGAATTTGGGAAAAATATGATAGATAAATTATACATGAAAATGGATTATTGAGTTATGTGATAAATGGAGTCATTTTGTTATGAAAATGCATTTCTAGAATTAAGGGTGTGAGTCCTTTTGGAAAACCCTTTTGTTTAAACCGTGTTGAGTTTTGGGGTTAATGATGGTCTTGTGGTACTGTTTGCCTAAACAATGTTTTAACGAATTTTATGCGATGATGACCGACATTTATGGGTCTAGCAAGCTTGGAGCATTTTGCTCGGTTTTGACTTTGAGATAGTCTTCGGATATTTGTCCAGTTTTGGTAACTCAAGATTGAGTTTTGTTAATGAATTATGTTATTGGGAATTGCATGCTTTGAATGCACTCGTTTATTTATTTGGGGTCATGTATTGGTTTAGACCTTGTTAGCTATGGATCCATAGGTTGTTGAGTTTCCCAAGTCTCGCGGGCAAGAGATCGAGATGATTGAGCTCAGTTTACGAGGCGTTAGTTTCTTTTGAAGCACGGGATAGGCATCGGGATCCATGATAAGTAAGGCGTGGACCTAGATGGTCGGGCGTCGTCTCATGGGCAGTAAGGTGTAATCCCTAATATGCTGTTGTGGATTTGGTGACCCAACGTATAAACCTGGAGTGGTTGAAGTTGGGGGCACCCTAGTCTCGTGGGCAATAAATCTGGAGTGATTGAGCTCAGTGTTATGAGAGTAATCCACGTGGGTGTTTTATTGCATAGTAAGTGACCCACTTTGGTGTTTCGTCACGTGCGATGTATACGGGTCTCCCCCTTCATCGAAAGGTGTTGTTTTGGGTAATTGTTGCTACTCATGTTTTCGGTGACATGTTATATTTATATGGATTGTTTTTCATGGTATGTAAGTTGTAATTTATATCTCATCCGTGAGCAATGTTTTGGGTATTTGTGTTTATTCATGTTTTCGGTAATGTATCATAATTATGAGAATTGCATTTCCACGTTATATGAGTTATGGATTATGTTTTATCCATGTTCGGGATGTTTTTGGAATAAGGACAAGTCGAATAATGGATTTAATTGTTTTGAGTATCAAATGGTATTTCACCCTATCACGTTAATTTTGAGAATGAGTCTATTTTGGAAATCATATTGAATTAAAGATTTCATTTATGGGAATGGTGGGAATTGGAAAAATGGATGATTTGCATTTAAAGTAAACTCTTTTGGGATCATGACTAAAAAACTATGCCTCTCTTTTGATTTATGATTTCATATAGTCATGATAAAATGCTTGAACTCACTAGGCGTAAGCCTAACCCTTTTTAATTGTCGGCATGTGCAACAGGCTCAGGTTGGGGTAGCTCTAGCTACATTGTGAAGTGGCGAGTGCTAGTAGAGTGCACGAGAGGTGACTTGATTAGTGAAGTATTCCGCATTTGTTTGGACTAGCAACTTGTGGTGTTAAGTAACACCCGATTAAGTTATTTTATTGTAGACTTATAATGTTTTAAATTTCGAGGTATTTTAGGGAATGAATTGTAGAAGCGATTATATCTATTCTGGTTAATTTTATTGAATTTTGATGTTAGTTGCTCGTTCCAAATTCGAGGGTGTTACAAGTTGGTATCAGAGCATAAGTTTGAGAGATTTAGGTGTTGATTTTGGATACCTAGACTCAAACTAGCGTGTGTCTAAGTAAATGAGAGTGAAATTCACCTTTAGGCACTTTAAGATATGATGTTTTGAAGTTGATGGATGTTGTTAGAAATGAGAGTCACGTCGAGAGTAACAAGGATAATCATGTAAACCATAAGGGTTGTGGCGTGGTGGTAAGGGCCTGGGGAGTTCATAACGCTTGCCCGGGTTCGAGTCCCACACGCAGCACTTGTGGCCACTGGGGATTATCTCAGGACTGCATTACTTCGCGGTCGGTGTGTTTGACAGGGATGTACTGGGCCGAAGGCCCAGGAACCCTATCAAAAAAAAAAGGATAATCATGTATGGTGCGTTCATAGTGACACCTGGCCAGTGTCATGGTGAACCTGCTAGTACATGTGCGTACTTGAATTACTTTAATGTGATAATCGTTGGGGTAGTGAAGGAGGTTCTAAGCTAGTAGTCGTTGGAATAGATGGACGATTCTAGTATTAGTCACTTGGAGTGACGATAAGCATGATAATTGCTTTAAGTAGACCGTTTCGAGTCGAGATTGATGGTTGGATTAGAACCATAGTCCTAATGAGCCGATTTTGATTTGAGGAAAAACCGTAAAGTTAATTGGTGTAATTCCCAACTTACCTTAAGAGGTTAAAGCATCCGGATGACAATAGTGGACCGGAGAGATTTGGAAGGGTATGAGTTGAGACGTTGAATGTCGACTAAGTCATGCACAAAGTTTAATTTGAAAATAAATTGCATCAATTATTTCTTGTGTTTCAAATCCTTGTTTGGATTGTGTTATGAATTTTGAGAAAATATTTAGCACACACACAAGATTTCAAATCATGGTTTTGAACGTGCATGAAACCATTTTATTGCGGGAGTTGCAAACTCCGCCGGGATTTGTTTTGCCTTATTTCATTGTTGTTCAACATCTGTTTTGGATGTAATGGCAATCATATTTTTATGATGTTTAAGATGTTGGGCAATAACTACGGTTTGGGACTTTAACATTGGATCTCCTCCACATATGTTAGAGTTGGACGGAAGTTATATTCCATTATGTCTATGTAAAGTCATTTTTAGGAAATTTGTTTAATGTGAGTTGTTAAGCAATGTTGTTTATATGATATTACCCTAGAAGGGGATTTTTGGGATTTTGGCGTTACATTCATGATTTTGCTTATAGCGATTTGGTTTTGGAGGCACGATGTTTAGTGTCGTTTTGTTGACTTGGAGTCATTGAGTTCGTTGGAGTTCATGGAGTTTTGTTTTACGGCGTGTTGTGTCGTGTGGGTACAATTTTACAATGTGCATACTCTATTTGCTTATGTGAAAAGTTTACGAGTTATGTTGGGCATTTGGTCCCACTCGAGTTTTGTTGAGAAAAGTTAATTTTATGCCATAAGGCGACAAAGAAGAGATGGGTTTGGAACTCTAGTGTTGCATAACTTTTCTTTCAAGAGTTTGTGTTACTAAGTATTTCGTTGCATATAGTTCAGTGTATGGATTGATTTATACGTGGCTTAAGTGATGCATGAAATACATTTTGTTGACATTTCATAATGACTTGTTTGGTACGTTTTTGGTCGGTTAAACGTTTTATTATCATTTTATGGGAAATGCGCTATATCGACTTAGGGGTATGCATAGCTTGGTAACCATTGTTCTCGACACTTTGTCAAACGAATCGTGAGAGAAGTTATTTTATTAACTCGTTGTATAAATGATGGCCATTTGGTCAAAGGGTTGTTTTGGTGTCGTGGAAATCATGCATAGTTCGCAATGCTTTACATTTTGAAAATACAAATGTGTGAGTCGTTGACATTTGGTCAACTTTGATTGTCGAACATTTTGGAAAATTGAAAACCTTTTGGTTTTGGAGAAAATGTGTATTTTGAGTATTTTTGACAAATACATTTTAAGCATTGACGTTTTGTGTTCCGAGTACGAAACTTTGAGGAAAATACTTCGTGATGAAGATTTTAGAAAATTGTTGTATAAAACTACGGTGCGTGTAATTTCTTATGTTTTGAACATTGACGCGCACCGTTGGTGCAATTCAAGATTTGAAGTCGGTAGGAATCCTTTTTGGGTGTCTACCTTTTTATTAACACTTACTTCCTCATATGTTGGGAAATTAATTTAAACTTGGGAAACGCATTGTTGTGTGCAAGTTTCGACCAGAATCGTTTTACTCAATTGTCGTTATAGGACCGAATGGGAAATTTTGGGAAATTAATTTAAAGAATTCCATCTTTTGGAATTTGGTCGCGAACCATTTGATGCATGTTATTTCGTTTCAAGAAGAAAATTGCTAATGGAAGTGTTACAAGCTTGCATGCCTACCCCAAGGTGAGGTTTTAAGATGTTTTACTCGATATTTTCAAGTGATGGAAACGTATGGGTTTTGTTCTAAGTATGGAATTTGCACAGGTCGTTTTGTGTTGACTAAGGTGTATTTGTAAACCGTTTCATCGTTTTGTATAATAAACTGACGCGCGCAAATTTTGGTTGGTGAACTTTGTCCCATGCCATTTTATGGTTAAAAGGGAAATTTTGGAGTCAATTGTCGTGGGACTTCTCTTGAAATACGTGCACACCTTTTGTTGCACCATGTTTAAAGTCGAGCAGTTACTTTACGTGCATGTCATGAGTCAATCCATACTAGAACCGTGGCGGTTTATTTTAAAGAAATTGTTTATTACGCTTTTGCGTTTTGGCGGGTAAACTGAACTGCAATGAAATAAATTTCAACATGATTTTCATATGTGGGACGAGCGTGTCCATTTTTGCGTAACTACCGAATTGATGATAGTAGTTTTTCTATGCGTACGATTTATTTGATATGAAAATCTTTGCGTTGAAAATTTTTGTGAAGGGTTTTGACTGATTGGCATATTTATTGAATAACGCACTTGAAAAACCTTGAACTCATTAGGACCTTGGAAAGGTTAAGTAACCCAGTTGAAAGTAAGTGTGTAGAACCTCGACTGTGAAGAGTTGGGCGTTCAGGCGCGTGGCGTGATTATAGGCCGGATGATATCGGTAGCAAAGTCAATGTGTTTGTGGTAATTGGAGGGATTGGCTTGCGGTAACGCATTTTGAGGTTGGTGGTAACCTTTCTTGTTGAGAATCTTATTTTGGGGGTCTTGGTCAACTTTCGTATGTGGGACCCATTAGACACCATAGCGATAATTGTGGTTTTGATGAGGATACTCGACGAGTGAAACTCGAGTGTTGATGTAACGTCCCAAAAATTACAATAAATTTGAACTTTTAAAAATACCATTTTATTAAATAAAACCATAAGTGTTTAGACCCAAATAAACGTTTATTCCAAAACCTCGTTAAGTTAAACAACCAACTCCCTTAAAACAGCGAAAACTAAAATAAGTCTAAACTTAAAGTCTCAAAATAATAATAGTGAAAGATCTTCTCAACGCGCCAGTGTGTACCGTCACGCCTTGCTGCCACTCGTACAATTTTCACTTTTAGTCCCTAGGTTTTAAAACTAAGCCATTCTTACCCCAAGAAATTATGATTTTAACAATTAATCCAATTCTCACAACATTTACTCATTTTAGTCCTTGCCGCCACAAACCCGTTAATAAATCGTTTGGAGAAAATATTAAAACCATAAATAATAAAGAAATATCCAAACCGGGACACGGGCTTTACAACTTTCCCCCGCTTGAATTAGACTTCGTCCTCGAAGTCTACGTCCGCAAATAGCTCCGGATAGTTCTCCCGCATCTCAACCTCAGGTTTCCAAGTCCACTCGGAATCCTTTCGGTGCTTCCACTGGACTTTCACCAATCCAATTACCTTGCTACACGAGGCCCTCGTCCTCCTTTCAATAATAGCGATCAGCTTCTACACATAATTAAGCCGCTCGTCGATCTGAATATCCTCAAGAGTCTGAACAATACGCTTGGCGACATCCCTAACTGGAATCTACATTTTCTCACACCGTCAAAAAATTTATCGAATACTTTTCTTACCAACAAAATCCTTCAAGTACACCGTATTTATGATCGGAAGAACACTCCAACCACTGGAATCATTCCTAGTAAAACGACTTCGGTTGTCTCCCAACCTTAGATGTTCCATACATCCTGATTCAATTTCAAGCTCTAACCATTCTAAAGTTGCTCACCAATATACCCTACAGGATACTCGAATCCGATCATTCCTACCATTAACTGTCGATTAACTTCCACGAGTTCTAATAGACTCCCAAAATTTATCTCACACGAATCATCAAATCAGCAGGTTTATAAACACACACGAAGGTCATTCCACCATAACCATTCATCACAAGTAATCATCTTAGGGTTACTACTACCATTACCATGATTATTTTAAAATCGGCTACAAATCTCCGATTACACTAAAAGGTGTTTGGCCTCAAGCCCAAAAGTCGACACCTAAATATACCACTTACCTCATATAGGTTTTGCGCATTTATTCTCTTAGTTGCAAAGGGCATCATTCCCTTAACCGATACCATTCAGCCTACAGTACCAACACGCGTGGAATACCCAACCTTCCACCGTCGACGTATCCTCCACACTCGCTCTACGAAGCCAAGTTACACCGTATCGAGGATACACCTTGACGTCTACCTCCCAGGTAACGCCTCAAGGCCCGGCACATCGGAACTACCTCCCAGGTAAGTGCCCAAGACTATATCCTCCTAGTGCCTACTGGAAAGTCAAAGTCATAAAACATGAATACCGGGGTCCCACCCCGAGATACCCAACCGACCATTACCAACGACTGACTAACATGCCTATGGATCCAATGCAATATAGTCTACCAACAACATGCCTATCCCGAAATGACTCACTCACCCAAGCATGTAACTACTCAACGTGCAAAAAAAATGCAAAACGGTGCAACAAAAGCAACCCATCAACAAGACTCCACATTGAGCCATTAAAACCAGGCAATTGGCCCATGACTATCTCAAAGTCAAAACCAAGCAAAATGCTCCACGCTTGCTAGACCCATATGTCGGTCAAAAACGCGTTTAAACAATTTTTAAGCAAGCAATACTCTAAAATCAACATTAACCCTAAAACTCATCACGGGTAAAAAAAAAAATTCCCAAAGGACTCACACCCTTATAATTCTCAAAATGACACATAACACTTAAAAGTGCATTTCACAAATGGTTTACAAAATCGTTTACAAAATATTCTCAACACCAAAAAATTTCATCTCAAATAGCTCGTATGCAATACTATTATCAGTTCGGTAGTTACGCAAAAATGGACACGCTCGTCCCACTTATGAAAATCATGATGAAAATCATTCTATTGCAGTTCAGTTTACTCACAAAACGCAAAGCGTAACAAATAATTTCTTTAAAATGAACCGCCTCGATTCCAGTATGGATTGACTCATGACATGCACTTAAAGTAACCGCTTGACCTTAAACAGGGTGCGACAAAGGTGTGCACATAATTTTAAAATAAGTTTCACGACATTTGATTCCAAAATTTCTCTTTTTAATCACAAAATGACGTGGCACAGGGTTCACCAACAAATTTTTCGCGCGTCAGCTAATCACACAAAACGATGAAACGGTTTACAAATATATTTTTGTTAAAACACAACTGTCTTGTGTAAGTTTCAAACTTGAAGACAGAAACCAATCCGCTTCCATCATATAAAAATATCGACTAAACCCTCATAAAATCTCAAACTGGGGGTAGGCATGCAAGCTTGTAACACTTCCTTAGAAATTTCTTGCAATGACACACATGCAAAATATTCCTGACACAACTGCACACAACAATGTATTTTCCAAAAACTAGGAGGAAACAGTTGCTAGTAAATGGTTGACACCAAAAAGTCAAACCGACTTCAAATCTCGAATTGTACTAACGGTGCACGTCAATGTTTGAAACACAAGAAATTACACGCACCATAGTTTTGTGCAAACAATTTTCTAAAATCTTAATCACGAAGCATCTTCCTCAAGGTTTCGTACTTGGGACATATAACGTCAAAACACCATAGTTTAAAATGTATTTGTCAAAAATGCTCAAAATACTCGTTTCCTCGGAAGCAAAAGTTTTTAATTTTCCTAAAATAATCGGCAATTCTAAATTAACCGAATGTCAACAATCTACGCATTTATATTTTCAAAATATAACACATTGTAAACGTATGCATGATATTCACAACACTAAAACACTCCTTTGACCAAATGGTCTTTCATTCCGACAAGAAGAAACTAAAACATTTTCATGCACGACTCGTTTATCAAATGTCAAGAAACAAAGGTTACCCGAGTATGCATACCCCTAAGTCGATATAGCGCATTTTCATGGAAATGATAATAAAACATTTAACTGACTAAAAGCGCACCAAACAACTCATTATGAAATGTTACCAAAATATTATTCCATGCATCACTTAAGTCAAGTATAAATCAATCCATACACTGAATTATTTGCAATAAATTACTTAGTAACACAAACTTCATGAACCTCAACGAACTCAATGACTCTAAGTCAATAAAATAGCACCATGCATTGTGCCCCCAAAGTCAAATTGCTAAAAGCAAAATCATGAATGAGGCGCCAAAATCCCAAAAATCTCTTTCCACGGTAAAACCATAAAACAACATTGTTTAACAAACTCATATTAATCAAATCACCAAAATAGTTTTATACAGACATCGTGGAATGTAACTTTCCGTCTCAACTGTAACATATGTGGAGGAGTTCCAATGTTAAAGTCACAAGCCGTAGTCACTTGCCCAACATTTTAAACACCACAAAACACGGATATCATCTTACCCGAAAGAACCGTTGGAAAATAACAACATGAAACAAATTCTAACAAAGTTTGCAACTCCCGTGATAAAACGATTTCATGTACTTTCAAAACCATAATTCGAAATCTTGTGTGTGTGCTGAACATTTCCCAAAATTCCAAAACACAATCCATAAAAGGATTGGAAACACAAGAATTAGTTAATGCAATTTTATTTTCAAAATAAACTTTGTGCATGACTCAGTCGGCATTCAACGTCTCAACTCATTTCCCTCCAAATCTCTCCGGTCCACAATCGTCATCCGGACATTTAAACCTCTTAGGCAAGTTGGGAAATTACGTCAAATAATCCTTACGGTTTTTCCTCAATTCAAAGTCGGCTCAATAAGCCTATGATTCTAGCACAACCATCAATCTTGACCCGAAATGGCCTATCTAAAACAAACCTCGTCCTTATCGTCACTCCAAGTGATTAATACTAGAATCGTCCTCCTATTCCAACGACTACTAGTTTAGAACCTTCTTCACTACCCCAACGATCATCACATCAAAGCAATTCAAGTACACACATGTACTAATAGGTTTACCATTGTTGTTCCTCCTTGTGATGGCCATTCTGGTTAGATATTACAACGAGTGATTAGCACACAATAAATCCTGCTAACTACACTCACGCTCAACTCATCGGGTTCCCCGTGACTTTTCCCGACCCGAACACGGATCCTGTGCTTTAGATAGTAGGAGCTCTACTACTATCCTCCACACCTATCCTTGCTCGTTTCGAGTCTCATCCCGGAATGCCCAAGTAGTTTCTTGCCGATAGTTCTATTCCATATGCTCGTACCCACATATGTCAACACTCTTCCTAGCTTACTAGGAATTTTACCCCATCCCCCTACCCTTGCTATGACGAAGCCCCCACTAGTCATGACGAGTCGCCTCGCAAATGCGCAGTCGCATACAGTGTGAAATCAGATAGACATTCGAATAAAAGATTCTATCCTACAACGGTTAGACTCAAACAAGAGCTGCGCAATAGAACTAAATCAAGCATTCTAAGGCTATTTGGTTTCTACTGCATACAACTTATGAGGCATTCACTTAACAACCTATCAAGACTAGCATAAATTCCTACTAGCAAGCAATAACCATGCACTCATGCAAAACAGTGTAATTAACACCAGGCAATCTAGCATACATACTCCTATGTGCTAGAAGCAATAAATTACACTAAATACTCTACCTTTTCCTTTGGCATCGGCTGACTGTACACACTGCGCCTTCGATCACCGTTTCTAAAACGCACATTTCATTTCTTTTATTTTCTCAAAAAAAAAATTAAAAGAAAACTCCATAGCCGCAAACTTGAGTTCAAACACACCGAAATGTGTTTGATTCGCTCAAGCTGTGCTCTAATACCAAGTTGTAACGTCCCAAAAATTACAATAAATTTGAACTTTTAAAAATACCATTTTATTAAATAAAACCATAAGTGTTTAGACCCAAATAAACGTTTATTCCAAAACCTCGTTAAGTTAAACAACCAACTCCTTTAAAACAGCGAAAACTAAAATAAGTCTAAACTTAAAGTCTCAAAATAATAATAGTGAAAGATCTTCTCAACGCGCCAGTGTGTACCGTCACGCCTTGCTGCCACTCGTACCTGAAACAGTAATTTATAGAGAAAGGGTAAGCACGAAGCTTAGTGAATTCAAACACGTACGTAAAATAGCAATCATATGAACACCACTCCTATCAGTAGATAGATATAACCATTAACACATGCCAGTCTAAGAACACAAGCAAACTCAAGCAAGAACACATGTGTATGTATCCATCGGTCTCCCAGAATTCATACAACACCGGTACACGTATCCCTCGGTCTCCCCGAGTTCATACAACACCCATGTACGTATTCCTCGGTCTCCCCGAGTTTTATACAACACCCACGTACGTATTCCTCGGTCTCCCCGAGGCCTCGGTCTCCCCGAGGCCTCGGTCTCCCCGAGTTTTATACAACACCCAAAGTCTTATGCTAGACACTAACACAATCAGATATTACCCACAACCAAATCAGCTAACACACACGAGCTACCGCAATGCACATATAATCCCTGTCCTACGCAGTGAGAGAACTCACCTCGAATAGCAGTGCAGAACTCCACGAACAGCAACAAGAACCCGTCCACTCCAACTCACTTCTTTACGCCTAAATAAGTGTTATAAAGGGTCAATACGTAGCCCCAACCCGAAATTACAACTACAAGACTAAACGTACAATTTCCAGCTTTTGGTCCAGAAATGCAGGTCTGTTCGTGACCTGTTTAGCCCCCTTAATCCCATCAAACCAGAAATATCATTCCATAAATAGAAGGTTCTATGTCTTAGGTTTCCAGGGACATATCGCACGCGTTCATACGAGGTCCCTATTATTTTATACGAATTTTCTAAGACCGACTATCCAAGCTGTGAGTTTCGGACCAGTCTGTACAAATTGCTAATTTGACCCTATCTAGAAGCTTTATTAATTTTTCTGTAAAACATAAGAAACCTACTCAACATAATTTGTGAGATTTGGGCACTGGTTTCACTTTAATCCGAGCTTCCTAGATTATTCTACGGATTTTACAAAACAGGGACAGATTAGACGATTTCACATAAAATGATAACACGTTTTCGATTTAGAGTTTACGCGATTGGGGTTACGGCTTTAGGTCACTAAGGGCTGGACTAACCCAACACCACCCACTGCCACCTCCGGCAGTGGCGGTCGACGGCAGTGTGGGGGCGGCAGCCACCACCTACGGTGGTGGTGGTTTAACGGAGAGCTCCGACGAAGTAAGGAAAACGGGTCAGCTAACCCATCTCGAGCCACCCACCCCTACACCCGCACTAACCACAGCGACCCCACCACCACAGCCACCGAGTCAATGGTGCACGGCGGCAGCACGCCGGCGGCAGCCATGGCTGCGGCGGCGGTGGTGGTTTCTTGGTGGATTAACGGCGACGAAAAGAAAACGATAAGAAAAGGGAAAACCTTACATCTCGATCAAAAACGCAGCAGCACACGGTAATTCGTCGGCTCCTTCTCCCTCTCTCGCTCTCTCGCTGCTTCTCCCTCTCGCCGGCAGCCGTTAGCGGCTGCGATGATGGTGGTTTCTCGCGGTGGTTGGCGGTGGTCTCGCGGTGGCAGCAAAGAAGGAAGGGGAGGCTAGGGTTTGCGATGGTTTCTTGTTGGTGTACGACGCAAGGAGAAAAGGAAGAGGGAAGAGGGGGTCGGTTTCTTATGGGCCGATCCCCATGCAAGCCTTTTAACAATTTTCACTTTTAGTCCCTAGGTTTTAAAACTAAGCCATTCTTACCCCAAGAAATTAGGATTTTAACAATTAATCCAATTCTCACAACATTTACTCATTTTAGTCCTTGCCGCCACAAACCCGTTAATAAATCGTTTGGAGAAAATATTAAAACCATAAATAATAAAGAAATATCCAAACCGGGACACGGGCTTTACAGTTGAGTCTGGGGTGACTCAAAGTTGATGGTACATCTAAGTGTCAACTTTTGGGGCTTGAGGTCAAGCACCGTTAGTGTAATCGAGGGATTGTAGTCCGATTTTGAAGAAATGTTGGTAAGGGTTGGAGAAATCTTAAGATGCTCATTGGTAATAAAGAGACTTAGAGAAATGATTTGATGGTGTGATTAGAGAATCTGTCAATTGGATGATTGTTGATTGAGCACATCTTTGGAGGATTGTGCAATTAATGAGTCGGTAATGACCGTTTGGGTTGGAATTGATATTACCGTTGAGAATAAATACTAGTTCGGTAGTGAGTCTATTTGGGAGTTTGAATATGTCGTTGAGAAAGTATGGGTCACTTAAGGTTGGGAGACAACTTAAATCTGGTGGTCGAAAGCCACTCTAATAGCTTAGGCCTTCAATTGAATGTGGGTGTTTTATGCCTAAACGGGGAATCGTTGTGAGTAACACCAAGAAGCCGATGTGGGAAATTCAGTGGGAAATAAATTTGAACCGGGTTGAAACCGAGGAAAGTTAGAATGTGTTGGGCGCGGTGGCCATTATTTGTGTGAGAACTGGATTTCGAGGACGAAATCTCTTTAAGGTTGGGAGGATTGTAACACCCCGAAAATTCTAACTCAAATTGTAAATAAGTCCATTTAGATTTATTATAAGGACACGGTGTTGCTTTGGAAGGTGGGTCACGTAATGCTAATTGGATCTCTCGAGAAATTGGCCAAGTTTGGACTCGGTACAAGTCCAGCGAGTATGACACTCGCGAGAGTGACATTGTCACTTTCGCAGTGTCACTTTCGCCAAGAATGTACCGAGAGTTTCGGGAGGGCCATCGAGTATGACACTCGCGAGAGTGACATGGTCACTTTCGCAGTGTCACTTTCGCCGAAAATGTACCGTGGGCATTTTGGGTAGCGGGCGAGAGTGCCCCGGCGATTGTGACATGGTCACTCTCGCGTGTCACAATCGCGAGCGGGCTCCAGAGGGTTTTAAACCCACGACTTCAACTTCCTTTTCATTTTCTATTCCACACCTCTCTCCCTAAACTCTCTCAAGACGAAACCCTAACCCTTCAAAACGATTTTGAAGCCCTTGAAGCCACAAATCTTGTAAATCAAAGTCTTTCCTCCATCTCTTCACAAGAATTCTTAGGTTGAGGTTGGTATTTCTCATCTCATCTCCTTTTGGTTGGAATTTCTACACTTTCTAGGGTTTTACCCAACCCTCACCTAAACCTTTTCCTTTCTTTAGATGAAACGAAGAATGAGGCTCACTTTGGTAACACTAGAAGTGTTTGGTTGGTGGATTCACTTGATGATTGAGGTAATCTTCTCTTCTCTTCATTTTGGAAATTAGGGTTTCGATGTATTGGTTATTTTGGGTGTAATATGTTGGGAGAAATGATTCTAAGTGTTTAGGGAATGATTCTACATGGTTGGATTGTGATATTGATGGTTGGAAATTCATAAATCTAGGTTTTGGAAGTTTTGGCTTGAGGATGCAAACTTCATCAAATGAGCTTACGTTGGAGAAACTCTAGATTTAGCTTAAATCTAGCAAGATGAGTTCAAGTTACTTTGCGAAAACTTTGTACATGCCAAAATGCTATTTTTCCTAAGAGATTGTGTGTTTTACCTGAAAATTGTTGATGTTAAACTATTTGATGAGTTTTATCTATTGAAGTATTAATTGTGGTAAATATTGTAAAACACTACTGTGAGGAATTTGGGAAAAATATGATAGATAAATTATACAAGAAAATGGATTATTGAGTTATGTGATAAATGGAGTCATTTTGTTATGAAAATGCATTTCTTGAATTAAGGGTGTGAGTCCTTTTGGAAAACCCTTTTGTTTAAACCGTGTTGAGTTTTTGGGTTAATGATGGTCTTGTGGTACTGTTTGCCTAAACAATGTTTTAACGAATTTTATGCGATGATGACCGACATTTATGGGTCTAGCAAGCTTGGAGCATTTTGCTCGGTTTTGACTTTGAGATAGTCTTCGGACATTTGTCCAGTTTTGGTAACTCAAGATTGAGTTTTGTTAATGAATTATGTTATTGGGAATTGCATGCTTTGAATGCACTCGTTTATTTATTTGGGGTCGTGTATTGTTTTAGACCTTGTTAGCTATGGATCCATAGGTTGTTGAGTTTCCCAAGTCTCGCGGGCAAGAGATCGAGATGATTGAGCTCAGTTTACGAGGCGTTAGTTTCTTTTGAAGCACGGGATAGGCATCGGGATCCATGATAAGTAAGGCGTGGACCTAGATGGTCGGGTGTCGTCTCATGGGCAGTAAGGTGTAATCCCTAATGTGCTGTTGTGGATTTGGTGACCCAACGTATAGACCTGGAGTGGTTGAAGTTGGGGGCACCCTAGTCTCGTGGGCAATAGATCTGGAGTGATTGAGCTCAGTGTTACGAGAGTAATCCACGTGGGTGTTTTATTGCATAGTAAGTGACCCACTTTGGTGTTCCGTCACGTGCGATGTTGTAACATCCCAAATTTTCATTATTGTTATTTAAAAGAGAATTGGAAGTTGATTGTATTTTGGATTAAACCTTGAATTATGTTGTAATTTATAATTCAATAGGGTTAAAATACAAGGGTTTAAAGTTTGGTGTTGTTTTGAGAAATAATGGATACTAGAAGGTGTATTTGGTCAATTATGTAAAGTGTGTATGGATAAAGTAGCTGAAAATCAGATATTTTTCTTATTTCTTGTTTGGGTCAGTTTGGAGAAACAAAAAGGGCAGAGAGATAGAGAAAAGAGAGAAAAGGAAGAAAAGGAAGAAAGCAAGGGTTGTCTTCATTTTGGTAAGTAATTGACTATGGGTTATGATGAAATCTGTTGTAGTTATATGTGTGTAAACGATTTTGATTTTGGAATAGGTATTTGGAATCATAAACAACAGATTTGAAGAATCAGATTGTGCAAAGTGGGTATAACTTCTTTAAAAGGTGAGTTCATTTGTTGTTTGCATAAATCAGTGTTTATATGTTAAATTAAACCTTGAAATAGCTGTATAAATTGTTTATGGACTGTATGGGATGGTTGGAATGAGCTGAATAGAACAGACATAGGTTGGAATCGAATTAAAGGGCTGCAGGTCGAGTTGTCCGGACGAAACCACGTATCTGGACACCTCTGTGATGAATGTTTCCGGACGCGACAAAGTTATCCGGGTAAGTTTCGAATTACTTTAGTTTTCCGGATGAATATAGTTATCGGACGGTATCCGGATTGTTTTAGTAACCGGGTGTTGTCCGGATTAGATCAGTATCAGGAAAGTTGTGTTATCCGGAAAAGTTTAGTTGTCCGGATAGTCAAAGTTATCCGAAAACCCCTGTTGTCCGGACACTTTTGAGAAATTGAGAAAGGTTAGGTTCTGATGTCTGGATGCAATTCTGGATGTTTTTGTCTGGTTAAGTTTTCTAAAAATTTTCTAGGGGCGCTGCCCCCAGACCCCGCAAGGGCGTTGCCCCCGTGCTAAGTCGCCGAAGGGGGGGGGGCATTTGAGGATGAAGATATGATAGGTTACCTATTATTCTTAGATTTGAGAATATGATATGAGCTGTAATATGTTGTTATGCATATACGTTAGTAAAGTGTGATGGATCCATAGGCAATAGTGTTTGGTTATGTGCACGTGGAATAGATGAAGTTAGTCATTATTCTGATGTGTGTAGTACTAATGGTTATGTACACGTAGAATAAATGGATATTAATCTTTATTCTGATGTGTGTGAGAAAATGGTTATGTACACGTAGAATAAATGAATATTAATCTTTATTCTGATGTGTGTGAGAAAGTGGTTATGTACACGTAGAATAAATGGATATTAATCTATATTCTGATGTGTGTGAGAAATCGTGGAATAAACGTAATTCCCGTTTCTAAAAGATATGTGGAAATGAGCAAGTGTACGTGGCAATTTCTGGAATGCTGAAATGGGCAAGTGTACATTGCAATTTCTGGAATAAGAGCATTACTCTAGAATCAGTGAAGATTCGTAGTGTGGCTCCGAGACATGATATGATGATGGAATTATGGTCAGTCATATTCATGGAATTGGGTAAAATCGTGTTAACGGAATAGAGTTACACGTATGGTAAGAAAAAGGGTAATCAGGTTTGTATTACTTATTTACATTGTTTTTGCAAATGTTATTACGGAAACGAATGTTCTCACTAGGCGTTGGCCTAATCATTTCAAATGATGTTTTCTTACCAGGTACCAGCTCGGGAAATTAAAGGGTTGTGGGACGAGTGTTTTGGATTAACAAGGAAGTCAATTAACTGAAGGAGATTTTGAGGGATTGCTTAGATAACTTAGTTAATCTTATTATAGTGACATAATTAGATTAATAGGTCATTTGTAGAATCCTGTATCTGTAAAGGTACTCTTGATGAATAGTTCACTTGCTATTTATGTAAGTTTGAATTTTATATTATCATAACTTGTGGAAATTTGAGGTTCAAATTAGCCCGGAATTTGGGGCGTTACAGATGTATACGGGTCTCCCCCATCACCGAAAGGTATTGTTTTGGGTAATTGTTGCTACTCATGTTTTCGGTGACGTGTTATATTTATATGGATTGTTTTCCATGGTATGTAAGTTGTAATTTATATCTCATCCGTGAGCGATGTTTTGGGTATTTGTGTTTATTCATGTTTTCGGTAATGTATCATAATTATGAGAATTGCATTTCCACGTTATATGAGTTATGGATTATGTTTTATCCATGTTCGGGATGTTTTTGGAATAAGGACAAGTCGAATAATGGATTTAATTGTTTTGAGTATCAAATGGTATTTCACCCTATCACGTTAATTTTGAGAATGAGTCTATTTTGGAAATCATATTGCATTAAAGATTTCATTTATGGGAATGGTGGGAATTGGAAAAATGGATGATTTGCATTTAAAGTAAACTCTTTTGGGATCATGACTAAAAAACTACACCTCTCATTTGATTTATGATTTCATATAGTCATGATAAAATGCTTGAACTCACTAGGCGTAAGCCTAACCCTTTTTAATTGTCGGCATGTGCAACAGGTTCAGGTTGGGGTAGCTCTAGCTACATTGTGAAGTGGCGAGTGCTAGTAGATTGCACGAGAGGTGACTTGATTAGTGAAGTATTCCGCATTTGTTTGGACTAGCAACTTGTGGTGTTAAGTAACACCTGATTAAGTTATTTTATTGTACACTTATAATGTTTTAAATTCCGAGGTATTTTAAGGAATGAATTGTAGAAGCGATTATATCTATTCTGGTTAATTTTATTGAATTTTGATGTTAGTTGCTCCTTCCAAATTTGAGGGTGTTACATCCAGCTCCTAACACCTCTTCGTCCTCATCCTTTAGACGAAATGGATCTTTCCTTATATCCAACACATTGACCGATCATGGGAGTGCTAGTCGGATGCGCTTTGTCCATATTAAGTCGCTTGA
The DNA here is from genome assembly GCA_033807775.1 of Saussurea involucrata. Classification (NCBI taxonomy): domain Eukaryota; kingdom Viridiplantae; phylum Streptophyta; class Magnoliopsida; order Asterales; family Asteraceae; genus Saussurea; species Saussurea involucrata. The sequence continues at coordinate 229,633,393 of CM066314.1, forward strand.
TCATTTTCTGGACATATGCGGATTGGTGGATTAATATTCCTCAAACTCGGTGTCGTAGCTCAAGTATCTAGACAAAACCAAGTTTTCCCACGATCTTTCATCTCAAATTCAGATTTCAAGTAGCTTGTGTTTTCTCTTATTTCATCAAGAGTGCCTATTATGTTCATAACATCGACATATAGAGCTACTATGAAAATCTGGGAATTGTTTTCTTATATAAATACGCAAGGGCACAGTTCATCGTTCTTATTTATCGTTTTCCAATCAAGTATTCACTCAAGCGAGTATACCACATCTGCATATATTGCTTTAATCTATAAAGTGAGGGTTTCATATTTATTGTAATCACATTTCATAGTTTAAAGTTACTTGATATTGGTATAATGCCATCAAGCACTTTTATATCTCTGAATTTAGGTCCCCATAGAGATATGTAGTAACTACATCATTGAGTTTCAATTTCCAGTCCTTCGAAAACTACTTGGCTAATTTAATTAGTAGAACGATGTCCATAACAAGAGAGTAAGTCTTATTGTGGTCAATCCAGTGCGTTGTGAGAAACCTTTTTCCAAAGGAGAGCCTTATATATTATGACTTAATTATTCTCATTACGCTTCCCTGACAAATGATTTATCTATGTCATACAGGCTTTACACTTGGTCGGTTAGCACTACCGAACCAAATACCTGTTCATTTGTCAAATAATTATCCTGGATTGCTTCTTTTCATTTAGGCCAATTTGCTCTTTTGTTGATATTCTTCAACTGAGCATGGTTCAATGACATCGTGCTCTATTATCTCATAAGCAACGATATATGCAAATATATCATCATTTAGTATTTATGATCTGTCCATCGACTCGTATTCATTTGAGATTTCTTTGATCTCTGGAATCTAGTGTAACTTCGGAGCGTCCTCCAGTAATGATTCATAGACATAGATTTAATCAGAGATAATCTCATGTATTGATGATATATGGTTGTGCCTTACTCTTATCTTCCTTTAGATGAGTATTTATCGAACCAAGTAGCTTCCCCCATTTCCTTTTGGGAGCTACGACCTCAACCACACCTCCACCATGTGTAATTGCAACGTACTTCCAACGACGTTGTGCCCTTGTTTGGGGACTTTTGACCTTGCGAGTATGTTTGCAGCTCGTATATGTGATCTTGTCACTCTAGATAATATTAAACATATCAGGTATCGAGTCTGATTCGTTTAACTTCAACTTTACATTGTGAAGTTTTTTTTGGGGGATCAAAATGAGACACAATTGATATATTCAATGGCACTTCCTGTCGTTCCCATGGAAAATCCTTTTTCCTATCTCCCCCTAACGACAGGAAGGTTGTCTCATCAAAGTGACAACCCGCAAATCTAGCGGTAAAGGGATCACTCGTCAAGGGTTCTAATTAGCGGATAATTGTTGGGGGTTCATATCCAACATTTGATGACTCGTCTTTAAGACCCATTTTGGTATGTTGTGGGGGCGTAATTGGCACATATACAACATAACCAAACATACGTAAATGTAAAATATCAGGCTTATATCCAGTTACCAACTGGTACGCATAAGTTTAGTTGGTTGGTTGTGGGTCTAAACACGAATAAGTAAAGTTGCATGTAATATTGCATTACCCCATGCAGATGTGGATAAATTGGTGCGCATAACCAATGCCCTAGCTACCATCCAAATTCTTTTGATGACAACTTTTATCATTCTACGAGACCATTTTATATATATGCATGTGGTACAAATGCAATAATCATCAAATCCTTATGATGTAAATTCTCCAGCATTCTAAGTCATGTAGACTTGATGAGAAAAAATCAGGGTGGTGAGTCCTTAAACGTATAATTAATGTAGGAGTGCAACATTTCATGTGGACTATAATACGACACGTGTTCATCGTGTCAAAACCAGAACCATAAAGTACTTTAATGGCCCGCATTCTGGATGTTTATGTCCATAAATATCACCTTGTATTCGTTGTAAGAATGAAATATTTTTATATTATGTCCTTAGCTTTAGGATGGTCTCATTCCTGATTTGGCTAAGGATCAGGGTATATAAAAGTTCTAGGTATTAGAGAGGGCATGTTATGATGGTGGTGTTGCTTCTTGTGCAGTAGACGTCAACAGTTACAGTTTGGTTAATTCCCTCGTTTTATCTTTCACTCGAAAGAGAATGTATCTAAGTATATTTTGCAATACATAGATCACTATGTCATGACCATGGTGCCCCCACGTGGTCATGCCGAAACATATATGTGTCATTGTTCCAAAAGTTCTTTATTGGTGACAAAATATGATTTACTAACATAGATAATCCATTAATCTAATACATTAATTTCCTCTAATATATTTTGCTTTCATATCATTAGAGTTGATGTACATATACCCATTTTCATTCTTATAATATGATTGGTACGAATATTTTAACAAGGTTCATATTGATATAGTGTTCTAGCAACAAGTGACAGTCCATCGTCTAAGTATTTAGAGGAATTAAAATAATTAATTAAATGAAAATAATCTATTTCTTATGATTGTATGAGATGCCACAAAAAACAATCAAGTTCTCCTCGATACATTCCTACATGGAACGAAGAACGTTGAGAGTTTTGCATTTGTTTTTGATGTGATCATTTACATCTCTAATGGTTATAAACTCAGGTGTATATATACACAAATACAATTAATTTGATAGTTAAAGTGTATTCAAATAAACTTATACTTAACCAAACTTAGATATGACATAGTTCATTTATAACTTGTCCCATTTTCTACTAGGAGTTCGTTCCCGACTCTTGCCATGAATTTGACCCTTTCCACAACCTTGTCCATATGGTACATATTTAGCATATGTGTGTGGATTAATATGTTCAACTCACTATCCTTTGGAGTTCTTTCCACCTCCAACGCTTGCCTTATTAACCCCAAGAATTTTCTTTATCCGGGTATGTCTAGCGTTTGTTAAAAAAAACATTGCTACAACTCTTAACCACTTGCATTAAGTTAATGAGTTTGTTAAAGATTATATTGCAGCTTATACTGTTTCATTAGTATGATTGGTGATATAGGAAAGATGAAAAGATGTTATGATTCACATAATCTTTTGTGAGTTCCTTGCCACATAGATTGAGATACATTTTGAGACATGACATTTCTTTGTCAAAATCAGTTACCTTCTTGTAATCAAGTAAGTAGGTTTCTTTCCACTGTATGATTAGTTTGAGAAGTATATGGTACTGAATATTCCCGAATTTCCTTTTTGGGACTACCCACAGTTCTTGGGGGTTTCTAGTTATTCTCTCTGAAGGTTGTGACTGATCTATCGTCTCAAAAGTTTTAAAATATTTACTTGTATCTTAACATCTAGTGTTTTTTCTTTATGGTCAAAATGGTTCGATGACTTTTGCGTATTTTCTTGTGTTTTTTCGAACCTATCTTATGGTAATCAAGTACTTTTGATTCAAAGATGTCGTAGAGAACGGATAACATATTATTTTCTAAAATAGTGAATTATGGTTTATACTTATTATGTTATGCATGAAATTTCATTATCATAATAATATTGGATTTTTGTATTCTTATATTTTGTTGATAATACTTCATCAATATTTCAATTTGCGAATAAAAACCACTCAATCTATTGGATCTCCAGGTAGTAGGGGAATCACGTGGATTTCTTAAGTCCCTACAAACCTTAGGGTTATTTACACCCGTTTGACAAAATCCAAATCGATATCTTGCGATTTAATTAATTTGAATATAACATTGTTAATTATAGAGCTTTTGGCAGGAGGCCGAAAAGAATATGAGTTTGGCATATGAAGCCAATTTTAATGTTTTAAAACCATAATAGTATTTTAAGAGATTTTGTCATTAGACAAATAAATAATGGTTTTGACATAAAGTCAAATTCAAACTTTTAACATCTTAATAGTATAGCTTTTGGTAAAAGACCAAAATATATGGGGTTGGAAGTGTAACTTCCAAAAATTATTTATAAGATTGGAATTAATGAGTAGGAATTCATGATCAAGATAGACATTTGAATTATAACCATTATGAGTTAAGATAAACAACGGAATAAGATAAAACATTTTCAAATAAATAAAAGTAATATAAGTAAATAATATTAACAATTAACTTAAACACATCCAACAAAACAAACTAATAAAAGAATTACACTAGATCAATTAAAAATACAAATGTGTCAATAATGTTGTGAAGGTTTGAATTAAAATAATATCAAATTAAATGTTGCTACGTCGAAAAATAATTAAATAACATACCAATAAAATAAATTAACTATCATAATTAGAATACCTAAATGGCTAAGTGTAAATTACTAGCTCAAATTAAGTTACAAATCAATAGTTTTTAAATTACATATAGGCAAAAATAATTCAAATAATATTGATCTAAATTAGTTAACATACCAAATATAATTTGAGTATGTGTGAAAAGAAAATTAGAAAGAAAATATAGATATCTATACCATATCAAACACATGGAATGAAAAATCCTACCCACAAATATAACTTATTCCTATCTTAATTACAATTTATAATTTATAATTGATAGTTACTTGAATAAAACAATTAATTTTAAAACTTTATATTCAAATTAAACTTGAATCTAAATATAAAACAACCAATTATCAAGACAAATATTAATCAATTATAAATATTAGAATAAAAATAATGTAATTGGCTTAAAATAGTGAACATCATTAACAAGATTAAATTAACCACTTAAGTACCAAATATATGCTTAATATAATAAGTTAATAACAATATCATGTCTAAAAGAATAAAAATTATATCATCACAATTAAAATTAAGTTATGTTGAATCAAAACCAAATTAATTTACAACATAATATCTCAATATGTAAATTAGAAGAAAAAAAACTTGCTATAAAATAATACCTTATAAAATTATATACTTAATAAACAGGTAAACTAATCTTTTTATATATCTCGGTTGATTTGATTATTACCAAAATAAATTGATTTTTTTAACGTATCTATCCAACAAAAGTTTTAAAAAAAATCTCATTTTTTCTTTTTACAATCTGTGTGTAAGGTACCTATCATAAAACTAACAAATAGCTTCTTTTTTTAAACATAATTAACAAATATCACACAATATTCATATGTTCTAAATGTGATAACATAGATATGCAACAACATAATTTTAATCAGTTCATTAAGATACCAAAGGTAAAGGAAAAGAAAACGTACCAGTTTTAATTAATTCAATAATTGCGTGAACGGCCAATATGCTTGATTATCTCAAAAGTCCCCAAATTCTTGATCCATGATAATAAACAAGCACAAATTCTAGTTTATATATATAAAAATAACAAGCCGAAAGAAAACTTACTTGAATTTGTGACCAACGTAACAAGATTATGTAGGTAGGCAACGAGCAACGGACGAAACAACCATTTAATTATATTGAACTCTGAGCTTGCGTGCTGATAACGTGTTAAAGGAAAAACGAAACATAACACAATAGAATGGAGAGAATGAATCGTAATTCTCATTAATCATAAGCCCTTTATATAGGGAGGAGTTTACAACGAAAAGGAAACATTAATTATGGTAATATCTAATAGTAGGAAAATATTCTTTCAATCACTTTCTTTTGATGATGGCACATATCCTTCAACACTTTGTTAGAATTTTCTCATTTATTACTAGAAAATCATCACATTTCTTTATGGCCATTTATTAAATTAGTTAGCTAGATAGTAGTTAAGATTAGTAATCTCCTCTTCACATACTTCAGAGCATCGTTGGGGAGATTCATGAGACCATCTCATCATGAAAAACCACTTTGTTTTTTCACACCACCATTGAAAGAAAGAGGTCCATGCCTACATGGCATGAACCTGTTTACCCTTAAGACTATCCACATTGATGATCTTATTTTTTAGATCGTGAATAAGACAAAAACATTTTTTTAAAAATAAATAGAAAAGAAAATTCATCAAACCAATCTCAAGCAATCCGCCTCACTCAACAAACCAAGATCGGTTGAGATTGTTGTTTTATTTTTAAAAGAAATTGACACATGTCATGATTTTATTGGTTGGTTTAGATTTTTATTAAATAAAACTTATTTTATTAGAAAATTGACTTTAACAAATAAATTAAAAATTAAAAAATATACCAAAATTCATGGTTTTCAATTCCCTACAAATAGAGACCAATGTTGACATATTTTCACCACACTAATTTTATGTATAAAAAATATTGTATAAAAAATATACCAAAAGTATATGTATAAAAAATAAAATATATAATTTTTGTAAAATAATATTGTAGATTAGATTGGATTGTAGGGGATTGTGGTTGGAGTATGAAAATTTTGAGATTGGATTGGAATTGAATATTATGTAAGTGGATGAGAGAAAAAGTAATATTTTAATTGAGATTGGATTGATTGAGATTGTTGTTGTGGATAGTCTAAGGACCGCTTCATGTGAACAAATTGGGCCCCACAACACGATAAATTTCATTAAACAATTATTGATTTATTGTTTTTTCTTTTATATTTTTTATACTTCTCATACGTATTGCAGTATAAAAGTAATTTATTTGATAACGCGTATTATAACTATTCTAATTTCAATAAAATTTTATATATCATCATCATTTTTATTTATTATCTTTTATTTTTGTATGGTTTTATTCATGTAATATTTATTTTTATAGCTTTTTAATCATTGTAATTTTTACAATTTTAATTTATAATTATAATAAGTAATTTTTAATTTTTACAATTTTAATTTATAATTATAATGAGTAATTTTTAATTTTTACAATTTTAATATTATAGTTTTTTATTATATAAATCATTAACCGGTCCATAATTAGAAGTAAAAGATTTATAAAATAAGTAGGAAAAAAAACTGATTTAGCAGAAACAAAAAACTGATGTGACAGATTCACGAACCTCTGTAGAAGTTCATGATTGCGGATGTTCTCATATCTCATCTAGGGCTGTAAACGAACCGAACGAACACGAACGGATGCTTGTTCATGTTCGTTCGTTTAACTTAACCGAACAAACGAACGAACACGAACGGTAAACGAACGAGATTTTTTGTGTTCATGTTCGTTCGTTAAGAATTTTTGTTTGTTCGTGTTCGTTCATGTTCGTTCATTAAGAGTTAAACGAACGTAAATGAACGAACATAAACGAACGTAAATGAACGAACTTCAATGAACATAAACGAACGTAAACGAACGTAAACGAACGACTTTAAATGAACATAAACGAACAAACTTAAATGAACATAAACGAACGAACCCAAATGAACAAAAAAACAACCACCGTACTCATCATTTCGTTCGTAAAAAATACCTTAACAAGATGAAAAACCGGGTTAACTTAGGAGGTATAAAAAATAAATTCTACAAGATCAATTTACTTGATGATTTTACACATTAATTTCATATTATACGAATATGATTATATATAAACAGGCATAAACGAACATAAACGAACATAAACGAACGAACATTAACGAACATAAATGAACGAACGTTCACGAACATAAATGAACGAACGTTCACGAACATAAATGAACGAACGAGACCATTATTCATGTTCGTTCATTTAACTAAACGAACAAAAAAACATGTTCATGTTCGTTCATTTATTAAATAAACGAACATAAACGAACTTCCCGCCAAACGGTTCATGAACGGTTCGCTGAACGTTCGGTTCGTTTACAGCCCTAATCTCATCCCTCTCCACCAAATCACCAATCATATTGCCACGTCAACACTTATTTGAAGAGAGAAAATAAAATGGAAAAAATAGATAAATGTATATTAAATAAAAATACAAAAATGTCTTTAAATAATTGGTGGCAGGAATGAAAACTTTTCATTCAGTAAGAAAACATAAACTCAAGTGCAATAATTTATTTACTTTGTGACTCATTTATATTTGACCATCTTTTATCATCCGTACGATGGTAAGAGTGACATATTTGGTCCCATTGTATACATTTTTCTTTGAAAAAAAACAATTACTGAATTTCAATCTCACATTTACTATCAACTTTTATTTATAATATTAAACAGAAACTCAAATTACCCAATACCAACTATATATTAAATGAATCAATTCAATACCTAAAAATGAATCAAACAAAACAATACATGATATAGTTAAAAAAAATCCAAGACACAAGTAAATTTACATTATTTCTAGGGGTGCTTAAAAACTCGATCAACTCAACCCAACCCGACGTGAAATAACCCAACCCGACGTGAAATAAGTCAACCCGAAGCAACCCGATATCCGATCAAGTTGTAAAATCTTCAAACTGTAAGTATTGGGTTGATATCGAGTTATAATAATTTGAACCCAACCCAACCCAACCTGATGAACCCGATATACTTTTATTTCTTGAATTTAATATGATTGTTAAGTCTACTAATATGTACATTAGACAGTTACACCATTACGTACCCCATTTATATATATATATATAGAGAGAGAGAGAGAGAGAGGAAAGTTTATCTAAAAACTCAAATTCAGTTGTAAACGTGAGGACAAATCTCGTCCATTGATCGCGCCTCCTTTGTTGACTTTTTATTTTCTTTTTTGATTAAAAAACTTTTACCTCCTTAAATTTTAAAATAAATTATCTCAAAAATTACTAACATTTTAATCAAACAAATTACATCAAAAAACGAGAATTTCGTGCTCTTCGATATGACATCCATCATGATATATATTTTTTTTCGTTTTAACCATTTTTTACGTGAAATCGTGTATATGTGTTATATTCAGAGTGAATAATACAACATTCGATATGAATAATATATACATTTATTCGAACTGAGTATATAGAATTATTCAGACTGAATATATGGAATTATTCAGACTGAATGAAGACAGATATTAAAAAAGAATAAAACTTATTCATGTCTTGATATAGTTTTTTTTCGTTTTAACCGTTTTTTACGTGAAATCGTGTACATGTGTTATATTCAGAATGAATAATATAACATTATGGATGAATAATATCTACATTTATTCAGACTGAATATATAGAATTATTCAGACTGAATAAAGGTAGATATGAAAAAAAAACAAAATTTAAACATTTATTCGTTTTGAATATCTACCTTTATTCAGTTTGAATATATAGAATTATTCAGACTGAATAAAGGTAGATATGAAAAAAGAACAAAACTTAAACATTTATTCGTTTTGAATATCTATCTTTATTCAGTCTGAATATATAGAATTATTCAGACTGAATAATTCTATATATTCAGACGAATATAATTATTCAGACTGAATAAAGGTAAATTATTCAGACTGAATAATTCCATATATTCAGTCTGAATAATTCTATTACTCAGTCCGAATAAATGTAGATATTATTCATCCCGAATGTTGTATTATTCAATCTGAATATAACACATATACACGATTTCACGTAAAAACGGTTAAAACGAAAAAAAACTATATCATGATGGATGTCATATCGAAGAACACGAAATTCTCGTTTTTTTGATGTAATTTGTTTGATTAAAATGTTAGTAATTTTTGAGATAATTTATTTTAAAATTTAAGGGGGTAAAACTTTTTTAATTAAAAAAGAAAATAAAAAGTCAACAAAGGAGGCGCTGATTCTAATCTGACGAAAATAATTATCTTTATTCAGTATGAATAATTATCTTTTACTCAGACTGAATGATTTTTTTTCCAATTTTACCCCTGCGCGCTAAATATTCATTAAGCCATGGACAGAGTTTTCAACTTATTTACAAAATTGCCACCGTGTTTTTTTGCCACTGATCTCTTCACCGGATTATTAATCAACGGCTGTGGTTTGTCCTCACGTTTACAATTGAATTTGAGTTTTTATTTGAACCCACCCCTATATATATAGAGAGAGAGAGATAGAGGGGGGGAGGGAGGTTCAGGGAAAAACCTCAAATAAATGGAAAACTAAAAAACACTTTATTAACCGTTGGATTAGATGATCTGATGAATGTGATTAGATGTGCGGTTACAACAATATTAATTAAATTAAAAAACCTCACCCCCTGTTTTTTATTCGAAAAAATACGAAAAATGAACAAAATTCGAACGAAATAAATTGCACCAAATAAACGATCATATTTTTCTCGTTAATTTGACATCCATATTGATATACTTTTTTCTCCGTATTTTTGTGGTTTTCTGTTTTCCAGTTATTTAGGGTTTTCCCCTGAACCTGACCCTATATATATATATATATATATATATATATATAGCCTTAAGTTCAATAGAGAAGTCCAAATATTTAGAGAAATAGAGAAGTGATCTTGGCCATTTATTCGATCAAGATCTGTGTGATTCACATATTGGAAAATACAGAGAAGTGATCTTGGACTTTAAATTTTTCATTAATTGCTCCCTCATGCTTATCAGTGAATCTCAATTTTCCCCATCCATATCCAAATTTCTGTATCTTGAAGATATTTTCCAAGGGTTTAAAAGGGGAGCCGAAAGCCTAACAAGAAGTTTGCAGCCCGTATCAGATGTTCTACGTGAGAAGTCCTCTGCACAAGTAACTGCTCTGAGCTAATCTTGAGTTTTTGTTTCTTACAAGATAATGAAATCATACATCTTTAAAGAAAGTTTACATAATGATTTAAAATCAACTAAAGTTTAGTTCTACTACAAGACCGGTGTGTGAATTGAACTTTTAGAAATGGAATCAGGTGCTTATTTTTCTAAAGTGAATTTAGTATCTATAATTATGATGATGTTGAATTGGGTTTTTTGTGCAGGAGGTTGTAAAGTTTGATTTGAAAGCAGAAGGCTTAGTGACAAGTTTTTTTTTGGAAAGGGTATCCCAGGCACAGCCCGGACTAATCCCTGACAATTTTGAAACTTAAAGATGTCTTATCAATGTTGAGGACGCCTGGAATCGAACCCTGGGTAGATGGGATATTCCACCACATCACCCAGGGCGATCAACCACTGCGCTACAACCTGATTGACGGCTTAGTGACAAGTTTGCTTCGGGAAAAACTGTATGTGAAAGAGGTGGTGGCCAGTGTTAGAGGAATCGAGATTCTTAGAGACCTATGCATCAATTGAATTTTTTTAGAAATATTTAGCTAATGCCTATTTTATAAGAAATAATACAAAGCAGGTAGCAAGATTGAGGATTTGAGTATTTGGTTTCATAATCGAATTGCGTCCCGCTGCATCGCGCGGGTACGATGACTAGTTATTTTAAAAGGGTTTATCGAATCATTCAATCTTTATGTTATAAAAAGCTGTAGTTTAACACTTTTTGCTGTTTTTCCAATCTGGGTTTTGATTTTCTTGAAAACCCAATAACAAAAATTCTTCAACTTCATCACATGAGTTCGTAACCATGGGGTTTTTTAGGTTTATGTTATTATATTCAATTGATGTTATTAATATTCAATTGATGCATATGTGTTAGCATATATCTCTTGTATATATCCCAATAGATAATTCCTTTTATTATGAGATTTATCTCTAAAATAGTTTCCTGTAAATATGGAATATCTCAATAAGGGATATCTCCTAAATTGTTTCCTTAGATAAGGTTATTGTAATCTGTATATATTCTTGGGAGAATGGAATGGCAAAGGTAAGCAATTTCTCCAATTCCAACTGAAACAAATGTAAATATTGACTGATATATTATCGAGTCGAGAAATTCTCATTTACTTTAGAATAACTCAATAAACAAATTGTTGGGTTTATTAGAGGATGGATGAAGTGCATGATGGAGATATAGAAGTGTATATCTATTATATGTGTTGCGCAAGTTTCATAAGTCTAGAGTACTATTAACCTCAATGCTATCAAGAAAAAACAAAATCTTCTTTAGGTAATTATATACAAGATGAAGGCTAGCTTTTACATCACTGTGGGATGAATTCTATACGCTACTGTAATTGTTTTAATTTTTTCATGCAACAGGCCATATAAGGAAAAGATTCTGCAACAGAAAAGCATGGAGTTTGCAATTCAACTATGATTATTCATGTACTATATATATTATATATGTGGCTTCAATGGATAACTGTAATCAAGTTTTATTTGTTTAATAAGTGTAACTTAAGATTAATTCATATTATATATGTGTGTGATATCATTAATCTGTAAGGTCTTCGATGATATAAATTTTTTAAATTCGTATATATGCAACATCTATGGCTTCAACTTTCTTTTAACTCAGTTGCAACACCTTGACAAAATTATAACACCTGAAAGTTTGTAGTAAATAGAGGGTGGAAAATAAAAACAATTAAAGCCCCAGTTATTTGTTGTTGAAATGGAAAGTATTGAAATATATTTAAACAATTTTGGAGTGTTAATTATTATTATCGTTGTAACTATCACTACACCAAATGTTGCCTTAGACAACATAGGCTAATTGTTTACTAAGTATCACAATGACTATCAACCCTATTAACTGAACTGTCGAAATCGGATGTTGGTTTGAGAATTGTTTTAAAAACTTAGTAAAACTAAAATAAGACTAAAATCGACTAACGGGAGGTTTTTGGAAAATTTTGATAGAGAAAAGGTTGAGGGTTGGACTTTCTATGGCTATACTACTGAGGAACGAATACCCGAACGATGTTGATTACTGATTATCCCTACGAACCCTAGTTGACAATCACTGTTATTCTTTTTCAAGCAAAACAACTTTTATTTCGAAACTTGTAGGTTTTATCTCTCGAACCAAACCTAGGGTTTGAAAATATTTTAGGTCAACTATTCAGAGCAGAAAGTGATTTGGCTATCTCAGCCCGAATCTCCTTTCCGGTACTTACTTTCTTGATCTAGTTTCTAATTACTTTTCCCAAACTTAATTAAAAACAATGATATTCAATTGAAGGTGATCAAACTACAACTGATAGAAAAAACAGAAATCAAGTACTTCATAGATCTAATCAAGTAAAGTTAATCATTCGGTTACACGTCATCCATCGTAAAATCCATAGTCAATCCAACCCCCAACATCTAAAGATTAGTTCATGTTGGGGTGGATAAAAACATAAGCAACAAGGAATAAAGTGGTGTGTGAATTCATGGTGACGGTAATCGTAACAAAAGTATGATGAATCCCTTCTCACTCGGCTCTAATCCACGTTGTGTAGTGAACTCTCCTCAATCAATCCTCTCTCGCTGCTCCAAAATACGTACAAGTGCTCTGAAAATCGCCCCTGGACTGCCCACCGTCGTGTCTCGAAAACTGGATACCGAATAATGGCCTGAAACCCGATTAATAAAGCTGGAATTCGCGAAACAGTGGCTTACGCGGTTTGTCACGTGACTTGCAAGTCGCGTGGTAAGCCGCGCGTGTCCTTTTTGGCTGCGTGGGTCGTTTTCTGAATCGCGGTTCGGGTCCTGGTTCGGTCATGGGTCTTGGGCTTCCGTTGGGCTTCGAAATGTGCTCTCTTTTGGCTCTATTTCGCTCCGTTTCTCGATGTCTGGCTTCTTTCGAATAGCCTGCACATTTCACTAGATAACCCATAAAATCCCACTTTTTTGCTTAATTCCAAGCCAATCTCATTGGTTTATGGATTGAGAATAACGCCAAAAATTGGCGTTATCAACAACCCCAAACCGAGCGTTGCTTGTCCTCAAGCAAATTAGCGGCAAAATAGAAATAAAACATATATCAGTGAAATAATAACACACGTCTCTCAATCGGTACCACGTTATGCACTGGTGACTTCCCATACTCGCGAATACTTATCTCATCCTAGCCTCATCCTTATTCTGTTTGATCTAAGACCTTCCCTTGTGAGTTGAGCTCGTGACTGCTCCGATTACATTAAGGTCGTACTAGGTCCAGACATACTAGGGAAAACATTTCGCCTCGACCCTACCTCACGGGATGCGCTCATTTCACTCGAACCTAGGTTGTCGCACATGTTGTCATGTTTAAGGAAGTTATGTACAATAATACTCAAATTATTACATGACAACTTGAAAGAAAGACGCACAAATGTCCAAAAATTTGATCTCAGGAGGAATCAAGTAGCAAGACAGGGAATATTAGTGAGGGTGGTCGTAAACCTAATCACATCTTCCAGAAGATCATCCAGGTCTTTACACAGGTTGTAACGGGGCTAGGGTTATGGCTGAGAAATAAAGGGTAAAAAGGATCAAAAATCCTTGGCGTGTCAATAATTAGCAGTTCTGAACTTTCTTGCTTAACATTCTCCCACTTGGCCCTTTTTTGTCATATTGGAGTCGCTTTGACTCTCTTATTTAACTGCTGTAACTTCTATCTAAATAACTGTATATAAATTTATTTATTTTTTTCGGTTGGGACTTCATTGGTCCTCTTTTCTATTTCTTGGGTTGCATTGACCCATTTTATCTCTCATGACTGGCCTGTATTCTTACTTCCTGCTCTATCCCTCGTGGTTCATTACTGCTTCTAATTGACACACTTTCGGATAAGGGTTGGCTGAGGCTTTTGGCTAATGGGTTTAATGATGGGTTTGACAAGAAAGTGGTGAGTGTTTGGCTTCAAAGTGGTTTATGGATGTACACTATGGGTAAAAGGAAACGATAGCTAAAATTGGGTTAAAACACACTGCCTGGAATCATATCTTAAGGTCCATACGATACGGTTTACTAGACCCTTACCCAATATCCCGATGGCCGTCTTTGCTACTCAATGCAATATTATAGCGAGATCACTCTATAATCACGACGAGGAATTCGAAAAAGTGTATATGAATTTCGTGTTTAAAGTCCCTCGAAATGAAAAGCTTCTTTAGGCTCAATTCTCGCTTTTGGGTGGTCTCCACTAATGTCCCTAGTCATGCCCTTTCCCGGTTCTCCCCTAATGGTCACGTCACTATCACAAGATTCTCCCCACAGTGGTCAGTCTCAATCATCCAAAACAAAAGTTATTGGCTACAATGATCAACTATTCATAAGCGTGGGACGGCAACGTGCATAAACGAGGCCCGATGGCAACCCCAAACCTTACCCACACATTGTCCCCAATGTGTAAGCAAGTGGTACAGAATATACAGACATAGTGTGTGTTATTATTACAGTCATCCGAAGTAAGCAAGTAACCAAACAGTACAGAACATCATCAAAACAACACATAAGAGAGTATGAAAAACAAACCCACTACCGGCGGGAGGAAGATGGAGTGTCCTCATCTTGACGGCCTCTCACTCTCCTACGACCTTGAGGTGCTGCTGGTGGTGCTTGTTGTGGTGGAAATCCAGCTTGCGCGAGGCGGTAGTCAAAGTCATCCAACCGGTTTCCATAGCCGTCCATTCGCAGGTTCAAGTTGCGGAACCCAAGATCTACATGCGCATTTATCCCGCTAACCTGTGTCGTCATACGCGTCATAAATCGGCGCATATAGGGTGGTGTGTCGCCGCCGTGAACGGCCTCCTCCGCCGCTGGTGCCTCCGGGTCAAAGTCTGGGTCACTGTCTGAGGCACTCTCGGATGATTCGTGGGCGGGTTCCGCAAGCTCTCGCACCTGGTAATTGGGATCCACCCTTCTCCTCGCCTCCAATTTGTTCGCCGCTGTGATTTGGTGCCTATACTGCGTTATCGTGAAGTCCCCCTTTGACGCCTTGAGTTGTCCGATTGGGACACCCGCTTCCCTACAAAAATGAGTAATTAAGTTCGGGAATGGTAGGACACCGTCTAGGGTCATACCTGCGTCCAGGATCTCCATCCAAATGATATGTCCGATATCCATCGGAAGATTGTTGTGGAGAGAATAGAGGACTTCGGCTACTTGACTATCGGCGGTAGTGTTATGAGTCGACGGCTTCAAGGAGGCCTTGATGAAGAGCATGAGAAATGCAATATCAGTATGCATTTCACTTTTCAAGATGTGCTGGTCCTTTTTATTCCACCCAGTGTGTCCATTCCGCCTTAGCGAGGCGGCAATTGATGAACCCAGCTGCTCTTGAAACGCCGGATGGGGAGATAAACCGTATGTGGCGCTCAGCTCTGCTCAGCGGGGGGCGTGGAAGTATGCGTCGATGTCGGCCGGAGAGATCCGGACCTCAATGTTGCCCATACGTACCGCACACCTATCATGATATACGACGGGGATCATGCAGGCAAAAAATTCTTTCACCGTCTCTTCGCAGTACCCGGGTTGGGTTCGGATGAACCCCTCCCATGAGTGTTGGCCAATGATGTCTGGCACCCATGAGCCGGCCGGAAGATTTGTAAGCTTGATGCCTCTTTCCCCGAAGGGATTACAGTTGTTTGTGCGCATCTGGCGGAGCCGATGTCTCTTATCCGGATTCTCCCGGTCAAACATAGCTCGTCTATTGCAATGGTGGATTCGCTCATACTCGGGGAACGAGAGGTGTGTACTCGGATGGTGCCTCATGACCTGCAAAATAAATGAACTCAAGTGAGTTGTCTTGCTCATTGCCACCCCAAACCTCGGTAAAACCGAGGTTTGCAAGGGGTCAAATGTGAGTGTGACAGATGAAAAGGGAGGCACCCCAAACCTAAGTGAAACTTAGGTTTGTTGTATCTCCTTTTTCTTACTTGTACGTACAGCTAAAACTCACAAAATCCCAAGCATGCAGATTACCAATAAAATACTGTTCAGCTCATGCAGATTCACCAACAGCTACGTGACCACAAAACTACCACAATTCCTTAGTGCAACATTTAAAATTCTTCAACAGTTTGCACTGTTGGACACTGAATGGAACCCCAAACCTAAGTATTTACTTAGGTTTGGCTATATCTATACTTAATAGGCAACCCACAAAAATAACTCAAGGGTTTATGTTGCCATAAACCCCTTCATATTCTTTTATGCACACAGGTGGAAATACCCCACAAAACCACAGATCCATCCACATTTCCCCCATTTTACTTCCCACAAATTCCCCATCATAGATATTATGCACATAATCTCACAAAAATCACAAACTCAATTGCATAAAAATATCAAATCATTATATGGGCATACAACAAGCTTATAATCAAAATCTAAGCATACATCCTAAAAAACAAACATTTTTGTGAGAAAACTCTAACCATGGAGAAGCAAGTATCTTGGCATTTGGAAGCATGAAATGGGAGACACTAGAACAACCTTTACCCAACATTGCACATGAAGACCAACAAGAAATAAGAGAAGAAAACATACCTTGGTCTTGTAAAGATGGAGAGCACAAAATACTGAAATTGGGGGTGAACCCTTTAGAAATCGGTGGAGATGGAGAGGGAATTTCGTGAGAGAGAGAGATGGGTGCAGGAAAAATGAAGAAGAAGACACTCAAGAAATGGAATAAAGAATAAAAGGCTGCACACAAAAGGACAAACCAAACCCTAATCGTCCAGGGACACGCGCGGTTTACCACGCGGTATGTAAACCACGTAACATACCGCGTATGTCCCTGTTTCAAAAACACTCGGAAGTATCCCGCGGATTATCACGCGGTATATAAACCGCAGCCTAAACCGCGTAAGGGCCTGTTTGCTATTTTTTTGATTTTTTTTTTGATTTTTCGTTGTTTTTGTGTTTTTTCGTATCTAAAATCACACTCAAAGGAAAAAAGATGAAATTTATACAGAAAGAAAACCTCGGTGGGTTGCCTCCCACCCAGCGCCTTGGTTTCGGTCGTGGCTCGACCTTCCTTCCGATCACTCCTTCGGCTCATCCAGGTACATGGCTTCAGATGCCCTCGTCTCTCCTCCATAATATGGTTTGACTCGCTGACCGTTCACTTTGAAGGTCGCCCTGTCTTGTCCTTGTAGCTCCACTGCTCCATGCGGGTATACCTCCTTGACGGTGAACGGTCCAGACCACTTGGATTTTAGTTTACCTGGAAAAAGACGTAAACGAGAGTTAAATAACAAAACATTCATTCCAGGAGTGAGTACCTTTTCGCGGAGTCGCTGATCGTGGAATCGTTTCGTTCTTTCCTTGTAGATAACCGCATTCTCGAATGCATCCAGTCGGATTTCTTCTAATTCACACAGTTGCAGTAATCTCTTCCTTCCGGCTGTATCCAGTTCCATGTTCAGCTTCTTTATCGCCCAGAATGCTCTACATTCGAGTTCCACCGGTAAATGGCACGACTTGCCAAATACTAACCGATAGGGAGTGGTACCAAGAGGGGTTTTGAATGCCGTCCGATATGCCCACAGTGCGTCGTCTAACTTCAATGACCAATCCTTCCGGGATGAATTCACTGTCTTCTCTAGGATCTGCTTGAGTTCTCGATTGGACACTTCCGCTAGACCATTTGCTTGTGGGTGATATGGTGTCGTGACCTTGTGCTTTACTGAGTACTTCTTTAGTACAGCATCCAGGTACCGATTACAAAAGTGGCTACCGCCATCACTGATCAGTGCTCTAGGGACTCCAAATCTCGCGAAGATATTCTTCCGTAGGAAATTAATCACTACTTTAGAATCATTTGTCGGAGTCGCGATTGCCTCTACCCACTTGGACACGTAGTCCACCGCGACTAAGATATACTCATTTCGGTGTGAGTTTGGGAACGGTCCCATGAAATCGATGCCCCATACGTCGAAGAGTTCGACTTCCATGAAGATCTGCATTGGCATCTCATCCCTCTTGGTCATGTTCCCCGTTCTTTGGCATCGGTCGCACTTAGTGATGAATTCACGAGTCTCTTTAAACATGGATGGCCAAAAGAAGCCCGACTGCAGGATCTTTGCCACTGTTCTATCGGTGCTAAAGTGGCCCCCGCATCCCAAGGCATGACAATGGTTCAAAATCTCGGCCTTTTCTTCCTCCGGAACACATCTCCGGATCATTCCATCCGCACATGATTTGTACAAATAAGGCTCGTCCCAATAGTACCTTTTGGCCTCAAACAGAAATTTCTTCTTTTGGTGGGAGTTCATCTGATACGGAATTACTCCTCCCACCAAGTAGTTGACCATGTCCGCAAACCAGGGCTCGGTGTGGCTAACCTTGAAAAGTTGCTCGTCCGGAAACGAGTCGTTAATGACGGTTTTATCTTTGCTTTGATCCTCACCTCCCTCTAGTCTCGAGAGGTGATCCGCTACCGTATTCTCTGAACCCTACTTATCCAAGATTTCCAAGTCAAATTCTTGGAGTAACAATACCCATCGAATGAGTCTCGGTTTAGCATCCTTCTTGGCCATGAGATGCTTTAAAGCTGAGTGGTCGGTGTAGACAATTACCTTAGAGCCCACAAGATATGACCGGAACTTCTCGCAAGCATAGACAACCGCCAACAGTTCCTTCTCGGTAGTCGCGTAGTTGAGCTGAGCATCATCCAGAGTCTTACTCGCATAGTAGATCACATGCATCCGCTTATCCTTCTTTTGGCCCAATACCGCTCCAACAGCGGTGTCACTCGCATCACACATCAAAATAAAAGGTAAACTCCAATCGGGAGCCGTGAGAATCGGTGCAGATATCAACTCTGTCTTTAATCTGTCAAAAGCATAAATACAATCATTAGTGAACTCGAATTTAGCATCTTTAAGCAATAATGAACATAAGGGTTTAGTGATTTTAGAAAAATCCTGTATAAACCGCCGGTAGAACCTGGCATGCCCCAAGAAGCTTCGGACTCCCTTGACGGAGTTCGGGTAAGGAAGATTCTCAATCACCGCCACCTTTGCCTTGTCCACTTCAATTCCAGCTTTCGATACTTTATGGCCGAGTACGATCCCTTCAGTCACCATGAAGTGACATTTCTCCCAGTTCAGTACCAGACTTGTCTCTTCACATCTTTGTAAGACAGCTCTCAAGTGTTCCAAACATGTATCAAATGAAGGCCCAAACACGGAAAAGTCGTCCATAAAAATCTCAATCGTCCGCTCTACCATGTCTGAGAAGATCGCCATCATACATCTCTGAAAAGTAGCTGGAGCGTTGCATAAACCAAAAGGCATCCTCCGGTAAGCAAACGTACCATAAGGACATGTGAATGTTGTCTTGTCTTGGTCTTCGGGGGCTATTGGTATCTGATTATACCCCGAATACCCGTCCAAGAAGCAATAATACTCATGCCCAGATAACCGCTCTAACATCTGATCAATGAAGGGAAGAGGGAAATGGTCTTTCTTTGTCGCGTCATTCAGCTTTCGGTAGTCAATACACACCCTCCAACCGGTAACTGTTCGGGACGGGATCAACTCATTATTATTGTTTCGAACAACTGTTATACCACCCTTCTTCGGTACCACTTGGACCGGGCTCACCCATGGACTATCCGGAACCGGGTAAATAATTCCAGCATCAAGGAGTTTTAAAACCTCCTTCCGGACCACTTCTTTCATATTCGGTTTGAGCCGGCGTTGGTGTTGGACAACCGGTCTATGCCCTTCTTCGAGGTTGATTCTATGTGAGCAAAATGTAGGGCTCAATCCTTTTAGGTCAGCTATTGTCCATCCAATTGCCGCTTGATGTTCTCTAAGAACCCGGAGTAGCTTCTCTTTATTCTTGGCACTCAACTTAGACGATATGATAACCGGAAGCGTGTCTTTTTCTCCCAAGTATGCATACTCGAGATGGTCGGGTAGCGGTTTGAGCTCAAGCTTTGGTGGTGTATGCGAAGATGGTTGAGACTTAGGGATCGGCTCCCCCAAATCCTCAATCACGGGTCGTCGGGACCCTTGGTATGATGATGATGCATTCAATTGCATCACACTAGCGCTTTCTGGATCATCGTCGATACCCGTCAATGCATTATTCAATTGGTCTCCGGAAACTTGTACAACACTTGTTTCTTCAACCAATGCGTCATCACATCTACCCGATAACATTCGTTTGATCCCATGCTTTGCTTGGCTGCCCGGAAAACATCAAAGACCGCTTCTTCGTCACCCACTCTCAAAGTGAGCTTTCCTCCTTTAACATCAATCAGTGCTCCTCCCGTGGCCAAAAATGGTCGGCCAAGTATCAGCGGTATCTCCTTGTCCTCATCCATGTCGAGGATCATAAAGTCAACTGGAAGATAGAATTTGTCTACTTTGACCAGCACGTCTTCAATTACTCCATACAGGTACTTAATGGATCTGTCAGCTAGCTGCAAAGTGACACTGGTTGGTTGTACCTCTCCAAGCCCGAGTTTCCTGAAAATAGACAATGGCATTAGGTTAATACTTGCACCAAGATCGCATAGGGCCTTACTAAATTCATAATTTCCTATATTAACAGGGATAGTGAAACTCCCTGGATCTTTAAGCTTCGGGGGAAGCTTATGTTGGATGATAGCGCTGCACTCCTCAGTAAGTGCAACCATTGCGTGCTCCTCGATCTTCCTTTTGTTAGAAAGGATGTCTTTCAAGAATTTCACGTACGAGGGCATCTGTGCTAAAGCATCTGCAAAAGGGATGTTAATATGTAATTTCTTAAAAACTTCAAGAAATTTAGAATAGTTAAGATCCTCCCTGTGGGCCTTAAGCCTATTCGGATATGGCACTTTAGGTGTTACCGGCTTGACCGGTGCTTGCATTGGCTGCTCTTGTTTCTTCTCGCTATTCTTCGTGCTTTCCTCAATCACAACCTCTTCCTCGGCCTCTAACTCATCCATATCTACCATCTCGAAATCCTCCTCTTTGGACTCAGTTCCCTTTGATGCCAGTTCTCGAGTTGGGTCCTTAATCAGCTCCTTACCACTCCTCAGATGAATGGCCTTGCAATCTTCCCGGTTAGTCCTTTCGGGTTGACTTGGAAATTTCCCGGGGGATCTGTTTTGTAGGGCGTCAGAGAGTTGCCCCATTTGCCTTTCAAGGATTTTTATGGATGCCGTGTTTTGATCGGTAGCCGCTTTGACTATGTTCACTGTACTGGCTAAACCCTCGACCGTGCTGTCCATATTAGACATGAACTTCATCATCATGTCCTCTAATCCCGGCTTCCTCTCTCCGGATTGTCCTTCATCAAACTTCCGCTGGTTGTAACCTGGAGGACGATAAACATTGTTAGTGTTAGCAGAATTAGAAAGATTAGGATGGTTACCTTGTTGTTGGCCGGGTTGCCCTTGCGGTTGGCTCCAAGAAAAATTAGGGTGCTTTTTCCAACCCTCGTTGTATGTATTTGAAAACGGATCGTTCCTTGGCCGGTTGTTCCGATTTTGCAAAAATTGAACTTGCTCCGGCTCAATCACGGGTGGAGCTATATCTGGCATACCTTCGTCCATCATGAATGCTGATTGCATAGAAGCTCCATTCATCTTATTAGTGAGTGCGGCTAATTGAGCTTTTATGGCCTTTAGCTCGTCATTATCTTGCACATTTGCAACCCTTCTTACGGCTGATCTTGGAGTAGAAAAACTGTGCTCGGCCAGGTTCTCAATCAGCTCACATGCTTCTTCATAAGATTTGTCCATTAGAGCTCCACCCGCTGCAGCTGTAATATCATTTTTAAACTGCGGGTGGAGACCACTAAAGAACGTTTGGATGATGACCCAGCCGTGTAATCCATGATGAGGGCACTTCTTTAGCATGTCTTTATACCGCTCCCAAGCTTCATAAAACGTTTCTTGATCCCATTGAGCGAAATGGGTGATTTCAGCCATGAGTTGAGCAGTTCTGCTTGGTGGGAAAAACTTTTGAAGAAATGTAGCTTTCAACTGCGCCCAGGTGGTGATCGAATCTGGTTGGATACTTTCCGTCCAAGTCTTGGCTCGGCCTTTGAGAGAGAAGCTGAACAGCCTCAGCTTGATTGCATCCTCTTCCACCCCATTGATTTTGAACGTATTGCAGATTCGTTCAAATGCACGAAGATGTGCATGGGGGTCTTCAGTTGGCGCTCCTCCGAACTGATTCTGTTGCACCATGACGATGGTACTCGGTTTGATCTCGAAATAATTAGCCGCAGTTCTGGGTGGCTGAATGCCTATGCGTGCCGCCGCCACATTCGGATCGGCAAACGACCGCATAGGACGTCTTGCAGGGGGCGGTGGTGGGTTGTTGCGAGGCGGATCATTACGTGGAGGTCTCTCGTCGTCAGACATCTCGACTTTCAGATTTCTTCTAGCTTTCGCTTCTTTACGTAGACAACGGGCGGTTCGTTCAATTTCCGGATCAAATTTCTCGAGCTCTTCCCCTCGGGTCTTCCTTGGCATAAACCAATTAGTACCTGAAATGAAAAGTGAACAAAATCAGCAACCCAAAAATTGAACGTGACAAAATGAAATAACAAGAAAAGAAAATTCTCAATCTAATAGCGCGTATAGCTGGTAGTGCTATTAGTTGCAACTAGTTCCCCGGCAACGGCGCCAAAAACTTGATAGGCGGGTTTACACCCCCCTAAATCTAACCGCAAGTGTACGGTGTCGAAATCAAGTAATAGTACGGAAGTACGAGTATCGAACCAAGGGAACTAGGAACTAAGTATCACAATGACTATCAACCCTATTAACTGAACTGTCGAAATCGGATGTTGGTTTGAGAATTGTTTTAAAAACTTAGTAAAACTAAAATAAGACTAAAATCGACTAACGGGGGGTTTTTGGAAAACTTTGATAGAGAAAAGGTTGAGGGTTGGACTTTCTATGGCTATACTACTGAGGAACGAATACCCGAACGATGTTGATTACTGATTATCCCTACGAACCCTAGTTGACAATCACTGTTATTCTTTTTCAAGCAAAACAGCTTTTATTTCGAAACTTGTAGGTTTTATCTCTCGAACCAAACCTAGGGTTTGAAAATATTTTAGGTCAACTATTCAGAGCAGAAAGTGATTCGGCTATCTCAGCCCGAATCTCCTTTTCGGTACTTGCTTTCTTGATCTAGTTTCTAATTACTTTTCCCAAACTTAATTAAAAACAATGATATTCAATTGAAGGTGATCAAACTACAACTGATAATAAAAACAGAAATCAAGTACTTCATAGATCTAATCAAGTAAAGTTAATCATTCGGTTACACGTCATCCATCGTAAAATCCATAGTCAATCCAACCCCCAACATCTAAAGATTAGTTCATGTTGGGGTGGATAAAAACATAAGCAACAAGGAATAAAGTGGTGTGTGAATTCATGGTGACGGTAATCGTAACAAAAGTATGATGAATCCCTTCTCACTCGGCTCTAATCCACGTTGTGTAGTGAACTCTCCTCAATCAATCCTCTCTCGCTGCTCCAAAATACGTACAAGTGCTCTGAAAATCGCCCCTGGACTGCCCACCGTCGTGTCTCGAAAACTGGATACCGAATAATGGCCTGAAACCCGATTAATAAAGCTGGAATTCGCGAAACAGTGGCTTACGCGGTTTTCCACGCGACTTGCAAGTCGCGTGGTAAGTCGCGCGTGTCCTTTTTGGCTGCGTGGGTCGTTTTCTGGATCGCGGTTTGGGTCCTGGTTCGGTCATGGCTCTTGGGCTTCCGTTGGGCTTCGAAATGGGCTCTCTTTTGGCTCTGTTTCGCTCCGTTTCTCGATGTCTGGCTTCTTTCGAATAGCCTGCACATTTCACTAGATAACCCATAAAATCCCACTTTTTTGCTTAATTCCAAGCCAATCTCATTGGTTTATGGATTGAGAATAACGCCAAAAATTGGCGTTATCACATATGAACTATGAACCTTTGTAATTCATATATGAACTCTTTATAACTAATTCATATATGAATCTTGTGATTCATATATGAACCTTTGTGTTTCATATATAAAATAATTAACTGTAGGTTCATATATGAATCAGTAAACCAATTAATTGATTCATATATGAATCTTTGTGTTCATATATGAACCTTTTTGATTCATATATGAATTTTTTTAACTAATTCATATATGAACCTTTGTGTTCATATATGAATCTTTGTGATTCATATATGAAATTTTTTTAACTACTTCTCATATGAACAAATTAACTGATTCATATATGAATCACAAAGATTCATATATGAATTAGTTAAAAAGAGTTTATATGTGAATTACAAAGGTTCATATATGAACGTATAGTTCATATGTGAATCACACAGATTCATATATGAACTCAGCCCGTGTATTTTTTACGAAACTACCCCTCTATCTTCTCGGTCAAAGCAGCCGATCTTGACCGAATAAATGGCCAAGATCACTTCTCTATTTCTCTAAATATTTGGACTTCTCTATTGAACCCTTCCCTATATATATATATAGGGGAGGTTTCTTTTACAAACCAATGCATTTGTGGAAACTATAGAAACCACTCCTCCACCAATCATTTAATTTAATTTAATTAAAATTGATTATTAATTAATATAACCACGCAAGGGTATATAAGTAATTATATAAATCCAGTTTTTTTAATTAATATTTGCAATTCGTTTTTAGATGGCAGTTCCATGATTCAAGGGATTTTTTTGATATCCAATTAAATTTAATCTCAATCTAAATCCCTTAGTATTAATTTGTTTTTTTTTAATATATTTCTTGTTCTTCATCTGCAAGTCGTGTTCTTCATCTGCAAGTCGTGTGAGTGATATTTTTTCTCAGCCCGATCAAAACTAACCCAGAATCATGAATCCCATTCAATCAATCCAGAATCATGAATCTAAAAAATGGATACAAAAATCATGAACCCATGAACCCAGGAACAAGAATCCTTAAAACAATCAACCCAGAATAATGAATCCATATAAATCTATGAAGCTAGAAACATGAAACCATATAAATTCATGAACCCAGAATCATGAATACAAAATCATGAATACAAAACCCAGAGAAAAAATGATTGTGGTGGTGACTATGGTGGTCAGCGGCGGTGGTGGTGGTGACTGTGGTGGTCAGCGGCGGTGGTGGTGGTGCGTTTGATATTGGTGGTGGCGGTGCTGAATCTAGCGGTGGTGGTGGTGCCTGTGGTGGACAGCGGCGGCGGTGGTGGTGCATGTGATGGACAGCGGCGGTGGTGGTGGTGCCTGTTGGCGGCGGCGGCGGCAGATTTGATCGGAAGGAGAGAGGGAGTGGAGTAGGATTACCAGCACCGATATGAACACCACTCTAAAGACGTCACCAACAAAAATCTCATTACCGAAATCGACGGAATCCATTACGAAAAAAACACAAAACCAATAAAGATAATGAACCCATAAAATTTTCAAAAGACAAAACGAATCATATGAGGAAGACGATAATCATGAGATTATTTCCACTCTTTTTGGAAGGAAATATTATTTCCATAATTAAATGATTAAAAAATAAAAAATTGGTTGAACCCCATGATTGTCGCATACGTGGTAAAATAATTATGCAAAAAATTTTGGACAAATATACCCTTACATGGGTGTTTTGTTTAGTAAAATAATTACAAAAAGTAAAGTATTTATAATTTATGCCATCGGATGAATCTTGACCATTGGTGATTTAATCTTATGGTATATAGTTAGGTTGCATAGTTTTCACAAATATAGTGGTTTGCAAAAAATACCATCCCTATATATATATATATAGAGTCAGGTTCAAACGAGAATGATACATATTTAAAAGAATAAGAGAATAATTCTAGGCCAATGATTTCATAAAATAATACCGTAAATAAAACTTTCTAAAAAATCGACTAAAAGGGCATATGTGTCATTTGGTGTATATATATTATATATGGAGACTCATTTATTTCCATATAGATTATGTAATAAATTTAAATAAGGTATTTATTCATGATTCTTTTATAATTTTGTAATTTAAGCATGATTAATTATTTAATTATTACTGCTTATAACATTAAAATAAGGGTGATTTAGTTTTCATTTTAAATATTTATTTTTACTTAAGAATTTTTTACAAATCGTCAAAAATCACAAGTGATACTCCCAATTAATTCATTGTGAATCACATGTGATATCTACAATAAATTTTAAATCACATGTGATTAGGAAAACTTTTTGGGAAAAAGGTTAAATTCATTGTGAATCACTTGTGATTTTGATGAAAAATTATGAATTACGTTTTTAAGCACTTGTGATCTTATACATTTTAAATGTGTTTTGTTGCCCATCATATATGATTATGTTTTCATTAATTTTCTTTTTCAATGATTAATTTGAATTATTGTTTTGCAAATTTTAAATCACATATGATTAGAAAAATATTTTGAAAAAAAATAATTCATTGTGAATCACATGTGATTTTGATGATTTTTTTAAAATATTTCTTTAAATGAAAAAATGAAATCTTTAAATAAAAATTAAATACGCTTATTTTAAAAGAAATAAATATAAGATATTTTATTAAATAAAATTTTAAATCATATTAAACTAATAAATATGGTAATAGTGGAAATACCTAAAATAATTTTTATGTAGAAAAATTACTTATATACCCTTATTTATTTATTTTTAGAATTAATTATTTAAGGTATCATCTAATAAAATGATTGGCTTAGAATTATTCTCTTATTCTTTTAAATAGATATCATTCTCGTTTGATCCTCCCTCTCTATATATATATATATATAGAGAGGTGGGTTCAAACGAGAATAGAACATATTTAAAAGAATAAAGGGATGAATCTCATCCATTGATTGAATGAGATCAAGGGTTAGAAAACGTAATGGCATATTTTGTAATTAGAAACAATATTAAACAATTTTACCTACAAGGACATATTATTATAAGGGTACAATCGGAAGAAAAAGAAAAGCATAACCGGTGATATTGGCAGGCGAATATCATGGAATTTTCATAATTATCAGAATCAAATTGAATCTCTTCCTATTTTCTCTCATACAGTGGGTGTCTCGTTTGAAAAAGAAGGAGAGAGAGAGAAACTGCTGCTGCCGATTAAGAAGATTACTGAGTTTTGAAAAACCCTAATCGAAACAAGAAGGGGACAATACGGTGGGTGTCTCTCATACGGTGGTTGTGTCGTTCGAAACTCTTGAAGAAACGATGAATCGTCAAGGTACTTCACATTTCTGTTTCTTCATTCTTCCTATTCCTGAAAACCCTAATTTACTAAGAACAATCGTGATTGATGTTGTGTAAGGTGTTCGAAAAAGCCCTAGATTTGCTAATAAACCGAATTCAAGATTCAAAAATACGGTTGAGACAGCTCTTGATGTTGACGCAGATGAAGAATCGATGGGAGGAAGAAGGAACCAAGTAAAACACAACAACGATGTGCTTCAAGCTGGTGAGAAATCAAGACTCTGTTTTGGGTTTATTTTTTAAGGCAATAAGCAAAGAAACGTGTTTAATCACTGTTGATTGATGATTTTCATGCTTTTTTAAAATTAGAGTTTTAATCACCGTTGATTGTTGATTGTGAATTTGGCTTTGAGTTTTAATTAGAGTTTTAATCACTGTTGATTGTTGATTGTAAAATTGGCTTTGAGTTTTAATTGGAGTTTTAATCACTGTTGATTGTTGATTGTCAATGTGCCTTTGAGTTTTAATAAGTGTTTTAATCACTGTTGATTATTGATTGTCACTGTGCCTTTGAGTTTTAATTAGAGTTTTCACTGTTGATTGTTGATTGTCAGTGTGCCTTTGAGTTTTAATTAGAGTTTTAATCACTGTTGATTGTTGATTGTCAATTTGGCTTTGTGTTTTAATTAGAGTTTTAAACATTGTTGATTGTTGATTGTCAAGTTGGCTTTGAGTTTTAATTAGAGTTTTAATCACTGTTGATTATGGATTGTCAATTTGGCTTTCATCAATCTTTAATCACTGTTGATTTACTAATTGTTATAAAACCTTATTGTGCATTTAATTGAACTGTATGTTAGTTTAGTTGTCTTTTTTAATATGTGCAGGATCTTCTTCTGCTACGCGAGGGAGTTCAAAAAGAGGTCGTCCAAGTAAAAAGGATCTGGAACCGGCAAAAAAGAAGAAGAAACAATTAGATGAAAGGAAAAAACATCAAAAGGAAAGAAAACAAGACAAGAGGGAGCAACCGATGGCGGGATCAACTATGAAAGCCAGAACGACGCCTTACCCACTTTTTAATGCAATAAGCTCGATGTCAAATGAACAGTTGGCGGTAATGGCTTAAATGGGTTTTGGAGGACTTTCTGGAATGAAGATGGATGGGATACCAGCCAGCCTTGGGAACCATGTCACATTGAATTTCGATCCATACACGATGAAGCTGAACATATAGAATGGACAGATACAGGTTACTGAATAGGCGATTAGAGACATGATAGGATGTTTAATCAGTTATGGTGAATATTATATGAATGAAATCAATGGGAAATATTTTAATTTCAATCAAGCTTGTCATGGTATTACATGTATTGGTTTATTGTCATTTATGATTTCGGTTGGATGATCACATGTGATGTAGGGGTGCAGACTAGTAATAACAGTTTGTCCATCACAGTTTTGTAAAATCACCAATGATCTTATGATGGGTATTGTAGTTAAGCATTCTGCTTAATTCATTTAGATTATAATCACAGGTGTTTTACTTCATGCAGAGTAATAATTACATTATGTCCAATTCCAATATAGTATAATTACATATGGTGCTGTCATGGATTGTATAATATAACATTATGTCTATTTAGTATTTACAGAGTGTTGTAATCACATATGATTTAGGTATGAAATAACAAATGATTATGTAATGAGTATTATAGCTATAGATTATGTCACATTCTTTAACATTTTAATCCTAATTGATGTGATAAACCATAAATAAGAACATTATGTCCAATTAGATTATAGTAAAAACACATATGATTTTGTTATAGATATTGAACTATATTAACATCACATATGATTATGTTGAATTAGACTATATTAACATCACATATGATTTATTTATATGATGTAATGTTAACATAGTTATGCATTTGAAGAAGTCCAAATAATAAATCATATTACAGGTTACACAAACATTTATAAATCACTTATGATTATGCTCTATAGGATTATGTCATAATGTTTAGAAATAATATCCACTAGCTTATCATATATGATTTTACGAGGATGATTGTTTTTTTTAAAAACACTTTAATTTATTAATACCATCCCCAACCAATAACAAACACAACCAAACCAGGTTTGCAAGAAGCAAACCAATCACAACAACAATCACAGACCACATGAACAATTACAGAAACAAAACAAAGCTACAAATGAAATTTCCACGAGCATCGAAACAAAACCGAAAGTAAAGCATAGTTGCTGTTGTACTTCAGACCCGAACGGAACCGAGCTGATGCGCCGAGACCACCTGCAGCTGAACGCTCTAACTGATGCCGAGAACGTCCCCTGCAGTCTCGATCAAAATCCACAACAGCCTACGAAGTCGTCGGTGCAGCAAGCCGTAAGACCCAATCAATTTTACACTTTCATTCGCGCCAGAGCTTAATCCAAATAGCCGCTACTCGCCTACTCCAAAAGCAACAACAAAATCAACAAGGATTAACATACTCAAGATATTCAATATATTCAAATCAACAGTGATTAACATATCCAACACAAAACCCACCATATTAAACATATTTATGTCATGATTTTGTTATATATATATATTGAACTATATTAACATCACATATGATTATATTGAATTGGACTATATTAACATCACATATGATTTATTTATATGATGTAATGCTAACATAGTTATGCATTTGAAGAAGTCCACAAATAATAAATCATGGAACCAGTGAATAAGTGATATTCACGTTTGCAAGAAGCAAACCAATCACAACAACAATCACAGACCACATGAACAATTACATAAACAAAACAAAGCTACAGATGCAATTTCCAGCAACGTCGAAACAGAACAGAAAGTAAGCATAGTCACTGCGGTACTTCAGACCCGAACGGAACCGAGCTGATGTGCCGAGACCACCTGTAGTCTCGATCAAAATCCACAGCAGTCTCGATCAAAATCCACAACAGCCTACGAAGTCGTCGGTGCAGCCAACCGTAAGACCCAATCAATTTTACACTTTCGTTCGCGCCATAGCTTAATCCAAACAGCCGCTACTCCAAAAGCACCTGCAGTGCTTAATCCAAACTTCCCTTGATCCAAACAGCACCTGCAATGCTTAATCCAAGCAGCCTCCAGTCCAAACATCCCTACTACGACTGAAGCAACAACTATGGAGCTGAACCCACTCAGAAAATCTGATGATTTGAACTAAAATGATTACTGAACATGAATGTACCAAACATAATCACGTGTGATCTTATTAATACTATATGAACCACCATTTCAAAATTTGGAAGATATGAAAGATGATCAAAACTGCAATCAAGACCAGATATTATGCATATTATTCGAAAACAAAGGTGTGACTAAGATTAAAAAAATCACCTGTTGTTATTTTGTAATTGACAAAACCCTAGAACTATGATGATGCTTACCAATCTGGAGCAAATTATCAATCTTGAACAAACTATTTCACTGGAATATACAAATAAAAACAAAGCATTTGATACTAATACTTACCAATCTAGACAAAATTATCCATCGGAATGTCAACAAAACAATGCACATATTCTAATACAGAATCGGGGGGGGTTCATTTGTCGTTGTTGATTATCACTAATCTCGACATCATTTTGCGGATGGAAGTCAAGCTCATTCATCGACTCAACACTTCCGACTGTGTAACGCGAATGATCAGATTGCTCCATCAAAAACCCTATTTATGATAGGTGACGACGAGAATGTAATTATGTAGAAGATCGAACGATTTCCTCTGGTGCATGTTAAACAGAAAGATCAAAAATGAGTTTCATCTGCATATTTTCGTATGAAGACGTGGGAGCTTTTTGCAGGACTGAAGAAAAAAAGATTCTGATATCTATAAAATTGGAGAAGATCACGCCTATTTCTTAAAGATAGAGACTATCCTAAATTAAATAGGATGTTAATTTACATTACTACCCTTTTAATCATATTAATCTAAAAAATTAAAAAAATATTAATTTTATAATTATGATTGGTTGAGATTCATCCCTTTATTCCTTTAAATAGTTGTCATTCTCGTATGATCCTCCCTCTATATATATTCAGTCTCTTATTCATCTCTATACAACTCCTTCACACACACACGCATATATATATATTTAAGATTGAAGGTGATATGTTTAAGATTTAAGAAATATGGCAAAATGCATCAAATGAATGATGCTGAAAAGGAATTATAAGTAGAGAAAAGAACATATTTTATGTTACGATAATATTTTGATGTGACAAAATATTAACCCGGCTAACCCGACCAACCCGTCCGGTTTGGGTTGGGTTGGGTTGAGATTTTTTAAACCGTCAAACATTAGGTTGAGTTGTTCAAATGCCTTCAACCCGATCAACCCAACCCGTGAGCACCCCTAATTATTTTTGGTTACAAACTTCCACACATAATCCGTATTATTTGTAGTTGACGAGTTTATAAAAAACCATCATCGTGAATAACAAACAAATTAATTGTTTTAAATAGACTCTTAAATAAAATGTTTTATCACCAAATTTTGATAGAAAGATATAATCATCATTGAAATACACATATCTGTACGAGTTCGACTCCTATACACCAATAAAATAAACTAGTACTACTACATAAATGACTTTATTACACGTCCATTTTTATACGATTTTTAAAAAAACCGTGTAAAAATGTACCCGTGTTTTTTTTACACGGTTTTTTTGGTCTTATAACCGTGTAAAAAGGTCTCGAAACATTTTTACACGGTTTTCTAAAAAACCGTGTAAAAATGTGTAATCATCTTACACGGCTATTTGTGAAAAACCGTGTAAAAAGGTTTCAAAACATTTTTACACGCTTGTCTAAAATAACCATGTAAAAATGTGTAATCATCTTACACGGTTATTTGCGAAGAACCGTGTAAAAATGTCTCGAAACATTTTTATACAGTTGTCTAAAATAACCGTGTAAAAATATGTAATCATCTTACACGGTTATTTGCGAAAAACCGTGTAAAAAGTTTCGGGACCTTTTTACACGGTTGTTTAAAACAACCGTGTAAAAACATATAAATTTTTACACGGTTTAGAAAAAGATCCGGCTTTTTACACGGTTATTTTTTCAAAAGCCGTGTAAAAATCACTAAATCTTTTTTAAAAAAATATTTTTTACTTATTTGTATATGGTATGTTAATTTAATGGTGTAAAAATATCAAAAATTTGTTACATAAATTAAAATATTAGGTAGATATATTCCTTTTTAAAGAACATACATGATTATCTTTTAAA
This sequence comes from Saussurea involucrata, assembly GCA_033807775.1. NCBI lineage: Eukaryota > Viridiplantae > Streptophyta > Magnoliopsida > Asterales > Asteraceae > Saussurea > Saussurea involucrata. Next base: position 229,666,562 of record CM066314.1, read on the forward strand.
ATATATATAATCATTTTTAAAAAATTAATAAATAAATATATCGATATAAATGATTCATTGAGATACTTGATAAAAATAACATTTTTTTAAAATATTATTAAAAATAACGTGGGATATATATCCATTTGTTTCTAAAAGATATACATATATATCCCTCTTTTTCAATAATATACGTATTATACATATATGGATGTGATTATCTTTTAATTGTGGTTTTAAAATAAATATAATTATGTATGGTTTTCATCTTCATTATTGAATGGTGTTTTATGGATCTAAATGACCTTCAGTTAATTTATTTTTAGAAATTTTGTCATTCTCGTTAACGCATATATATCGAGAGAGGGATATCGATCCAACATCAAGCTATATAGCCATTCAAGGTATGTAATTGATTTAATTAGTTATTATATGTATTTATTTATTGATCAAGATGAATTTTTAATTCTCTTATCATTAAATCATTGATATATTTTTCATTAATGTTCTTTTTGTTGATTATAAATTTATGTTAAAATTGTAAGAGTATCTCGAACCGCACGGTAAATCAAAGGATTTGTCGTTCGGTAACCATCCAACCGACCGTAATTTGCAGTTTGATTTTGCCGGCCATCAAAACCATACGGCAAATATGTCGTGCAAGATGTAAACGGCAAATATATATATGAGACCCACAATTATCTAATTTTTTTTAATATTTGATTTACTTACTATATTAATTAACCCACATATATATAATATATTATAAATTAGGGAAACTTTTTTAAATTATCGTCTACATTAATATTTTATATATATATACATATATATTAAAAAGTGTCTATTTTAATTAATATTAATTAAATAGTTATCATTTTCATTTAATAAGTCCTCATTAAATAGATTAACTACTACTTATTTATTATTATACTATGTATTTATAAATTACTAGCGAGAAGGGTATCCATGCAATGCAACATGATAAATCTTTATTTTAATATTTCATTTTATTTTGTAGGACGTGTCATTTGATCAAGCAAAAGATTTGCGTAAAAGAGTACGCTTACGTTGAACTATACGTTGATCCGTGAATTTTTTTGTAAGGTATGTTCGGTTGACTTTTAGTTTTTTACTGTAATTAATTGGGAAGATGCATCTTTTTGTGATGTTACATACATGTTTTTGGTTTTTAATTTTCTAACCTTAATTTAAGTGTAAATAGAATTATAGCAACATGCATTTTTGTCATATTGGTTAGGGCGAATTGCATTAAAGTATAACGTACTCGGATTTTATTTCTATTTTTGGTAACGTATTAATAAAATTATAAAAAGAAAACAAATTGTTTAGAAATAATAAAAAAAATCTTAATTGAAAAAAAAAGGAAAAGAAGGAGACCATTGAAAAAGAAAAGAATTACTATATATTCGTTTGATTTAATTATTTTTAATAAAAAATTAGAAAATAAAATCTTAATTGAAAACAAAATTAAAAAAACCAAAATATAATTCTTATGAATACAATGAGTTTGATTTAATATATATATATATATATTTAATATATATATATATATAATATATATTATGCTTTCTTATTTAAAAATTAAACATGTATTTAGATGTTTAAAATGTAACATTTTAAGTATCAAAATGAAAAGTTTTAAAAGTACGTTACCAAAACTAGAAATAGGATTAAAATATTTTACATTTACATGCAATTTTTCCCTATTAATTAAGTCCATATACATGTAGGCCACCCGTCCGAAATTGATCTAATAGGGATTAATTTCGGATAGTCCCCAATTTGGAACTGCTTTTTGGGTACTTTGTCTCATCTAGGATGTGAATGTGTAAAACTGGTTGATTATTTAAGAAACATTCGGCAGACATTTCCTGTTACTCCTACGAATATATGTTTTATTATATATACACATATTTGGGGGGTTGGAGGGAAATGTTGTCGAAGTTTTCTTAACCAACTGATCAGTTATACACATTCACATATGAGACAAAGTATTCAAAAAGTGGGTTAAGATGGCCACCTGCAGCCTTTTGATTTATAGTTATGTCATGCATGCATTTAATTAATAATATAATTTTGAATCTACAGATGGATCGCAATACCTGGATGTATGAAATACCACGTGCTACAAAGGAATTCTTGGCGGGGCTCGATGAATTTATAGAAGCTGCTGAGAATTATCGACTGAAATGTGGAGATAGTAAAATTTGGTGTCCTTGTCGGGATTGTACAAATTTTTCTAAATATAGTGATCTTAATGTAGTTAAACGACATCTAATTTTACGCAGGTTTATGCAAGAGTATACTTGTTGGATACGACATGGTGAGGATTTTGATGAGTGTAATTACACGGTTGATCATGATTTTGCTGACAATAATGAGAATTACGAATCAGACAATACCATATACGACAACTTTGATGAAATGTTACACGATGTAGAGGATGATATTGCTGATAAGCATTATGAGAAATTTGAGCAATTGTTTGTCGACTCTGAAAAACCATTGTATGTTGGGTGTGCAAAGTATACCAAACTTTCAGCTGTGTTAAGACTATTTAACTTAAAAGCAAGCAACGACTGGAGTGATACAAGTTTCACCACCTTAAAAGTTTCACCACCTTATTAGAGATACTACATGAAATGCTTCCAGAAGATAACGAGTTACCAGTTTCATTATACCAAGTGAAAAAGTTGATGTGTCCAATGGGATTGGAAATAGAAAGGATACATGCATGCCCAAATGATTGTATGTTGTATAGAAATACAGATGCTGGTCTAAAAGAGTGTCGTATATGTGGTACGCCAAGATATAAGAGAAACCAAACGAAAGAGAACAGTGGTGTGAAACGAAACAATGGCCCTCCAGCTAAAATGTTGTGGTATTTTCCAATTGTACCAAGATTGAAACGGTTATTCGCAAATGCCAAAGATGCAAGGTTGTTGCGATGGCATGCTGAAGAGCGTAAGATGGATGGGAAAATTAGACACGTTGCTGATTCTCCTAAATGGAGGAATATTGACCGAATTTTTGAAGAATTTGGTAAGGAAAATAGAAATATTCGGTTGGGGCTTAGTTCGGATGGAATCAATCCATTCGGAAACATGAGTAGTCGACACAGTACTTGGCCGGTTCTTCTTTCTATTTACAATCTTCCACCGTGGTTATGCATGAAACGCAAGTATATCATGATGTCATTGCTAATTCAAGGTCCCAAACAACCAGGGAATGATATTGATGTGTATTTGGCTCCATTAATTGAAGATTTAAAGAAACTGTGGAGTACAGGCGTCGAAGTATATGATGCGTACGGAAAGGAACGTTTCCTACTACGAGCCATGATTTTGTGCACCATAAATGACTTTCCGGCTTACGGGAATTTGTCGGGATACAGTACAAAGGGAGAAAAAGCATGCCCTGTGTGTGAAGATGACACACATTCTCTTAGGTTGAGAAATTGTGGAAAACATGTGTATATGGGCCATCGAAGGTATCTTCCAAAGAACCACCCGTACCGCAAGCTAAAGTCTGTGTTTGACGGAAAAACTGAGCATCGAGTAGCATGACAACCGTTAAACGGAAAAGGTGTATATCCTCGCGTTAAATACCTAGACATTGTTCTCGGAAAAGGTCGTCCAACTCCTCCCAAAAATATTTGGAAAAAGAAATCTATTTTTTGGGATTTACCGTACTGGGAGCATTTAAATGTTCGACACCGTCTTGATGTTATGCATATTGAAAAAAATGTGTGTGACAGTTTGATAGGGTTATTGTTGAACATTCAGGGGAAAACAAAATACGGGATCAAAGTTCGAAAGGACATGGTGGAAATGGGGATTCGATCAGAGCTTGCTCCTGTTGAAAATGGAAAACGCACATATCTACCACCGGCTTGTTATACCTTGTCGAAGGTTGAGAAGACCAAATTTTGCCAATGCTTACATGGTATCAAGGTTCCATCCGGCTATTCTGCTAACATTAAGAAGTTAGTGTCGATGAAAGACTTGAAGTTGATTGGTATGAAGTCCCACGATTGTCATGTACTAATGACGCAAATGATTCCCATTGCTATTCGTGGAATTTTGCCAGACCGAATCCGACACACAATTACAAAGCTTTGCTTGTTTTTTAGCATGATTCATTCGAAAATGTTGGATCCTGAGGTGTTGTACTCATAGGAAAGGGATATTATCATCACTCTTTGCCAACTAGAGATGTATTTCCCACCTTCTTTTTTTGATGTGATGGTACACTTAATATCTCATATTGTTAGAGAAATAAAGTTTTGTGGCCCTGTCTTCTTACGGTACATGTATCCATTCGAGAGGTATATGGGTTTCTTAAAAGGGTATGTGAGGAACCGATCTCGTCCTGAAGGCAGTATTGTTGAAGGATATGCTTCCAAGGAGGTGATTGATTTTTGCACAAACTATTTGGCAGACGTAAAAAAAATATTGGCATCCCTCTATCTCGACATGAAGGTAGACTTGGAGGAGTTAGGACAATTGGAATGAAATATTTCACTCCATCTTATGATGAGTTGCAGAAAGCACACTTTTTCGTTTTACAGAACATGACATCAGTTGCTCCCTACGTACATGAGCACATGGAAATGTTGCACCAGATGAACCGATCAAAGGGCGCCAAATGGTTGGCTACAGAGCATAATAAAACATTTGTAGGCTGGTTGAAAGAAAGAGTGCGCCCAGGTTACGGGGAAGAAAAGGTTGATCAAGTAGTGGAAACTTTGGCATTTGGGCCTGTACATGTTGTGTCAACATACCAGGGATACGATATTAACGGTTATACATTTTACACCAAAACACAGGATGAAAAAAGTACATTGCAAAACAGCGGAGTGGCATTAATAGCCACCACTACAGAGTTCTCTAGATCGAATAATGATTCTAGGTCGAGGATCGCCAAAGATTCGTATTATGGCGTAATTCAAGAAATCTGGGAGCTTGATTACCATGACTTCAAGATACTTGTGTTCAAGTGTAAATGGATAGAAAACCAACGGGGTGTCAAAATCGACAATGACGGTTTCACATTAGTCGATATTTCAAGGGAGGGCTATGTATCTGAACCATTCATTTTGGCCAAGCAGGCCTCACAGGTATTCTTCGTTGCAGATCCGAAAGATTCTAAGTGGCACATTGTTCTCCATGGTAAAATACGCATTGTTGGTGTTGAAAATGTTGTGGACGAGGAAGAATACGATCAATTTGATGAGCTACCTCCATTTTCTGTTGGCATTCCCTCCTCGGATATGAGAATTGATGATGCTACTTATCTGAGAACCGACCACGACGAAGGATGTTGGGTCAATGAAACCCATAGTACATGATCAAACAAGATATGCAGGTATTAGCAATTAAATTTGTTATTAAATTTATCAATACTTCATTTATTAATGGATAATATAATCGTCCAAATCGTTTTTTCAGCGTTCGATAGTGGAATACATAGACGAGTAGACGATCAATCCAGAAGACAACTATGTGCTGTTTTTTTGTTAAGAATTGTTGAAGTATGAAGTCTTATTTTAGTTTTAACTGATAAGAAGTGATTTTGAACTATGAAAACATTAATCATTGATTTATTTTCAATTTGCATGATTTAGTTTTCTAATTTAATTTGTTCGATTTCAGAAAATACAAGAATTTATATACTTGCTAAATAATAGTAATAATAATAATAATAGTAGTAATAATAATAATAATAGTGTTGTAATTAGAATTAGGCTAAAAGTGGAGGTCAATTAAAAATTTTGTGGCGTTAAAATATATATATATATATATATATATATATAGGAAAGTTCAAATGAAAACTCAATTTCAATTGTAAACATGAGGACAAATCTCGTCCATTGATCGCAGCCATATTTGAGCCATTCCTAAAATTCAGCTTTAGGGGTATTTTCGTCAAGATTAGAATCAGCGCCTCATTTGTTGACTTTTTATTTTCTTTTTTAATTAAAAACTTTTACCCTCTTAAATTTTAAAATAAATTATCTAAAAAATTACTAACATTTTAATCAAACAAATTACATAAAAAACGATAATTTCGTGCTTTTCGATATGACATCCATCATGATATAGTTTTTTTTCGTTTTAACCGTTTTTTACGTGAAATCGTGTATATGTGTTATATTCAGAGTGAATAATACAACATTCGAGATGAATAATATCTACATTTATTCGGACTGAGTATATAGAATTATTCAGACTGAATATATGGAATTATTCAGACTGAATAAAGGTAGATATTAAAAAAGAATAAAACTTATTCATGTCTTGATATAGTTTTTTTTCGTTTTAACCGTTTTTTACGTGAAATCGTGTACATGTGTTATATTCAGAATGAATAATATAACATTCTGGATGAATAATATCTACATTTATTCAGACTGAATATATAGAATTATTCAGACTGAATAAAGGTAGATATGAAAAAAGAACAAAATTTAAACATTTATTCGTTTTGAATATCTACCTTTATTCAATCTGAATATATAGAATTATTCAGACTGAATAAAGGTAGATATGAAAAAAGAACAAAACTTAAACATTTATTCGTTTTGAATATCTATCTTTATTCAGTCTGAATATATAGAATTATTCAGACTGAATAAAGGTAGATATTCAAACGAATATAATAATTCAGACTGAATAAAGGTAAATTATTCAGACTGAATAATTCCATATATTCAGTCTGAATAATTCTATATACTCAGTTCGAATAAATGTAGATATTATTCATACCGAATGTTGTATTATTCACTCTGAATATAACACATATACACGATTTCACGTAAAAACGGTTAAAACGAAAAAAAAACTATATCATGATGGATGTCATATCGAAGAGCACGAAATTCTCGTTTTTTTGATGTAATCTGTTTGATTAAAATGTTAGTAATTTTTTAGATAATTTATTTTAAAATTTAAGGGGGTAAAAGTTTTTTAATTAAAAAAGAAAATAAAAAGTCAATAAAGGAGGCGCTGATTTTAATCTGACGAAAATAATTACCTTTATTTAGTCTGAATAATTACCTTTTATTTTGAATAATTTTTTTTCCAATTTTACCCCTGCGCGCTAAATATTCATTAAGCCATGGACAGAGTTTTCAACTTATTTACAAAATTGCCACCGCGTTTTTTTGCCACTGATCTCTTCACCGGATTATTAATCAACGGCTGTGGTTTGTCCTCACGTTTACAATTGAATTTGAGTTTTTATTTGAACCCACCCCTATATATATATATATATATATATATATATATATATATAGGGGGCCATTCAAGGGAGATCCCACTATTTTGTGGTAACTGTGAGATCCAATCTCAACCACAAATTATAGGATAAATTAGGAAATTAATATATTTGGTAATTTTGACTTTATAAAGGACATTTTAGGAATTGTAGAAAATTTATCTCTCCTCTCTCCTCTACCCCCTTCCCTCTCCCGTAACATTCCATTGGGTCTAGTCCAACTAGATACCGACTGTGATACGTCGTGATACCGACTGTGATACGCCGTGATACCGACTGTGATACACCGTGAAGCAACGAGATGACGAAGATTGGTAGATCTGAACCAGAAGATACACTGTGATACCCATCATAAAAGAACGAAAATAAATATTGTGATACACATTGTGGTACACTCTATATACACGTTGTGATACATACCAAGATCTAAACAACAAAAGTCCTTTAAAACATCATATTTGAATCAGAAAAGTCTAAAAAATTTGGGTTTAGGAAACCAAAAAACAGAGAGAGGTAGGGAAGCTCAATACAATCGCGAAAAAGATGGGAATGTTAGGGAATGGCTTAACCAATTTCTTCTTCTAGATATTGACGTTATTTAGGATGTAACTCAATCATCTCAAGATTCGATTCCGGCGCCGGTTCATGACGCTGCCCTCATTTCAAGCCTTCACATCATGGAGCCCGATTTTGACGAACATGCTTCTCCTCCTTCACTTCTTTCGTTGTTCCATGTATCTTTTAATCAAGATCACAATTGTTTTGCTTGTGGTATTAATCATCGATTTAGAATCTACAAGCGTGATCTTTTACGCAAGATTTTCCGTCGAGATTTTGAAAACGGAGGCGGCATCAGGATAGTGGAGATGTTATTTCGTTGTAATATACTATGACGTGATTTTATTTTGTTGATTGAGAAAACAGTGGGTGAAACTACAAGCATATGGTGAAGAAGATATGGCTCAAAGTATGGGCGACACATTCTTGAAGAAAGAAGAAGTGATATTTTAGGGTTAGGTATATGGAAGAGGGAGAGAGTAGGAAGACGTATAAAAAAAGAAATGAGATATTTTAGGATATATTAATTTAATTAGATGTACAAAACAAAATTACTAAAATACCCTTTTATATTTCTTTAAGATTTATATTAATTAACTTAAATGTGTGGCTCATATTGGATCTCACAGTTATCACAAACTACATAGTTCTCATTTGATTAGGCACCTATATATATATATATATATATATATATATGGTCCCCTTCTTTTGTTAACCAGTCATTTAGTGTTAACTATGTTAACTAATCTGGACCCTTAATAATCAAAATCAATGGGTTAGATTAAAAACATATTTTAATTCATGATTAAACTAAACCCACGGCTAAAGCATATATGCATGGGGGTATTATAGTCATTTAATAAATCTTGATAAGGAAACAATTAAATCGAGAGCTACATTTAAGGAGGTATAACTTATCTTTAATTGATTCCATCAATAGATTATCTCTCTCTCTCTCTCCAATCTCCAAATCGGCAAAAAGCATCCAAAAATCAACAGTGGTCTCCAAATCGATTTCAAAAATTAGTTCCATCAACAGGTTTCTCAAAATCGATTGGCAAAAATGGTGTGATACCACTTCCAAGGTCGTTCGATTCGAATGCATAGAAGATACGATTCGGGGGTTTCCAAAACTTGTGCAAATCGTTACCAAATCGAGCAAACACAAATCGATTACAAATCGATTCTTAACAGAGGTGAAACCCTACGAAAACTCTCAACAAATCAGTGGTCTTCGGATTAAAGATTGAAGATAATGGCAAAATTAAAAGGTAAAATTTTGAATTTCTAGGGTTTTGAAATGGGTTTATGTTCTAGTGTTTTGAAATGGGTTCATGTTTTTGTTGTTCAGTTCATAGGAATATCGATAGGATTGCAGATATTGTTGTTAATAGTGAAGGGGTTGAACAAGAAGTGGTTGAACAAGAATCGGCCATACCGGAGAAGGGTGCAAAACAAGATAACGGTACATTTAGTTAACATGATTAAGTTCTAGTTCCATTCTGATAGAGTTTCAACTTCTATGTCATGAGTTTTTGCCCTTCTGCTAATTCCTACTACAATACTTAAATTACCATGTTATTTTTCTGTCTAAAGTTAGTGGTGCTTGGTTTTTGATGTGCATATATGCAAGTTTTATTAAGTGCATATATGCAAGTTTGATAAGTGCATATATGCAAGTTTGATAAGTGCATATATGCAAATGTGAAATGATGCATATATGTTTTGGGTGTTTTAATTGCATATATGCAATTTGTGATATGTGCATATATGCTGCATGCGTAAAGATTACATATATACAGTTTTATTAAGTGCATATATACAATTCTCTAATGTGAATATATGCTTTTCTCTGGTATGCATGTTGTGGGTTTAAAAATATGCATATATGCAATTTTGATATGTGCATATATGCTTCAGATGTATAGTGTAAATTTATGCAATTTTGATATGTGAATACATGCAATTCTCTGATGTGCATATATGCAATTATCTGGTGTGCATTTATGAAGCACTAAGACGTGCATATATGAGATTTGAATATGTGCTTTATATGCAATTGGAAAAACAAATGCAATACTCTATGTGGATATCATGTTGTGTATAGATGCAGTTAATGGTATGTGCATATATGCAAATTATGCTATGTAACTACATATGCTTGTTGTTTGTATATTGAATATTTGATGCAAAAGACTATAAATAAATTTAAGTAGTATTTATAAAGCTTGAATAGTTGCTTTATATACCTTAATATGCCAAAACTTCTGACACTTGATACAGAAAGGTCGATGAAAAGGAAAAAAAGAAAACAAAGGTCAACCTGACGGAGAAAAGGAAAAACAAGTTGAAGAAGGTAACATTTGTGTAAAGTTTACATATCTGCACAACTATTTACTTTGTTGTACCAGAAGTTTGACAAAATTTATATCTAATAACAATAAATAGAAACACTGGAAACAACACCGAGGACCAGGCGTTCGATACTCGAATATATTGCAAAAAAAGGTCAACATGAACGCACTTAATACTGTTTTGAATTTTATGAAAATATTATTATTAGTAAACATATATATGACATTGTATTGCACACACAGCTAAGGAGCACAAGGTTTGTTCAAAAGCAGATACAAATCGACCTGGGGGGGAATGTTATCCAAGAAGGTAATATTCATAAATCAAATTTTGTCATGGTATATATTGAAAGTTGCTCTAATAACAACTATCTTTGTTTAACATTCGCCAAAACAGACAGCGACTTCGTAACTCAACCACGATCACAACCTACAGGGGTTGAACAAAAGGGAAAGAAGGAACGCAAAATGGCACAAAAGAAGGAATCGAAGGTTCCCCGACAACCTTTCGGTTTGAGAACTAGAACATCACCAAAACCATTGTTTGACGCATTGAAGGAATTGAATGACACACAAAAAGATGTTGTCAAAGACATGGGAATGGAGTCGCTGCTTTATATGACAGTGGATGGAGTGCCATCAAAAATTGGGTTTTACGTGGTCGACAACTTTAACCCGACACGTATGGAGCTAAAGCTAAGGAATGACAGAATCCCAATAACAATAGAGTCGATTAATAAAGTACTCGGAATTCCGATTGGGGGGATAGACCTGTTGGAGACTGATCCAGTAAATGAAGAGGATGACATGACCGATCTTTGGTTAAAGCAATTCACTAAAAAAGGAATTACCCCAAAAGACGTCGCAGATGCCATAAAAAGATCAACTGATGGAGGAGTAACATTCAGACTTAATTTTTTGGTTATTGTGATAAACACTTTGGCAGATTGTGGTAGAACAGGATACTGCCATGTATCGTTCCTATCACATATAAGAGGCGTACACATGATAAGTCAAATAAACTGGTGCAAATATGTGTACGACATGCTTTCGGTAAGAAAGCAAAAATGGAAAAGGGACAGCCACTTGTCGTTCTATGCCGGTCCGCTCACTTATCTAACGGTAAACATGTTACACTAGACTTTTTATATTCAATTAGTTTGTTTAATGAATGATTATCTTTTTAATTTCGTTAATGATTTATGCGTTCATTTGGTGTATGCAGCTTTTGTACGTTGAGTCGACATCATGTCCCAACGTACAGACACTGAGTAGTGACAACGCGTTAAGGAAATGGACGCTAGATCTACTAAGGGATAGGCAGGAGGAAGAGTTAGCAAAAGGTGGTTTTGGTTACGCTCCATTGATTAATGATGGATCTGAACAAGCAATAACAAGTGCACCAAAGACAACTATAAATGCGGATGAGGCAAGGGAGAAACGTAGAAAGGTATTTGTTTCAAAATGATATAACATGTGCACTTTAGTTTCATGTAGGCAAATTGACACACATTTACGGTTTACACGTTAACAATAAATGGTAGTGCATATATGTTAATTTAGGCTTTACACATAGATTTGGTTGTGAATGTGATGGTTTAAAAATATAAATGGTCTACACATATTTATGGTGTGCATATTTACACGTATTAATGGTTGTGCATATGTGCATTTGTTGGACATGTTAGTCTATGAGTAATCTCTAAAGTTTAGAAATCTTCATGCATGTGCACGTATGGAAATTTATGCATGTAAAATAAATATACATGTGCATATATGAAACAAAAGTGATTAAACAATGCATTGTGTGTTTATGAAATCTGACTAACTTGTTTGTTTAGTCCTACATTGTATTGTGCATATATGTTTTTTTCAGTGTTTAGTTATTTTTTCTGATTTCTAACATTGTAGGAGTTAAAAAGAGCAATGGACGACCGGATACTTGAAATCGCGGGGCAAAAAATGGACGCAGACATAGAGTTAGCACAAGCAATTTCAGAATACCCCGACGACCCAGATTTCCAGGTTTATAAGTTGGAGTTGGCAAGCATTTTCAAAAACAGCAGGTGGGACGTGACTGATGAGGATATAGAACAACATAGTCAACCGAACCAAACAATGACGACACCGGTGGTAACATCAAAACCTGTTCACGTTGGAGATGTTTTTACACCTACGCTAGGAACAAAAAAGTCAGCAACAATACCACTTCAACACTCGGTGTCAACATCAAGCGGACCGATGTGTGAAAATATCGGGGATCCTGTTCTGACCGATAATACTCCCGAAGCAATATTTTTAAAGAATGATAAAGGAAAAGGCGTGATATCCGGAACATAAACAAATGCCGGAAGTGTGAAAGGGAAAAACTCTGACCAACAATTGATAGCGATTGGGGACGTGGATGCACCAACCTTCAAAATCGGCATAGACTCCCCAAAGAGGAAAAACAAGAATGATGAAAGACAGCCAGAACAGGGAAGAGGTAGCAAGAGACTGAAAAAGTTGGGAGAAAAGATTCGTTCACCATATGTTCGGCGACCAATTACATTTGATGTTTCGGTGGACGAATCTCGGGTACAAGATTGGGTTATGAGAGGAATAGGAGGAACACAGTAAGTTTACAGATCTAATACAATACATTATTATCGTTTAACATACCTTTTAAATGCTTTTTTAAATAATGTTTATATGGGTTGGAATGCAGTGAACTGATGTTTTTAGGTCGAAAAGCAAAGACGTTAGATCGGATACAGATGATAAGTCTTGCATTTGAATCTGAAGTGAACATGGAAGTAATAGATGCGCGGGCTTGTGTGATGAACGATGAAGAACGATTGCGGAGTAATGAATCCCCTCGAAGATTGTTCTTTGCAACGGATGTGGCGGTAAGATAATATACGTACTATAATATATTAATAACTTATAATTTCTGTCAAGAAATTAGTATTATATACTAATACTGTGAAATGTATGGTACATTAACAAACACTTACAATTAGATCATATAATGTTGAATGACGAACTGGACGAAGAAGAAAGGTATGCGAGTTTCAAAATATTGACAAATCGTTGGGGGCATTGGGACAAACATGTGAATAATATGACGAATGTGGACTTGGTAAGCACTCTCAGAAAACTACGTTACTAGCATATACTGAGAATGTTAAAACTTTATTACTAAACAAATTAACATCATATATCTACGTAGGTGTTTTTCCCTGTTTGTAGTACCACCATTCTACTATTTGGTCGTTGTGAACCTTAAGAATCCAACGGAGGAGCGTGAAGGGAGAATGGCACAGTTGGATGACAAATATGCATATTCGTTGGTAATGTTAATATATGAACTTTGATTTATTAATCATCAATCCAAAAGTGTTACTTATATTAATGTGATGTTTTTTCTTTTATTAACAGCAACTCATGATGACCATGCATCTACACAAAATGGGATACATGCAATATCAACAGTTTGAGGAAATGTTGCCAATAATGTTTAAAGTACGATGGCAAATGGCAAAAAATCAAATCGACCAAGGCGTTGCGTTGATGAGGAACATGGAGACATACATGGGTGAGGAACCAAACAAATGGGTAAACGTCCTGTATAAGGAGAGCACCAAACAGAAAAACCAACTCAGGCAACTGCGGTCAAAGTACGTCACGAAGATATTGATGAGTGAGGCGAACCTCAAGAAACACGCGATACCGATGGAGGTGGCCAAGTTTCACGAAAAGCAGGAAAAGACAAATGAAGTTGTCAAATAGTTGATAAGGTGGAAATCATTGGTTGATTGAATAGTTGTGATTAAAACTTGGGTTTATTTTTGGTTGTTGTTGCATTGAGTGTTAAAACACTATTGGGTTAGATTTTTGGATACTGATTGTTGCTTTGTGTGTTAACACACTTTTTGGTTAGATTTTTGGATATTGATCGTTTAGGTTTAATCAATATGATTGGGTTATGATAGTGGGTTTAACATTCTCAGTATATGCTAGTAACGTAGTTCTAATAAGTGCATATATGCAATTCTCTAATGTGCATATATGCTATTCTCTAATGTGCATATATGCTATTATCTGATATGCTTGTTGTGGGTGTAAAATATGCATATATGCAATTTTGATATGTGCATATATGCAATTTTGATATGTGCATATATGCAATTTTGATATGTGTATATATGCTGCATGTGTAAAATTTACATAACTGCAGATCTAATAAGTGCATATATGCAATTCTCTAATGTGCATACATGCTATTATCTGATATGAATGTCGTGGGTGTAAAAAATGCATATATGCAATTTTGATATGTGCATATATGCAATTTTGATATGTATATGAATTCTGTAAAATGTGCATATATGCATATCAAGCATAAGTGAAAAATTGGGTATATGAATTATGTGAAAGTAAGTACATATTGGAAAAACGTATATGAGAACCGACGATAATTCTTGATACTTGAATGTCTTTGATTAATACGGTCTAAAAAAACAAAACAAGTTATTCAATGACATGAATATGTCAAAACCAAAAGCTACAACATAAACAATGCAAAGTTTGTTACCAAAACAAAAAATAATAAAGATTCGACGTCCAAGAATTAAAATAAAACAAAGTAACGAACATATGAATAAAGATCGAGCTACTGACGGACAATTGCGAGAATCATGACCGTTAGACTGCCCACATTTCTTATATTTGCGTTTCGGCCGCTTACTCTTCGACTGAGTCCTCTCAGAAATACTTATCAACCGTTTACTCAGTAATTACATCCATCTTCTGCTGTGACGGATCTTCATACGGTAACTGCAGTTCTAATACGTGCATATATGCAATTCTCTAACGTGCATAAATGCTATGCTCTGATATGCATGTTGTGGGTGTAAAATATGCATATATTCAATTTTGATATGTGCATATATGCAATTTTAATATGTGCATCTATGCAATTTTGATATGTGCATATATGTTGCATGTGTAAAATTTACATAACTGCAGATCTAATAAGTGCATATATGCAATTCTCTAATGTGCATATATGCTATAATTTGATATGCTTGTTGTGGGTGTAAAATATGCATATATGCAATTTTGATATGTGCATATATGCAATTTTGATATGTGCATATATGCAGTTTCATATCAAGCAAAAATGAGAATTTAGGTATACGCATTCTGTGAAAGTAAGTACATATTGGAAAAACATATATGAGAACCGACGATAAATCTTGATACTTGTATGTCTTTGATTAATACGGTCTAAAACATAAAACAAGTTATTCAATGACGTGAATATGTCGAAACCAAAACAAACAACATAAACAATGCAAAGTTTGTTACCAAAACAAAAAATAATAAAGATCCGACGTCCAAGAATTAAAATAAAACAAAGTAACTAACATATGAATCAAGATCGAGCTACTGACGGACAATTGCGAGAATCATGACCGTTAGACTGCCCACATTTCTTACATTTGCGTTTCGGCCGCTTACTCTTAGACTGAATCCTCTCAGAAATACTTATCAACCGTTTACCCGTGCCACATCCCTTGTTTCTAAGACCACTCAGGGGTACTATATCCACGTCATTTGGAACTGAAACACCGTAATACTCAGAAATTGCATCCATCTTCTGCTGTGATGGATCTTCATACGGTAACTGGGAAATTGCCTCGTTCTTGAAGTTTCCAAGTACTTCATTTAGCTTAACTAACAATGGTTTTTCATTGCGGACTAGACTTACAATGTCATCAATTGTGGAATACGCACCGGTTAATAATTTCTCTTTCTCCGGATCAGACTCGCCATACCTAACACGAGCGCTCTGTAGTTGCACAGGAACCAACTCCTGGGTCCATCTTCGCAAAACATAACGATCAGGTATGGAATCTACCGGCTCAGTGATCAGTACTTTCAGTGCATGTCGACATAAAAACCCATTCCGTATAAAGAATTTGCATTCACAATCAGCATTGTTACTTGAAACTCGGCGCGATACCTAAACAACAATACGAAAAACAAACAATAAATAACACAAACGAATTATATAGAAATAAAAACTTAAAAAGGAAGTTGGGACAAATACCTTGTACATAATCTTCGTTTCAGACAACTTATTCTTGTGACTAATGACATAAATCTTCGTATCGCCTAAAACTTCAACAGTCTCAATTCCACACCTCAACATCGCCTTCTTTATCTGTTTTTGGAAATCCCTAAAAATTTTCCGCGTGTACAACCTTGCAACATGAGATTCAATTGGATATGAACTAATTAATTGTGGAAATGTAGTCCTCGTTACGTTCTCATTAAAAGATTGCGTGTCTCGTTGCTTCTCAATTGCATTATCGTAATTAATATGAAACTTAATCAGATCATAATGGAATGCAAGATATATGTTAAAAAATGCATTTGCACTCTCAGATCTGGACGTGGTTCTCATAAGACCTGACATAGGATTATCTTTAAAAAAGGCCGAAATCCATGAATGACGAATATCATACATATCTCTAAACCAATCCTCGTCGCCAAGGTCATAGTCTTGAATCATACTGTTCCACTGAATCTCGAAATCTTCAGGACTAATATGAAAATTCTAGACAAGTTTGTTTATTGCCCGCTTAAAGTTAGGATTCACGTTTAAGGCGGCACTTATCTAACAAAAAAGACAAATAACATTTGTAAATAGCTTTTTCAAAACGGTTATAAAAAATGTTATATAACACATATAACATAAAAAACAAGATCAAAATACCTTGGCAGGAACCTTTTTCATTATGTGCCACATACATAATCGATGTCTTGATTCAGTGAACACATATGGAACAGCTTGTTTCATAGCTGAACACTGATCAGTTATCACGACCAACGGTTGTCTATCGTAGCATTTCAAAAAGGCCCTCAACACCCACTTATAATTCTCGATTGTCTCCCCGGCAATCAACGCAGAACCGACTACAACAGAACTTTTATGATTATCTACGGCCAAAAAAGGGACAAATGACATTGCATGCCTGCAAAAAACGAATAACATACAAATAAAAAACACCGATAATACAAAAATGGTTCACTGTATAAACAAAACTTACTCGTTCGTCCGGTAAGTAGCATCAAAGGATATTACGTCTCCAAACTCTCTATAATTAAGTTGAGCAACTTCATCGGCCCAGAAAATGGCATGTAACTCACGTTCGTCACACTTGTACTAAAAAAAATACTCGCTTTTTATATCCTTACGATTTGACAACTTATTGATAAGCATCTTCGCATCCTTATTCGCAACAAATAACCCAACATCTCTCTTAAAATTCTGTTACTCAACAACGCTACACCTATTATGTTCAAACCCACCCTTCAACGCAGTTTGTATTCTATGCGCCCTTGTTGCACCCAACTTATAACTAGAACTATTCAAAACATTCGTATAATCAGTGTACTGCATTTTCCTGTTCTTACGTGAAAATCTACGATCGTTATTATTAAACAAAACATGATTATGAGCTTCAACAAATGCGTATACCTCGTATTGAGTCTTGTCCTTCAATAAATGGATTTTAATGCATGCATTGCACCCTAACCGTTTAACATTAGAGTTTCGGTAACGCCTATCACCAGGACCTAACTCAAGCGAATCAAAAAACTTCTTCTTTGGAATACCTTCTTTACTACAAACAAACCATCTAGTCTGTATAATCCCATCCTTATTTGTCTTTTTGGCATTCAACCTTACATCAAATCCCGCATAATCTACATACGTCCTATAAATTGATTCGACTTCTTCGTAAGATGAAAAAACATCGTTCACCTTTGGTTTAAACTGAACAGGAACATTGGGAATCCATA
This sequence comes from Saussurea involucrata, assembly GCA_033807775.1. Lineage (NCBI taxonomy): Eukaryota > Viridiplantae > Streptophyta > Magnoliopsida > Asterales > Asteraceae > Saussurea > Saussurea involucrata. The sequence goes on from CM066314.1 coordinate 229,684,606, forward strand.
ACTTTGAACCATCAGCTGTCTCGATAACCTCATCTTGTGCTTCAACATCTGGAAAACAAAATGTAATTGAACATGCAGGCATGAAAAAATTTAGGTCATCATAGTAGTAGCAGTAAAATAAACAGTACAGAAAATACTGCATTGCATATATGCACAAACATTGTATAAATAATATGTGTAGTTGTTCCTATACCAGCAATTGGACATGACAAATATTACATCATCATAGTCATACAACTAAAATAAACAATACATAAACTACTGCATTGCATGTATGTAGACTCATTACATAAATAATAATTATTATTGTTCCTATACCAAATTAAAAATGCTTTACGTCACATAATACAAGTTAATGTAATAAATTAAAAATATTAAAAAATTTACAAAAAATAGATTAATATGGAGATTTATAATTCCATCATCATCATCATCATACAAACCCAAAAAAAAACCGTAAACCAAACATACATTGCATATATGCACATGAAAATAAACCGCACGTAATAATTAACAAAAGCGAACACCATATCGCGAAACCCTACAGAATCCCTAACTCAGAACGCCTAACAAAACCAATAATTAAAATTAAAATATAAAAAAACGAACCTACAGAATCTTCATCGTTGATCGGCTCTTCAACGTTACTGCACGATGTCGGGTTACAATCATCAACATTCTCAAAATCAAAATCTTCAACACTGTGGGTCTGCACATAAGTATTAATCTGCGTAAGAACACAATCAACAGGTTGAACACCATCCTTCACCAAAGTTTGTTCTTCGATATCGTTGGAATAATCATTCTGATTAGAAACCGAAGATCGAAACATTGAAACACCGCTTTCTTCTTTAGTAGAATTCATGATCGATTATGACTGAACCAGTAAAAACGTGAAAAGAATATTAATGATATGATAAGATTAAGAGAAAAGATGATGAAGATTATCTTTAATATTAAAATAATATATATTCAAAACTGCCAAGATTGGATGGCGTGAATTATGGAAGGTAATATTACTGGAAATAATAAAAAAACATGTTCTTCCAAAAATGCCCCTGCATAAACCGTCCATAATGTTGAAAAACCAAACATCAAACTTGATTCCTATTGGTTGAGAATAGTTAATAAGGTTAATACTAATTTGGGGGTTAACAAAAGAAGGGCCCTCTATATATATATGCTTAAAAATATAAAATTTATAATATTTAGATCAATTCAATGTTGGTGATTTTATGGTAGACCACCCAAACTAAAGCCCACGTCGCCACGGTTATTTGCAGTAATAATAATAAAAATCAAATAGTAAGAATAATAATACCAACTTAATTATCAGGTGTCAAAACCCTAAATTCTTACCGCCTCTTTTTCACATTCACACACTTTCACCGCCAATTTTTCACCTCTTCTTTTTTCACGGCCATTTTTCACCTTATCACTTCTTCGTCGATTTCAACCGTCCACCGGAGAGAAGCAACTCTAGAAGCCGCCGGCAAAACAGCACCATTAGACCACACGCAGCGGTTCCTTGTTGTTCGTCGTTCATCCCATACAATCTTACATCTCTGTTTTCAAACAATCCCACAAGAGGTAACGTTTCTACTCTGAATCGACATGTGTTACTTTCAATCGATTTCGTCTAAATCGATTTGTATGTGCTCTAAATTCTTGTTCTTCAATTCTATTTGTTTCTATAATCGATTTTGCTTGTTGTTTAATTAGCTGTTCTCTTCTCTTAATTAATTAATAATTACCATAATCGTTGTTCTTGGAAAAAAAGGGTTTTCATATTGGTCCATCGGTTGCAATTTATTACTTGTTTGTGAGTGTTAAGTTGTATGAAATACTTCTGTTTGGCCATCAGTTGCAATTTATTAAGATGTGCTAGTTTGGTTTGTCAAATATGGATGGTGGCGATATATATGTATTTAGATCAAGTAATTATCTGTAGGTTGTGGTGGATTTGTGTAATATGAATTCAGACATGAGGTTCAATATACTTATAATTGTAGTGGAATTTATTTTGTGTGTGCAGTAAAGTATGTATGCATGATAATGCCGTTTTTCGACATTATTTTGATCCTGAAATCGGTCTGTTTGTTGTGAGTTTCTAAGCAATTTAGTGGGTTTTTAATTGTTTTCGTGAGAAAGTACAGGTTTTCTTGAATGGCTAAGGTCTATGATGTTCTGGTTCGATTTGAGGAGGTTTACGGCATTTTTAGGCCAAAATTGAAAATTTTCATTTTTCTGACGAATAGTGTCGCGCGCCTCAAGACTCGCCACCAGACGCCCCGTCTGCGCGCCTCAAGGCTCGCCGCCAGACGCCCAGAGCTCCTGATCTACTTTTTTGCACATTCTTGAGTTGTTTTTGGATCTACTTTTGTGTGATGTGCTGGATCTTCTTTTTTGGTGTTTGGGAGCTGGCTTAGATCTATTTTTGAGATCCAATCTCATTATAAATGAAACATCTTGGTTGAACACACAAGAAAAACTACACTACATCACACCATTTAGTTTAGGACCAATTTAGAGAGCAACCATAGAAGAAGAAGATCATCACAATGGAGATGAAGAATTTCAGATACATGTAGCTTGGGATCGTGGGCAATAACTAATACAGCCCCTACAGGGGCTGTATAAGGGAGTAACCTTTAATGTTTTCTTTTAGTTTAGATTTATTATCGTTGTGTTGGTTTGATTATGATTTAAATCTTTTGAATGTGTAACTTTGGATACTTACCAGTCTTTCTTGAGTTATGAAGCTGTGATTTGGTTTAATGCTTTTGTTAGTCTTATTAACTTTCAAATGATTTATATTCATCAATTATATTCGAGAGAAATAATTGCTGATTAGAATTGAGAAATTACATGCCTAAGGTGAGAAATTGGGTAGAGATGCACCAAGTAAGCCTTAGTACTTTAAATATCTTGGTCTTAATGTGTTTTGATTCCATTGGTTTTGATCGAAAGATAAAACCCGTCGCTTTCAAAATAAAATCCATTATTACTTGAGAAAGATTAATGGTGATTTAAAAGATTGGGTTTCATACAAGAGAATGACTGATAATTATTTAGGGTGAATTGTTCATTGATAAGAACCATATGATTTTCAACCTTCAACTTCTTTTCTCAATAAAAGATTCTTCTAATCTTTAGTTAGTTTTACTCTTGTTTAATTATAATTTCTTCCAACTCAAATTTGTGACAGTCCAGTTAATAGTGAATATAGTCATTGTGATACTCAGTTCCTAGTTCCCTGAGTTCGATACTCGTACTTACCGTACGTTATTACTTGATTCGACCCGTACACTTGCGGTGAGATTTACGGGGTGTGAAAACCCCGTTTCAAGTTTTTGGCGCCGTTGCCGGGGAACTAGTTGCAACTGATAGCACTACCAGCTATAGGCATTATTACATTGGACATTTTATTTTCTGTTTTAACCACTTTTCAATTTTTGGGTTACTAAACTCTATCTTCTTATAGGTGCTAATTGGTTTATGCCAAGAAGAAAAGACCAGGGGAGAGGATTAGAGCCAATTATCCCGAAATTGAGGGGCTATGTCGTGCCACAACTTTAAATAAGGCGCTAGGTGGGAGGCAACCCACCGGGTTTGTGTTTCGATTTTTGTTGTATTCTTTTTCTTTGTTTTCGTTGTGTGAAAGGAATTCCCTGTTGGGGGATTACGAGGAATAATCGTGGGAGAGATAGAGTGATAGAACTTGGATAAACGACAGAGATCGCGTGAGAGCTCGCTTTCCGTAAGAGATATTTCGACCCTATTCTGCCAGGGTATCACGAAATTCTCTCGAGGATAATCTCTATGTTTTGGTGTATCGATTAAGGCAGAAATCGATTCATACTTATACACTTTAGGAATCGTAACCTTCGCCATATTGATTCAGGAAATAATATCTCATTTAATGAGATTGATTGTGGACTTAATGACGGCAGTTACAAACGTGAAAACCAGTCCAGACGCCCGCGCCAGTCTCCTTGCCAGTCAAATGGCGCCACAACTGGCGCGGGCAAACATTCCAGAGCTTGGCGTCAGTCTTGGCGCCAGCCAACTGGCGCCACAATCGGCGCGGGCAACATTCCAGTGCTTGGCGCCAACACTGGCCCCGACTCCCAGCTCATGAAACCACTTTGTAACTTGTCGATTTTAACCGTCCAACAATCCCGGGTTCTAGTTAGGTTACACGAGTGTGCACTCCACACCTCCTAACTCATGTTATAGCTTAGCTAACAACCCCATTATTACCTTTGTGAATCCAACTACACAAAATGAACATGATGATTTCACTAAAATCACCAACATTCCTCCCCCATTTTAGTGCAATCCTTGATTCACAAAATAAAGTTCAATACATGTAAACAAACTAATGCATAAATGAAAATATCTAAAAGATTGAATTTCCATCTTAGTACATTACACATTTAAAATACTCGAGAATCCAGGTGTCCTATGGATTGAACCCGTCAACCCATTTGAGTACCAGAAAATAACATACACATGAATTTAAATGACTCTCTAAAGTATAAACTTGACACTATACAGGCCATGTGTCCTTATCCATTCGTGAGTGTATCAAAGCCAAGTCCAAGCTTCTTGAAGCGGCCACACTTCACACTCATATATGTAGTTCTTTTCTTCATGCACCTGCACATGCATTTTTACAAAAGAACAATTACCTCCTTCACTTGCAGTACCGAGCACACACCTTGGGATGATCATCTTGTGCTGGTATCTCTTAGAGTGAGCTTTCCCATTGAATTCAACTTCTAACGTTGTATTAGAAGGGAATTGGGTATCTCACCGTTAGAGATTTAGATGGACTTTAATCCCATCCCTATCACCGACTTGTGAACCAAGTCCCTAGCTAACCCCTTCGTCAAGTGGTCCGCTAGATTTTGTTGCGACCGAACAAGTTCAACCGAAATCACCCCATTCGTGATTAGCTCACGAATCATGCTATGTCTAACACCTAAGTGTCTAGACTTGCCATTATACACTTGAATATAAGCTTTAGCCAAAGTAGCCTCACTATCACAACGGATAGAAATGGGTGATATTGGTTTCGGCCATAATGGAATTTCATGGACCAAATTCCTTAGCCATTCCGCCTCTTTACCGGCAGCGGCTAATGCCACAAATTCCGACTCCATAGTCGAACTCGTGATGCAAGTTTGCTTCTTGGAAGCCCATGAGATGGCACCTCCCCCAAGCAAGTATACCCAACCACTCGTAGAAGAGTGATCTTCCAAATTGGTAATCCAACTTGCATCCGAATATCCCTCCAAAATCGAAGGAAACCCGACATATGACAAACCATAATCAATGGTTTTCTTTAAGTATTTGAATACTCGTCTTATCGCTTGCCAATGATGAATACTAGAATTACTAGTATACCTACTCAACTTTCCTATGGAAAAAGCGATATCCGGCCTAGTGCTTGTCATGGCATACATCAAGCATCCAATAGCCTTTGAGTACTCGAGTTGTGACACCGCTTCACCCGAGTTGGGCATAAGCTTCACACTCGGATCCCATGGAGTACTCACCGGAGAACAATCAAAGCAATTAAATTTCTTTAATACTTTCTCAATGTAATGAGATTGCGTAATTGAAATCCCTTTGTTCTCACGCTTGATCCTTATACCAAGGATCACCTCCGCCTCTCCCATATCTTTCATGGAGAAACTCAACGACAAAACTCTTTGGTTTTCCCAACTTGATTTTGGTCGGTGCCAAAGATCAACATGTCGTAAAGCCTTGGATTACTAATCGAGCTTTGAACTTGTCGATTGATCCATCCGCTTTCATCTTCCTTTTGAAGATCCACTTGCATCCCAAAGGTTTGCAACCCGATGGCAAGTCCGATAATACCCAAGTATTATTCCCCATGATGGAGTCCATCTCATCATGTATTGCTTCTTTCCAGAAAGCAACATCTTGAGACTTTATAACCTCATCAAATGATTTTGGATCCTCCTCAACACTATAACAGTAAAGGAATTGGGGATCCAATCTCATCTCTTGATCCCTCTACCAAGTATACTTGGAAATCGGGACCAAAGGATTTTCCAATCCTTCCTCTTTTGCTCCTTCGAAGCATCGGAGATTCGGTTGGAACACTTGCTTGTTCTTCAACCTCACTAGTTTCACTAGTACTTGGAACTATGTCCTTTGGCCTAGACATTGAAGAGAATCTAGTCTCATCAAAATTACATCTCTCGATTCTATAATGGTGTGAATCGCTATAGAATCATTAGGTTCAATAACATATAACCTATAAGCTTTGGAATGCTCGGCATATCTAACAAAGATGCATCACCCAAAGTCTTCCTTTTGGGTTCGGGTAATCGAACAACCGCTCGACCGCCCCAAACTTGAATAAAACTCAAGTTAGGCCTTTGAACCAAAGTTCATACGGGGTAATCTTGTTCCTTTTATTGGGAACTCGATTCAGCCAAAAACCAAGCCTAGCATGGCTTCACCCCAAAATCCATCAAGCAGTTACATTTGCAACATAAATCAATTTATAACATAAAGCAATTCATAAAGCAACATAAACAAAATTTTAAACAAAAATTCATATGCAACATAAACAGAATTTTAAAAACAGAATTTTAAACAAAACTCTTTTTTATTCAAGTTTAACTTAAACATGTTATTCAACATAAAACCAAATCCTACAAAAGCCACAATTTGACAAGATAAACTTGTCCGACTCATAAACTTGCCTATATCCTAACTTATTCAAGATGCTACCGGAAACCAAATTCTTTCGAATTCGTGGTACATACAAAACATCAAAAAATTCAACTATTTTGCCAGAACTAAATTCTAGCCTAACTAAGCCACGTCCAAGAATGGTAGCACTTGACTCGTTCCCCATGTGTAGCATTGATCCGTCTTCAACCGGTTCCATAGAGGCGAACCAACGGCGATCTTTGCACACATGACTTGTAGCACCCGAGTCGATCCACCAAGCAACATCATCATCCTGCACATAAAAGATTCGGATATTAGCGGTACATAATTCAAATTTGAATTAAAAACCAAAGTCAAGAAACTGACATTGCCGTGGGTTTTGATCCTTGGATCCTTGCCCACCACCACTAGTGCTTGCTCCATTCTTATTCTTGACAACCCGACAATCCCGCTTGAGATGGCCGGTCATCCCACAGGTCCAACATGTTAATTTAACCTTTTTATTGGGCCCTTTCTTGGCTTCATTGAACTTAGGTTTTCCCTTGAAGTTGTTAGTCTTTCCCTCTTCCATCATGTTCACCGAAGGTGCAGAAACCTCCTTTATCTTAGGTTTCTCAGCCTCTTGCGCCCGAAGAGATTTCTCTATGCGCAAGTGACTACCGAGTTGTACAAGAGATAACTCTTCCTTCTTGTGTTTCAACATATGTTTAAAGTAGGGGTGAGCATCGGTCGGGTCGGCGCCCAAAATCCATAAGCCGATCGGGTTTCGGGGGGGGGGGGGGCATACGGAACCCGAAACCCGTCCAAACTTAAGTTCGGGGATCGGGTGTCGGGTAGATTTGGGTTTCAGGTGGGTCAGATCGGGTGGTTCGGGTTGGCCACTGTTATTTCCTCCACAGTCTGCAGATTTTTGCAACCAAAATCAAATGGTAATTACTTTGACAGTTCAAGAAATTGTATTATTTTCTTTAACTTTATGTAGCCGTGGATGGATGATAGCTTGAACATATATGATATACGTGGTTATAGCAATTTTGTCTCTCGCAAATACGCCCAGTTTTTTTACTCCTGCATTAGTTCGTTGGCCATACCTGTGGTTTGGCTACTGTTTGAGTTATACTAAATTTTGGGATTTGCTTGTATGGTGCTGCACATTATGGTGCAACATGTTGATATTCTTAATCTAGTTATATAAATAAAATTATTTAAGTATATATTTTTAGATACTAATAATTATTATTTTTTTAAACTAAAATAAAGTTCGGGTTTCGGGTCGGACCGGGTGTGGGAAATAGAGACCCAAACCGAACCGAAATATCCGATCAAAAACTTCGGGTTCGGCTTATTCGGGTTGCGGGTTATCGGGTAGCATTTTTTCGGCTTATTCGGGTTCGGGTTCGAGTTCGGTCGGGTCAATCGGGTTGTTCGGGTTTTGCTCACCCCTAGTTTAAAGTCTTTCCAAGAGGGGGGTAGTTTATCAATAATACTCGATACGAAGATGGATTCGTCCATCTTCATATCATGTTGAGCATATTGGTCGAGAATGCGAAGGAGCTCATTGTATTGCTCCATCATTGGCCTTGAGTCCACCATCTTGTAATTATTAAAATTACTAACCAGGAACTTCTTACTAGAAGCATCCTCCGCCATGTATTTGGACTCGAGAGAGTCCCATAGCTCTTTGGCAGATTCAACGTTTTGATAGATATCGAAGATGGGGTCACACATACCGTTTAAGATGTGGCCACGGCAGATGTAGTCGTCATTCTCCCATTTGCCGCGACGCCGGGTCACCTCCAATGTCTCGTTTTACATCAGCTCCGGTATCGGGGTGCTAAGCACGTACACGACCTTCAATGTCGTCAGCAAGAAATGCATCTTCTTCTGCCATCTACGGAAATCAACGCCTTCAAACTTCTCAAGTTTTGTGAACTTGGAAGTCATGTCTCTCACGGATTGATCACCCGCCATCTCTCTTCACGAAGACAAATATCTCTTACGATTGTTGGGGGATTTCGGGGAATAATCGTGGGAGAGATAGAGTGATAGAACTTGGATAAACGACATAGATCGCGTGAGAGCTCGCTTTCCGTAAGAGATATTTCGACCCTATTCTGCCAGGGTATCACGAAATTCTCTCGATGATAATCTCTATGTTTCGGTGTATCGATTAAGGCAGAAATCGATTCATACTTATACACCTTAGGAATCGTAACCTTCACCATATTGATTCAGGAAATAATATCTCATTTAATGAGATTGATTGTGGACTTAATGACGGCAGTTACAAACGTGAAAACCAGTCCAGACGCTGGCGCCAGTCTCCGCGCCAGTCAACTGGCGCGGGTAAACATTTCAGAGCTTGGCGCCAGTCTTGGCGCCACAATCGGCGCAGGCAACATTCCAGTGCTGTCGCCAGCACTGGCCCCGACTCCCAGCTCATGAAACCACTTTGTAACTTGTCGATTTTAACCGTCCAACAATCCCGGGTTCTAGTTAGCTTACACGAGTGTGCACTCCACACCTCCTAACTCATGTTATAGCTTAGCTAACAACCCCATTATTACCTTTGTGAATCCAACTACACAAAATTAACATGATGATTTCACTAAAATCACCAACATTCCTGAGAGGTCATGGTTCAAATCTTCAAGGTATGTTCTTCCTTATGCTTTCTTCCATTGTTGTATTTCTTGCTTTGGTATGTTGTGACAAATTCGTGTGGGGGTGTAAAAATGGGTAAATTTGTGAAGGGTTTGAGTTTTATTGTTTTTACTTGGAGTAACCCTTCACCATTTTTCTTGCTATCTAGTAATCTTCAAGATGTATTTTTTTTTTCTTGAAATTATTTTTCACTAGTCTTAACTTTTATCCATATTGTCATTTTTTTCGTTATTCCATAATGTCTATAAATCAAATATCATGCTTTTATTGTGTTTCTATCTTCATATAGATGTGTTCTATCTTGATTATGGTAGAAAATTTTGACATGATGGTTTTGGCACTATTCATGGAATAATTCTTGTTAGAATAATGGGATATCGGTACATTGTTTTGATTTGTGATTCATGTTCATTTATGGTTTGAGAGTATGAGAATTCGTGAATAGGGTTGTGGTCTATAATTGTTTTTATTGATATAAACCCCTATGAAGCTTTTACATGTATTTCTCATTGCATCTCGTGATTTGATTTTTGAGTTCAAAGAGAATTTTGGCACCACGGTTTTGTTATTTTCAAAGAATGAGGTTTGGTTGTTGGTTCAATTTTGATTTTGATTTTGGTTTTGATTTGAGGTAAAAACATCTTACCACAAATTGGAAGTATTGGGAGAAAAGACCACAAACCAGTAAGCTCTCTAACTCTAATCTCAATTTAATTAAACATTTGATCTTTTTGAGCACCAATGTTCATATTCACCTTTTTTACAAACACCCACGAAGAAACAACTTCTTTATAAAGGGATATCATGGGGCAATACGAAGGTGTTAGTGAAGCCTCTGAAAAAAATTCAACCGTGCTGGAGTCTATACATCAAACGTTGTTTATCAAGAAGTTTTACATGATGAGTAAGGTATAATCAACGATTATATTTTTACCCATTTGGTACAATGTGTTTCTATTAAAATCATTGTGTGCTTTTTGTAGGACTTATTTACGGATGAGTGCATCACGTAAATTAAACAATATTCTGGATATACGGATGTGCATTGTTTACAAATGATTGTATTTCTGTTTTGCTCAGTCAAGAATTTCAAATTTTGTAATGAGTCCTGAATATATGGGTTTGGAAGCTTAATACTTATGCAATTATTTTTTGAATATATCTTGTTGATACACCATATTAACCTTGAACTTTATTTATTTGTTGGCTTCTAAATTAACGACGCAAACTAATTAGATACAATCGAAAGTGATATAGAAACATGACTCGCGGCTGAACTAATGTTTCAGAATTGTGATTCACCCGCGCTGCATCGCGCGGGTAAACTGCTAGTATATATATATATATATATATATATATATGCGAAAGATTGTCTGAGAAGTTAAGGTTAACGTGAGAATTGTGAGAAGTGAATCTGAACCATTAATCATTTTAAGCCCATGAATTGTGCCTTATAAGGGAATTGATCTGGTGCATTTCATTCTAAAGTGTGTTCATTTCTCATTCAACGGTTGATAACCATTACTCACGCAGTCACGTTTCTCACGTTAACATTAACTTCTTACCGGAACCCAATATAAACAAACAAGAACACCTTTCATTTTACGAGAACACCCTTTTACAATAGTCAATCACATATGATACTATAATTTATCACATATGATAAACATGTGATATTAAAACAGAGACGCGGACGATGTTCGTCGTGACCTAGGTTGCGGGCCAAGTCGCCAGCACACCATTAGGCCCTCTCAGGTGTATTATCACGTGTGATAAGGGTATTTTAGATGTGTACTATAATCCATCACATATGATACACAAGTGATACACATGTATTATATATATATATAGGGGTGTAAATGAGACGAGACAACTCGCGAGCTATTCGAGATCGACTCGGTCAACACTCGACTCGAATGTGCTCGACTCGAACTCGAGCTCGACTCGACATACTAACGAGTCGAGTCGAGTTACCTGATACTCGACTCGATAAGCTCTTGAGATACTCGAATTAATTTTATATATAATAAAGTTTATATTATTACTTATTATATTTATTAATTATAAATAATAGAAAAATTAAAATTAAATTTAATTCTGAAATTTAAGTATGTAGTTATGTACCATGTAATGTAACCTGCCTAAATCTTTTAAAAACAATTTTTTTTGAAGCAAAATAATTAAAGAAACCCTAAAAGGCTAAAACCATTTCATCATTTCCATTTGAGTTCTTAATGACGGCTGACCTCTTCCTCTTCCTCTCGTGAGACACTCCATCGATCTCCTTCCTCTCTCTCAGTCTCTCATACGCTGCCGACGCCGGCCAGAAACCCTCCTCCTTCCTCTCTCTCACAAGCTGCCGCCAACCAGAGCCGTCGCCGACCACACGACGGCCGCCGCCGCCGACGATTTTTAGTCCTCCTCTTTCGGTCCTTCCTCTCTCTTTGCTTGATTGATTTTTAGTTTATAAATCTACGTTCGATTACGGATGAATCTGCTTTGGTTAGTTTATACCATAAAAATCTGCTTTGGTTAGTTTGTACCATAAAAATCTGCTTTGGTTAGTTTATACCATAAATCTGCTTAAATATCTGCTTTGGTTAGTTTATACCATAAATCTGCTTTGGTTAGTTTATACCATAAATGTGCTTATAAATGTGCTTTCATTAATATTACATTTAATTTCTTATAAATCTGCTTTGGTTAGTTTATACCATAAAAATCGATAGTTTAATTTGATTTGAGTTGTAATACTGAAGGAAATGTTGGATCTAGTGGTTTATCCGAACTTTTGTTAGATGTGTTTAGTGGGGAGACATCGGTAACTAGTGTGAAATCTGAGCTTGATATGTATCTAGAAGAGGGGTGTTTCTTTAGTCAAGACTACAAATTTGATGTCTTAGCTTGGTGGAAGGAAAAATCAAACAAGTTTCGAATTTTGTCTAGAATGGCCGTAAATATCTTGGCGGTTCCTATCACTACCGTGGCTTCAGAGGCACCTTTTAGTGCCGGTGGTCGTGTAATAGATACTTATAGAGCTTCTCTTGCTCCGGAAACGGTGCACATGTTGATGTGCACGGGTGATTGGTGTAGATCCCTCCATGGAGTGAAAAGGAAGAACAAGGTAAATATTTAAATCTGTTTAGTTAATTATCTTCATTTTTATTAAGTATACTAATTTGTTTTTGTTTTTATTGTAGGAGAGTGAAGAACAACCAAAAGAAATCTTCATTCAAGTACCATTCAAGGAACCCGAAATCTTTCTTTAATTATATACTGTGCCACTATTGTATGCAGATGATCGTGGAACAACCCCCCCCCCCCCCCCCCCCCCCCCCCCAATTTTAAATTTTTTCTAGGGTTTGAGTTAGATTTGAGTTTGTTTTAGAGTTTGGTAACACAAACATATTTACTAGGGATTGACTAAAGTTTTAAGGTTTAAATTCAGGTTTTGGGGTTCGATTTAGTTTTTGTATCATACACTTTTTGGAAATATATTTTCTTCATGATGTTCTTCTTTGTTTATGAGTTATGCTTCATCAGTTTATAAGTTTATTGATCTTGATATGAACATTTTCAATAAAAATTATGGATTAATGAAGACATTAAAACGGAAGAAACAAGTAAAAAGACAAAAATGCCCACACATTTAACTGAGATGGTGGATGGCCATTAGGACAAATGACCAAAACCGTGAAAAAATGCACACCACTAGGTCTTCCACGCTATAAATGATGTCTAGAAACCAATTTCATAAAAATATGTATACAATAGGGATCAAATATGTAATTTACTTTTTTTTTAATTATACTATTAACATGGGTGTTTAATAATAATGCGAATTGCGTTGCGATTATGTTTTTTAACGAAAAATCATGGCCATACTCGGTTCGGGACTGACACCGATTATACATAGGCCCGATTTAAAAAGAAAGTTTCTTAAACCAAAAACTCCAAGTTTACTTTAAGTTTTGCATGTTCCTTTTGAAGTTTTTTTTAAAGTGAGTCAATACTAAATTTCAACAATGGTAATTATAAAAACATGTATAAGTATTCTTATGTAAAAAAGATTTAAAGAGTATTTAAATGACCAAATTAAAGAGTTTAAAGTGTATTTCAATAATATACTGTCTTAAAAAAATTAAAACAAGATTTTTTATATGTTCAAAATTAATTTTGAAAAAAAGTTTGGGACAGATTTCGGCCCATACCAGGACCGGGACTAGGCTTTGTATATGAGACCGGGTCATATATATTTTTTTGTCGGGATTGAAACCGGTTACAATAGAAACAATTACAAAAAAAAGAACTTTGGATCGGGTCCAATTTATATATTGGACCCGTTCTGGTTAATGACCCATTTTTTTTAGAGTGAATTACACCAGTGGTCCCTGTGGTTTACCCAAATTTTGGATTTGGTCCCTAAAATACACTATCTATAGTGGTGGTTCTTAACCTTTTGATTTACCTTGACTCATGGTCCTTTTATGTTAAACATATGAAGACCATGAGTGAAAGTAAATTAAACATGAAAGGACCATGAGTGAAAGTAAATTTAACATATGAAGACTATGAATAAAAGTAAATTAAAATATTAAAGATCATCACCGTAGATAATGTACTTTAGAGAATAAATCCAAAATTCAGGTAAACCACAGGACCACCGATGTAATTCACTCTATTTTTTTTACCAACGTGAATCATCATTTGAATGGGCTTTTTGAGGGTTATAAGCCCAATTAGAGAAACTTAACCCACTCTGTAATAGTTTGAATCTCTCGGCCCATTAGAAGAATCATGTATATCAAACCCTAACTGATAATTTCGTCTCTACACGGGGTTCTTCGTTGCCGGGTGATTCGTCTTCGCGTCTCAGTTTACAGGTTTGATGCCATCATTTCATCTAGTGTTCAATCTCACACACAAAAGTATAATTGTATAATGTAATTTAGGGTTTGCAGATCTTGTAGATTATCCTCTTCAGTCTTCCCATGTATCTTAGCTCCCTTAGTCTTTTTGAATGCTAATTTTTACTTTTACATTGTTTTGGATTCAACACGAGACTGAATTATGTATGTTTCTCATTCAAATTTGTTGTATTTATCTTTGAAAATTAATGATTCGGCTATTCGATTGTCGCGGGACGTGTTATTGTAATCAATTTTGTTCATGCGTTATTTCCTTATAATGCTTGCCGTGATTCGTACTGTGATGTTCCTAATTTTGGATCATTGTGTTTGTTTGGTGATTATATTTGCATTCCTTAAAAAAATCGTGTTCTTGGATACACAAATGTAGACGCATAAGGATTAGGGGAGCTAAAGGGCATTTTTCTTCTATCATTCAGAATTTTTAGCTTGAAATGTGCTCGAATTTGGTAATGCAATATCATAGCAGGAGTTTATTGATGTGGGGGTTGGGTTCGATGAGAAGTGCCGAATTTGGTGAGAAGCGTGAGAAGTGGTTATCAAACGTTGGATGAGAAATGGACGAACATTAGGATGAGATACACCGAGATAAGATGCACCAAGATGCACCAGAATTCTCTTTTAAGCCGCAATTCATGGGAGGGTATTTGATTAAAAGTGATCAACGGTTTAAAAGTACTTCTCACGCTTCTCACCAAAAAATGATACTTCTCACATGATCCCATGGCATTGATGTGGTAGTTATACATAATGTCGTAATGTGCAATGTTGTTGGGACTTGGGTATCCAAGAACCATTTTAATTACTAAACAGTTAAAACTTTACCTGTTGTTTGAACTTTTGGAGGTAGTCACTTAAATTTTTTATGGCTTATTTTGTAGTAATCAATGGCGGTCCCTAAGCTTGATAAGAAGATCATCAAGAAGCGGGTCAAGAAGTTCAAGAGGCCCCAAAGTGACTGGAAAATCTGTGTAAAGGTATATTGTTTTTTGAATTATTGAAACATATTAAAAGACTAGAAATAAATTGAAATTCATTTGAATTGCTTACAGCCTGAATGTGCTTTTCGATTCCAAGTTTTTAACTGGATTGACAATTGAGACATTTAGACATCTCATGTATACCAATGTTATATGAGACAAGCTATATAGGTCGTATGGTTATGGCTTTTCAAGTACTCATGATATATATTTTACTAGTAGATCACAAGGCTTACTCTTTGTGATGGGTTGCAGGAAAACTGGCGGAGGCCGAAGGGTATTGATTCTCGTGTTAGGCGAAAGTTTAAAGGTGTCACTCTTATGCCCAACATTGGTTACGGCTCAGACAAGAAGACCCGTCACTTTCTGCCAAATGGTTTCAAGAAGTTTGTAGTGCACAACGCCAAAGAGTTGGAAGTTCTCATGATGCACAACAGGTATTGTAGTTTTCAACCAATATAATCACAATCTTTCTCTAAGGGTCCGTTTGGTTTGACGGAATGTTTTTGAGGTATTTGGTATCTTTGGTGTGTTTGGTTTGTTGGATTTGGAATGGAATTGATCAAATTGATTTCCATTCTTTGTATATAATTTATAAAAACAAATTACTAAAGACTATAGAACTAATTAACTTTTTTTTTATTAATTGATTATTACAAGACAAGCGTTTTTAACATACTTTAAAACATTATTACAAACAAACCCTATGAAATCCAGCAAAATACCAACCACCCCCATCGGATTTCTAAATCCCATGGTTTAGGGATTTCTTTTAATTCTGGACTTTCGTTAAACAAAAGTAGGAATGGGATGGAATCCAGTTCCAACCCACGAAATCCCGCAAACCAAACAAGCCCTAATTATTTTAACATTAATTTTTCTTTTTCTACCAATATAACCACATACTTCTCTCTAATCCGTTTGGTGTTAACGATGCTTTTTTTCAGGACTTACTGTGCTGAGATCGCACACAATGTATCTACACGCAAGAGGAAGGATATCGTTGAGCGTGCAGCACAATTGGACGTGGTTGTTACCAACAAGTTAGCTAGGCTGCGCAGCCAGGAAGACGAATAAGCTTATTAGGTGCTCGAGGATTTTATTAGGTGCATAATGTTAAGTTTGTGTAGTTTCGTTACCAAAATCTCTATTCGATTTCGTTGCCTTTGAATTTATTTTATTGACAAGTAATTTATGCTGCTAATAGGCAATTCCGCCTTACGATTATATAAGTATGCATACATATTTGCTAATCTCTATCTTGCTACATATTGAGTACTTCATTATCTGTAGAATCCGCGATCTTCAACAATCAACATTTCCAAATGTTTCTAGTTCGTAATCTCATTTGTCTTCAAGAATTTTTGTTGACCTTTTGACATTCGTTCAAATTCAATACTCTTCTGCTTGCTGTTAGTGAGATACATCTACGTTCGGGTTGCATTCGACAAGTCAATCTTGTAGTAGAGCTCGTTAAAATCTATTTTTTTTGACGGATTCTCTGAACGGATAATATCTTTAATACTTTTTTCGATCTCTGATGTTTCTCTCACAAGACTCCCGATGCAGAATCTGAAAGAATTCGTGTGTAGAGTTGTTTTCCCTTTAAACTCTTCGTCACCCCCATTTTCGACCTCCTTGAAGTGTTGAAGGAAAGCACCCGTAGTTTTCATGGCTGTTTCCATTAAGACACAAGTCGAGTTTGAAGTTGGTCGATTTCCCGACTCTAAATCCAAGAAGCCTTCCTTCTCTTGTAACTTGTGTTCAAAGGCGTCGATGGACTTAACTAAAGAAATCTTTTGTAAACGCTTCAAATGTGGACTTGCGTTTTCTTTTAACGTCACCAGATCGCGATAAATGTGTTCTTGAAGCTCTTTGTAAGAACCATCAGATCTTTCTGATAATCGTACGATAAACTCCATGTTATAAATCATAATCTGCATCAAATCAACCATTTTCGTTAAGCTTTTTTGGATATTATCGTAGCAAGAAGCTCTGAACGGAAGAAACCAGAAGCTAGGCTCGGATTTTGCATCATGGCTCAGGTTCTTCAAATGATTTATATTGGATTTCAGTTTCTTGAGGTTTTCTTTAAGTGACGGAAAAATCGGAGCCCCGTTTTCTTTCCTAGTCGCTATTTGTTGTAAGCATTCGTCTACTATTCCTAAACATCGAGATAGTTGTTGTTTCACCATAGTTGTGGGCCTAACGGGCTTATGTAGAATTTCCAGCAACACGAAGAAAAATAGCCCGATGGAAACCTCTGTCATTCTAGCAATAGCGAATTCCTTTGGTGGGCCGTAGTTTATCCGGCCAAGGATCAAAAGTGCTCCGATCACCGCCGTGATGCCGCCGCTTTCGCCGAACATTTGACTATGGTGTAGCAAGCTTGTGAAAACGATCCACGGTAGGAGAATAACGAATCTCATTTCGGGAAACTGATGAAGAAGACAACTTCCGAGAACTCCGTAAACCGTGCCGATTGCCGTTCCTTGTACACGAGCGTTTGCAACCGTGAATATCGGGAGTCTACCTTCTACGAAACTAATGGCTATCGTGAGTCCCGACCAATATCCGTTCTTTTTGTCGAAGATCATTCCGAGAAGCACTGCAAGCCCTAACGATATTGAGCACTTTAGCGCAAACAAAACTCGTTCTTTACTCGTTTGAGTCGTGTTTATTGATTCTTGGGCCACGTGGGCTTTCTGGGTGTCGTGTGGTTCGGGTTTTGGGCTCATGCTTGAGTTGTTTATGAGTAGTTCGAAACACGATAAGAAGAAAAAGGCGGGTAGGGTTTTGGGGGTTGGTGAAACGTTTGCAAGGGTGTCGAGGGATTTGTCGAAGAGATCATCTTTTCTTTCGGGGACAGTCATGGCGTCGTCAAATGGTATGAAACATTTAGCGTCGTCGAGTTTTAGGGTTTGTTGGATCCGTGGACTTTGCAAAACGGTCTTCAATTCGTCGTTAATGATCTCGAGTGGAAAAGATGGAATAGCGGCTAGTGCCATTTCCATTCCTTTAATCGGTGTTTCAATGTCGTCTAATCTGTCTCCCATATTCACGAAACTGCGTTTGAAGTCCCTGATACGATGTCTCTCCCATTTTAGACCTTCCTGTTCGAAACAAAGTTTTTTTTTTTATATTTAATTTGTAAGAGAAATATTACGAGCAAAGATCCGATATTTAAAAGCTAATTAATACAACAAATTAAATTGGTTTTTTATAAGATGTTAAAGATGATTAAATGTTGTAATAGACCGTTTATAGTGCTTAATTAAGTTTACAAGATTGTACTACATCATATGTAAATGTTTTAAATAGTATGCATTTGGACAAAGTGTTTACAACCCTTTTTTTTTAATACAACACTTAACATATTATTTGACCAACATTAATTTCTTTCAATTATTGTTGTTATAAAAACACTATAACGAATTATAAACCATAAAGATAAAAAGATATCTTAAAATTGCGGAGGATTAAAAAAAACATTGAATTGTAAACCACAGAACGAAATTGATTTTGTAAAGCAATCTCTTATAGTATTTTGCCATATTTGACGTCTTATGAAGTTGATTTTGTTGTACGGAACAGACAAGTGAACCACAAGGGTTAAGGCCCTGGGAGATATATGTGGTGGAATATCCCATCTGCTCAGGGTTCTAATCCAGGCGTACACAACAATTGTGGTTTAATCAGGGCTGATGTCTTACATGCATAATTTTGCCAATGGATTAGTCTAGGCATAAAAGTGAGCGAGCCATGGTTGGAAATTTACCTGGATGTGGTTGATGTGGTTAAGGAGGCGGGTTCCTGATTGAGCAATCGGTTTAGCTTGAGAAACCAGATCATCCGCAATCGTTTCATCTTCACTCAAGAAAGCTTTCATATAAAGACTTGTTCTTTCTGATGCATTTTCTGTATACGACTGAAATTGCTTCTTAACCTACAAGTATCAATACAAACACTTGTAATTAAAACAAGGAATTGAAATTCATTTACATAAAAAAAATGTGTTTTGAATAATTATTTTAACAATAATTTTTCTTTTGAATAACACTACTCTGAGCTAGTTGTGATTAATCTCATCAAATATTCTAATTTATTTATTTCATGTTTATAGAAAAGACTAGATCAAATAGGGTTCAGTTTAAGTGCTAAATTTGGTGAGAAGTGGTTATCAACCATTGGATTGGATGAGAAATAGACAAACATTAGGATGAGATGCACCGAGATAAGGTGCACCAGATTAATTCTCATTTAAGCTGCAATTCATGAGAGGGTAATTGATTAAAAATATCAACCAATTTAAAAATACTTCTCAACATAAAATGACACTTTTCAGATTATCCTATGCCAGATCAAAATATTAGATGAAAGTAAAAAATATATAAAAAATAAACGGAATAATTTTAGTTTAATTACCTCCGTAACAGCCAGCCTAGGGTACGGCAGTATCAAAGCCAAAACAGAAGCCGACGCGCCAAGAGCCGTGCAAGCCGCAATATGAACCGGATGCGTCACCGGTCCAGCATCATGCCCCCGAACCACCGCACCAACATAAATTATCACCAGTTGAGCAAACGCAATGCGTTTCGTTAACAACGCCAAACACTCCGGCACCGCCACCAGAAACGCACTCAACGCCACCGCAACGGCAGCACCAGTCTCCGTAAACCTCGACGGACCCACAACCCAAAGACACAACACTGACGACGGCACAACCAACACGGTGGCGCAAAGCGCTTGCCAACACCCTCTTAAGGTGGTGCCAAGTGTGGCGTCTGAAACGATCAAGATGGCGGTTACGTAGGCGACGGAAGGGTATTGGATTTGGTGGCGGAGGTATTGTGGTCCGTACAAGGCGGTGCAGCCGATTATGGTGCATGCTATGGCGGTTCTGAAGGCTGAACCCAGTCTTTCCCACCATAAACCACCTGCATGCGGTGGCGCCACCGCCTGAACTCCCATTTTTTCTACTACACTAGCGGCATTCATTGCAAAATGTAGTGTGTTTGATTGCTGGGTTTTTTGAGAGATTTTGATTAATGTTTAGATGTTACAAATATCTCTTAATTTGTGTTTCTGCTTTCTTGCACGGTGGTTTTGTAGGGAAGAAAAATGGGGTGGGGTGGTCATTACTATGAGTGGATCCTACGTGGGACATTCATTTATAAAAACTATTGGCCGAGAATGGGACTAGCTAGTATTATATATATATATATATTAATAATTAATATATAAATATATAATATAACAATATATAGGGTATGGAAAGGTTTAAACGAGAACATCTTTATTTTACGAGAACGCTAGAACACCTGTTTACTATAGTCAATCACATGCGATTCTATAGTTCATCACATATGATAAACATGTGATACTAAATTGGAGAAGCGGACGATGTTCGACACAATCTAGGTTACGGGCCAAGTCGCCCACACACCACTAGGCACTCTCACGTGTATTATCACATGTGATAAGGTCTTCTCGATGTGAAACTGTAATCCATCACATATATATGATACATATGTGATATCAAAATAGTGACGCAAACGACCTTTTTTTTTTAACAGGAACCGGAATTTTATTAAAAGCTAGCAAGCAACTAGCAAAAGAGGAAGCAAAACATTACAAATTCGTGATATAGACAGAAGGATGAAATCTCCACGTCAAGGGGTTTTTGAAACTCCCGTTACACCTAGCTAATAACCAGCAAAACGATTTTTCCACAATTTGATCCAGGAGAGAATCTTTACGAGGGGGAACATTATCAAAAGCTCACCTGTTCCGAAAGCACCACAAACAGTAGCAACTTACAAAAACGATTGCTTGTATCGCTTCCTTGACTTTACGATCTTTGTAAGCTGAATTGACCGCATTGAGCATCGATTCCAATGATTTATCGGGGGGTAGAGAGATCCGCCACCATGTCTCGACGAAACTCCACACTTCCAGCGCCACTGGACATTCGAAAAGAATGTGATTTATTGTTTATGGGTTATCTCCGCAGACTGGACATAAGATAGAGTCGATGTCCAGCTTTCTTTTGCAAAGGTTAACTCGGGTAGGAGCGCTATCTAACATAACCCTCCACATGAATATGTTTACTTTAGGAGGTGACAATGCGTTCCATATTGTTTCTTTTCCACCCACACCTAAATACTGAACTTCGATAATACGTCCCAACGAACCAACAGAGAACATGCCATTAGAGGCAGGACTCCACCTCCACCCATCAGAATTATTGGAAAGCTCGCAATCCTTAATCACTTCCAATAATTGATCGAATTCCTCAGCTTCGCATCCGTCACGGATAGGTCTTCTCCAATCCCACAAATATCCAAATTTGATCCTGTCCGCCACTGACGCTTGTTTCTCGTTTTCGAGAGCAAAAAGTCTAGGGAACCGAACTTCAAAAGAACAAGAGCCCTTCCATAAATCCGTCCAAAAATTCGTATGAACTCCGTTCCCAACCTGTTTGACACAAAGATCTTGAAAATTAAGGTTTATCGTTCTCAAAGTATGAACAGCCGCGATCACGCCTCTTACGCAAACGACCTTTGGTGTGACTTTGGATCATGTGCCAAGTTTATCTGCACCCACAGGTGCCCTAACATGTATTATCACATGTGATAATAGTGTTCTTGCGTTTTTGAAAAATGGAGGTGTTATCGTTTGAACCTCCACCTAAAGTGTATATATAGAGTTGAGGTTATGTGTGAAAACGGGTGAAACCATTTGTGAGCTTCGAGGTAGTTTGTTTTTTTATTAGATGACTCACAAAAAACTCGAACTTTTATCTGATTTTATCTATTGTCATCCACATTTATCTTTACCTTTACAACATGCATGCATGTATTTGTTTAAGTTTCAGTAACGGTAATACAATTAGGTAAATAATTAATTAAAGGTAGATGGAGATGTGTAAATACAGATAGATGCACATGAAGGTTGGCGTTCTCACATGATCGATCACAACGTAAGGTTGGGTTCCCGTAAGAAATATCATTTTCTATGACCGTAAGAAGTATATATGAAATATGAAATATGTAACATTTACACATTACAAGAAACTGCACTTTTACCGGGGGGGTTGGGAAACCCGTCGGCAAAAGTAACTTTTGCCGGCGACTTAGACGAAATCCTCCGGTAAAAGTTTAACTTTTTGCCGAAGGAAAATCCCACCGGCAAAGATGCACTTTTGCCGACGAATTTCACATAAGTCGCCGGTAAAGTTACCTTTACCGGCGGGCTTCCTAAACTCCCCGGTAAAAGTACTTTTAAAAATTTTATGTAACATTTTTACTAACGAGATTCACCAACTCGCCGGGAAAAGTTATTTTATTATAATTAATATTTTTTCACTTAAACTTTTGCCGACGGAATTCCCAAACTCACCGGCAAAAGTATTTTTGTATTATTAATAAAAAATTCACTGACATTTTTGCCGACGGATTTCTAAAATCCGTCGGCAATTGTAGTTTAATTTTCAATATTTTTTACTTGTACTTTTACTAGTGGTGTTCCCAAACTCTTTGGCAAATATTTTTAAGCCGCCGGTAAAAGTTACGTATGCCGACGAATTTCTCAAACCGCCAGCAAAGGTGTCTTTAAAAATTTAAATGACATTTTTACCGACAAATTTCACTAACTAACCGGTGTTATTAAATGTAACTTAAGCCCACGAAAGCCATTAGTTCATTAAAAGTCAGTGTAACCCATTAAAGCTCCGTGTATTTCTTAAGAGCCACTTAAACCCATAAGACCCAATATAATTCATTATCAACCACTACATCTAATATATAGGATCCATCAAGGCCCAATAAAGTTCTTTAAGAACCGCTCGCCAAGGTCTAATACACTTCATTAAGACGTGCTGAAATCCATAATGTCTAGTGAGGTTCATTAATAGTTACCGAGTCAGATATGACTAACTAGGGCCCATTAGAGTTTGTTAAAAGCCATTGAAGCACACGATTATTTGTCGAGACCAATTACGATACATTAAGAACCACTGGAACCTATGAAGGTCCAATACATTTCATTAAGTGTCACTCAAGCCAATGAATGCCCAATAGTTCATTAAGAGCCAATGAAGCACATGATGATCCATACATATTCCACTATAAACTTGAACCTAGGAAGGTATGATACTGAAACCCATGAAGGTCCAATACTTTTAATTAAGTGCCACTTAAGTCAATGAAATCTCAATAGTTCATTAACAGTCATTGAAGCACATGATGATCCATCCATGCCAATTACAATACATTAAGAGCCACTGGAACCTATGAAGGTCCAATACATTTCATTAAGTGTCACTCAAGCCAATGAATGCCCAATAGTTCATTAAGAGCCAATGAAGCACATGATGATCCATCGAGGCCAATTACAATACATTAAGAGTCACTGAAACCCATGAAGGTCCAATACTTTTAATTAAGTGCCACTTAAGTCAATGAAATCTCAATAGTTCATTAACAGTCATTGAAGCACATGATGATCCATCCATGCCAATTACAATACATTAAGAGCCACTTGAACCTAGGAAGGTATGATACATGTCATCCCTGCCCCGTTGCCATTCCCCCCTCCCCCCCACACATATATATATATATATATATATATATATATATATATATATATATATATATATATATATATATATATATGCATTACATACATACATATTCCACTATAAACTTTAATATTGTAGAAAAATATAAAATAAAAATTAAAAATATCCAAATTTTAAAACTAAAAACGATTTGAAAAAATATCAAAAATATTATTTACTAAGATTTTCCGTAAATATTTAGTATTTAAAAGTCATTGTTAAGATTAAAAAGTAAAATAATGGCAGACCAATTATTATTTCAAATTGAAAAAATAAATAAAAAATGATATACAATTAATTAATTACTAATTTATCATTTAATAACAAATCTAATTTTATAAATTTTATTTTCCCTCTTCTTTTTTATTTCCTTTTTCCCTCATATTTTTTCCCAAAATTAAAACCTTTCATTGAAAAAATAAGCGCCATCCCGCCCTTGTCCATGAAATCGACTAACCCCCTCTCTCCTTTCTCTGTGAAATCGCCTATGACATGGCGGCCTTAAACCCACGAATACACAACGCCACGATCGAAACTTCATTCTCCATTCCAGCCTTATTTGTCACATATCTTGATTCTTGATAAACAACGGTGGTCATGGTTCCACCACCACCACCACATCTTCAAAAAACCCTACATCCATCGCAATTCGCCATTGTTGTTCGTCTTCTTCATAATCTGTTCCTGAACTAGCAATTGCTTCTTCTCCTTTCTCAATAGTTTCCTTTTCATTTATTAACAAAACCCACAAAACCCTAGACGACAATGCCTTGGAATATTTCATCGCCTATGCAGATCCAAACGGAACGTCATCAGTGCTTCGGTGTCATCTCCGGTGCAGGAGGTATCGTCGTCGTCATTGCAGCGCCCGCCTGATGAACTTACGGCCTCCATTTTGTCGAAGGTTTTCTTTCATCATATTTTGTTTAACTGTATCATCATTTTTATTTTTCGTTTTAACATGTTTCCAGGTTTTGAATATATAAATTTGTTTGCCAAACAGATGATAAAATTCCCCTCCCCCTTTCTCTGTGAAATCGACAGGTCCCCCTCTCCCGTTTCTCCTTGAAATCGACCGAAGACCACCACCATTACTCTCGACCTAAGTTCACATCAACGTAATGATTTCAGGTACGATTTCAAACTCATTGTTAATAAAAATTTCAAAATCGCTCATTGATAATGTTCTACCGGTCTAGTTCTTGATAATGGTCTACTGGTCTAGTTCTTCATTCACTTTATAACCATGGATTTGAAGTTTCACGATCTGGGTTTTATGTTTTGTTGTGTGTTTTGCCATGGTTTCCTTTTAAATTATACAATTATCTGTTGATAGAATGTAAGTTCGTTTGAGGTTTTGTGTAGATTGTGCTAGTTAAAAGTATATTACTCATTGTTGTTAAATATGATCAGAGCAATCATTTTGATGCATTCGAAGTTTCATGATCTGGGATTTGTGATTCGCTGTGTTGCTTGACATGAGTTCAATTTGGTTGATTCATTTTTCTTTGTTCAACTGGAATTTTATTTGTTCAATATGCATAATTAGTACAGTTGTTCCATTTGTACTTTCTGAAATCTGGATTTTTCCTAATTATTAATTTTAATTGCTTGGTGTTCACTTGATTTGAATCGTGATGTGGTTTTAGTAGTATGGAACTATGGAATCAATTATTAGTGTTATTTTATATAAATTATATGTTCCCAGTAGTTGTTTATTCAAATCAATGGTTCTAGGGCTATTATGCATGCAATTATGAGAAGTACTGGTAGCTTAGTTGGTTGTACATTGAGTTTACATATAAATAATTGAAAATGTACGGTATGGTTATGTTCCGATGAGAATGAAAGTTATGGTGAGAAGAGTAAGAAACACATTATGATGAGATGCATCGAGATAAGATGCACCAAATCAATGCCCGTAGCAAACCTGATTAATCGTTATTTGCAAAGAAAGAAGATAATAATATTCATTACTCAATTCTTTGTACATTCTAGACTAACGTGTGTATCAATTTTGGTTTCAATTTGAACAATTCAGGGATCAAATCACAAAGGATGATTGGACGGTTTACACTACTGTTTTGGATAAACTGAGTGCTGAGTGCTGATCTCTAACCCATTGCTTCAAAGCTCGCGTCAAGGTGTGTTGCTTTAAAGCTTGCATCAAGGTTTGTTTGGAATCTACAATGTTCTATGCCTTTTGGAATCCACCCTCGTAAAACAGGACTTCTGAATAATAATTTTTTGTGTTTATGTTTTCTTCAATACACAGGTTCAAATGAGTGATGAGGATGATCTTATCGAAGGCATGGGTCATGACCACATAATTTTGAGAAGAAAATTAGATTCCCCTCAATTTGTTTTGCAATTTGTGTTTACGTTTTCTTCATTACACTAGTACAATTTATCTATGTTTATTTTGAAAATATATTTTCATTTGGTTGGATTTATGTTTTTGTAATATTTATGTAATGTTTTTTTATTAAATAGCCGGTTTATGTTTGAAGTTGTTTTTATATGTTTATCTGTTATTTTTGTTGACAAAAGTTTGCCCAAACGCGTCAATAAATGTTCTATAATAAAGTTAGCAACAACTTTTTCATCGGTAAAAATATTGACCAAAAGAGTCAAACGTAACTTTTGCCGACGAGTTTGTTTGTTGGTAAAACGCTATGTGTAAAAATAAAAAGTAACTTTTGCCGACGGATTTTTTGGCCGATAAATGTTTGACCAAAAAGTCAAAAAAACTTTTCCCGGCGGAAAATATTACGCCGGCAAAAATATTTAGTCGTCGGGAAAAAGATTTTATACGATTACGTGAGAGATGTTTTTGCCGGCGACTTCAGTTTTTACCGACGACTGTTTTTCGCCGGCAAATGTATGTTTACCGGCGGCACATATTATCCGCCGACAAAAACCCTTATAGCGGCCAGCTTTTCACGGAAACTTTTGTCGACGGAAAAGTCCGACGGCAAAAGATTTTGAGCTTTTGCCGGCGACTTTTGCGACTTTTGCCGACGACGTTTTCCTCCGGTGAAAGTAGTTATTTTTGTAGTGACATATATAATATATATGAATGTGTGAAGGTGTATGGAAAGGTGACCATCTTAACAAAAAATGGTGAAGATGCATATTCTTGCCTATAACCATCACCATCTTAATTCACAAAATATAAAGTAAAATTTACATAATATTAAAATATATTTACTCGTTAATTTGTCATGCTTCTCACATGATTCCATATATATATATATATATATATATATATATATATATATATATATATATATATATATATATATATATATAGGCTGGGTATCTTTTGCAAACCAGTGTATTTGTACAAACTCGTACAAACCATGCCTAGCTTTATGATTTTGTAAATTTGGCTTCATGAATATGTATATATATATTTTGGCTTCATGAATATATAATTTGGCTTCATGAATATATCATTTGGCATTTTTAACTAATTTTTTTTACAAAAATAAGGGTATTTTAGGGCTCCAACGAAAAAAATTAGTTAAAAATGCCAAATGATATATTCATAAAGCCAAATTATATATTCATGAAGCCAAAATATATATATATATATATATATATATATATATATATATATATATATATTCATGAAGCCAAATTTACAAAATCATAAAGCTAAGTATGGTTTGTACGAGTTTGTACAAATACACTGGTTTGCAAAAGATATCCAGCCTATATATATATATATATATATATATATATATATATATATATATATATATATATATATATATATATATATATGTCTAAATATATATATAGTGTTAGGTTCATTTGAGAAGTCTAAATATTTTGAGAAATAGAGAAGTGATCGTGACTCTTCGATTAAATGCGCTGATTTTGAACATGGAAGGATATTTTGGTAATTAGTCATCCCGTTTTAAGTTTAATTCAAATAAAACAGATCTCTTCCTAATTTAATTCAAATAAAACAGATCTCTTCCTAATTGAACCCTATTCTTATTAGTTATCGATTTTCTTCTATCGCTATTCAATCAATTGATCGATTACATAGTCGTTGTTTTGCTCTCGATTTTCTTCTATTCGAAAATTTAGGTTTTAAAAAGTGATCGATCAATCAATCTAACAGCATGTCTGATTCGGTAATCGTTCCTGATCATGAAGTGGATCAAGAAGTTGATCAATTTTCCAACGATGAAGATTTGTTTGATGAAGATGAAGGTATTTTGATTTAATTTTAGTTTTTTTTACTGTTTTTTTCGATTTATAGGTTATTTGATTAAGATGAATTTTAAATAATTAATCGTTGAACTGAATATTGAACACTTGTAGTTATTTTCAACTTTTTGATTTTTACATTGAATATTTGTTTTAATTCTGTTAGAAACATTATAGATTTATATATGCTTTTGTTTGATTTCAATTTTGAAATTGTGATATTATAAAACATTCATATATGAATTTATGCTAACGTTCATATATGAATTATTTTGATTCTTAGCTCCTTAATTATTTAGTTGTAAATAATTAAATTGATTCATGTATGAACATTTATTCAACTGTGAGTTGCTTTTAAAAAATTTATTATATACAACATTCATATATGAATTATTTGTTTTTTATGAAACATTCATATATGAACATTTGTTGAGTTGTTTTAAATGTTTATAGTAAAAACATTCATATATGAATTATGAATTATGAATTATTAGAATTGTTATGAAATGTCCATATTATTTGTATTGTTATAGAACATTCATATATTAACATTTGTTGAATTACTTCAAACAATTTTACAGTATAAAACATTCATATATGAATTGTTAGAATTATTATAAAACATTCATATATGAATTGTTAGAATTATTATAAAACATTCATATATGAACATTTGTTGAATTGCTTTTATAATGTTTTGTATTATAAAACATTCATGTATGAATTGTTGTAATTGTTATAAAACATTCGTATTTGAATTATTTGTTGTTTAGTTTATGTGTTATTTTATTTAAAATAATTGAATATATTCATCTGTTAATATTTTGAATATTATTTTTATGTAATGATTTTTTAGGTTCAAATCATTGTGTTGCATCCACATCTGCTGTTCATCAGTTAGTTTTTTCACCGTCTGGTTCGAAGTTTTGGATACCGAATGTGCATGTGGATTTTAAGCTTAGAGTGGGTAGTTTTTTCAGTCTGTTCAGCAGGCCATTTCAATGTATGAACGGTATGCTCAGAAAGGGGGTTTTGATCTTAGACTTTCGACTACTGTTAACGGTAATCATGGTATTGTGAAGATCAAATATATTGTTTGTAGTAAAGAAGGGGATCCACCAAAAAGGAATTTTGATACTGTTCATGATAGTATTGAAGGTAAGAATCATCGTATTTCAAATACAAAGAGGACAGGTTGTAGAGCAAGCATTAGGTTGCGTTTTGTATCTTCAAAATCAATGTATGAGGTTTATCATTTTGAAGAGAAACATAATCATATGCTTCTTGATGAAAATGAAATGAGTATGTCTAGGAAAAGAAGGCAGTTATCTATAACCGATCAAGTTTTTATTCACAATGCTGCTAGTTGTAATATTGGAGCAACGAAGGCGCATACATTGCATATGTCATTGAAATGGGGGTTTGATATTTCTGGTTGCACTGTTGATGATTATAAGAATTTTAGGAGAGATTTGAATGCATTTGTTGGTGATGGTGATGGTGAGATGGTTCTTTCTATGTTGGAAGATAGATCAAAAGATGATTCAGGATTTTCTTTCGAATATAATCGGCAAGATAATCAATTATGTGGTATCTTTTGGGCTGATGAAATTGCTAAGATGAATTACCAAGAATTTGGAGATGTTATCTCATTTGATGCTACATTGCAGTATAGAATGGTTTTTGTTCCATTTACTGCTATTAATAATCATAAAAAATCTATAACTGTTGGTGCTGCTTTGTTGTCGGGTGAGACTCTTGATAATTTTAAGTGGCTTCTTGAGGCTTTTTTGAAAGCACGTTGTGGTAAGCAGCCTAATTTGGTTCTAACAGATCAATGTTTGGCAATGAAACAAGCTATTCCATTGGTTTTTACCGAATCACGTCACAGATTATGTATGTGGCATATCATGGCCAAAGTTCAAAACAAGGTTAGTATCTGTTCATATATTAATTCTTTATAACTTATTAAAATTTTAATGTTAACATATAGTTCATCATAAATACATGTTCAAATTTGAACTTGAAGGTTCATATATGAATATGAATGTTCATATATGAATATAAGGATTATACTAAATACACATTCATATATGAACTCAAATGTTCATATATGAATGTAAGGTTGATACTAAATACATTTTTAAATGTGAAAAGAAAAGTTCATATATTAACTTGAAGGTTCATATATGAACTTTAAGTTTCATATATGAACTTTCATATATTAACTTGAAGGTTCATATATGAACTTTAAGTTTCATATATGAACTTTCATATATTAACTTGAAGGTTCATATATGAACTTTAAGTTTCATATATGAACTTGAAGGTTCATATATGAACTTTAAGTTTCATACTAATTACATATTCATATATGAATCCCAAGGTTAATTTTTGAATTATATTAAATAATGAAAGTTCAAATATCAATATATATATTTTTTTGTAAACAAAGATCATATATGAATCATTGTTTAGTTAGTATTCTGTTTATTTGTGCATATAGATTAGTTGTTTAATTAACCATCATGTATGCATTATTTATATAGGTTTTTGTGTTAAATCATTATTTCTATTTAACTATTTTGTAGGTTAGCACAGTTGTATATAGGGAGACAGATTTTAACAAACGGTTTAATAAACTTGTTTGGAATCTTCAATTGGAGCCTGAAGAATTTGAAACTATGTGGTTGGATTTGATTAGTGAGTTCAAACTTCAGAAAAGCAAATGGTTTTCACACATGTTTCGTATTCGTCAACGATGGATTCCTGCTTATTTCAAGTCTATTCCTTTTTGTTCGTTGATGAAAACTACATCAAGGTCAGAGAGCATAAATTCATTCTTCAACAAGTTTGCTCACCATGGTAATAACTTTGTCACATTCATGCTTGCATTTGAAAATGCAATGCGTAAGCAAAGAAATTCTCAACGTAAGCTTGACCATGCGACAAAGACAACTGTCCCTTGTATGTGCACTCCAAAAGCAATTGAGAAACATGCAAATGAAGTTTACACATGGGCTATATTTTTGGAAGTTCAAAAGGAAATTAATAAGGGAGCATGGTCGTGTGTTCAACAAAATGTTGTTGAAAATGATGGATGCCAATTTTACACAATTTTGCAAAATGACAAAGATTGTAAAAAGAAGAAGAAAAAAGAATTAATAATATATGCATATTTATTATTATTTATTAACACAACTTACGTTTTACATGTTGATGTGTGTTGTAGGTTGTCTGGAATCAACTGGATTCAACATTTGAATGTGAATGCAATCATTTTAGTCAACATGGATTTTTATGTCGTCATGTTTTCAAAGTTTTAATGAATGAGAACTTCAATCAGATACCCGAGAATTATATATGTCGACGATGGAGAAGAGACTTAATATGCTTCAATCTTAGGCACATTTCGTGGAGACAAGGCGATCCAAATGGTGAAATGGCAATGTTGGACAACCTAAGGGGGGGGGGGGTAAGGTTGTATTTTAAATCTTTTACTTTCAAAAAATTCTTTTTACAAATAAATACAGAATAAATAAAGCAGAGTATAAATAAGTAAGTATACAACAATTATATAAACAGATATAATTTAAATGCACAGCGGAAATGTAAATAGATAAGGGAAAGAGAATACTTGACAACGATATTTTTAAAGTGGTTCACCAAACACAAAGTTGGCTAGTCCACCTCGAGAAAATAACCCTTCTCGGAGATCCAATACGAAACGTGTTCTTTACGGTAGAAACACAAACCTTAATACAACAAACGCGAAACACTCTACTTTGAGAGATTAATGTGGATCACTCACTCTATTCAAACACTTACAAGAGGGTATAATTTTAATATGAATAATCACTCTTGAATAAGGTTTATCACTTGGATAATTTTAGAGAGTTTGATCACTTGAGTTGTGTTGCTGATTCAACTAATCGAGAGATTTTAATCTGCTATCAACTCAAGATTTCTTACTCAAAAATTAATTTTATCAGTTTAAGTGATTTAGTGTGAGTAAGAAGGCAGCAGAATAATAATCAAATGCTGAGGGAGAATTTATTGCTGAAGTTGGTGTAGACTTGAATGCTGGAGGATGCATGTATTTATACTGGATGATCACCAGGGCAGAAGTTTTCGCGGTATACCGGCAGCCCATCGCGGTATACCTGCGTCAGAAAAAGTACACTGCAAGGAGAAGGTCAACCCTGCAAAAATCAACGGCTACAAGTACCCGCGGTATACCGCGTTGCACATGGCGGTATACCGCCTGAAAAAGTTCCTGACAATAGAAGCTTCACATGCAGAAGATGTGATGGGAGAACAGTACCCGCGGTATACCGCGTGGACCTTGGCGGTATACCGCCTGACATTCTGTCCAATGAGAGCATGGCAACGCAGGGTTACAAACGGCTGATCACACTCTTCATTAAATGATGAACAGTAAAAGAGATTTTAAAAGAAATAACATATGTATATATATCAGCGATTTATATATATATTTAATAAAGACATATATATATTATATATATATTTGATTCAAATATATTTATATAGATACGAAATATCCAAGTGATAAAATATTTTAGGGTGTTTATCATTTTAAAATAAAATGACGAAACTCTTCAGACTTGGATTTTTCAGATAAAATTTATCGAGATCATTTAAATATCTGCACACTCAGATAAAATGTTAGATAACAAATAATGCGGTGTGTTTTGTAATCATCAAAATAAATATGGAGATGTGATTTTATGTGTACCAAAAATATATCACAATATTTAAAGCTGGGTACACTTGCACCAACAATCTCCCCCTTTTTGATGATGACAAACACAACGCTAAACACGAGAGCATACTCGGTTTCTCTCCCCCTTTTGTCGAAGCAAAAAGGGTTTAAGAAAATCGCTTATGCTCCCCCTCGAAAGATGCTCCCCCTCAAAATATGAAATATTTGAGAGTTAGTATTTATCAAGGGTTATACTCAAGCATGCCTAAACCAAGTCTTAATTTAAAGAAGGCTTTTTTGTTAAGAGCTTTTGTGAAAATATCGGCCAAATTATCTTCCGAATCAACCTTTTCCAGCACGATTTTGCCTTTTTGAACATTATCTCGTAAAAAGTGATGTCTCAATTCAATATGTTTGGTACGAGAGTGTAAAACGGGATTTTTACTTAAGTTTATGGCACTTGAGTTATCACACATAATTGGAATTTTGGTTAGGTGTACCTCAAAATCGGTAAGTGTGTGTTTCATCCATAGGACTTGAGCACATGCTCTTGCGGCGGCTACATATTCCGCTTCGGTGGTAGACAAAGCTACGGATTGTTGTTTCTTAGAGAACCAAGATACAAGTGAGAGACCTATAAAGGCACATACCCCACTAGTACTTTTTCGGTCAACAATAGATCCACCAAGATCGGAATCGGCGAAACACGTTACTTCTAACTCGGGTTTCTTTGCGTACCATAAGCCAAGATTAGTAGTACCTCGTAAATATCGAAAAATACGCTTGACAGCTTCATAGTGAGTTTGTTTAGGTGAAGATTGAAAGCGAGCACATAAACATACACTAAACATAATATCAGGTCTACTAGCAGTTAAATATAACAAGCTACCAATCATACCACGATAAATCTTTTCATTAAAATCGTTTCCCTCCTCGTCACGAGATAATTGCAAATTTGTGGTCATTGGAGTTTCAACGGGTTTGACATTTTCAAAGTTAAATTTTTTCAACATATCTTTACAATATTTAGATTGACTAATAAAAATACCAATTTCACATTGTTTTATTTGCAATCCTAAGAAGTATTTTAACTCTCCCATCATGCTCATTTCAAATTCGCTAGTCATTTTCGCAGAAAATTCATTACACAATTTTTCATTAGTGGAACCAAAAATAATATCATCAACATATACTTGCACAACCACAATATCATTTTGAACATATTTCACAAATAAAGTATTATCAATTTTACCCATAATATAACCACTAGAAATTAAAAAGGTTTTTAATCTATCATACCAAGCACGCGGAGCCTGCTTTAAACCATAAAGCGCCTTTTTTAATTTATAAACATGTGTCGGGTTTTCAAAACTTTCAAAACCGGGAGGTTGAGAAACGTATACCTCCTCATTTATAATACCATTTAAGAAAGCACTTTTAACATCCATTTGAAATAATTTAAAATCTTTAGCATTCGCAAAAGCGAGAAGCATTCGAATAGACTCCAACCTTGCAACCGGTGCAAAGGTTTCGTCATAATCTATACCTTCTTGTTGACTGTACCCCTTGGCAACTAAACGTGCCTTGTTTCGTGTGACTCCACCGTTCTCGTCTACCTTGTTACGGAAGACCCATCTTGTGCCAATAATGGTTTGACTACTAGGGCTAGGCACTAAGTCCCACACATCATTCCTAGAAAATTGGTTTAACTCTTCTTGCATGGCCATAATCCAATCCTCATCACCTAAAGCTTCATCTATGGTTTTAGGTTCTATGGTTGAGATAAAAGCATGGAAAGCACAATGGGTATGGATTTGTGATCTAGTTGTCCTTTGGTTTAGGTCACCTATAATTTGATCTACGGGATGGCCTCGAGCGGTTCTAAGGTTAGGATCATCTATACCTTGTGGAATAAAGCACGGAGGGGCATCACTAGATTCAATATTATTTGTGGAAGGTTGGGTACTTAAATCCAAGTTGCTAAGTTGTTGTGCTAAGACGTCTCCTTCACGGATATTGTCATTTGCTAAGGGTGCACTAGGTTTGGGAGGACTCTCGTCAAAGCTAACATTTAAGGATTCTTCTACTACCATGGTCTCCTTATTTAGGATTCTATAGGCTTTGCTATTCCAAGAGTAACCTAGGAACACTCCTTCATAGGCTTTAGGGTCAAATTTGGTTAGGTAGGATTTGGTGTTTAAAATGAAACATTTACAACCAAAAACTTTTAGGTGAGCTAGGGAAGGTTTTCTACCTCGGTAAAGTTCATAGGGTGTCTTATTTAGGATACCTCTAATTAGGACACGGTTAAGCACATAGGTCGCGGTAGCAACGGCATCACACCAAAACTTTTGGGGAACTTGATGTTCGTTTAGCATAGTTCTACTCATTTCTTGCAACGTTCGATTTTTCCTTTCAACAACCCCGTTTGACTGAGGAGTTCGAGGAGCCGAAAAGTTATGAGTTATACCATGTTTATCACAAAAGGCACCAAATTGTACATCATTATCGAATTCTCGTCCATGGTCCGTACGTATGGAAACAATCGTACAACCTTGTTGGTTTTGAATTCGTTTTCCCAAAATTTTAAACTTTTCAAAAGCCTCATTTTTATGTCTCAAAAATAAAGTCCAAGTATAACGGGAATAATCATCCACAATAACCAAAGTATAAAAATTTCCTCCAAAACTTTGAATAGCCATCGGGCCAAAAAGATCCATATGTAAAAGTTCTAAAACTCTTTGAGTAGAAATAACATTTTTTGATTTATGAGAAACGTGATGTTGTTTGCCGACACGACAAGCATCACAAAAATGATTATCAAACTTTAATTTTGGCAGGTCACTCACAAGCTCCTTATTTTTTAAGTTTTGCATTAATCTTAGATTAGCGTGACCTAAACGCCTATGCCATAAAGTAGAAACATCATTAATAGAAGATAAGCATACATTTACAGATACAACAGTTTTACAAATATATAAATTTCCTTTTACAAAACCATTTAAAAGAACTTTGCCATTTTTTATGATTTTACAAGAATCTTCTTCGAAGAGAACAGTTATACCATTTTTACACAATTGGCGAACACTTAACAAATTAAAATGTAAATTATCAACATGATTAACATTAAGAAATTGAACATTATTGCAAGAGACTGTACCTCTACCAATTATATTTCCTTTGGAGTTTCCTCCAAAAATTACCTGTCCACCATCACATGACTTATATGATGAAAAGAGATTATTGTTTCCGGTCATGTGACGTGTGCAACCACTATCGAGTATCCAGTCCATATCAAGGTCAATCTACAATAATGAAGATATAACTTTTATGGTCCCCATTTCTCGTGGGTCCTTGACAATTAGTTTCAATGTCAACCAACATGCATATATATAAAGTCAAACAGAATATATATATATATTACATTACACAATATTAATATATATATATAATACATATCAAGTAAGACAAAAAATATATAATATATTAAACACAAATATATATATAAGAATTAAATAAAATGTATATATATATATGTGCAGTACGTATGTATATATATATATGAATAGTAAAAAAAGTACAAATAACAATATTTTACTTATATATAATATATAACACATATACATAACACATTTAAAACCATAAACGCATACCACCGGGATTATCATTACTAAACATTCCTTTTGGAATCCATTTATTTACCATTTTAATTTTGCGATTATATTTATCATACACATAAAAACAAGCATTTACATTCGCATTATTATTAGGTTTAGAATATTTATCATGGTACATGCGAGCATACGGTTTTCTCGTATTATAATTTACATTATTTATTTTACGCACATACGGAGGTTTTTGCACATATTGATTTCTTGTATTTACTTTAGGTGATTCATAAAATCTTTTGATGGGTATACATGAACATTTATCAACACAAGTATTGGAACCAATGCCTTTTCTACATTTTATACGGTTAGGCATATTAAGCATGTTAAGAACCTTTTTATTACTACTTTCAAAGGCTTTAGCTAGCATGTTATCTTTTTCATATGAAGCACATTTAGCCTTTAAACATGTAATCTCATTATCAAGAATATCACATTTTGTACAAATAATATTTTCATGTGATTTTTTATTTAAGCATGCAATTTCTTTATTTAAAACATCACAAGATTTACAAAAATCTTTTTCTCCTAATTTAGTTTCTAATTTAGCAATTATATCCATATCATTTTCAGATTTTTGTTTAACATTTTTTATTTCCTTTTTACATGCATTTACAGTTTCTTTTAACATAGCATTCTCATCTTGGTAACGATTTGCAAGAGCGGCCATTTTATGAAAAGATTCATATAATTCTTCAAGATTATTTTCATTATCACTTTCATAATCACTATCGTGATCCGAGTAAGAAGATTTTACCTCGTCGTCGCTTTCGGCCATAAGACAAATGGCTTGATAGTCATCTTCTTCTTCACTCTCGCTCCACGCGCCTCCAATGAAGGCTTTCTCCTTCTTCTTTTGGAATTTGTTCTTTTTCGGACATTCATTGGCGTAGTGGTCTTTGTCACCACATGAGTAGCAAAAGCCTCTCTTTGGCTTAGCTTTATCGTCTTCACTCGAGTCGCCATTTTTCTTAACTTTTTCGTCTCGTTTATGGAACTTGCGACTTCGATTTTCACCACCACGACGGTAGTTACCGTTTCTTTGAAATCTGCCATTGTTAGAAAATTTATTATTATTATTAAGAAATTTGGAAAAGTTTCTTACCAACATGGCGACTTCATCGAGAGTTTCGGATGGATCTTTCGAGGAGCTAGCTTTCTCCTTTTTCTTCTCATCTTTTGGTGTTGAGACATTGAGAGCGATTGATTTCTTTTTAACTTGCTCCCGATCTTTGTTTCTTTTAAGTGCAATTTCATGCACTTTAAGATTACCGATTAAGTCATCTATCTTCATTATGGAAAGGTCACGGGAGTCTTCTAAAGATGTTATCTTTTGCATCCACTCCGAAGGAAGAGCTCGTAGGATTTTCCTTATATAGTCCTCGTTAGGATAAGTGCGATCCAAACCTTTCAAAGTAGTCACAATAAGGTTAAATCTTTTAAACATTGAGTCAATTGACTCATCTTGTTTCATTTCGAATAGTTCATAATCGTGAACTAAAATATTTACTTTACTAGATTTAACCTCCGTGTTTCCACGATGAGTATTATTTAAACTTTCCCATATTTGATTTGCAGTTTTATATGTATATACTCTTTCAATTTCATCAGTTGTTAAAGCAGCATATAATATATTCTTAGCTTCAAAGTTTAAACAAAAATGAGCTTCATCAGAAGTAGTCCAGTCATCTATAGGTTTATCAATATAGACATCATCTTTCACAATGGTGGGTTTAAAATTCCCTTTTTCTATAATATTCCAAATCTTTTGATTTTTGCCACGCACGTGACATTCAAATAGCTCGGCCCAAATGCTAAACTTTTCAGTATCTATCAAAGGAGGTTTTGAAAACACAATATTAGTTTGTTGAGCCATTTAGAAGAATAAGAGAAAAATATGCAGAATATTTTTGAAAGACCTGCTCTGATACCAAATGTTGGACAACCTAAGGGGGGGTAAGGTTGTATTTTAAATCTTTTACTTTCAAAAAATTCTTTTTACAAATAAATACAGAATAAATAAAGCAGAGTATAAATAAGTAAGTATACAACAATTATATAAACAGATATAATTTAAATGCACAGCGGAAATGTAAATAGATAAGGGAAAGAGAATACTTGACAACAATATTTTTAAAGTGGTTCACCAAACACAAAGTTGGCTAGTCCACCTCGAGAAAATAACCCTTCTCGGAGATCCAATACGAAACGTGTTCTTTACGGTAGAAACACAAACCTTAATACAACAAACGCGAAACACTCTACTTTGAGAGATTAATGTGGATCACTCACTCTATTCAAACACTTACAAGAGGGTATAATTTTAATATGAATAATCACTCTTGAATAAGGTTTATCACTTGGATAATTTTAGAGAGTTTGATCACTTGAGTTGTGTTGCTGATTCAACTAATCGAGAGATTTTAATCTGCTATCAAC
Source organism: Saussurea involucrata (assembly GCA_033807775.1). Classification (NCBI taxonomy): domain Eukaryota; kingdom Viridiplantae; phylum Streptophyta; class Magnoliopsida; order Asterales; family Asteraceae; genus Saussurea; species Saussurea involucrata. The sequence continues at coordinate 229,723,569 of CM066314.1, forward strand.
TCAAGATTTCTTACTCAAAAATTAATTTTATCAGTTTAAGTGATTTAGTGTGAGTAAGAAGGCAGCAGAATAATAATCAAATGCTGAGGGAGAATTTATTGCTGAAGTTGGTGTAGACTTGAATGCTGGAGGATGCATGTATTTATACTGGATGATCACCAGGGCAGAAGTTTTCGCGGTATACCGGCAGCCCATCGCGGTATACCTGCGTCAGAAAAAGTACACTGCAAGGAGAAGGTCAACCCTGCAAAAATCAACGGCTACAAGTACCCGCGGTATACCGCGTTGCACATGGCGGTATACCGCCTGAAAAAGTTCCTGACAATAGAAGCTTCACATGCAGAAGATGTGATGGGAGAACAGTACCCGCGGTATACCGCGTGGACCTTGGCGGTATACCGCCTGACATTCTGTCCAATGAGAGCATGGCAACGCAGGGTTACAAACGGCTGATCACACTCTTCATTAAATGATGAACAGTAAAAGAGATTTTAAAAGAAATAACATATGTATATATATCAGCGATTTATATATATATTTAATAAAGACATATATATATTATATATATATTTGATTCAAATATATTTATATAGATACGAAATATCCAAGTGATAAAATATTTTAGGGTGTTTATCATTTTAAAATAAAATGACGAAACTCTTCAGACTTGGATTTTTCAGATAAAATTTATCGAGATCATTTAAATATCTGCACACTCAGATAAAATGTTAGATAACAAATAATGCGGTGTGTTTTGTAATCATCAAAATAAATATGGAGATGTGATTTTATGTGTACCAAAAATATATCACAATATTTAAAGCTGGGTACACTTGCACCAACATGGCAAGAATTTGCTATGAAGCACAAGCATCTTTGGATTATATTTTGATGAGTCTTAGAAGTGATAAAAAGAAGCTTAAGGAGTTTGCAGAGAAGATTCATTGTTTGAAAGCTGAGGTAGATGCTAATATTCCTTACCAAAGCAATTTGGAAAAGAAGAAAGAGACAATAAGAAATCTTATTGGTGTTAATAAACCAGAAAAAATAGACATCCAACCACCATCAGGAATCCGCAACAAAGGATGTGGAACAGGAAAACGTTTGATCGGTGCAGGTGAGAAAGCTGCAATAAAGAATCAGAAGGCTAAGCGATTGTGTAGAAATTGTCAACAGTTGGGTAATCATGATTCTCGAAATTGCCCATTGAAGAATGTTAATGATTAGATACATAGTGTAGGTTACTTTTTAAATCTATAGTTACTTTTTATAGTCACAATTTCAATAATAAATGTTGATTGATTTTTTAATGAACAATACAAGTTTATTTTGTAGTTGATTTTTTTTTTCATTTTCATATATTAATTTAAAGGTTCATATATAATGTTTTCAAATATATTAACATTCATATATGAACTTTCGAATAACTGAACATTGATATATGGAACATTCATATATGAACTTTCAATTATATGAGCATTCATATTTGAAGGTTCGAAATATATCAACTCTAAACTCTAAACATTCATATTTGCACTTTTTAATATTTGAACATTCATATATGAAGATTCATAGTTGCAATTCATATTTGAACATTCATATAAGAACTTTCATATATGAACATTCATATATGAAGACGAAATTTGCACTTTTCTAATATGTGAACATTCAAATATGAATATTTATATTTCAACATTCATATATGAATGTTCATACTTGTGCTTTCTGATATTTGCACTTTCTAATATTTGAACATTCATATATGAATGTTCATACTTGTGCTTTCTGATATTTGCACTTTCTAATATTTGAACATTCATATATGAATGTTAATAATTGCATTTTCTAATATTTGAACATTCATATATGAACATTCACATATTAATATTTTGAACATATATATATGAACATCCATATATTAACATTCATATTTGCAATTTCCAATATGTGAACATTCATATATGAAGCCCAAAATTTAAATATCAATTCAAGGATCATATTCATATATAAAAATAAAAAGTTCATAATTGAACTTTAATGTTCAAATATGAACTCAAAGGTTCATATATGAATATTTTCTGATATATAAACATTCATACTTGCACTTTCTAATATGTTAACATTCATATATGAAGACGAACATATAAATATGAAAAATAAGGTTCAGATTAATATATAAACAACCAATAAATAGATCAAAACATATCAAACATATTTTTTAATAAACTACTAATTACCAGAAATGTTACAACCATGCAACATACAAGTACTATTGTTTAAAAACATCCCAACCAATCAACCATGACAAACAACCAAACCAACCATAATTGTTTTTCATCCCAATCACCCTACCAAACATTTACCCATCAAAAACAAATAAACAACCATAATTGTGCAGAAAATATTGTTTCTAAACCAAACAACCATCAAAACCATTTAATTGTATCAAACCATCAAACTTTACCAACACCTACAACATGTCCTGCCTTTGCTGCTTTGTTGTCATTGCAACCGATTCAAGGTACTTCTTCTTTGTTTCATCGAAGGAGTCAAACTCATTCGTTTGTTCAATAACTTTCTCCTTCTGTATATTCCTGTCTGAAAGTAACAATTTTGTCGCATACTTATATCGTAAGCGATAAATTTGTTGCTTTTGACTTTTGAAATTAGGAAAAAAAAACCACAATCCCACTTCTGGATATCTTGCCCGATGTAGTGCTCCATATGCCTCATCGTGAAGATGCCACAGTCAATTTTGTTTTCTTCAGAGCACCATTTCATTATGTATCTTTCTGGTTTAATTGGAGCTATCGCTTCTGCTTTTGGATTATTGACAGACCTCAAGTATTCAACAAATAAATCATGCTGCATAATATTTTTATTATCATAAGTAAATTTGATAATATATTCATTTATCAACTTAAAAAAATTTAAACATTAGTAAATTTACCAGAATAAATGGGATATTTCCATATTTGTTTTCAATAGATACATCTGTTGACATGTTGTCAATTATGTAGATTTTTGGGTGCTTCAGATTGTAAACAAACAGAAAGTAGTGGCTTGACTGTATTATCGGAAAGAACACCTGTTTTCATTATACATAATCAGAATCTTTAAATGTTCAGTCAAATTTGTATGTTTTCTATATAAATTAGATACGTACCAGATCATATTTCCGTAAATTCGCCAAATCTTCATTATTCTTAATTGCATCTTTAATATTTGATTTGAAGATTTGTACACTTTCTTCTCTGGTGTTCTTTTTATTCAGGACTCCATCCGGCTAGTTAAACAAAGAAATTAAATGAAAATTTTTGATTTTCAGAACAATTCATATTCATATATGAACAATAAGATTCAAATATGAACCCAAATGCTAAGCTTCATATTCAATTTATTTTTGATAGATGAAATCAGTGACTAAAATCATTCATATATGAACATCCATATATGAACATTCATATATGAACATCCATATATGAACATTCATATTTGCACTTTCTAATATGTCAAAATTCATATATGAACATTCATACTTGCACTTTCTAATATGTCAACATTCATATATGAATGTTCATATATGAACATTCATATATCAACGTTCATACTTGCACTTTTAAATATGTGAACATTCATATATGAACATTCATATATGAAGTTTGATATTTGCACTTTCTAATATGTGAACATTCATATATGAACATTCATGTTACACTTTATTATATTTGAACATTCATAGATGAATGAAGATAGATTTATAAGTGACAATCATTCATATATGAAAACAAACCAATATATGAACTAGACTAAAAATATTTATAAATATTGACATACCAATATCGCTGTGTTCAGAAATAGTCGATATGGGGATTGTTTGCTTCTTAGTTCCTCCTCTTTGTTTAGTAGACCTGCCCAAGTATCAATAACATTTGCCACAACATACGTTTTGGGCATTAGACTTTCTGCTGCCACCTTTATCATGCTATCCCCATCCGTTGTTTCATATACGACATCACTAAAATCCAATGAAATGAAATGAAATTTATTATATATTCACATTATTGAAGTTTAACATAACATATATAATATTAAAGCTGTGACTTACCACCAATCTCCGGTCAGTGCAAAGAGCCATCTACCAACCTTGTTTTCAGTCAATGTCAAATATTTTGATATAAAAACATTTCTGTTAATATAAGGTGACTTCATGCTTTCTGTCAACTTAATTTCTCTCTTAGATTCTTTCTTTTCTTCTTCCTCTTCATTTTCTTGCTTTTGTGTCATTTGTTCATCTCTCTTTTCTTTCTCTTCTGTCACTTCTTTGTCTCCCTTTTTCTCTTCTTCTCTCACTTCTTTCTTTTCCTTTTTTTCTTCTTCTTTCTTTCTCTCTTTTTCTTTTTCTCTGATTCTTTTCTCAGCCTTTTCTTGCTCAATCTTTTTTTTGTCAGCTATCTCTTTCTTAGCCTTCTCTTCTTCCTCTTGTGATGAGAACCCCAAACTGTAACTAGGTCCATCATTCATATATGAAGCTGCAATATTCTTCACAACGTTTGAAGTGTTTTCTGCAGTAACTTCAACTTCCATGTCAGTTGCAGTCTCACCTTTCTCACCTTTCTCTTTCTCACCTTTCTCTTTCTCCTCATTCTGTTTCTTATGCTTCTCTTTCATCTCATTCTCTTTCTCCTTTTCTTTCTCTTTCTCCTTCTCTTTTTCCTTCTCTTTTTGTTTTCTTGATACTTCCAAATTATTGAAGACAAGCTCAACTTCCCCATGAGTTGTTGGGTCTTTCCAAAACTCTTCACTATCCATGATCATTGTGGTTTGTTGTGTAACAGGGGTCATGAACAATTCATCAGTTGTACTTTTATCAAGGTTTAGATTCTTTGAAACCAGGTATTCTTTTACCTCAGGTTCAACCAATACCTCACTCTCCAAACTCTTCTTCTTTATTCCCATGTTCATTAACTGATCGTACTCTTCTTTGTATTTTTTTATTGTTTCATTATCGGGGTATTTGGTAGCAGCTTCTTCAAAAGAAATATCTAAGATGATTGAGTCATACATTAAGCAATTCAACTTGTCTCTTATCAAACTTTCTTGAACCTACAATTCGAATAAAAATTAAGAGTTATGCATGAATTATAAAGCAATAATGATTGATATATGAAGTATTAAGATTCAAATATGAATGCATGTATAAAAATTTATATATGAAGTATATAACATTCATATATAAGAATTCACATATGAACTTTCATATATTAATTTATATAAATAAATTCAAATATGAATTTTATATATTAAAGTTCATATATGAACTTTCATATATTACAAATCATTTATGAACTTTCTTATATGAAATTTCATATAAGAGTTCATATATGATGTTTCATATATCAAATTTCATATATGAATGTTTATATGTGAACTTTCATATGTGTATTTTATAATATATGAACTTTCATATATTATAAACTATACATATTAAAGTTCGAGTTCACATATGATAGTTCATATATGAATTTTCATATATTAACTTTCATATATGAGTTCATATATGAACTTTCGTATAAGATTTTATATATGAACCTTCATATATGTACTTTCATATATTAAATTTAATATATTAAATTTCATATATGAACTCTTATATGAACTTTCATACTTATAGTTTATAATATATGAATTCATTTATGAATTCATATATAAAGTTTCAAAATATAAGAACATTCATTTATGAATTTTCATATGTGAATTAATATATCAACTTTCATATATGAATTTTTATATATGAATTCAAATATGAACTTTATATATCAATGTTCATATATGAACTTTGATATATTAAAGTTCATATAAGAGTTTACATATGATAGTTCATATATTATTTTTCATATATCAACTTTCATATATGAGTTCATATATCAAAATTGATATACGAGTTCATATAATATAGTTCATATATGATTTTTCATATTTAAAAGTTGATATATGAAATTTAATATATCAAATTTCATATATGAAAGTCCATATGTTATAAACTATACATATGAAAAGTTTATAATATATGAATTATTTTTGAATTCATATATGAAGTTTCAAAATATATGAACATTCATATACGAACTCATATATGAAATTTGATATGTGAATTCATATATGAATCTTCATATATTAACTTTCATATATGAATGTTTATAAATGAACTTTCATATTTATAGTTTATAATATTAAAATTCATATATGAATATTCAGAGTGAAATATGAATATGAATGTTATATTATACTTACAGTTTGTTTCTCTTCTTCAGTAAGTTCTTTTGCAACAAATAACTTCTCTTTCCCAAATCCACCTTGCTCAATTTCATAACCCTCCATTCTTCGTAATCTCTCTGCCGTCCACATCTTGATCATTGGAATATTTCTTTTAACAGAAACAGCCTCACATTCGAAATTATAAACATACAATAGCTGCAAATAAGAATCAATTAATACATTGTTGTAAGATATATTTTAAGTTAAAAATTTTATAATATACTTACCAACAAGTATGTTATAGATCCCACATAGAAACTTTTGTCTGAGTCTCTCACCCAACCTTGCTTGCTCCTTTTCAAACACTGAAAGATGTATGAACACCAGTCAATGTTTGATATATCTGTCTCTGGATGTATGTAGTTTAAGACAGTCATATTGAGGGTTCCACTCTTCAGCCCTTCAGCCATGGTATTGCAGAAAAGACTGATAAAGTTCAACTTGAATTTGAAATCTGCTTGCTTGCTGTCAATTATTTTTTGTTTCAGATCTGTTGGTCGGATTATTTTGCTTGAAAATTGTGACCTCGAGTTGACATAGATCTCATCATCATCTCTAATGTACTCTTCATCAAACAGATTCTTTCCATATATGGGAACACCAAGCATAAAGTGGATAGATTCTTCAGTTATTTTAACCTTGTTATCTCCAATGACAAGCTCCATTGTATCGCAGTTTAAATTATCAACCAGAAAGAATGCTAATTTTGATGGGATTCCATCGATCTTCATGTCTAAGATGTCAGTGAATCCCATTTTTTTGATGCAATCCCGTTGATCTTTTGTTAACGCTTGTATTGCTTCAAAAAGAGGCTTCGGGGATGTCCTAACCTTGATGACTGGAAAAGATTGTTTTGCATTATCTTTTCCTTTTTTTGCTGGTTTTCTTTTCTTTTTTTCCAACTCATCTCCTGAATCATTTATCTGCACGTCTTTTCTTTTTCTTTTAGTTGTTTTTGTTTCTTTTCCAGTATCTGTATATAGATATTTGTTGATATAATTAATCAAGCATCATGATAATTGTTGGTCCCAAAATGGCTAAAACAAGTATTGTAGAAGGGGGGGGGGGGGGGGTTGAATACAATACTCAAAATTTTCACAATTTTAATTCTATTTGTTGGTGCAAGTGTACCACATCTCTATATATTTATATATATTTATTTTGATGATTACAAACACACCGCATTATTGTTTATCTAACAATTTAATCCAAGTGTGCAGTTGTTGAAGAACACGAAGATTTAATCTGAAGGGTTCAAGACGGAAGTGTTTACGTCGTCATCATTGTTTATAACTAATAATGATAAACACCCTAAAATAATATACCACTTGGATATTTCTAAAAACCTTTTAAATAAATAAGAAATTTCAGTTCTAGAAGTATCTGCCATGCGTACTGTTTCTGCAACCTTTTTCTGACGCAGGTATACCGCGAAGGTAGAGCCGGTATACCGCGGGTACATATTGGCCGGTATACCGCGGGTGTTCAGCCGGTATACCGCGGCAGGCTCCGTGTGCATCTCTGATTGGTTGAAAGTCCTTTTTTCTGACGGCGGTATACCGCGAGTCCTAGCCGGTATACCGCGGGTACGTTTTCCAGAAGTCAACTTTGCATGAGAGCCGTTGTGTGTCAGTGTCCTTTTTACTGCACGGTATACCGCGTGCATTTGGCGGTATACCGCGCCTCATATATCCGTTGGAGATGCTGATATTTAAAGAAGCATGCTGGTGATGAAGAAGGTAGACCATACCAACAGCAACTCCATCAACTCTCTCTCTCATTTTTATATATATATATATATATTTTATAAAACATTTTTTATAAAATATCCAAGTGTGAGATATTATACAAGAGTGATTACCCATTGTGAGTTATACTCCTCTTGTAAGTATTTGAATAACGGGTGTGTGATCCTGTACATCTCAATAAGCTGAGGCTTAGAGAACCGTTTACTTTGCTCTGTATTTGGTTTGTATTCTACCGTAAAGAATACATTTATTGGATCGTGTCGAGAAGTGTCTCGGCTGCTGGTTTATCACAGTTGGTGGTAAATCAGTAAATCTCCGTGTCAAGTATCTCTAACATTTATCTCTTTATTTATTCCGCTGTGCTTTATTATATTTGTTTATATAAACTGCTTTGCATTTATATTTATTTATATAATCTCTGTGTATTTGTTTATATTTACACTCTTCTTTATTATTTGTATACTCTGATTTATTTTTACTGTTTCAGTACTGTATTTATTTATAAAAGAATTTTTGAAAGTAAAAGATTTTAAATACAACCTTACCCCCCCCTAGGTTGTCTAACATTTGGTATCAGAGCAGGGCTTTCAAAAATTATCTGTTTAAATTTTTAAAGTTATTTCTTTAATTCTTTTAAATGGCTCAACAAACTAATTTTATGTTTTCAAAACCCCCTTTGATAGATACTGAAAAGTTTGGCATTTGGGCCGAGCTATTTGAATGTCACGTGCGTGGCAAAAATCAAAAGATTTGGGATATTATAGAAAATGGGAATTTTAATCCTACTATTGTAAAAGATGATCTTATTGTTGATAAACCTTTAAAAGAATGGACTCCCGCTGAAGAATCTCATGTCTGTTTAAATTTTGAAGCTAAGAATATATTATATGCTTTTTATGCATATTTTATTGTCCCTCAAATTTTATTCTATGATGAATACGATCGTAAAATTAAAATGGTTAGAAAATGGATTCCGAAAGGAATGTTTAATGTTGATAATCCCGGTGGGATGCGTTTGTGGTTTTAAACCATTTATATGGCTTTGTATGTTTGTTGTGTTTGTTTTATGTCGACAACATATTTTTTTTTTGCAGTTTATGTTTTATACTAACTGTTAAAAGGACCCATAAGAAAAGGGTACCACGAAATATTTTCTTTGCCTTTTGTAGGTGTTACCTGCCGAGGTTATAATACGTGGTTACCTGCCGAGGTTATAATACGTGGTTACCTGACGAGGTCATAATACGTGGTGATTTTTTTTATCACATAAAATTAACCGAAAATCGAAGCCTTAAGATCCTTTTTGGTGCAAGTGTTTCTTTTTGGTTATTTTGTTTCATGTCTTTTATTATGCTTATTTTATCCCTCAAATTTTTATAAAATCAAATTGATATCGTTATTAATTTGAGGGGGAGCCTTTTTATTATCTTTACCCATGAGTTTATGCTACCTCAATTATATGCATATTTTGAGGGGGAGCATCTCTCGAGGGGAAGCATACCGTCTTTCTTGACCCTTTTTGTTTCGACAAACGGGGGAGAGAAACCGCACATGCTCTTGCTTAGCGGTTGTGTTTGTCATCATCAAAAAGGGGGAGATTGTTGGTGCAAGTGTACCACATCTCTATATATTTATATATATTTATTTTGATGATTACAAACACACCGCATTATTGTTTATCTAACAATTTAATCCAAGTGTGCAGTTGTTGAAGAACACGAAGATTTAATCTGAAGGGTTCAAGACGGAAGTGTTTACGTCGTCATCATTGTTTATAACTAATAATGATAAGCACCCTAAAATAATATACCACTTGGATATTTCTAAAAACCTTTTAAATAAATAAGAAATTTCAGTTCTAGAAGTATCTGCCATGCGTACTGTTTCTGCAACCTTTTTCTGACGCAGGTATACCGCGAAGGTAGAGCCGGTATACCGCGGGTACATATTGGCCGGTATACCGCGGGTGTTCAGCCGGTATACCGCGGCAGGCTCCGTGTGCATCTCTGATTGGTTGAAAGTCCTTTTTTCTGACGGCGGTATACCGCGAGTCCTAGCCGGTATACCGCGGGTACGTTTTCCAGAAGTCAACTTTGCATGAGAGCCGTTGTGTGTCAGTGTCCTTTTTACTGCACGGTATACCGCGTGCATTTGGCGGTATACCGCGCCTCATATATCCGTTGGAGATGCTGATATTTAAAGAAGCATGCTGGTGATGAAGAAGGTAGACCATACCAACAGCAACTCCATCAGCTCTCTCTCTCATTTTTATATATATATATTTTATAAAACATTTTTTATAAAATATCCAAGTGTGAGATATTATACAAGAGTGATTACCCATTGTGAGTTATACTCCTCTTGTAAGTATTTGAATAACGGGTGTGTGATCCTGTACATCTCAATAAGCTGAGGCTTAGAGAACCGTTTACTTTGCTCTGTATTTGGTTTGTATTCTACCGTAAAGAATACATTTATTGGATCGTGTCGAGAAGTGTCTCGGCTGCTGGTTTATCACAGTTGGTGGTAAATCAGTAAATCTCCGTGTCAAGTATCTCTAACATTTATCTCTTTATTTATTCCGCTGTGCTTTATTATATTTGTTTATATAAACTGCTTTGCATTTATATTTATTTATATAATCTCTGTGTATTTGTTTATATTTACACTCTTCTTTATTATTTGTATACTCTGATTTATTTTTACTGTTTCAGTACTGTATTTATTTATAAAAGAATTTTTGAAAGTAAAAGATTTTAAATACAACCTTACCCCCCCTAGGTTGTCTAACACTATTATTGAAAATCTTTCAAAAAGATTTACACGTAGAAAACTTAAGACTGTTGCGGAAAAGAACAGATAAACTATTCTAACAATCTTACACAAAGTATACTAACAAAATAACTAAGAACACTTAGAACAAAGCTATAAAGTTTTTCAAGCAAACTGGAAATTCTTGCACTTAGAGAAATCTTCCAGTTTGCGTAGAATATCAAGAGCACACAGTAATCTTCAAAGTCTCTCCAGATGTTAGTCTTTTCTGCATGGAGAGGTCTTCCTTTTACAGTGACAAGGAGTGTGCAAGCATTGAATGCTTGGGACACTTGTCATCTTCACACTTGCTGAGGATGTTGACTTCTGGAGAGTTGTGAAGTCCTTGTCACCTTTTACAAGGAACAGTCAGAAGAGCCCATGCATGAGAAAAGAACTTTATATGGAAATGGATAATAAGACAAAATGTCACTTTATCCATGTAGAAAATATCTTCTCAATTTGTCTTCTAAAGATTGCACCACCGAAGGCAACCTGAGATATGTGACATTATCTTTGAGATATGTGACATCATCTTTGGGATATGTGACATCATCTTTGGAGAAAGCATCTTTGAAACTTCTTTGAGATCCCACCGATGATTGCTTTGAGATATATGACACATCTTTGAGATATGTGACATCATCTTTGGGATATGTGACATCATCTTTGGAGAAAGCATCTTTGAGACTTCTTTGAGATCCCACCGATGATTGCTTTGAGATATATGACACATCTTTGAGATATGTGACATCATCTTTGGGATATGTGACATCATCTTTGGAGAAAGCATCTTTGAGACTTCTTTGAGATCCCACCGAAATTGGACTTCCATTAGTGGGATTCTTTGGCCGAAACAAAGAGAGATTTCGGTGGAGATATGTCCACCGATGTGTGAGAACACCATCGGAGGACAATGACTTGTATGTGTTGAGAAAAGATCTTTCACTTCCACAATGAGAGAATCTTTAATCTTGACTTTGGTTGATCTTTGACTTCACCAAACATTTGCTATCTTGTACAAGCCATTACAAAGAACCATGCATCCAAAATTTCTCTAAGTATAAAATGTTTTTCAAAGTATAAAAGGAGATCATGAGGTCATATATTTTAAACTTCATATATGAATGTTCATATATAAACTTTCATATATTTCGAAAGTTCATAAATGAACGTTCATATATCTTAAACTTCATATGAACGTTCATATATCTTAAACTTCATATATGAACGTTCATATATTTTGAATGTTCATATATGAACGTTCATATATCGAATATGAGAGTCGATATTCCAAAGTTTAAATAGGGAACGTTCATATATGAACTTTCAAAATATATGAACTTTCAAAATATATGAACGTTCATATATGAACGTTCATATATTTTGAAAGTTCATATATGAACGTTCCCTATTTAAACTTTGGAATATCGACTCTCATATTCGAAATTTAGTCGATTTTCGAACCTTCATATATGAACTCTCATATTTGAAATTTAGTCGATATTCGAAAGTTCATATACGAATGTTTATATATGAACTTTCGAGTTTTGTTAACATTCATACATGAACCCTAGATCTATTAAAAAGTATATTAAAAACGAAGAAAAATTTATATTTATATATGAACTTTCGAATATTCAAAACCCTAGATCTATTGAGAAATATTCATATATGAACCTTCGAATATTCAAAACCCTAGATCTATTGAGAAACATTCATATATGAATAATCTAATACTAAAAATTCATATATGAATTTTAAAATATTTTAAAATTTTAAAATTCATAAATGAACGAATATACCTTTTGTTGTTTTTGGTTGTTTTACTCGTTTTATTTTGATTTTTGGAATTGCGCTGGTGTTCTTCCCTGTAATAAAAAAACAAACCATCATTTATGAACTTTGTTAAAACCCTAAAAGTTTACTGAATCATTTCATCATGTTTTTAAACATAGATTCATTGTATATAACGATGAACATACAAACATTTTATAATAAATATCTATAAAATACCATCTGTAACCAACGAAATCAACGTTTGATCTTCTTCATTCGGATTTTGTTCTATTATCGGATTTGTTGATGCTTCATCTTCAGTATTTGTAGAATTCTTTTGAGCTTTTGTAGAATCCTTTCGAGTTTTTGCCATTTTGTTTCAGATTTGCGATTAATCAGTGATGGATTTTGGATGTGTTTGTGATGAATGAGGTTTTTGGAGAGTTTTTTGTTGATAATTTGGTACGATTTTTGATGAAATAGTGTAATGAGTAGTATTGTAGTGTTATGATTCAATTGCCGCCTATTTTGATATAGATGTGCAAAATTACAAAAATACCCCTGAGCGTCATTTATTAATTAATGTGGGCGCGCCATTAATCAGGTGTAACACTAAATTCTTGACCGTGGATTATTTAATCCAATGGATATGATCACTTCTTTATTTCTTAAAATATTTAAGATTTTCAATTGAACCCTTCCCTATATATATATATATATAGAGAGTACTCTTTAAATGTAAACTTTTTTTTTTCGTGTAAACCGTGTAAACTTTATATATATATATATATATATATATATATATATATATATATATATATATATATGAATTATGAATTATGGTTACAAAACTTTATATAGAGGGTACTCTTTAAATGTAAACTTTATATATATATATATATATATATATATATGAATTATGGTTACAAAACTTTTTATCGTTGCTTTTGAGTCCAAATAGAATGAAAAGAGTTGACTCTTTTGAGTGAATACCATTTGATGGGAAGGTTTGTGAAGAGACTGCACTTTATTTTCTTGTATTCTGAGAACGTGATATACAAGAAAGTTGTATATATATGGTAGATTTAATTTTTATTTCCATGATTATTTGAATTAATTAAATTAAACATATATATTTTTCAAAAAAAAAGATATTTTATTAAAACTCAATCATTTTCCATGTTTATTTTTGTTTACGTGCATCAAGGGGCAAACTATATATTGAAATAATTTTTCAGTACTGTCATGTCACATTGGCAAATGTCATGTAAATACAAGAACCTTCAAGAAAAGTCGACAATATTTTCAGCAACAAAAAAATCTTTTTTTTGTCCATGTTTGTTATTTAATTGTAAATTTCAAGTAATTTATGGTACTTTATATCACTGGTCTAAAAAACTCGCCGCACAGCTGCAATGGCGTGCCATGACACCAAGACTTGTGTCTCACGTCACGTTAAGTCCGTGGCATGCCATGGCTTAATGCGCAGTTTTTGTAATGCGATATTTGATTTTTCATACGTTTTCAGTGTCGTATTTGCAAGTTTTTTTTAATATGTAACCTAATTTAACTTTCTTATTACTATTGACTCATTGAATAATTAACACTACAAAACATATGTTTTTATGTATACTACTGTATATATATGAAGAAGTTTGACGCCATATGTCACACCTTGAAAACGTCATGGCTTCGCCGTGGCTCCTAAGGCTTGAGGTTTGACCTTGCCGCCACGCCACGCCTCATGCCATTTAGAACATTGCTTTATATACATTTGAAAGCAAACCAACTGTAATTCTTTTACAAAATCTTCAAACCCATTAACAAAATAAGATTTAGGAGGTTTTGTAATTCATTGTTGAACGTTTTAATAAAATACCTAGCTAATAAGATTTTTTAAGTTTTAGGACCAACAACTATGTGTCTTATTTATTAGGAAGTTAGACAACCTAATAAGTATTATTGACGATGTTGAACAATCTATTAGGACACAAGAAAAAGACGCGTTATTTCTTGTGTCCTAATAGACTGTTCAACATTGTCAATAATTAAGTAAGGTTAACTTCGTCATAACAATTTATAATTGTAAGTGACTTAATGTTGTTGACCTTATATAATAGATCTCATGTTGTAAGATCGTTCAAGGACGTTTAAAAGTCTTTAAAACCCCATTTTGTTGCAAAGAAAGTTAACTAGTTAAACGAGTTTTGTTCTATACGAGACCATCAACTTTAATATGATATGCAATGGTTTATTTCCCATACAAATTCTATCAAAAATGAATCGAAATCTTCTTGGAAATCAAGTGAATTGTACGTATTTTGATTCTTTTCAATAATGCTACTCGCTGTTCCAAAAATTAGCACTTTTCGTAATCGACATTACTTGGTGTGTAGTCTATGTACGTACGGTGTCAATATACAATGATTGAGACACCAAAATGATGAAAAAAAGGTTGTCCATTGATTTATATATGTTAAAAAGCCACGTACCCACGAGTATAAAAACTGGAATAAAATCAAACGACGCGAAAAGATTAATATCCACAAATAAAACTAGTGGATTTGGAACAGGTTGAAGAAACAAGAGGGAATTGAGGCATCATAGCCGTGTGTAAGAGGGAATGTATAAATGCATAATGTGATGCATTTAGATTTGGATGAATGTGGTAGCATGCCATCGACTTCATTTACTCCGATTCA
The DNA here is from genome assembly GCA_033807775.1 of Saussurea involucrata. NCBI lineage: Eukaryota > Viridiplantae > Streptophyta > Magnoliopsida > Asterales > Asteraceae > Saussurea > Saussurea involucrata. The sequence continues at coordinate 229,738,927 of CM066314.1, forward strand.
AAACCCTAACTTGTGTGGTTACAAGTGATGGGAATTAATGTGCTTAAAATGATTGCCAAATTGAGATCTAACTTGCTAATATTGTCCACAAGCTCGAGTCTTCTCGATCTCTACAACTTTCTTGGGAATTTAAGACGCTAGATCAAAGGGCTTCGTGTCGAAAACCCTAGTGTGTACGTTGATGGATTCTTCAATACGTAAGTTAACCAAAGTTGTGACGGTTTAAAATGGTGTGATTTGTTAATTAGGGCTAGCTAACGAGACTAATTAACCTTACATTAACTAATCTTAATTGGGATCAATTTTTGTCCTAACTTTCATGTGATTGGGTTCATATTAGGTGGATTAAAAAAAATGAATGAGAGAAGATTTTGTTAATTAAACACGTTTTTGAATCAAGATTCTTGTTTTTGATGTATTAGCATGTGATGTTAATTTTGTAAAGGATCATTATGCCTAAAAAAGAAAGCTTGAACTCATAGTGTGACTCGATTATTACGTAAGTTAGGGGTTGTTTGTTTACCTCTTAATAGTTCCAATAAGATGCAACCTCTGAACAACTACGAGGTGAATCTTGTTTGGCAAAGAAAAGTATGTCTCTTAATAGTTCTAAAACCTTCTGAATGATTTTGTATCTTGGGCCTTCCTTAACCATTCAGCGCCATAATTTCATTCTGAACAATTACCAAACAACCATATTTCATTTTATACTATATCATAAGAGCCTCTTAATTAATCATTCTGATTACTTAATCATTCTGCACCAAACCATTCAGCAACTGCCAAACAATCCCTTAATTTAAAGGCTATTTTATATATTTATTTCAAGTGATTATATTAATCTTATGACATATAAATATCTTCCTTAAATAAAAATGGTCATTTATGAGACCTAATTAAAGTTGTGATTGTTCAAACGATGGTAAAGCATCCATAACGAGAGACCATTTTTAAAAAAGATTTGTTTTTTTCAAAACTAGTGCAGTAACACTACTAAACGAAAGACTTTTACCTACACATTTTTTCCTGAGAAATCTGTCACTAAAGTGTGATTCGTCACAAAACGGTCCCACAAGTTGGTGGATAAATTTTTAGTGGGTAATGCAAATCAGTGACAAATTCACGAAAATGTGCAAAAGCTCTATTTGCCTCTGCCATTCTATGAGTCTCTTCCCTTTTGCGTATGGCATCACCACTCCCTTTGGCAGCATCCACTAATTCGGAACTTAATTTGAAAGCCATATTTTGACCCCAATGATTCTCTGGGTGATCCATGGGTATTTTCTCGAAAACATCGGATTCTACCGAACCATTGATATTTTCGGGTAATCCCTGGCTAAGATCACCAATGAAAGATTCACTGGGTAAATTTTTTGGGTAAAAGTCATTTATTTTGTCATGAGTTATATAAGCAAAAAGACATGTTTCTGTTGCCGGAGATTTTTTTTCACATAGATGAAGCGATCGAAAAGTTGTTCAATAATGCTAGGAAAAAGTTTCCTTTGTAGATGCTATGAAAGCAAGTGCTATTAACCAACCTTAACTCAAAATATATCACTTACAATGATAAGGTCAAGTGTATCAATGCTAGAATGATCAACATATTCATCCTACTTCTATATGGATTCCGAAAAGATGAATGAGGCATAACTTCTTACATGCGTTTGGAAAAAAGATCCGCTTTAATTCGGATGTATCATCCAATTATGGTTAAGTTTCTAATAGATCGTTGTGCCTAAAGTCATGAAAACTTGAATTTGTAGGAACTTGTTTTGAGTAGGGTTAGTTCAAACGAGTTTCTTTTGAATTTCCATTACAACTTAAGATATATGATATCGTTTCTTAATCTGAGACTGTCGAAATGTCTCTAGTAAACAAAGGACAACTTGGTCATTTAATCTCTTCCATAACAACAATAGCCCTTAAAAATACTTTGTTGGACAAAACCAATATCTTCTATCCTTTATGACTATGCATGATTGTTACAAGTAAATGATATTAGGGGGTGTTTGGCAGTTGCTGAATGGTTGAGTGCAGAATGATTAAGTGGTCAGAATGATTAAGAGGCTTTCATGATATAGTGCAGCATGAAATATGGTTGTTTGGTAATTGTTTAGAATGAAATCATGGTGCTGAATGGTTAAGAGAGACCCATGATGCTAAATCATTCAGAGGGTTTTGGAACCATTAAGAGGCAGACATTTTTTTTGCCAAACAGAATTTACCTCTTAGCGATTCAGAGGTTGCCTCTTAATGGAACTATTAAGAGGTAAACAAACAGCCCCTTAGATTAAAAAATCAAAATATTGTAAGAAAATCAATTTAATGTTATATCTTGAATAAAATTTACTTCTGTCTTTAATAAGACAAGAAAAGTGTTAAAACTCATATAGAGCATTTGTTTTAAAATTGTAACTCTTTTAATATTCAAAATTTATATATCCAGCTGACTTTATAACATATTATTTTAATAAACTTTTGAGCTTACATATTCGTCGTTGTGTAATAATGATTATTATTTTATAAATTGAAACAAACAAATTTCGTTCAACTTATTAGCATACATGTGAAGTTTAGTGAAACTAACCACAAGGGTTGTGGCGTACTGGTTAAGGCCTTGAGGGTGCGTTTGGTATGCAGGACAGGGTGGGACAGGACAGAACAGAACAAGCTTGTCCCATGTTTGGCGCGTCTCTATGTGGGACAAACTGGAACTAACTAGAACACAAGTGGAACACGCTTGTTCCCTCTCACCCCCTAGAACTAACTGGAACAAGAGAAAATTGACTCATATACCCCTTAAAAATACAAACCTAATTTTAAACGCCTCCTTCATCTTCTATCTCTGCTTCTTGATTTCTCACAGATCGATCTTCACAACAATCGATTTCTCCAACAACCGATTCCTCACAACAATCGATTTTTCCAACAATCGATTTCTCCCAACAATCGATTCCTCACAACGATTTCTCCAACAATCGATTCCTCACAACAATCGATTTCTCCAACAGTGATAATCGATTTCTCGTTTTTTCTAGAATCGATCGATTTTTCGTTTTTTCTGCAGTGATAATCGATTTCTTGTAATCTGGAATCGATCGATATGTTAGAATGTTGAAGATGACTGGAATCTTGTAATCTGCAGGTTTCTTATTTTTTATTTTTTTTGAACAGCTGCAGGTTTCTTATTTGTTTTCATATGTTCATCGAATTTGATTTTTGGTCTGTGATTTATTCTTGTCCTTCTTTGATCAATATGTTAGAATGTTGAAGATGACTACTATGGGTAAATTGGTCATTTAGCCAGTCATGTCTTGTTCTGTCCCGTCCTGTTATGTCCTATCAAACGTTGAACAACTGTTTTGTCCTGTTCTGTTCTATCCTGTCCCGCTACCAAACGCACCCTGAGGGATGTGACGGAATAACCTATTTGCCCAGAGTTCGAATCCATACGTACACAACTTTTGGCCACTAAGGTTTAATCTCAGGGCTTATGTCTTACAGTTATAATTTGCCAATGGATTAGTCTAAACATAGTCTATTATACCGTTTCAAAAAAAAAAGTTTAATGAAAGTGTGAAACTAAAGATAAAATGCATAGACGGTAGGCGATGATATCTTTTAGGCCAATGCCTAAAAAACTGATATTGATGGTTACTCCAACCATATTGGAAGCTCTCTCTCTCTCTCTCTCTCTCTCTCTCTCTTAATGACCAGAAAATCAATGGATTTCCACAAATAAATAATAATCATGGTCAACGATTTTATTAATAGTTGTTTTAAAACTGATTAGAAAGTTATAATGATATTATCAAAGTTATAGTAATCGGTTTTAATTAATATTTGAATAAAAGGGTTTTGCTTGTGAGTTATGAATATATGTTGATTTTGAGGTTATAGAATCAATTTTGAATAAAACAACATGAGAATTGATTATGAAAGGAAAAAAGAAAACTTGCAATTTACCCTTCTTTACAAAGTTTAGAAAAAATTTCCTCCACTTTCACCCTATTCGGATAGAAAATTCTAAGTTGTTAGAGCATCTACACACATCTTGTATAAGGCCTTGCAAGATGACATGACATGTCATGAGGCTTGCAAGGTCTTGCAAGTGTAACAACTCCTTTCACAATTAGAAAGACATTTCACAAACAAATATATATTAAACAAATTCATTTTTGTTTAATTTGTTTAATTTATTTGTTTGTTTAAACATTAATTATTAATATGTTTATTAAATTTAATTCATTTATTAGTTTATTTGAACATTATTTTTTTATTATTTTTATTAAAATTTCTTACCCACGCGTTATTTTTAAAAAATGATATTTTTATGCAATGTTTTTTTATTTAAACTACTAAAATAAAAGTATATTAATATAAAAATTACGAAAATACAAATACTAATAGATAAACGTACACAAACATAAAAAAATTACATATATTCGTCAATTCGATTATATGGATGATGATCTTAGTTTTAGTTTGTCCATGCCTGAAATTTCTCAAAGTCGTCTTCCTGAGTATGAGAACTATCTTCGACGTCATACAAGAGTCCGTAATAGGTCAACAAATCATCAATTGCAAACCGATTTGGAAGAGATTTGGAGTCTATTGGAGAAGAAGAAAATAATTAGTGATGTAATGTTTACTATGCATTTTGTGTAATATTTGTATTTTAGTAAACGTTGCATGTTTTCAATATATCCATGTATTTTATTTGTTAATTAAATTATATTTACACAAAATATAGTAAAAGAAAACAAAAGTAAAATTTTAGTTATCTATATTTTATAATTAATTTGTTAGTTATATTATAATTATCTATATTATTTATATCATAATTTATTACTTTAGAAAGAAGTTTGGTCTTGCATGGGTGTGAAAGGTGTTATTGCAAAGCTGACGTGACACTTTAGAAAGGAGTTTGGTTTTGCACGAGTACGAATGGTCTTATGCTCAATGAGATCTCCTATGATGGAAATATGCACAATGTTGACATTATTTGAAAAATATGATCCAAAATTGCATTCTTTCAAAAGTACTCCTCGATATATCTCAAACCCTTTGGCCATCTCTATTCGCATCTCATAATTTTAGATAATATTTTCTTTTTATAAAAATCGGTTCATTAATTATCATTACTCTTGTTTTTTGTTGCTGATGTTAAATGTATCAAACATTTTTCATGATGCTTGATAAAGTTCAACGTAGATGGAGCTCGATAGTATTTGATACATATTTGATTGAGTTCGACACATGCTCAATGGAGAGGAGGCGGATAATAATTAATTTTCTTACTTGTGTTGATTCTCGAATAATGGGCCTTGATCTTGAGGCACATTTCATCAATATTTTAGGGATTCAACATGGGTAAGACAAACATCGATCGACTCTGCTCGATGGAGCTTGAAGAGAGGGAAGAAACTGACTTTTTCTAATCGGAAAGAGACTCCCTCTTGACCTGACTTTCCCTATTGGCTTTGACTGCCGTAAGTAATTCACTGAAACCGATTCCATTTATGGATACTTGGAGGGTGGGAAAACTATTTCTTTTATCAGGATTAAAGGCTTAGCCGCTTGACTCACTCCGGATATATATAGTTCAATGCATGCTCGGTGATGGGAGTGATAAAGAGGTGAGGTGATGATATCTATTGAACGTGTATTAGATATACGTTCAAAAATGTTGCAAGTTAGGGAGTTTTATAAGATATGATGGATGGTTGACAAGAGATTATAAACAATAACAAGCTAACTCCAAAATGTAGGGAAAATTTTGGAGAAGCATGAGTATGAAAAGGAGAAGTATACTGTAACAACCAGATGTTTATTTAATAAATGGAAGTTTTGTGGCCATAATGTAATAAGGGAGAAGTTATGAGGGGCCAAAGGGCAATTTATGGGAGTATATAAAGGGAGAAAATCCCAAGACATTCCTCATTCTTGGTGTTTTGCGGCTGAGAAAGAGACCGAGAGGAAGGAAAAGGGAAATCGTCTAAGAAGGGTTTTCGTTAAGGTAAATTCTCGAACCCTCCTTTCTGTTTTGGGTTACAACAATGAGTGAATGTACTGATTTGGACTACGAGAATCACTAAACACCATCTATTTCACTGTGTTTATCTGTAACACCCGTAATTTTCAATAAGTAAAAGTCTTTCTCCCTTGCGTCTTTGGGTTCCCTCAGTCGTGGTTTCGAGGTAGGAAGCTGTTGCCTTTGACCCCTACCAGAACCGAGGGTGTTTCGTGGGATGAAAGTGAAATTTCGGACTCGGTACACGTTGGGCGAGAGTACCCTGCGATTGTGACAGTGTCACTATCGCAGGGGCACAATCGCGAGGAAGGCAGTGCCTTGCGGTACACTTTTGGCGAGAGTGACTCGCGATAGTGACAGTGTCACTATCGCCTGTCACAATCGCGGTCGGCCCCTGGGTTTTTAATTGTGCGAATTCTTTCTTCCTTCTCTCATTTCCTCTTTACCCACTTCTACCTTTCTCTCTCAAAAACTCTCCCCAAACCCTAAATCGCCTTTAGGGCCATGGATCTTGTGATTAAAAGCAAATCCCTCACCTTTTAGCAAAGATTTATGGTTAAGGATCAAAGTTCTCCATTTCACTTTCGTTTTGAGAGATTTCTACATTCCTAGAGTTTTACCTAACCCTCTTCTAAACCTTTCCCTTCTTTTTGAAGAAATGAAGATTAAGGTTCATTGTTGGCATCTTGGATGTGTTTTGTTGGTGGATTATTAAGTGGTTGAGGTAAGCTTCTATCTTCTTCACCTAAGAAATTAGGGTTTTGGTATTATTGGGGATATTGATGTTTTATGTTGAGGGAAACGATTCTAAGTGTTTAAAGATGAATATTCATGGTTGGAAACTTGTGGATCTAGGTTTTTGGAAGATTTTTCTTGAAGATACAAGTTTCTTCAAAGAAGCTCAAGTTGGGGAAAATCTAGATTTAGCCTAAATCTAGCAAGGTGAGTTCAAGTTGATTTGTGAAAACGTTGTACATGCCAAAAATATTATTTTCCAAGTATTTGTGTGTTTTATTTAAAATTATCAATTGTTGAGTTATTTGGTAAGTTTAATCTTTTGAAGTGTTTAACTTATTAAACTTTGTAAAACACCCATACTTGGGATTTTCGGATATTTTGATGTGTAGAAACCACAAATAGGCCCTTAAGTGTATTATTGCTCAAATGGAGTTTATTTAATGGCTTAAGCATGTTGGTGTAAGTTATTTTGTAAACCATTTGGGAAAATGCACTTTTTCGTGTCGTGCGTCATTTTGAGAATTATAAGAGTATGAGTCCATTTGGAAAACCATTTGGAAAACCATTCGTTTTAACCTGTGACGAGTTTTGGGTTAATGATGATTGTGTGGTATACGTTTACCTAAGCGATGTTTAAATGCATTTTATATTACGAGGACCGGTATTTATTGGTCTAATGGGTTTTGAGCATTTTGCTCGATTTTGACTTTAAGGGAGTCTTTGGGGACATTTTGTCCGATTTTGATGGCTCAATGTAGAGTCCTATCTATGGTTTGCATTTATTGCAACATTTTGCATATTATTGATATTTACATGCTCGAGTGCTTTAGTCATTTCTGAATAGGCATGTAAATGTAGACTGTGTTGCATTGGATCCATAGGCACGTAAGTCAGCCTTTATTTGATGGTCTACTGGGTGTTGCGGGATTTGACCGGGCCCCATGTTTTATGACCTTACTTTTCAAGGGTACACTAGGAGGTCTGAGTCCAGTTGAGCTATCATGATTGATGGGCGTTTATGACCTTCGCCATGTCGGGGCAATGCCATGGTTGTAACCCCGCTTGTGCCGAGCCTTTGGTGGTATTCATGTTAATATTCCGCTAAGGTCAGCTGTCTCTTTGGGTGTGTCTTGAAAGGAGTCGTAGGGACACTTGGGCTTTTATGTCGTGAAGTGTCATACGATTAACGTTGTATGAGTGGCATACTTTTGTGTTCCTCCACTCTCAATGGATACGGGTCTCCCCCGTCGTCGGCCAACATTACTTTGGATATTATAATGTCCTTGTTTTATTATCGTTGGTCTTGTGCGATTGACCGCAATTGATGACTTTACTATTGGATTTCCCTCCATGTATATTAAAGTTTGAATGAAGTAGGTCATTTCCATATTTATGGTAATTGGACTTCATTACATTTTACGTTCATGTGAGTATTGGTTCGTATCATGTTTTTGGTGAAGTATTATACTTATATGGATTGTTCTTCCACGATTTATGGGTTGAGTATTATGGAACCATCCGTATTTAGAGGTTTTGCATAATATAGATTTATTCACGTTTTGTGTGAGTTTGGATTGGAATTCATTTTGGAAAACGCTATATACATTTTGGGAACGTTTCTCATAGATTTTGTGTGTGTTGGAAAATGAGTCGTTTACATCCTTTTCATAAACTCTTTTGGAAATCATAATCTAAGTCGCAAACTTTCATTCAACGAATTATTTAAATCATGTTATAAACTCTTGAACTCACTAGGCGTTAGCCTAACCTTTTTATTTGTCGGCATGTGCAACAGGTTCATGTTGGGAGTAGTTCTAGTGATATTGCGAAAGGTCGAGTGCTAGTAGTGTGCTCGAGAAGTGAATTGGTTAAGTGAAGTCTTCCGCGTTAATTTTTGGGAATATCAATTTGTACTTGAGTTAAGTAACACCCGATGTGAATTTAGCCTTTGTAATAAGACTTGGGTTATAATTTGTTTGAGGTTAATCATAGATTTTGATTTGAGGTTTTTCTCGTATTGGTTTATAGGAAGAAATTCTATTCTTTTGGATGTGTTATTAAAAATTTTATTTAGTTGCTCTTTCCTAATTTGAGGGTGTTACATTATCTCTTAAAAACAAGATCGGAGTTTTGATTGTTTTGGAGTGATTAAGGGATGAATGGATAAATCAATTGGTTGCTTAAGGATAAAATGTTAACCCAAATGAGTGTAAAATGAAGTTTAGAACGAAAATCGCAGTTTAGGATCGATTTATGGGATGTTGGGGTTTTCACTGTTCGACATTGCCCGGATGTCGCCCTATCCGGATTGTATGGTTTCCAGGTAAGGGGGTCCGGAAAGTGTGGAACCCGATTAAATATCGCCCGGATTGTCCTGGTTTCTGAATGTTGGTCGATCCGGATGTTAGAGGTTTCCGGATAAAGTTCTGTCCGGATTGCTTTGGGGATCCGGATAAGCGGCACCCAGATAGTTGGGTTTCGGATAGAGGTATCCGGATAAGAATTACCGGATAGTTGGTTTTCGGATAAAGGCATCCGGATAAGTTTTCGGATAAAGGTATCCGGATAAGGACATTCGATTACGTTACGTCTGATCTATCCATAAGACCAATGGTATCTCACATCCTATTTGGGACACTTGTAGGTTGTCGGTACGTTCGGAAGTGGGGATTGGTGTTAGTCAGTTTATCGCATTTCAGGTGAGTTCCCTTAACCCTTTTTACGTGGAATGAGATGTTAAGTGTTTTTACTGATCATGGCATGCTTTGCAAGTATGATTTGTTTACAAGCTTTTATAAATTTCTCGCATGAAAGTATGTTTTAGAAAGGCTTATTTAGCATGATTGAACTGTTTATAAAGATTGCACACATTGAGATTTATTGTTAGCTTTGCGTATATGCTTTGTGGAGTCGGGTTTCATAGTGGGATCAATGCATCTCGGGATCCGATAATCCCTTGGGAGTTTCGTAATGAACCGGTATGATGGAATTTGTTTCTTTCCTGTTCAGGTAATGGGGAGTCTGCTTGGGCCCCGGTATGAGGCGAGAGGGGAGTCTGCTTGGGCCCTGATCGTGGTTTCTGGATGGTGCGATCCTTGAACACTGTGCAAGTACCCATGTGTGGAGCTTTACATTGAGTTGTGTGGGTTCTTTTAAAGGAAATGTTTTATGTATGTTTGTTTAAACCTTTTTCTGAAGGAATTCACTAGACCGTTTGGTCTAACCCTCGCTTTTCAAAACTAAACCATTTTCAGGGATGTGCTCTAGTGGTGCTTCAAGCAAAGGTAAAGAGAAGGCTTGAGCTTAGAGATGAAGGCTTTAGCGAGGAACACTATAGTTCAATTATTGTACTGCCTAGATAGATCTCTCGGTTGTGGATAGGTTATTCCTCTGCAAAATTTTGAGCTGCTCATATTTGTAATGATCTGTTTATGAATGTTTATGTAATCGGGACCCGTTTTGGGATTTAATTATCTATGTTATGCATGTTTGAGTTTTTGGGTTGTTACATATAGTGAATTGGCATCGGTTGAAGATGTTAGTAACATGGTTGATGAGTAATCGACATCTTCAATTTGTCGCAAATTAATATACTTCATCTCCTTATAATGCTTCGTGACTCACTAACGTTTTTGCTACATTTTAGAGCTGACTTGTGTTTGCTTATAATTTCTTGTCGATGTTCCTCCTTCCCCTCTTGACCTCCCAAAGACCTCCTTTATAGCATTGATTAGGGTCTGCAACATTTAAAAAAATGACTTACAATTTTATTTTTGTCTCTAATAATATTTTTTTAAATAGTCATTGAAAACTCACCACAATAGACTTACATTTGGATTAAAAATGTCTTCAACTTCAGCACATGCATGTTGCCATTGCCTTCCATCTACCTATACAACAACATAACTGCTCCACTTCCATCTACATAGTTGTTGATGTAACACCCCTAAAAATAAGGGAAATAGAAACTTACAAAAAATATGGAATTTCATAAATAATAACATGAGTTTCTCCCAACAAAAGGGGACAATGTCAAATAAATACAAAGGAAAGTAATGTATTTATTAGTTAGGCCTCATAATCTAAATGATTATAGAATTAGATTACATATGGGTGTTACTACAGACACCACAAAGGCTCTATCGACCACTCTTGAAAGACGCTCCAAAAATGTTACCGAACTAGTGACTCTACTGGTACCCAACGCTCCACTCAAGCGTCCTTAGCCCCGTCACTTAAAGATCCATATATAAATGTCAATAAGAAAAAGTAATAGGCTTAAAGTCTAGTGATATCAAACAATATATAAACAAGGTCATAAAACAATAAACTTGGAAGCATAAATTTTATAATAATCAACACCATCCAATTAACCGGTTACGATGATGGGGGAGAGCAAAATTTTCCATTAATGAGCACCACTATGGATCAATGGTCATCCACTTCAACCTTGCACGGTCTATGGCCTGAGACCACCGATGATCTTAGATATGTTCTTTCACTAGAAACTAATCCCAAAGGTCAATGGACGATGTTTGACTCCATACAAGTCCGTACCACAACAACCATGATAACCCAGTGTCCCATTTCGATTTATAATGCGAGAAATGACAATTCTTTTTCCAAAACAAATAAACTGACTCATATGCTTATGGATCCAGTGAATTATCGTCTAATACATGACATTAATTTAGAATGTCTAACCACACCCAATCGTATAGTTTTCCAACAATATGTAAGTTAATCAACAATTGTAATTTATCTCAAGATTCACCATAATGGTCAAAAGCCCCAAATTCTCACTTGAATCATTTCTATCCCAAAACCAAGTGACACATTCATTATTTTACAAAGAACCCATATAAAGTAAGGATGACATTTTCTCAAATATTGATTACTTCATGTTCAACAAAATTGTCAAGTCAACAAAATCGGATATATGTCACAAATCTAATATAAACCAAATCCTTGAGGTTTACACTTCAAAATACTTTATATACTTAGGTAAATCCCGTATTATAGCATTTCAAATAGATTCAATTTGTCAAAGAGGACAAAAATCCCCATATTTCCTAAAATCACGGAATACAAGAAATATATTATAAGAAAAGTTTAGGAGATTAAAATGTAATATTTTAACATGTATATAGTTTTATAAAATAGTAGAATGAACTCATCATGGTAGATTTTGGATAAAATCTAGAAACCAAGCAAAAACCCAAAAGATGAGAAGAAGATCTTTAAAGTTCAACTCCAACTTGAACCCTTAGCTTTAAAATGCCCTAAAATGCCTTTGAAATCTTAGTGAAATGGCTTTGAATGTCTTTAATTCGTAACAAATGAGTAGAGGGTGAGGGAGGATGAGTGTAAAAGAAGACATGAAGAAACCGTAGTCAAAATGGCACCAAATACGCAGCTTAGGCCCGTAAGCAACCTCGCCCGTCCTCCATACCAATCCTCCATACCAATCACACAATCCGCGTTCGGGAGACTTACTGTCGACCCGCTACTCGATCTCAAACCATAGAGACTTGTGCAACTTCGACTGTGCCCAAGTCGTGGAAATCAAGTTGTCCTTTTCAGCTCTGTTGATGCCATAAACCACAATAGAAATTTGTTATCAACTCAAACTAATAAATTCACACCTAATAAACCACCATTCTCTACACACTACTACCACCCTCTACACACGACCACCTCCATCGATCATATGAACGACAGTAATCAAGCATACCCATGCAGGCATGCACCTGTAAATTCATAATGACATTGGCCAGATGTGATTTGAATTACCTTACATGAGAATCCTCACTACCATCGTCATGTATTCTCGATGATCAAGGTCTTCCCTAAATGCTTCCTATATCTCAACGGTGTCCTCCTACTCCACAGTTTAAGTTTAGGCCCATCCGATCACCTAAATCTCTTAAACTAGCGCTCTGATACCAACTGTAACAACCCACACCAACTAGCATGCAAAAAGCTACCACTTTAAATAAAAACGCCAAAATGGCCCAACAGGGTCACCCTGCCAAAAGTTTACAAAATTGGGTTCGTGGAAATAACTCTAACTACAGTTGAGAACATAACTACAAAATAAAAGGAAAGTCTTATAATCCTTCTATACACAAGCTCCAACTCACATCTTGTCATTTTTTTAAATGAGCTCTCGGCTACCTGCTTACCTGAAAAGGTTTTAGTTTTGAAAAGTGAGGGTTAGACCATGAGGTCTAGTGAGATCCCTCATGCTACCAACACTACGCCGCAATTAACAACTAAAGAGAGTTTATAAGCATTCATAACCAGTCACACCTTTATCAGTTTAAATACACACACACAACACATATAAATGGCTCACACTTAGTCACGTACACACCTGTGACAACGTGTTAGGGCACACACCCGCCCTTAGTGAACATATTGAACGAATTCATATATCCTGCATGGGACACACTCCCCATATATCCATATTTCGTCATCACCTGCCCCGCACATACCCATAATATAATTTACACACCTTTATCATGCATATTTAAAACAACGTAAATCATGCAATTCAATATATCGGTACAAGTAATAAATTCGAGTATCGATAAAGCTTCAGTTTAGAAAGACTCACCTGACGTCAACGCTAACACGTTCTTACTTGAAACCGTTATTCTCTAACTGCACACCTACATTTTCACCCAACACACGAGAGTGAATATGTCACCCAACATCCCACAAAGATTTCTATCACACCTCCCGAGACACATACCGACTTCCTTAAGGCACTCTCTACTCGGCACACAAAAGGATCCCAAAGGATTACCGCCACAGTCCCAAACAGTGGAGTTTTCCGGACAACCACTTCCGGACACACCACTTCCGGATTCCGGTAACATCCGGACTCCCTTCCGGATTCCGGTAACTCCTGGACTCACTTCCGGATTCCGGTGACTCCTGGACTCACTTCCGGATTCTACATTGGTAATGCGCTCCCTTGCAACCCAACATAATCAATGTATCCCACTTCAGTTGTGCTACTACTTCATTCATAAACGAAACATCAACCACGTAGAAAATCACCTATCCAACTAGCGATCTTCCACTTTCATAACACTCGCACAAGACGGTTGTACACACCTTTCCCCCAAACGACCTCTTACATTTTTGTATAAACCTGACAAAATAAGTACACCGGAGTTTCCTTTTCCATTTCCAGCCCCCCCCCCCTCCCGACTACGATATCAACGACAGTCATTGACTTCCACATCAACAGCTGACATGATGATGATGTTTCAACGGTGTCTCCGACAAACGAGAATTTCCAACAGAATCTACTTCTCCCCGCACATCGTAACTAACTTTGTGCCTCACAGTCCTCACACGATTGAGGTACAAGACTTACTTGACAATTAGCCTAAATACAAGATCGGCTCAAACTCTGGCTTCACGCCGATACCATTCATTATCATACTACAACGCTACTTATTAGCAAGCTACTTTCAGAAGTATCTTGCCCACTTCGACATTCATCCGGGACACCCCCCCCCCGCCCTCCCAAAAAGGGAACACCAAGGTCATGAATTGACCATCGACGATTCCACCACACCTTTCCACTCTCGAAACCTTTCCTCATCAATAACTACGATATTTCCCCCTACCTAGCGAGTTCATAGTCTTCATGCATGACGACACAATAATTTAAATCATTTTGCCCCTTTGAAAAAAAATACGTCGTGAAACAAGGTTAGATATGCATGACCAGGGACGGAACACAAGCTTTCCAACCACGGGGGTCGGACCTAATATATTATATATTTTTAAAATACAAAAATAGACGATCCAAAGTCATAACATAGTAAACTCTAATACTAAACATTAAATATGAAAATGTCAAATATTGCCCATCAAAGTGGAACTCGTCGATCTTTCGCGGCCTTGAAGTCTTCCACAATCTCTTCCAAACTAATCTTTTCAGCAACTTCCCTTTCGATAAACAAAACCAACGAGTCGTTTAGAAACTCATCTTCCATTTTATTTCGTATCCTTGTTTTCACAATATTCATTGCTGAAAATGATCTCTCGGTTGTCGCGGTAGAAATTGGGAGAGTAAGTAATAGATTGATTACTCGAAAAATCATATCAAAAGTGGTTTCTCTTCTAGTCCTTACCAACCATTGACACAATTCTGCAATAGATGTCAACTTCTTATAATATGGATGTTGAACGACATCAATATGGTAATGTTGAAGTTGCATTTTGAGAATCGTTTTCTCTTGATCACTGAAATCTTTAGGATAGAACTTCTCTACTAGTTGACGTACATCAATACTTCGAAAAGTCTCATACGCATTTTTTGGATCTAGAGTTGAAGCAAGACGAAGCAACTCCATGGAACTATCACTGAAACGATGATCTAATTCCATTAATTGACAATTAATTGCTTCATAAAAAATATCCACTCGATAATGATGCTCAAGTGTATGATCACTATGTTCATTGCGAGCCCGAGCCCCTCTGCACAAGTAGGAAGAAGACAAGTCAGGAATATCTATGTTGCGTACCTGACAAGAAAACAAGTTAGGAAGAAGACAAGTTAGGAATATTCACTTGATAATGATGTTCGAGTGTATGATCACTATGTCACGTACCTGACAAAATGACTTAACAAGGCAAAGCAAATCATCCCATCTTTCATCTTTCATTTTTTGTAATAACGCTTTCGTAGATGCAACCAGCCTTAACGCGTTAAAAATATCTTGATCTTTTCTTTGTAAAGCCTGACAAAGTAAATCGGTGATCTCCATTATTTATTTTCGAAGATGCAAGACAAATATGAACTTAAATGTCGTCATAGACTCATATGCTGAATCTGCATCTCCTTTGATTGAACCGGTTCCTTCCTCAACAATTTTGAGTAAAACCTCACATGTTGGACTAAACATCTTAATTAGGCTAGAAACTGATCTGAGATGAGAACTCCATCTAGTATCTCCGGCTCGTTGCAATGTACTGATTTGATTGAGACATCTACCGGTCTCCAATTCATCAATAGAAATCAAATATGCAATTTGCTCAACTTGTGCATCTCGTAGTTGGTCGGTGCGTTTGGAGGAAGCACTAACAATAATGACAACAAAAGTCAATTGCGTAAAAAACTTACGCAACTATATAACTCCTCGAGAGGCGGCCATTAATACCAATTGCAACCGATGAGCAAGACAATGAATATAATATGCGGATTTACAATCTTCTAAAATCAAGGCTTGCAAACCTTTGAACTGACCTCACATATTGCTTGCACCGTCATACCCTTGTCCCCGAATAGACTTGGCATCAAGATTGTAATGTGACAATAGAGAATAGATTCCATCCTTGAGAGTTTGTGCCGTAGTGTCACGTACATGAACAAGTCCAAAGAAACGCTCTATAATGAAGCCCCATTTATTAACAAATCTCAAAACAAGAGACATTTGCTCTTTGTGAGACTCATCACGTGCTTCGTCGACAAGTATACAAAACCTTCTACCACCAATCTCCTCACAAATCATTCGTCTCACCTTATTTGAAATAAGATTCAAACTTTCTTTTTGAATCCCCGGTGATGTATATGATGCATTTTTGGGAGCACGACAAAATAACTCTTTAAGCTCGGGGGCTGAATTCACCAAGTGCCTCCAACATTTCAAGAACATTCCCCCTGTTAATGGAATCTGGTTTTTCGTTACGGCCTCTAAATGCAACTGCTTGAAAGGCACACCAACGAACGCAATAAATAGAAGCTGTCAATCTCAATCTGTTTTTCTCACGCTCTTCGGTTGTGAACTTCTCAAACACATTTCGTATATCTTGCGCCTCATTTAATAAATCATCCCATGCCTTTTGTGCAACATTATGGAAAGATGTACATTCAGTTCCCATATGCATCAATAAAACACATTTTTCCCACCCACTTTTTTCCAATTTCGAAACCTATCTATAGTAAATGCTTGTTGGCTGTAGTATCTGAGTCCAGATGATGGCTTGTTAAATAAAAAACATGGGAAACAAAATGCTGCATCTAAAGTCCTTGAATATTCAATTCAAGGATATAACCTAAACCAAGAAGCTTGAAAGCTACGTTTATGAGTTTCTGGTCCAGATTTAGGAAACACCGAAAGTGTTGGTTGAAGAGGACCAAGATTCATATAAGCTCTTCGAATTGTATCTTGTTGATTTACAGGATAATCATAAACTTGAGAACGTAAACCAGTGTCTCGTTCTAGTGTACTAAGATCAATATCATTACTTTCGATTTGAGCTTTTTTGCGGGGGTTTTCGGTAACAGGAACACTAGGTGCAGGGGTAACCGGAACACTAGATGTAGGGGTAACCGGAACACTATCTTCGGGATCTTGAGAAGAAGAACTAGCATGTTTTCTTTTAAAAAACCCATGAATGGTAGGTTGAGTTTTCATCTTCATCTACATGTCATATATATATATATATATATATATATATATAACCGCAATCAAATAACATAAACAATTTCAAACAAATTTAAACAAAATTAAACCCAATAAAACAATTTTAAACTAAATCTAATCACTAACTAAACAAGTTCAAACTAAACCTAATCACTAATTAAACAATTTCAAATTCAATCAAAATTCAAGCAATAGCATTGTTAGCTCCAAATATTCATAAATATTAGAAGTATTGAAAAATAGGCTAAGTATGAAAGAGTTCCACAGAAGCTCTGCGGTGTTCCACAGAAGCTCTGCCAAAGTAAAATCATTCAAGGAACACCAAGACCCAAGAAAGACAGAATACTACAAACAAAGGATCAAAGGACCTGCAGAAGAATGCTCACAAAGAACTTAGCCACAGAACCTCTGTCACCCTTGACAGAGCCTCTGCGGTTCAGGCTGAAGACTTGGAAGATATTTATAATATCCTGCCACTGTTACAGGAATATCTTAACACTGTTACAGAAATATCTTAACACTGTTCCAGGGTCCGTTCATCAACTTGTACAAAGCATGGTCTAACAACAACACGTGTCAAACTCCTATAGGCATCCTTACAAGTTGATATTAGCGCATTTAATGCATGCAGGTTTCCAACTGTTCATGCCATCCCTTCTCTCCTGTAGCAATATTCCTTTTGTCTAGAATAGTTCTTTTGTTGTAGTATAAAAGGAAGACTCATGTTGAGTTCTTCCTTATCAATCCATCATCGAATATCAATCAAGAGAACACAAAAACAACACTTGCACACAATTAGAGTCAAATCTGTTCTTAGTGTTCTTCATCAAATACAGTAAACTTTGAGATATTAATCTGTTCTTCATATACTGTTTATTTGGTATTTTGTGCTGTTTCTATACAAACATATCTGTTAGTTCTTCAAATACGCTTCCGCAACACATCTTATTCGAACTAATAGATTAGATAATATTTGTTAATCCAAAACGGGAACCAACAAGCATAATATTGTAAATGGCTAAATCTAAATGCATTTAAATTTTGAAATAGAAAACTTGAATAAAATTATATAAAAAACCTGTGATGTTGTTGTTGACCTGTTGTGCGATGGATTTTGAGTGGTATGTGAGTTGAGTGTGCCCCAATTGCCGAGAGAGAAAGAGAGTTGAGCCGTGGAGGGTTTTTTTTTGGACTAAACATGAGAGAGAAAGAGAGTGGGCCATATCCATTATCCAAATTGTAAACTCAATTTAAAGTGGAAGGCCCAATTCCCAAATCTCAATAGTAATTGCCTATGTAAACTCAATTAGTGGAGGGGCCCATGCCAACTTTTTTATCACTAGTCATACACATAGTCATCAGATGCAGCTCAAAAAAACACAGGGGCCAAGGCCCCTGCAGGCCTCTACAACCATCCGTCCATGTGCATGACACGACACTGCCATAAAAATAGCCACACACATCGATCTCGAGGATTGCTCACACGCAGCCCATGATATCTCACCATCTTGTCCAGCAATCGAAAAATGCATTCACTGAAACTCTTTTCGTGCAATTTTAAAATATAGAAAAATTACTCGCACCGAGCGAGTCGTTCGACTCTCACATTCATTGATATGACATCAACATGTCCATACCGATTCCACTTATAAAACCATGCGATCAAACGTTGTCATGACTTCTCAACAAGGTTAACTCACTCATAAAAAGAGGTGAAATAATTCAAATTCCCCAAGTTCAAATTTTATCACACAACGTAAATAAATTTGTCTTTTCTTTCAAACACACGCTTGCACGCGCCAACTCATTTTCAAAACATGAAACTCACAAGACACACCCACACACATATATCTTTTGACATGAAATTCTTATGTAACTTGTTTGAAAACACAATGCATGACTCACTTACATTGAAGGCTATTCGCTCTAGGAAGGTCAGCCGTTTGCTTTCACAATAAATTAACATTGGCGCTCTACTTTCGATCAAACCATCAGGTTTCTCACATTTACAACAACCTTTGGTACCGGTGCTTCCCCCCATATTGTATGTCCCAACCACACAGTACCACTTTGACTACTGATTTGCAGAATGTGGCTTCACTTCGACCCCAAATAGGTTAACCAACAATAGCCCAATTTCATCCTATCTTGCCTCATATTACCAATCAACACGCATATCCTTTCTCAACCACCCTTGCCACTCTCCCATTGACTAGAGAGTAAGAAAGCTCAGCGCTACTACCCGATTCTTGAGTTGAAACTCTCAAGATCCCAATTCATCTACATCATAAACTCCCAGAACGAAGAATCATTAGAAATTAGGAGCTTACCTCCAATCAGTTATTCTTCTCATATGAACCCAAGAGGTTCTACCTCACATCGGCCACCCACAACTCAAACAATACTCCTTTTAGAAGGTGTCATCATTTACACCATGAACGATCTCGCACAACACACTAAACCATTGCCATCATGTCAAGGTTAGAACTCTCTACACACTACCACCATTCTCTACACACTACTACCACCCTCTACACACGAAGCCCCATTTATTAACAAATCTCAAAACAAGAGACATTTGCTCTTTGTGAGACTCATCACGTGCTTCGTCGACAAGTATACAAAACCTTCTACCACCAATCTCCTCACAAATCATTCGTCTCACCTTATTTGAAATAAGATTCAAACTTTCTTTTTGAATCCCCGGTGATGTATATGATGCATTTTTGGGAGCACGACAAAATAACTCTTTAAGCTCGGGGGCTGAATTCACCAAGTGCCTCCAACATTTCAAGAACATTCCACCTGTTAATGGAATCTGGTTTTTCGTTACGGCCTCTAAATGCAACTGCTTGAAAGGCACACCAACGAACGCAATAAATAGAAGCTGTCAATCTCAATCTGTTTTTCTCACGCTCTTCGGTTGTGAACTTCTCAAACACATTTCGTATATCTTGCGCCTCATTTAATAAATCATCCCATGCCTTTTGTGCAACATTATGGAAAGATGTACATTCAGTTCCCATATGCATCAATAAAACACATTTTTTCCCACCCACTTTTTTCCAATTTCGAAACCTATCTATAGTAAATGCTTGTTGGCTGTAGTATCTGAGTCCAGATGATGGCTTGTTAAATAAAAAACATGGGAAACAAAATGCTGCATCTAAAGTCCTTGAATATTCAATTCAAGGATATAACCTAAACCAAGAAGCTTGAAAGCTACGTTTATGAGTTTCTGGTCCAGATTTAGGAAACACCGAAAGTGTTGGTTGAAGAGGACCAAGATTCATATAAGCTCTTCGAATTGTATCTTGTTGATTTACAGGATAATCATAAACTTGAGAACGTAAACCAGTGTCTCGTTCTAGTGTACTAAGATCAATATCATTACTTTCGATTTGAGCTTTTTTGCGGGGGTTTTCGGTAACAGGAACACTAGGTGCAGGGGTAACCGGAACACTAGATGTAGGGGTAACCGGAACACTATCTTCGGGATCTTGAGAAGAAGAACTAGCATGTTTTCTTTTAAAAAACCCATGAATGGTAGGTTGAGTTTTCATCTTCATCTACATGTCATATATATATATATATATATATATATATATATATATATATATATATATATATATAACCGCAATCAAATAACATAAACAATTTCAAACAAATTTAAACAAAATTAAACCCAATAAAACAATTTTAAACTAAATCTAATCACTAACTAAACAAGTTCAAACTAAACCTAATCACTAATTAAACAATTTCAAATTCAATCAAAATTCAAGCAATAGCATTGTTAGCTCCATATATTCATAAATATTAGAAGTATTGAAAAATAGGCTAAGTATGAAAGAGTTCCACAGAAGCTCTGCGGTGTTCCACAGAAGCTCTGTCAAAGTAAAATCATTCAAGGAACACCAAGACCCAAGAAAGACAGAATACTACAAACAAAGGATCAAAGGACCTGCAGAAGAATGCTCACAAAGAACTTAGCCACAGAACCTCTGTCACCCTTGACAGAGCCTCTGCGGTTCAGGCTGAAGACTTGGAAGATATTTATAATATCCTGCCACTGTTACAGGAATATCTTAACACTGTTACAGAAATATCTTAACACTGTTCCAGGGTCCGTTCATCAACTTGTACAAAGCATGGTCTAACAACAACACGTGTCAAACTCCTATAGGCATCCTTACAAGTTGATATTAGCGCATTTAATGCATGCAGGTTTCCAACTGTTCATGCCATCCCTTCTCTCCTGTAGCAATATTCCTTTTGTCTAGAATAGTTCTTTTGTTGTAGTATAAAAGGAAGACTCATGTTGAGTTCTTCCTTATCAATCCATCATCGAATATCAATCAAGAGAACACAAAAACAACACTTGCACACAATTAGAGTCAAATCTGTTCTTAGTGTTCTTCATCAAATACAGTAAACTTTGAGATATTAATCTGTTCTTCATATACTGTTTATTTGGTATTTTGTGCTGTTTCTATACAAACATATCTGTTAGTTCTTCAAATACGCTTCCGCAACACATCTTATTCGAACTAATAGATTAGATAATCTTTGTTAATCCAAAACGGGAACCAACAATTGGTATCAGAGCAAAGCTTGATTTTCAATATCAAGCGATCCTCAGTTCAACAAGATTATTGGTAGAAACGTGGTCTGTTTTAACCTGTTATTCATTCCAACAAACAGATTCAATTTTTTAGCCATTTTCGATTAATTCGACATTTGGAAGATCTGGAGAAACTGTTTTCTTTAGTTAAAACTCCATAAAAGTGCACTGTTAAAAACCTCCAAACCCAGAAAATCCTTCCAGATTACTCCTTCGAACTTTTTCGTGTCATATCTTTACACTGAAGCTTCCTAATCTTAAAATGACAAACGCACAAAATTTCTTCACAGCTGGTTCATTAACCAAACCACCTTCTCTTCTACGAAATGAGTATCCTCAGTGGAAAATAAGAATGATCCATTTCTTTGAGGGTACTGATAAAGAGCTCGTTCAATACCTTTATAATCCTCCTCATGTTCCTATGTTGATAGTACCTCGTGTACCAGCTACAACTGACACTCCTGAAATCCCTGAACATCAAAAACCTAAAACCAAGGATGGTTGGTCAGATCAAGATAAAGAAAAAGATGAACTTGCGCAGAAAACAAAAAGAATTCTGATCATGGCAATCCCCAACGACCTCTTCCAGTCCTTAGATGCATGCGAATCTGCGTATGATCTTTGGAAAGAACTGGAGAAACAACTTGAAGGGGGAGCTAAAACTCAGAAAAACCGAAGGGCTCAATACATAAATGAATATTACGCTTTTAAAGCCCTGACAAATGAATCTCTGCAAACAACATACGACAGGTTCAACTCTCTGATCAATAACTGCAAAAAGTTCGGCATCCACAGAACTTCTGAAGAGAATAACGTCATGTTTCTCAAAAGTCTGAACGAAGAATGGCTCCAGTTATCTATGTCTTTACAAACCAATCAAGATTTAGATTCCTGGACTCTCTCAGACCTCTACGGAACATTAGCTGGTCAAGAGCCTCAAATAGCACAAGCAAAGACACTAACCATTGCACCTCTTGCTTTGGTTGGCAAATCTACAGAAGACACAGAAAGGCCGAGGAAAGAAAGAGCGACAGAGGAAAAGAAGAAGGAGAAGAAGAAAAAGGTAGTGATAGTTGACAGTGAAGACGAAGAGATTGTGGAAGAGGGAGAGATCACTCTGGCATCAATAGCTACATCCTTAACTCTATTAACAAGAGAATTCAGAGGAAATCAAAAGAGTTATGGTAATGACAGATATGGCAGAGATAATAGAGAAAGGAGAGAAGATTGGAGTAGAAGGGATCAAGGAAGAAGAGAAGAATCAGCTGACCGACAGAAGTCAGACAACAGAGCAAATGACCGACAGAGGTCAGATGACAAGGCAAGCTACACACCACAAGAATGCTACAAGTGTGGAAAGCCTGCTCATTATTCTAATGAATGCAGATCGGAAAAAGGTGGTGACCGACAGAAGTCCGACGATCGTGCTGGTAACACTTCCCAGAACCAAGGTTGCTATAACTGTGGGAAGCCATGCCACTTTGCAAATGAATGCAGAAGCAGGCCAAATCGACCACAGAAGGACTCAGCTTTTTACAAAAAGAAAGCTGAGTATTATGCTCAAAAGTCACTCATGGCAAACAAAGTGGTGAACAAGGAAGATTGGGAGTCAGATACAACCTCTGATGATGAATACACCAAAAATGCCTTGTTCTATGGCATGGCAGAAATCAGCTCCGACTCTGACAATGAGGTATCTACTTCAAACTCCACCTCTAGCACTACAGAAGTCGATTTACTTATAATTAAAACTGAAAATATTGAACTGAAAAAGACTTGTGATGATATTCAGAAAAAGCTCACTTTTTATGAAAGAGAAACTAGACTTCTCACTAAAGAAAAAGCAAAAATTTTCAAAGAAAAGGAAGAATTAGAAGCACACTGGAACAAGAACCTATTTCCTTTAAAAGAGAAAATTTCTGAATTAAATACTTCTTTAAAATTTAAAACAAAAGAACTTTCAGATTCTGAGAGCGACAGACTAAACATTTTAGCTCTTAAGGAATATTTTCAAAAGGAAAGAGAAGTCATTTGGCAAGATCTACTAAGAAGAGATGTTTTAATTAAAAATTATCGTGATGCACAAAAGGTGTATGAGAAGATAAATACTCAAATAGGAAGGCGAGGTTTTGGGTACAGTGATATCAGTCAAGGTACAGAAAACAAAAAGAATAAACCTCTGTCATATCTATTTACTTTAGGAAAAGTCAACAAACCTAATTTTCCAAACTTAATCTCTGTAAGTAAGAGAGTAAAAGTCTCTGGGGAACCTCACTTAAGGAAACCCATGAAGATGATAAATGTATGGTTTGAAAACACAGATTTATCATCTTCAACCTCTGTCAAAAGAGGATCCAAACCAAAGAGATATCTGAAAACTCTAGATCAGATAGGAATCTTCAAGTTTGGTAAACCAGAAACTCAAACTCAAGTTGCTTTGGTCTGTACAATAGATTCTGAAAAGAAATTATCTGCAGAAGCACTTGAGTTCAAACCAACCTTTTCAGAAGAAAAACTAAGAAATATAATTGAAAAGGAAATAATGAAAATTGGGAAAATATATATTTTGAAAAATCTCTGTACACCTTCTGTAGATCAAAAACTCTCTGAAGAAATCTTATCAGACACCTCTGTTGACTTAGAAAGTATTTTTTCAAATGAGGAAAGAAAGTATGACACATGCTCGGAAAATCCAGCCTCTGTCGAAAGGAATATTGATGACTCAACCTCTGTATATGAGGACGATTCATCATCTGACGAATCAGAGACTGACAAAATAGAAAAGATTCATTGTGACACAGAGGTTATTAAACAAACCTCTGAAGTTCTTAACAGAACTATTCCTCCAAAGGAGAAAATCACTGGAATTCCTATCTGTCCAGATTTTTTGGATATGTGCATACAAGCCAAAACTTCTATTGAGCTTGAAAATTTCAAACAACAAAAGTTATCGTCCTCTCAAAATCCAAAAGATTCAAAGTTTTTAAAACCTTTAAAAATTAAACCAACATGGCAACAAAAAGGTAAATGGCCAAAACCTAACAAATCTTTTTCTTCTGTAACAGTGAAATCAACAGAAGTTCACTACAGAAGGGACTCACAGAAGGATGCTACAAACAAAGATTTTTGCCAACAATCTAATCTACATAAATCTTCTTGTAATAGGAAGTCATATGATAGAATAGAATGTAATGCCTCTGTGGCCCAGTTTAAAGCTTTCAATGAAAATTTCAAGCAAATCACTTCTGATGTTTTCTACTGTCATTGCTTTGATCTAATGTTCATATTAAATAATCATTTCTGTAGTTCAAAATGTTTCCTCTCTGCACCTAAATCAAATACTAAAGAGAAACAAACTGATTCTTCGACAAAAGATAAAATGTATTTCAAGAGTGCTAAGGCAAACTTGAAAAATTCTGACAAAACTGGACCCATGTGGATATGGGTACCTAAAAATCTTTGATTGTCTTGCAGAAACAGTATGTGCCAGTATGGTATCTATACTCCGGATGCTCAAGGCACATGACTGGCAACAGAGGTCTTCTATCCACATACCAAGAAAAACAAGATGGTGGATCAGTGACTTTTGGAGACAACAAAAACGGGCATATTAAAGGCTATGGAGTCATAAAGAAAGAAAATATCACCGTACACAAAGTTGCATATGTTGATGGCCTTAAACACAACCTACTCAGTGTCAGCCAACTTTGTGACACGGGATTCGATGTACTATTCAAAAGAACATTTTGTTCTCTGCTAAGTGAAGACACCGGAATGGAACTTCTGCGAGCCAAAAGAAAAGGTGATCTGTATCTAATGAACTTCAATGCCAAAAACAAGGACAACATTTGTCTTGTTGCAAGTAAAAGTGAAGAAGCCTGGCTATGGCACAACAGGTTCTGTCACTTAAACTTTCATACTCTAGATAAACTGGTAAAACTTGATCTGGTCAAAGGTTTACCAAATGTTAAATTTAATAAGGATCATTTATGCTCTGCCTGTGAAATGGGAAAACTCAAAAGAGCTTCCCACAGAGGCAAAACTGATGTATCTTGTCCTAGGCCTCTGTACATGCTTCACGTTGACCTCTGCGGTCCAATCGCTATACAGAGCCTAGGTGGCAAGAAATATATACTTGTCTTAATTGATGATTATTCACGATTTACATGGGTTGAATTTGTCAGAAAGAAATCAGATGTTCCATGCATCCTGATTAATCTAATGAAAAGAATCCAAGTTCTTTATGAGTGCAGAATTCTGAAGTTACGAAGTGACAATGGCACAGAATTCAAAAACTCTGTCATTGAAGCCTATCTCACAGCAGAAGGAATATCCCAGAACTTTTCTGCCGCTCGCACTCCACAACAGAATGGCGTGGTCGAACGAAAGAACCGCACGCTCGTGGAAGCTGCAAGAACCATGCTTTCTGCATGCGGATTACCAATGACCTTTTGGGCAGAAGCAATTTCAACTGCTTGCTATACCCAAAATCGTTCAACAATCGTGAAAAGACACATCAAAACTCCTTATGAATTGATCAACAAACGGCGACCAAACATCAAGTTTCTCCATGTATTTGGCTGCAAATGCTTTGTCTTAAACGACAGAGACTCAAGAGGAAAGTTTGAAGAAAAGGCTGACCAAGGCAAGTTCATCGGGTACTCTGCTGCTTCCAAAGCCTACAGAGTTTACCTTCTGACGTCACGCACGATAGTAGAAAGCATCAATGTATCCTTTGATGACTCATTCCAAAAGACTTCTAAACAAATCAGTTCAAAACTCGGGCTGAACAAGGAAACTTCTGGCATGTCAAAAACAAAGGAAGATTTAGATCTTCTATTTCAAGAGATGTTCAACGACGATGTTGATCCCTCTGCTGGAACCAACCGCACCTCTGAAGAATCACCTTCTGTAAACGAAGTAAGTATTTCTCTGTCTGATCCTTTTAATATCTCAACCACTTCTGCAACTACTACAGGTACTGAAAATCTAACAAAAGATACAACAAAAGATTCAACAACAGAGGTAATCCAAACAAATCCAACAGAGGAAGCAACACCAGAAGAAACACCTGAAGGAAGTGAAGATGAAACCACAATATCTACAGAGAAGGAAATTCCAACTCTAATACCCATTCCTACAGAAGCTGAAGTAAACACATGGGCAGAACCATCAACCACTTCAACCACAGAAGTTCAACTTGATGACTCAAATGATCATCTTCCACGGACAACTAAATGGACAAAAAGCCATCCTCAAAGCCAAATCATCGGTAATCCCACTGATAAGGTAAAAACAAGACCAGCTTCTGCAAACTTTTGTTTCTTTACCAACTTTATTAGTGTGATCGAACCAAAAAAGATCTCTGAGGCCCTGAAAGACCCAAACTGGGTGGATGCTATGCAAGAAGAGCTTCTACAGTTTGAGCGAAACAAGGTCTGGACTCTAGTACATCTGCCACGAGGGAAACAGTCCATAGGGACTAAGTGGGTCTTTAGAAACAAAAAGGATGAGGATGTAGTGATCATTCGAAATAAAGCAAGACTGGTGGCCAAGGGATATCGCCAAGAAAGGGGCATCGATTACGATGAAACGTTTGCCCCTGTTGCACGGCTCTAAGCAATAAGAATTTTCTTAGCCTTCGCAGCTCACAGAGGTTTTAAAGTATATCAAATGGATGTAAAATCTGCCTTTCTCAATGGTGAAATTCAAGAAGAAGTATACGTCCAACAACCACCAGGGTTTGAAAGCTCAAAGTACCCAAGGTATGTCTATTACCTCGACAAAGCTCTATATGGACTGAAACAGGCTCCAAGAGCATGGTACGAAAGACTTTCTACCTTTCTTCTCAATAACAACTACAAAAGAGGTACCACTGATAAAACTCTGTTCTTTAAAGGTGAAGGAATTGAGCTTATTCTTGTACAAATATATGTAGATGACATTATTTTTGGGTCTACAAATGCACAAAAATGTAAAGATTTTGAAAAACTCATGCAGAGTGAGTTTGAAATGAGTATGATGGGAGAATTAACCTTTTTCCTCGGACTTCAAGTCAAACAAACATCAGAAGGAATTTTCATAAACCAATCAAAATATGTCTCTGACATACTTGAAAAATATAGCCTCTCTGATGCCTCTGTCATGAAAACCCCAATGGCCACTGGAAATAAACTTTTTTCAGATCCAAATGGCATCTCTGTCGAGTGCACGCTTTACAGAGGAATTATTGGATCTTTATTATACTTAACGGCCAGTAGACCTGACATAATGCATGCAACATGCCTCTGTGCAAGATATCAAGCTAATCCTAAGAAATCACATTATATTGTTGTAAAGAGAATCTTTAGATACCTTAGAGGGACCAAAAATCTTGGCCTCTGGTATCCACAGAACTCTGGTTTTGGACTAAAGGCATACACAGATTCAGATTATGGAGGATGTAAACTCGACAGAAAGAGTACCTCTGGGAGTTGTCAATTCCTAGGTGGGAAATTAGTAAGCTGGACATCAAAGAAACAGAATTGTGTCTCAACATCTACAGCAGAAGCTGAATACGTTGCTGCTGCTAGCTGTTGCTCTCAAGTTCTGTGGATGAAAACTCAGCTGAAAGACTTTGGTCACATCATCTGCAAAATCCCCATCTTCTGTGATTCCAAAAGTGCAATTGCCATATCTGCCAATCCAGTACAGCATTCAAAGACAAAGCACATAGATATCAGGTATCACTTTTTGAAGTATCATGTTGAAAACCAAACCATCGAAATGCATTTTGTACCAACAGAATTTCAGCTTGCTGATTTATTCACCAAGGCACTTGATAAGAAAAGATTTCTTTACTTGGTGGGTAAATTAGGAATGATAAATATGTCTTAATCTCTGTAAGTATATTATCTTCATTTAAAATTTTGTATAAATTTTGTTTATATACATATATGTAATTTCTAAGAACTCAATTCTGAAAGTAACAGAGATTCTGTAGGACTCCTCAGAACCTCTGACGATCCTTACAGAACCTCTGATACACTTGACCTATGTTATAAACATTACTTCTGATTATTTGAACCAAGCATAGGTCAAGGGGGAGCAGAAAGAGAACCAACTTGATCTAAAGAGGTTAAGTAGATCAAGGGGGAGCAGAAGAAGACCTTGCTTAATCTATAGAGATTTATAAGTCAAGGGGGAGCAAAGGAAGAGATAACATCAACAGAAAGAACTTTACCGGACAAAGAAGAACAAAAAGGTAAGTTTCTCGTACAAATTCTTTATGAAAATAATTTTCTAGGACACAAATTTCAAGATATGTTCTAGAAACATTATTAAACACATTCCAAATGAAATTTGATCAAAAAGAATATTGAGTTTTACTTTATTAGAAATTTAAGGTCACAGACCCTCTGCTGAGTCCAACAGAGGTTCTGCAGACAAAACCTCTGATCTTAAATCAATAATCTTGGAAACTATGTCGACCACCTTAGAAATCAATTTCAAAAAGAATCATCGCGTATAGAAGTCATTGGTTACAGAGTTCTATCCACAAGAAAGAACTTATGTAAACCAACATTTGTTATAAAGAGGAATGTGCTGCACAAAACCTTTTTCAAAAAAAAAAATCTAGGACACCAGCTTTCTAAACAGGTCCTAAAATCTTTGTTAAAACAATCAAAAACTTGGATGATCAAAAATGTTTATAAACTATTAGATATGAGAAATTTCTTGTCTCAGAGCCTCTGCTGGCTCTGACAGAGGTCTAAAAACCTCTGTAAAGGAGTTTCTATACTAATAATTTATCGATCCTCTCCATGAACTTGACAACCATCTTTTTGTGGAAGTACAACCTACAGAGGCAAGAAAAACAAGGTTTTCAAATCACAGAGCCTCTGTCAGTTGTTACATTAGGGATTTCTGTAACAGTAACGGTAACTTTTCTGCGAGTAAGAATCATATGGAGGTAAAGAAGCCCACGCGCCTAGCATTTAATGAGGCCGCACACGACGTCTCGTCTTAACTGACACAAAGGACGTGTCATTTTTTCATTGGACCAACATGGAGCACGTTCCCCTGGAAAATTGAACCCAACGTAACCACTCAAGTGCGGACCCCAAATATTATTTACCTCAAAATATTAACCCTTTCAGATTATACGGTTACATACTCAGTATAAAACCCAAGTTACCTCCCCTCACAAAAACTTTACTCACCTTCTTCTCCGACGAACCTGCAACTAATCCTAAATCTTCATCTTTCTTCCCAAAAATGGCTTCCAGTTCCCACGCTGCTCAAAACTCTCCGGCGAACTCTCCTCCACACTCCCCAGTACATTCAGAGCACTCCCACAACCCAAACATCACCGTAAATGCAGAAACAGAAAACTTCGGCGACTCTGCAAACTTTGTGCCAACCACCAACCTTCAACACTTTCTGAATAAAGAACATTTTGAGGATGTTCTTCCATTAAAGTCCAACAACTGCTACCTTGTGCCCTCACCAACAGCCTTCGGCGAAGCCTATGCTCTACTCCTCAACATCATGGAAAATCATATCCTATATCCTCTCCTTTCCAAAACTCCAACCAAAATCCCTGCTAGATATCTGAATCAATTTTGGCAAAGTTGCCGATTTGATTCAGATGACTCTCTGATAAAGGGCTATATTTCAAAGCCAGACAAATCTGAATACCTGGAACTCATGTTCAATAGAACAATGTTCTCACTCGAGTTCAATCTGCCAACCAGAGGTCTACTAGGAATCAAGAAATATGCTGAGATTCCAACAGACGAGGAGCTCTGTCGATTTGTAGAAATGTTAGGGTATAACACAACCCTAAGGAAACGCAATGACTTTCGCAGAGGCAGACTACCACCTCTGTGGAATACCCTCTTCTCCATCTTAAATCGTTGCCTCACAGGGAAAACCGGTAGCCCTGACCAAAGCTAACATCAGATCCTGACCATCATGTATGGGATCTATTACGATCTTCCACTCGATTATGCCATCATCATGATGCAGGAAATGATCAATACGATCGACAGAAAGATTGCAACTCAGAAAGCCAAACAACATACACCAGGATATCTGCCACCTCTGCAATACCAAAGGATAATGGGAGTTTTACTTGAGCCTCTGCTCCTTCTGCAGAAATGGCCAATGGAAGGGCCAACTGTAAAACTCTATCCCATGAACAAAAACGTTTCTACAGAGCATGAAGACAACTATCCCCACTGCAGACCTGTATCAAAAAACCTTTTGTCATATGCAAGTGATGAAGAAAGGAAGTTAGAATATATACGCGTTCACAGGACTCCAGAACCAAGTCCTGTGACACCACCGCGTCTAGGAGCCCCCTTAGGTTTAGATATAGTGAAGAGAATGACAGAAGAAGAATCGTCCAAAGCTTTAGAAAACACTACTCCGTACAAGACCGTTTCAAATCCCAAATAGAGAGGATATACCCCTCTTCTCCCAAAAGAAAAACCTCTGAAGCAACAAAGCAAAAGAAGAGCAAGAAAAGGAAAACCACAGAGGAAACTACAACCTCTGCAGCTCCACATTCTCCACCACATGCTACAGAAACAACAACTTCTGTACCTCCCTCCCCTCCAAAACAAAAGAAACGCAAAATCAAACCAAAAGAAGAGGGAGCCCCAAATCCAAAGAAGAGAAAGTCAAAGAAGAAACCAATATCACCTCTGCAGGTCATCATAGAGTATGTCGAACAGGAAGAGGAAGATCAGGCGATACCTCTGCAACCTCCCTCACCAATAGTCTATACAGAACAACAGGGAGATTTTAATGCCTTCCTCAAAAATCCCGAATTTGCTCATACCTTAGATCCATCAGGATGGGTCGCAGAACCATTGGATCAAATCATTCAAGATCAGACTACAGAGGTTCTGCGCACAAAAGAAAAAGACTCTGCACCTCATTCTAGTTTTGACACTCAACGTCGAACCCCTCAACATACAATAGAGGTCATATCTCCAGCTCAAGGTACACAACCCATGCACCCCCATGTTAGAAAACTCGTAGGATCTCATTTTATCTATGATTCCTTAAGAGCAGAAGCAGAAGTGCCTTTAGAGGAAACTGCAGAAGAAGAGGAAAACATAGAGATTGCAATAGAGGAAGAGGTTAGGGTAGAAACCACAGAAGGTTCTGTAGAAAAAGATGCCGAAGAAGTAGAAGGCACATATCCCCAACCCCCTCCCAGTGCAACCCACATTTCTGATACCGCCGGTCTAGCGGCAGAAGGTATCATTGAAAAAGAGCAGCACGGCTCGATCCTTACCCCACCCAGCCAGCCAGAGGTTACTCTTTCAACCTCTGTGCCTATAATAACCGGGGAAACCATTCCTGGGAAGTCCTCTCAAAAGGACTCACCCATTGTTCGTGATTCATCACCCAGAATCACATCTGACATCCATACAGAGGAATTCGTTTCCTCTGCCACGCACACACAAGTAGGGCCAAACCTCCTTTCAGAGAGGAGTACAGAGCACAATGACGAAGAGACTCTAGACAAGTCTCCAGGTCAACAGAAGGACATTCCAATACCCACCTCTGGAGTGGATTTGGACACTGACCTTCACAGAACTTCTGTAGAGGATGAAACTCAAGTTTCTCCTCGAGGATCAGATGGAAATCCTTCCACCCTCAACGTCAAAACAGGGGTGAACGAAGGTGTCCGAGAAACAAGGACAAACTCTGGAGATGAATGTGTTCCTCCAGAGGTTACAACGAGTTCACACGTATCAAGGGGTGAGTTCCAAACCCTTGTCACCTCTGTGAACCAAACAATGACAGAGTTGCAAAGCTCTTTCAAATCTTTTGCATAAACTACATCGAAGGCCATCTCAGAACTGAACACCAAAATGGACAACTTGTCCACAGAGGTGCAAACTACTCTAGCCCAGATGAAGTCTGCTGCTACAACTTCTGCCACCACACCTACCTCTGTTGCTGCTGATTTTGAAAAAGCTGCTACTTCTGCCTTCAATAACTCGATCAAAATATACCTGGAAAAGATGAACGAACAAGTGTCATCATCAAAAGGTATTACTCCAGAAGAACTGCAGAAGGCTCTACGACAAGTTCAGGAAGAAACAACAGAAGCCACTCTAGCCATGAAGCCTACCGACTACATGACCAGAGCACAGTTGACAGAACTTGGACAAAGCATCTTGGATCAAATGACAGAATTTATCAGAGCCTTCACCATAGCCAACGCTTCTTACGTAAAAGATTTCAAAGCGAGTGTGGGAAAGATGCGGTTCAACACAGAGGCCGAAGTCCAAATTCTTCTTGGTCTCTGTGATGATCTATGTGCCAAAATGATGGCAGCCGGGGCAAAGAAACCTGACACAACTTGCAGGGCAGAGGGTACAGAAGACAAGGGTCAGGATGATTCTGATGATGATGATTCATCCGATCATCCTGAGGGGGAGACACGAAGGGAGAAACAAGGGGAGAATCAAAGAAAAAGAGCTGCAACCGGTCCACCAATAGCAGCAGAACCAATTTCCTGTGCACCCCCAACCCAAACCCAAACTCAGGGAACTCAACAGAGACCCACAGAGGAAACATCAGCCTCTGTGTAAACCACCTCTGTCCTTGAAAAAGATGTCCCTGAAGTTCAAATTCTTACTACTTCATCCTCAGAAGAACTTCCCCATTCTTCACCAAAATCCCAACCCAAAACACACCCAAGAAGAAAATCAATCGCCCACAAACCTATCAAACCAAAACGTTCTGCTACATATGTCCTAAAGAGAATGGAGTTCGTATCTGCTTTCAGAGCTGCAAGACGTTTTGATATCCCTCCACAAACCACAACCAATCTCACAGAAGAAACATCTACATAACCCAAATCCCCAATCAAACCAACAGAACCATCCCCACCAAAGTCCTCAGAAACTGAAGTATCAAAAACTACAGAGGCAATCCACATCATACCCACAGAAACCTCTACACCCAAACAAACAGAGGATCAAACCCCCAAACCACAAGATACAATCCCACAAAGTCCAAAAAGGGCAACAGGTTTTGAGCCTCCCCAAGCCAAAGATAAAGGAAAGGGAATCCTGACAGAAGAAATCAAGAAGAAAAAGGAAATGCCTCAGTCAACAGAGAAGTTGATGAAGAGCTCATTCGATGCCTTTGTCACTCCTAAACCCGAAGAAGACTGGGCATTCAACTCAAATCCTCTGTCAGAAGGTAGGGTTGCAGAGATAAAGCGAAAAATGGATGCTCTGCGAAGACCGATACCACCACCGACTACACAACATGCAGAAATGGAAGAGGTGGTGTATAGGTATCTTTACAAATAGCAACATCAGAACAATCATATGCCACACATCGAAGATCCTCAACTCAGAGCTGACCTTGATAACACCTTCACCAGAACAAAGCCAAAAGCAAGGGCAGAAGTCTTCTCAGAGTCCAAAATTGAAAAGGTAATTTACTGCAAATTCTCCCAAACAAGAACCTTTCCAAAGACCAGGTACAACATCTACAAAGTCAAAAGGGAGAACAAGTCCGAAAATCAATTTGCAGATGCCGATATAAGGAACTTGAACCCCTACGATCTGCCAGATCTTCTACTTTGGACGAAAGAAAACTTCGACACCGATGCTAACAGAAGGGCCTAACAAGTATTCAGGCAAGCAATGAGAGAAAAGCTTCTGCTATATAGCATGATAGACTTTCAGCTGGGAAAAGATCTTGGAGTCAGAAATCTAAGTTTAAGACCACTAGAGGATCACTGCCCACCTTCTGCCATACCCAACTCAATCATAACAACACCAAGGTACGGGTTAGTATATAAGGATCCTGCTGGTCAAGTAAGACTCTTTGTGCAAATGGACTGTCAGAAGTATGCAACCAATACTCTGAACAAGTTCAGAAAAATCCTAGAAGAGAACAGAGGTGCTGAGCTTATGGATCAAGAATCAGCAGAAAGAATGATCAGAGAAATAGATGCTACAATTGAATTAAGAGAACTCTGCATCAAATTCTATCACGAGCTCAGAGAAGTGGGATTCGACAACATAAGTTTCAATGACTTCAAAGATGCAAATGTCTAAATCTCTTTCTTACATATCTCTGTAATCTTTTAAAAAAATGAAATGAATCTTTTGAGGTATTGTTTAACCTCTATCTAGTGTTAATTAGCCTAATTATGCATAAAGTCAAATTTTCATTTTTCAATACTTAGGGGGAGATTGTTAGCTCCAAATATTCATAAATATTAGAAGTATTGAAAAATAGGCTAAGTATGAAAGAGTTCCACAGAAGCTCTGCGGTGTTCCACAGAAGCTCTGCCAAAGTAAAATCATTCAAGGAACACCAAGACCCAAGAAAGACAGAATACTACAAACAAAGGATCAAAGGACCTGCAGAAGAATGCTCACAAAGAACTTAGCCACAGAACCTCTGTCACCCTTGACAGAGCCTCTGCGGTTCAGGCTGAAGACTTGGAAGATATTTATAATATCCTGCCACTGTTACAGGAATATATTAACACTGTTACAGAAATATCTTAACACTGTTCCAGGGTCCGTTCATCAACTTGTACAAAGCATGGTCTAACAACAACACGTGTCAAACTCCTATAGGCATCCTTATAAGTTGATATTAGCGCATTTAATGCATGCAGGTTTCCAACTGTTCATGCCATCCCTTCTCTCCTGTAGCAATATTCCTTTTGTCTAGAATAGTTCTTTTGTTGTAGTATAAAAGGAAGACTCATGTTGAGTTCTTCCTTATCAATCCATCATCGAATATCAATCAAGAGAACACAAAAACAACACTTGCACACAATTAGAGTCAAATCTGTTCTTAGTGTTCTTCATCAAATACAGTAAACTTTGAGATATTAATCTGTTCTTCATATACTGTTTATTTGGTATTTTGTGCTGTTTCTATACAAACATATCTGTTAGTTCTTCAAATACGCTTCCGCAACACATCTTATTCGAACTAATAGATTAGATAATCTTTGTTAATCCAAAACGGGAACCAACAAGCATAATATTGTAAATGGCTAAATCTAAATGCATTTAAATTTTGAAATAGAAAACTTGAATAAAATTATATAAAAAACCTGTGATGTTGTTGTTGACCTGTTGTGCGATGGATTTTGAGTGGTATGTGAGTTGAGTGTGCCCCAATTGCCGAGAGAGAAAGAGAGTTGAGCCGTGGAGGGTTTTTTTTTGGACTAAACATGAGAGAGAAAGAGAGTGGGCCATATCCATTATCCAAATTGTAAACTCAATTTAAAGTGGAAGGCCCAATTCCCAAATCTCAATAGTAATTGCCTATGTAAACTCAATTAGTGGAGGGGCCCATGTCAACTTTTTTATCACTAGTCATACACATAGTCATCAGATGCAGCTCAAAAAAACACAGGGGCCAAGGCCCCTGCAGGCCTCTACAACCATCCGTCCATGTGCATGACACGACACTGCCATAAAAATAGCCACACACATCGATCTCGAGGATTGCTCACACGCAGCCCATGATATCTCACCATCTTGTCCAGCAATCGAAAAATGCATTCACTGAAACTCTTTTCGTGCAATTTTAAAATATAGAAAAATTACTCGCACCGAGCGAGTCGTTCGACTCTCACATTCATTGATATGACATCAACATGTCCATACCGATTCCACTTATAAAACCATGCGATCAAACGTTGTCATGACTTCTCAACAAGGTTAACTCACTCATAAAAAGAGGTGAAATAATTCAAATTCCCCAAGTTCAAATTTTATCACACAACGTAAATAAATTTGTCTTTTCTTTCAAACACACGCTTGCACGCGCCAACTCATTTTCAAAACATGAAACTCACAAGACACACCCACACACATATATCTTTTGACATGAAATTCTTATGTAACTTGTTTGAAAACACAATGCATGACTCACTTACATTGAAGGCTATTCGCTCTAGGAAGGTCAGCCGTTTGCTTTCACAATAATTTAACATTGGCGCTCTACTTTCGATCAAACCATCAGGTTTCTCACATTTACAACAACCTTTGGTACCGGTGCTTCCCCCCATATTGTATGTCCCAACCACACAGTACCACTTTGACTACTGATTTGCAGAATGTGGCTTCACTTCGACCCCAAATAGGTTAACCAACAATAGCCCAATTTCATCCTATCTTGCCTCATATTACCAATCAACACGCATATCCTTTCTCAACCACCCTTGCCACTCTCCCATTGACTAGAGAGTAAGAAAGCTCAGCGCTACTACCCGATTCTTGAGTTGAAACTCTCAAGATCCCAATTCATCTACATCATAAACTCCCAGAACGAAGAATCATTAGAAATTAGGAGCTTACCTCCAATCAGTTATTCTTCTCATATGAACCCAAGAGGTTCTACCTCACATCGGCCACCCACAACTCAAACAATACTCCTTTTAGAAGGTGTCATCATTTACACCATGAACGATCTCGCACAACACACTAAACCATTGCCATCATGTCAAGGTTAGAACTCTCTACACACTACCACCATTCTCTACACACTACTACCACCCTCTACACACGAACACCTCCATCAATCATCTGAACGACAGTAATCAAGCATACCCATGCAGGCATGCACCTGTAAATTCATAATGACATTGGCCAGATGTGATTTGAATTTACCTTACATGAGAGTCCTCACTACCATCGTCATGAATTCTCGGTGATCAGGGTCTTCTCTAAAGGCTTCCTATATCTCAGTTATGTCCTCCTACTCCATAGTTTAAGTTTAGGCCCATCCGGTCACCTAAATCTCTTAAACTAGCGCTCTGATACCAACTGTAACAACCCACACCAACTAGCATGCAAAATACTACCACTTTAAATAAAAACGCCAAAATGGCCCAGCAGGGTCACCCTGCCAAAAGTTTACAAAACTGGGTTCGCGAAAATAACCCTAACTACAGCTGAGAACATAGCTACAAAATAAAAGGAAAGTCTTCTAATCCTTCTATACGCAAGTTCCAACTAACAACTTGTCATTTTCTTTAAACGAGCTCTCGGCTACCTGCTTACCTGAAAAGGTTTTAGTTTTGAAAAGTGAGGGTTAGACTATAAGGTCTAGTGAGATCCCTCATGCTACCAACACCACGCCGCAATTAACAACTAAAGAGAGTTTATAAGCATTCATAACCAGTCACACCTTTATCAGTTTAAATACACACAGAACACATATAAATGGCTCACACTTAGTCACGTACACACCTGTGACAACGTGTTAGGGCACA
Organism: Saussurea involucrata; assembly: GCA_033807775.1. NCBI lineage: Eukaryota > Viridiplantae > Streptophyta > Magnoliopsida > Asterales > Asteraceae > Saussurea > Saussurea involucrata. Next base: position 229,777,044 of record CM066314.1, read on the forward strand.
CACCCGCCCTTAGTGAACATATTGAACGAATTCATATATCCTGCATGGGACATACTCCCCATATATCCATATTTAGTCATCACTTGCCCCGCACATACCCATAATATAATTTACACACCTTTATCATGCATATTTAAAACAACGTAAATCATGCAATTCAATATATCGGTACAAGTATTAAATTCGAGTATCGATAAAGCTTCAGTTTAGAAAGACTCACCTGACGTCAACGCTAACACGTTCTTACTTGAAACCGTTATTCTCTAACTGCACACCTACATTTTCACCCAACACACGAGAGTGAATATGTCACCCAACATCCCACAAAGATTTCTATCACACCTCCCGAGACACATACCGACTTCCTTAAGGCACTCTCTACTCGGCACACAAAAGGATCCCAAAGGATTACCGCCACAGCCCCAAACAGTGGACTTTTCCAGACAACCACTTCCGGACACATCACTTCCGGATTCTGGTAACTTCCGGATTCTGGTAACTTCCGGACTCACATCCGGATTTCGGTGACTCCCGAACTCACTTCCGGATTCTACATTGGTTTTCCAGGAACCTCTTCCGGACTACAACTAGGTTCCGGACAAATGGGGTTTTATCGCACTGCTAACCCTCAATACCAAACGGTTCGACTTCAGAATTGACTTAAGTCACGACAAGCAAGGGATCAATATTACTACCATTTAACGAGCTAAAACATTCGATCTCCCCCACTGATTTGGTTGGGACGGAACACACAGTTTGATTTTTTCATAACCTACTTGTAGAGATATCAGACAAATGATCTCCCAAAAAACCCAAAACTCCATCAATCAAGATCCACGCCGAGATTCCAATTGTTACTCACAGATTAATAGGTTAAGGAGAAAGACTTTACCTCCAGGAAGATGATGATTCACACCCCAAGCTTTGATTCTCCAATATCCTCTCAAGATAGCAAGGTCTGCTCCACACCAAGCATCACACACACAGTCGCCAATACTGAAGAATGAAAAGAGAAATTTTAGAGGTTTTAACCCTATTTCTCTTATTCTCACAATTGCCACCCAAGTTTCGTTCTTCATACTACACACACCAATGTACCATATTTACAAAACAGACCTGGTTATTACAGTAGTAATCTTATGATTTAGTCCCATGTTGTTCCTGTAACAACCCAATTCTGAAAATACAAGCTAGGAGCTACCTCTTTGATTCATAATGCCAAAAACGGCTCGACATAGTCACACTATTAAGATTTACAACTCAGGGTTCGCGGAAATAACCCTAAATACAGCTGAGAAATCTAACTAGACATAAAAGGAAGTTCTTCTACTCCTTCTAAACGCAAGCTCCGACCCACGTCTTGCCAAACCTCTAAACGTGCTCTCGGCTACCGACTTACCTGAAAAGGTTTTAGTTTTTGAAAAGCGAGGGTTAGACCATGAGGTCTAGTGATTTCCCTCCACACCAAGTCACACCAAAATATTTCAGTTTATCAAAATCAGTTATGAAAGCATTTATACCAATCATAACCAGCACACTAAGATGATATGCACACATTGACACATGCTACTGGCATACGCTATAGTCACACACACCGTGACAACGCAATAGAGCACACACGCTATAGTCACACACACCGTGACAGCGCAATAGAGCACACACGCTATAGTCACACACACCGTGACAGCGCAATTGGGCACACACCGCCCATATATGAAACAAATTCATATATAATTATTATGGGACACACCCCCATTTCACACCAAAGCCAGAGCATGGTCACACACTTTTAAATCACACATATTGTCACACACTTACTACTCGCCTTGAAATAAAAGCAGTTGAAAAGCACGCAGTTAGATAATAGTCATGCCACACACTTACTCTTTGCTTTGAAATAAAAGCAGTTTGTATCCACACAATTAAATCACACTTTTCATGCATGGTATAAAAATAGTACGAGCATTTACCATTGTAAACATGCATAAAGTTCTACATTTGAAAAGGGTTTTAGGATCAGAAAAACTCACCTGTCGTCCTGCTTAATCCTCTTACTAGATTGATTCTCCCTTCAACTGCACCTATAAGGATACACACTACAGTGATAAGTCACTTGATTGGACTACACTCTCACACGGTTAACTCCTCGGACCAACAAACAGTCCCCACAACTAGAACTCACTAACCGGATACTCCAAAGGTTACACCAAGCCACTATCCGGAAGATTTACCCGGACAGCCAAACTATCCGGAAGATTCTACCCGGACAGTAGAGACTATCCGGACAATAGGACTCTCCGGATGGAACGTTCCGGACACTCCCGGATTCCCAAGGGTTTCCGGGTAAACTACCGGGAACTACACTACCCGGACATCAAACCGTCCGGACACCACACATTATCCGGACACCACATCGTCCGGACACCCCACACTTTCCGGATACAAACCTGACGAGAAGGGGTTTCCGGGTACGACGATTTGTGCAAAAATCACAGAATGTGATTGCATTACGCCCTAAATCCCACCATCACTTCCAGGGGTTGAATATAGGTCGATGGTTTACACATTATCCCACTCTAAAACACCCCTTATTCAAATTTAATGAGGAAACACAAGAAACCCACAAAACTCAAGTTTCTCCTCACCAACCCAATACATTTCATAAAACTTAAAGAAGAAGACAGATTGGTAGATACTTGAAGATTTCTACTGATAAACCAAAGGTCCAGCTGCTAATACTCCTTTCTTCCTTTCAATTGAAAATGCTTCTTTCTCCTGCACTCTCTCTCCTAGCCGTACACACATACACACACTTGACACAAATAGCTAAAATGAATAAATTAGGGTTTTCCCCACCCCTTTTATACATTTCTCACTACACACCAAACTTTTAATTTCTTTACACTTAGACCACAGAACTTTCTTAACTTCGCAATTCTACCATAATTTTATTTATCGAACCAAAAATATATAAAAAGAAACCCGGTTATTACAGTTCCACTTATTTTGGTGGAACAAAAAATCTTAAGTTTTGTCCCATGAAAACTTGTTTTTGTCCCATATTGTCACATCTGACTTTTGTCCCATGGCATGCCAAACATCGGACTATTTTTTTTTGTCCCGTCCCGTCCCACTCAGTCTGCGTAACAAACGCACCCTAGCTGAATTAACGTGAAAAGTCAGAGTAAGCGTTGGTTTCCCCCTTTTCGATGCCAAATTTTGAGCTCGTTTTTCTCTTCGATCTCGTTTTCTTCTTTTCCAATTACTTGCGAAAAATCTTATTAACTGTTAAATTATCTATGTGTCAGTACTCTTGGTTCTAGAAAGAAATGGTTAGAAACTTAGAATCTTGGGTACATGAAAGAATAGACTCCACAAGGTTTAAGGGGTTCATCCTTTCAATACCCTTACACTTACACATGTGTCTAACATTTTTATTTCATAGAATTCAAAATGTAATACATTAATCCCTGGAAAAAAGTCAAATATTTAGATTTTTATCGTAAAATGAGTCATTTTGTACAAAAATCTCCAAATAAAAAGGACAAAAGTTGAGAATGTAAGAATAGATTTTGACCATAAGATGAAATGATCCACAAAAATGGTTAGTTTTTTTTTAAAGCTACCCCTCTGTTTTTATTTATTTATCAAAATTAGGCATAATATATAACCAAAATTGGAGCCAAACAAATTATACAAAAGAAAGATAATGCTGTGTTATAATTTACATTCATATTGTTATACGTTTTCATTCAGGTTCCTTTTCATTCTCAACTTTTTATCACTCTTTTTTTATTGAACAACAACGAAATTTTATTATAAACCTGTAAGACGCTAAAGCAAACAACTACATACGAGAAATAGCCAGGAGAGGGTTGTGACTTATGAAGCCAACTCAACCAATAAATTTTGAACTTGCTACTCCTATTAGAAACCAAAAAATAAGCATGATTCAAGATATCCGCCATGCGCCTTCTTCAGTTTGGCCTCGTCAAAAATTGTCACATTCTGGAACAACCATATGCACCAAAGCATAGTGAGAATAACGGCCTCAAAAAACATCTTCTCCCCACTCTTCAACCGCAAATTAGAAAACCATATAATCCAAGTCGCATATGAACTAAACGTTGAGATATCCAAATGCCACCATCTACCAATCTGTCGCAAAAGCTCTGTCGCCAAAGAGCACGAAAAAAACAAATCATCACATGACTCCAAACCCACATCACATAGCGAACAAAGTAAAGAGTCAACATCAACCCCTCTCCTATGCAAAGTAAAGAGTAAACAATTAATTTTGTCATTCTCATTTAAACCTGCCTTTATATTTGTGATACTGATGCAATTATTCTTCCACACAAAAATGAAAACTAAAACCACTGATACTCGTCTTCCTCCCTATATATAAAGCTAGCTAACATCAACATTAATGATTGTATGTTGTATCTCTATTTCCGTGTTTCAAGCTAGCTAACATCAACACTATTGTAAAGTGTAAAGATTGATAGAATCGTCATTGAACACATGACACCATGTTACTATGAACCATCTTGGATCCAGAAAAAATATCCCTTGATTTTTTTAGAATTAAATAGGTTTTGTTTTTGCAAGTTGAAAATAAAAATTGTTGATATATTGTATATGCTTGCAGATAACATGTGGTTTTAGATTAACAACTTTAATTCATACATAAACAGTTTTTTTAAAACTGTAATCATGACATTTATGACATTTATTATATAGTTGATCATTAACCACTAACAAAAACTTAAAAGTTTATTCTTCATGAATATTTTTTTAGGATTTTGTTTGTGTTGAACTCAAGTAACACAACTCACATGGAACTTCTTTTGAGTTTGGTATTAGACATGTGAGAATATTTTACTTTTTACTGAAAATGGTGTTGCCAAACACAACTTGGAAAACTTATGCATGATCCATTGCAAAAGTATGAATGAAAAAGGAATGTGGACTACCTTGTTGTCATGTATGTGTAATTGCAACTTTTTAGAATCAAATATGGCATGTTAATTGTTAGGCTGAAAGTGGATATTTAGAAATGATGTATATCTATATCCTTTATTCAATTATTTTTCACATGGGCCCAAGCAAATATAATTGTCTCTGCTGGTATTCGTGTATATTTCTACACCCTCAAAATCAAACGGATGTACTATTCAATGCATATAATTTTTTTCTTCTTGAATGATCAAGTAAGTGCACAACTGTTAGTAAGTTCCCCCATGCATATGATAACGGTAGCAGAATGGGTGTACGGACTTGTCGCTAACGTGGTGGACAGGAAGAAGGAAGTTGGAGAGGTGAGGGTGAGATGAGACGAGGATTAGATAGCTGACAGATAAGTTTTCTGTAATAACCGGGTTTCTTTTTATATATTTTGGTTCGATAAATAAAATTGTGGTAGAATTTCGAAGTTAAGAAAGTTGTGTGGTCTAAGTGTGAAGAAATTAAAAGTTTGGTGATTAATGAGAAAAGTATATAAGGAGTGGGAAAACCCTAATTTAGTCATTTTAGCAATTGTCTAGTGTGGGGGGGGGGGGGGCTAAGAGAGGGTGCAAGAGAAGAGATTGTTGGCAAATGGAAGAAGAGGAAGAAATCTTGGCAGCTGAATCCTTGATTTAATCAGTAGAAAAACTTCAGGTAACTACCAATCTGCTCTCTCTTTTAGTTTGGTGAAAAGTATTGGGTTGTGAGGAGAAAACTTGGTTTTATGGAATTTCTTGTGATTTTCCTCATTCAATTGTTAAGAAGGGTTTAGGAATGGGTTGTTGTGCTAATCACCGACCCATATTTGTTATCTGGGAGTATTGGGAGGATTGGGACAAGAGGTGTTAAATTCCCTGCGTCTTTGTGTTCTTCGTCGCGTCCGGAAACCTTCAGAGCAGGTTAGTGTCCGAACGTTTTGTGGTGTCCGGATGAGGTGTAGTGTCCGGGTGAGCCTGTTGTCCGGGTAGATTGTGGTGGAAGTTTCCAGTAGTTTAACCGGAAACCCTTGAGAACATCCGGATAGTCTTGGTCGTCCGGATAGTCTTGGTTGTCCGGATAGTCTTGGTCGTCCGGATATTCTTGGCTGTCCGGATAAAGTTTCCGGAAAGTAGCTGTATGACACTGTAGTGCAGTCTGTTAGTCCGAGGGGTTAACCGTGTGAGTGTGTAGTTCAATCAAGTGACTTATCGCAGTAGTGTGTATCCTTATAGGTGCAGTTGAAGGGAGGATCCATCTAGTAAGAGGATTAAGCTGGACGACAGGTGAGTCTTTCTGAACCTAAATTTTATACAAGTGTGTGGTTGATGATTATTATCTAATTGTGAGTTTTCCAACTGCTCTTAATACAAAGTGAGGATTAAGTGTGTGGCATGGTTATTATGTAACTGTGTACTTTTCAATTACTTTTATTGCAAATGACGAGAAAGTGTGTGGTGTGGTCATTATCTAACGGTGTGATTTTCAACTGTTTCTATTTCAAAGCGACGGATTAATTGTGTGACAATATGTGTGATTCAAATGTGTGTGACCATGCTCTGGCTTTTGTGTGAAATGGGGGTGTGTCCCATGATAAATATATATATATATATATATATATATATATATATATATATATATATATATGAATTTATTTCATATATAGGCGGTGTGTGCCCGATTGCGTTGTCACGGTGTGTGTGACTTTAGCGAGTGTGCCGATTGCGCTGTCACGGTGTGTGTGACTATAGCGCGTGCCAGGAGCATGTGTCAATGTGTGTATATCAATTTTGTGTGCTTGTTATGATTTATACGAACTCTTTCATAACTGAGTTATAAACTGTGATTTTTGGTGTCAACTGGTGTGGAGGGAACTCACTAGACCTCATGGTCTAACCCTCGCTTTTCAAAACTAAAACCTTTTCAGGTAAGCAGATAGCCGAGAGCACGTTTAGAAGTTTTGGGCAAGTCGTGGGTCGGAGCTTGCGCTTAGAAAAAGTAGAAGAACTTCCTTTCATGCCTTATTAGATCTCTCAGCTGTATTTAGGGTTATTTCCGCGAACCCTGTGTCATAAATCTAGATAGTGTGATCACGTTGTGCCATTTTTGACGTTTTAAATTTAAAGAGGTAGCTTTAACTTGTATGTTTAAATATTAGGTTGTTACAAATGGTATCAGAGCCCTAGTTTAAGGGATTTAGGAGACCGGATGGGCCTAAACTTAAACTGTGGAGGAGGAGGATACAGCTGAGATATAGGAAGCCTATAGGGAAGACCTTAATCACTAAGAATTTAGGATGAAGGTAGTGAGGACTCTCATGTAAGGTAAATTCAAATCACGTCTAGCCAATGTCATTATGAATTTACAGGTGCATGGGTGTGCTTGACTACCGTTGTTCTGATTTCGGTAGTGTGTGAAGTGTGGTGGATTGAGTGTGAATAATAATAGTAGTGTGTGGAGTGTGGTGACTAATGTGTGGAGAATAACAGTAGTGGAAAGTCTTAACCTTGTCATAATAGCAATGGTTTAGTGTGTGGTACAATATTGTTCTTGTGTGATTGGTGACCCTATCTAGAAGGGTGTTGTTTTAGTGTATGGGATAAGTGCCCGAGTGAAGTAGAATCTTTAGGGTTCTTAAGGAAAATATTGGTTGGAGGTGAGCTCCTAATCCCTGTTGAGTCTTTATTCTAGGGGTGTCCAATGTCGGTAAATTGGGACCTTGAGAGTTTCAACTCAAGGATCGGATAGTAGAGGTGTGTTTTATTATTCTCGGGTTAGTGGAAGAGTGACAGGAGTGGTTGAGAAATGATAGATGTATGGGTGGGTAACTCTGGTGTCGGTTAACCTATTTGGGATCGAGGTGAAGCCGTAAAGTTTACAAATTTATAGTCAGAATGTGACTGTGAGGTTGGAAAATCAAAGTGTGTGGGGAAGTACCGGTATAGTAGGTTGTTTCAAATGTAAGGAACCTGATGGCCTAGTGTGTGCATAGATAATCATGAGGATTGAACCTCTAGTGTGTGGGGTTGTGGGGATAAGATGGCGGCAACTTATAATTTGTAAGCATGCGAGGCATGGTGGTAATGTTTTGCTGTGAGGTTAAGTGATGGACCAGTGACGATATGGGGCGAGCATAAGTGGAGATCCTTGCTCGGGATTTGTTTATAAGTTGTTCAAATGTGGCAAAATTGTGTGTGGTGATGCATAGATGTCTAAGTGGCGCGTGGTATTGTTACCCGAGAATAAAAGAATGGGGTGGCAGTTGGTGGCTAACTAAGAAGGAAATTGTGTGCTCTTGGACTGGTTAGTTTATGATGTTTTGTAGCAGATACGAAATCTTTGGGAATGTTGAGCTAACCCTTGTATGTTAAGGAAATGCAAAGGAGTGGGTTAGTATCGTTTGAGAAATGAGAAGTGTGTAGTCGCTTCGAGCATCGAGTGTGATTTCGGATCAACGTGGTTAAATTTCTCGTATGAGAAGTGGTGGAACGGGTGATTAGGCAAAGTAACCGTTAAAATTTGCGTATATGTAGTGGTCATTGTGGATGAGAAATGTTCCATGCTAGCCTAAGGTTATTGGGACGGTAGATTGCAATAAGTGAGTAAGCGTGAAGTAGAAAGTGTGACAAGTGGCACGGAAAGTGGGAAGCAATGTTTCATAACATCAACGTCAGTGCATGGACTTCTAGTGGGAATATGAGGAAGAGGAGTTGTGTGTATGTGACCGGCTTAAGGGTTGAGGAAAGCTAGCATGTGTAATTGGTCAAAAGTGTGTACCTTCTAGTGAGCCGTTCTTTGGAAGCGTGTTTTATGTTTGAGGAGTAAGTGGAAGAAAGTAGTTGAACGTAGTGCTCAGGGTGAGGAACCGTGTTGCTCGATTGTCGAGGATGGAATTTCGGGGACGAAATTCTTTTGAGGGGAGGATATTGTAATAACCGGGTTTCTTTTTATATATTTTGGTTCGATAAATAAAATTGTGGTAGAATTTCGAAGTTAAGAAAGTTGTGTGGTCTAAGTGTGAAGAAATTAAAAGTTTGGTGATTAATGAGAAAAGTATATAAGGAGTAGGAAACCCCTAATTTAGTCATTTTAGAAATTGTCTAATGTGTGTGTGTGTGTGGGGGGGGGGCGATTAAGAGAGGGTGCAAGAGAAGAGATTGTTGGCAAATGGAAGAAGAGGAAGAAATCTTGGCAGCTGAATCCTTGATTTAATCAGTAGAAAAACTTCAGGTAACTACCAATCTGCTCTCTCTTTTAGTTTGGTGAAAAGTATTGGGTTGTGAGGAGAAAACTTGATTTTATGGAATTTCTGGTGATTTTCCTCATTCAATTGTTAAGAAGGGTTTAGGAATGGGTTGTTGTGCTAATCACCGACCCATATTTGTTATCTGGGAGTATTGGGAGGATTGGGACAAGAGGTGTTAAATTCCCTGCGTCTTTGTGTTCTTCGTCGCGTCCGGAAACCTTCAGAGCAGGTTAGTGTCCGGACGGTTTGTGGTGTCCGGGTGAGCCTGTTGTCCGGGTAGATTGTGGTGGAAGTTTCCGGTAGTTTAACCGGAAACCCTTGAGAATGTCCGGATAGTCTTGGTCGTCCGGATAGTCTTGGTCGTCCGGATAGTTTTGGTTGTCCGGATAAAGTTTCCGGAAAGTAGCTGTATGACACTGTAGTGCAGTCTGTTAGTCCGAGGGGTTAACCGTGTGAGTGTGTAGTTCAATCAAGTGACTTATCGCAGTAGTGTGTATCCTTATAGGTGCAGTTGAAGGGAGGATCCATCTAGTAAGAGGATTAAGCTGGACGACAGGTGAGTCTTTCTGAACCTAAATTTTATACAAGTGTGTGGTTGATGATTATTATCTAATTGTGAGTTTTCCAACTGCTCTTAATACAAAGTGAGGATTAAGTGTGTGGCATGGTTATTATGTAACTGTGTACTTTTCAATTACTTTTATTGCAAATGACGAGAAAGTGTGTGGTGTGGTCATTATCTAACGGTGTGATTTTCAAATGTTTCTATTTCAAAGTGACGGATTAATTGTGTGACAATATGTGTGATTCAAATGTGTGTGACCATGCTCTGGCTTTGGTGTGAAATGGGGGTGTGTCCCATGATATATATATATATATATATATATATATATATATATATATATATATATATATATATATGTGTGTGTGTGTGTGAATTTGTTTCATATATGGGCGGTGTGTGCCCGATTGCGTTGTCACGGTGTGTGTGACTTTAGCGAGTGTGCTGATTGCGCTGTCACGGTGTGTGTGACTATAGCGCGTGCCAGGAGCATGTGTCAATGTGTGTATATCAATTTTGTGTGCTTGTTATGATTTATACAAACTCTTTCATAACTGAGTTATAAACTGTGATTTTTGGTGTGAACTGGTGTGGAGGGAACTCACTAGACCTCATGGTCTAACCCTCGCTTTTCAAAACTAAAACCTTTTCAGGTAAGCAGATAGCCGAGAGCACGTTTAGAAGTTTTGGGCAAGTAGTGGGTCGGAGCTTGCGCTTAGAAGAAGTAGAAGAACTTCCTTTCATGCCTTATTAGATCTCTCAGCTGTATTTAGGGTTATTTCCGCGAACCCTGTGTTGTAAATCTAGATAGTGTGATCACGTTGTGCCATTTTTGACGTTTTAAATTTAAAGAGGTAGCTTTAACTCGTATGTTTAAATATTGGGTTGTTACATTTTCAGAGTCCTACGTTATATAGGAATATGTGTTTTCCTCAACTCTTCTATGTTTCTTTGTACCTACTTTTCATTTTATTTCTTTCTTTCTCTTCGTTTGTTTTGTTGTTGTTGCTTATTCTTACCTTTGTGCCACACTTTTTCATAATATATGGTCTTCAGAGAAAGAGGGTATAAAGGCATGTTTTTTTTACTTTTTCCTCTTAATTACCACTTATGTCTGATTCGATACGACATTTTAAGTTTAGACCGTTTTTTTGGAAGTACTTTCAGATGCACTTATCACTTAAATTCATCTGAATCAAAAAGAGGTAGCCTAATATCTAAACTTAGGTCTGATTCGCTTAGAGTTTCCAAGCCTCCATTGTATATCTCGACTCAAACATATGCATCTCCGCCATCGCCTACAAAGGTATGCCGATCTCTCTGAATTTGTGTTTTTCCTCCCTGAATCTGTCGTTTTTGTCCTTGAATATGTGCTTTTCGTCCCTGTTTTGTGGCTTGCATCTGTGTTTTCGTCCATACATATTCGTTCTCTATATTTCCATTCCTGATTGCATCTTCTTTCTCCAAATTTTCGTACCTCATTGCATCTTTTCTCTCCAGATTTTCATTCATGTTTGCATCTTAAAGTGAAACCAGATTTTCGTCCATGTTTGCATCATGTTTGAATATCTTTTTTGCATAAAAGAAAAAACTCATTTTAGTTTTATAAATTTCGAAGTCTAAACAGACCTAAAATAATATGAAGGACAAAAACAATAAGAAATTACAAACCCTGAGGACGAAAATCGAAATATTTCACAAAACACAACAATAGAAAATCATAGTTTACTCTTCTACCAACCTATAAGGGCTCATTGACCATTGAGCATTGAGCATAGAAACTCAATATTTTGGGAGATAATAGCTTCATTGAGTATAGAAACTCAAATTACTTTGGAAATTTTGTGGAATTACATATGATATGTTGAATGATCTTTTGATTAAATATTTGATAAAAATACTATTATAGTTGACATTTGATACAATATTTGATAAAAATACTATTATAGTTGACAGAAAAATAAATCATCATATTTAAAATTAAAATACTTTAACAATATATAACAATATTTTGATTATAATTATTACTTTCTTAAATAATTAGAAGTTCTCGAACACTTAACATCGTAATAAATGACTGTTACGAATTCAAACAGTACAACAATTCAAACACCATATTTAGCCATTGTTTGGGGGGAAAAAACTAGCTTATTTTTAGGGTACATGTTCGGATGACCATAAGCTAGTTTTTTAAAAAACTACTTGAAGTAGCTTATGAGTAGTTTTTTTGTAAATATTCCAATTATACCCTTATCAATATTAATTATTATTTATTAACTATTTTTTTTAATATGTCATTTTTAGTCATTTAAATGCTTATAAGCTACTTTTTGCCAAACGTATAGCTTATCATCTACCAGCTAGCTTATCAGTCATAAACTAGTTTATCAGCTAGTTTGCCAAACATAGCCATATTACTTACAACTGAATTTTGATTTGATATTAAATATCTGAAAATCATGTTTAAGATGCATATTTTTGACACTCTATTTTCTGACAAAAATATCATGATGTCATGTTAGTATAGTATTTGTTGCTATATTATATTTCTAAACAAAGTTTTTTGATAAGGAACAAAAAATAACACATCAATTCAATTGACATAAAAAATATTATTAAATCAATAAATGATGTATGCTTTATTACTCTTTATTTATTAATTATGTATAATATTGTTTATATAGTAGAGAAGCTTTTGGACCATTTCGTTCATCAAATACCGATTTCGCCGGCGGCCACTTTTCAAATACCAAATGTGCAATAAATATGCCATCTAATTTAATTGGGTGTTCTAATGTACAAAACGACAAAATAAAATCCTGATTTAAATCATATCAAGTTTAATTTTATATCAAAATCTAAAAAAGAAAAATATTATTGATATGCTATGAATTAGTAAAAATAGGTCATATCATAAGAGTGTGTGTTAGTGGTATCCAGATCTTTTTATCGGTCAGAGGTTCTAACTTATTAAAAGTATTTCTGAGTTTGTGATTTTGTTGTATATAAATATAATATACTTCAGAAAAAAAAACCTTGGTCGATCATCCATTACACCTATATCGAACTCAAGTTTAGCACAAAAAACAATGAAATATAAAAACCGAGAACAAACTTATGGTGAAAATAAATGGTCGGATGATACACAAAAGACATGTTTAATTGTAATTAATCAAGTTTGCATATAGAATCGCGAGATACTCACTAGCTTTATGTATAAAACTATGGAAAAATGATATTATTGTCAAAAGTGTTAACAATTCGAGCTTTTAATCTTTGTTTATCTCGAGCTCGAGTCATTGATCTCGAACACAAAATAAAGTTTGTTTAACTTAATGAAATTAGTTCCAAAACGGTGTTCAGCTTGACTCATTCAAAAGCTTGATAAACAAAATTCGGGTCAACTCAATCAGATCCGAGTCATTCAAACATTCACTTTTTGAGCCAAACATGTTCATATGTTTATTATATATTAAACAAATCAAGGGTTGGTTGTGGTGAGAAGTTGACGTTAAAGTGGGAGGCATGATGAGTGGTTATCAACCGTTGGATAAGAAATGGACGCACATTAAAATGAGATTTTAGATATAATGTATAACCCAATTTTGATCCCGTAAACGAGCTTATAAAGCTCGGTTTTAGATATAATGTATAACCCAATTTTGTTAAACAGAGATCGAGTTCGAACAATCGTCTGCTCAACTTAACACAACTCGTTAACAACCCAAGTATTTGTTGTATTTACAAAATTGCATATAGAACAAACTCAAAAATTTCTTGGGGATTTATTTTCTTTGTAATAGTTGAAAGGCCGTTTTATCATCTCAATGGTTGGGCCGTGATTGATAATTTTATTTTGTTGGGTCATGGTGTGTAGTTGATGGGCTTAATATATGGGCCTTTAATAGGCCCAAAATGACAATTATTTTCTGTTGGTCCAATTTTTTAACATCTGAATCCAATTACTTTAGTCCATTGTTTAATAAGTAATTGAAATGTGTAATTTAATTTAATAAATAATAACCAAATACCAATATTACTATTCAACAAATAATTAATCCCATCAAATTTCTTGTATTGTTAATGGGTAAATTTTGTTAATAGGTTTTTATGAAAAGGAAAGAGTATTTTTCTTTTTACATTGTTAAAATGCAAGGAATAACAATATATTTTTTTATTATAATATTGGTTTTTCATTTCTACATGTTATAATATTGTATTTTTTATTAAAATATTATATAGAGTAAATTACATATTTGGTCCCTGTGGTTTTCTGAAATTTTGGATTGGGTCCCTCTTAAGATTTAATTACGGCCATGGTCATCGTGGTTTATGTTTTGTTGCGAATTGAGTCCCTCACTAACTCCCTTTAGTTAACTGTCGTTAACCTTCTGTCACATGCCTCCCAAGTGAGGGGTATTTTTGTCCTTTTAAAAAACCCTTTTTTTAATTCCTTTTTTAACTAAAACCCTTTTCTGATTCACGTATTATGATTTTCCAACTGCTATACTAAACCTGCCGTATACAACCTGATGTATTGTTCTTCTTCCCAACGTGATTTCTTCATATTATGCCAATCGTTATCTTCTTCCCTTCATGAAATTCTTTCAAGTTCCCAGCGTGATCTTCTTTCAAGATTAATTTCTTCCAGCCGTGATCTTCTTCCAGCAGTGATCTTTCAGCCGTGGTCTTCTTCCAAGCTTCATCTTTTTTGTGTCGTGATCTTCTTCCAATGGTGCACACATCGTGGCTACTTCGAACCAACTTAACAGAGCAACATATTCTTGAACTTTATGGTAGGTTTATCTAAAAATCATGATTTCTTCATTGATTTTACTCTTGATTTTATTAGAATTAGTTTTATTGGTTTTGTTAAAATGGTTGGATGTTCTTTTTTCATTGCAACGATCTTTTTCATTATTGTTCATTGGTTGCATTCGAATGGAATAAGTTTGTGGCCCAAGTCTATGTTGTTGAGTTATTTTTTTCATTGGTTTTATTCGAATGATAGGTTTTCAGTTAAGTGAATGGAATAATGTTTGGTTTTTTTTCATTGGTTTGATGATCGGTTTCATTGCCTTTGTTCGCAGATGATTATCCGACACTGATTACATTGAAGATTTATCATGGAGGTGTTTTCACGACTTGTCCTGGTAGGGAGTACATGAATGGTGCACATCAGTTTGTTGATTTAGTTGACACTAAGGAGTTTTCGGTACAAGAGTTGAGAGCTATGATGAAAGAAATAGGTATTAAAGATGATGCATCTATCGTTTGTCATTTTAAAATTCCAACCAAAGACTTAGATTTTGGCCTACAAGCTTTAGGTAATGATCTTGACGTGTTGAACCTTTTAAAATATGCTCTCGAGTGCAAAATAATAGAGGTTTACACTGAAGTTAGTCCAGATCTAAATAGGGGGATGCTTCTTGAAAGTGTTGAAAAGAATCAAGATGTTGGAGGTTTTGAACTATATGATGACTTTAATCCACTTGATGATGACTTCAATTCATTTGATGAAACAATGGGACATCAAGAGGATGAGGTAAATGAAGAGAGTGATAGTGATGCATTTGTACTTGATGATCAGAATGTATTGGAGTTGGAAGATTTTGAAAGCAACACCGATGAATCTGATTTGGAGATCAAAAGGTTTAATTATTTGAAGAAGTTAAAAAAAGAAAAGTGGCCTAACATAGGACTTGAAAAGCGTGTCAACTTTTATGTTGGCCAGGCTTTTGGTAGTAAAGAAGGAATAAAAATGTTGATTGACCAACATGCCATCGAGACTAGGAGGGAAATAGTGGTGGTCAAGAACGATCTTCGTAGAATAAGGGTTGTATGTAAAGGGAAGATTCCAGAATTAAAAGAAGAAGAATTTGGGTCAAGCAAGGGTAAAGAGGTCAAGGCAAGTAAGACATGTTGCTCATGGGTTTTGCACATATCCCCAAGTAAATATGATGTTACAGAAAGAAAAATTCACAGATTTGCATCAATTTGAATTCCATCAGTTCCTGTTTTGGTACCAAATTTTTTTGGAGTTATAAGGGGTATGTTGTGTCTTGGTTATTGGTCCAAAAATTAACAGGTGTCTATTGCGGCTGCTGGTAACGTTTAAACCAATTTGAAAAAATTGCAGTGGTTTGCAACAATTTCAAACCCAAATAGATAAAACACAAACATACTGCATACGTTTAAACCTATATTAAACCAATTTACTTCACTTTTCTTGGTTGAAGAAAGTGTGTAAAAACATGTTCTATAACAACTGAACAAACTATGTATAAAAACTAGGAATTTCGATTAAAGAAATTGAGAATTTCCATTAAACAAACTGCAATTTCCATTACAGAATTTGCATAATTCCTAACGATTATCGTTAAACTAAATTAACCTATTAAACCAATTTAGGTAAACTAACAAACAATAAAAGACCAAGTTCATTCTTTCTTCATTGCTTTGCTTGAAAATGCTTGAAACTGCAAGTTTGTGCTTGAGAATGCTTGAAACTGCAAGTTCGTGCTTGAGAATGCTTGGAACTGCAAGTTCTTACTTGAAACAAGTGACAATCCATCCATTATCAGTTTACGAACATACCTGTAACAGAATTAAGCACATTGTGAATTAGGCTATACTAATTTGAAATTGCAATGTTATTGATGGGAAAGGGGTACGACCACTTCTTATTTAAAGCAAAGTTGAGGTATATTGGACATGTTAAATGCATGAAAATTGTTCATCATTCATTGATCTTTACCTGCGAAGCCTTGGTTACTTCTAACTGAAAGGAAGTTGGACTGCTTGCCATCCACCCCCCTAAGGGAAAAACAAAGGTGTTGCTGAAAATCACTATTGGAACCAACAATCTGAATATGTACTTCTTATCACCATTGCATTTCTATATTTTGGGAGCAATATTGGTATTGATTGAACTGAATGAAAGATCATTCCTTACATTCTTGATCATAAGTACCATGAAACAGATTTCATATAACAGCAAATTAACAAAAGCAACACATACCTCTTCATAAAAGGTCATGGTTGTCAAACGGTATCCTGCTAAGAGAAGATATTCCTTTACAACACAGTTCAAGTCTTGGCGCTCCTTTGCCTTTAAAGGACCCAAATCGGACCCTGCTTTGTTAAACACCATATCCATCTTTTTGCATCATTAACTACGATTCCATTTTCATAGCATAAGGATTAATACTTTGATTTGAATAAACAGATTGATTTCGAAATAAAACTAGCGATTGGACACGTGCATTTGAGCTAAACATCTATAGCGATAACTACAACATACATAACACCAGAAATTTGTGGACATGAATTCAATAACACAAATCAAGAAATGTAGCAGAAAAGTTATTTGTATGGAAACAACATCACTAGAGTAAATCAATAAGTACATCGATGCAAATTAATTACAAGGAGAAGGGAATCCTACTCGGTGATCTCCGATTCCTTCATTTTTCTGCGCAACCACCTAAAAATCCAGAAATCAATTATCAAGTTGTTGAAAATCGAGATCGAGGGTTAACTTACCAATACGAAATCGAACTTTTAGAGACGAAGAGGCTTCCGATCTTACCATTTTCAGAGTTTGGGAAGAGATGTGTTTGCACTAGATTTGGGGATTTATGGGTTAGGTCTATCAATTTCTAAAGAAACAGTAATCAAGAAAGATGAGTGAAATCAAAATCGATCAAACTGAAATCAACAAGAACCTGGTTATCGTTCTTCATCGCAAAGAACCTGGTTATCGCACTCGCCGTATATCACATAAGGGTTTTAACAAAAAAGGAATTAAAAACTAAGTTTTTAAATGACAAAAATACCCCTCACGTGGGGAGCATGTGAGGGGTTTAACGGACTCCAGTTAAACATGGTTAGCTTGAGGGACCTGATTCGCAACAAAATCGAAACCATGGTGATCTAATCTGTAATTAAATCCTTAGGGGGACCCAATCCAAAATTTCATAAAACCACAGGGACCAAATCCGTAATTTACTCTATTATTTACTTTCAAAAATCTATTAATTTTAACAATAAGTAATCATGAACCTTTCTCATTATCTAATTCGCTTATCTGGCACAATTAGATGGATGTGGTTGACAAGGTGTGTCAAGCATTTTTACAAGTGTATAATAAATTTAAAAAACAGGTAATTTCATTCTCGTTTTTCTTTGACATGTCATTTTCCTTTGAAACTAAGATAATAACACAAGATTTCCTTCTTGTAGAGTTTTGTACAGTCTTTTTTCCCGTTCCAGACACGAATTTGGATCCCATTTGTATCGTTTTTACAGTGTTTACCTTTAATTTCACGTTTATTGTATTTCTGAAGAAAAAAAAAATCAGAGTAAAAGAATCAAATTAGACGTCACATACAAAAAACAGTAAACTAACTGTAATAACCAGGAATTTTATTGAAAAGATTGAAGTGTTGTGGGAGAAATTTTAAAGTTTAAAGATTAGGGGTCAGATTGTAAATGTGGGAAGAGGGTATAAAACCCCCCATTATTGGCTCAAAACCCTAGATTAGGGGTGTACGCGGGTTGGGTTGGGCGGTTTTTGACAATTTTACAACCCAACCCAATTATGGCGGTTTGAAAATTTTCAACCCAACCCAACCCTTGCGGGTTGTGGCGGTTTGGGCGGGTTGATCGGTTTGGTAATATATATATATATAATTCACGATTAAAATACGACAAATAAAACAAAAAATATTCCCAACAAAGTAATTAGTTATTACAATCATCCAAATATATTAAATCCTTGAATCTTAAACATCAAAAGAGTAAATTGTAGCATCGAATATCATTCTTCAATCAAGTACAACCGTCTCCGAATCCATTGTTGCATTCTCCTTGAGTTTGTCTACAATTCAAAAATAAAAATTAAACAATTTATTAAGAATATATATAAGAAAGAAAAGAAGCGTTGTTAAATTTACCTTCTTCAAGAAAGTCATAAGATGCAATTTCATCCAAAAATTCACCTATTTGAATGCCCTCATTATTCCCTTTCAACCAACTTTGTGTGCATACAAGGGCCTCCACCATTTTTGGACTTAAAGAGCTTCTAAATGAGTCTAAAATACGACCGCTGGTACTAAAGGCGGATTCGGATGCTACCGTAGATATAGGTATAGCAAGAACATCTCTAGCTATCAAAGACAAAATGCTATACCTATTATCATTAACTTTCCACCAAAGTAATACATCAAATGATGGAGTCTTTGGATTGATAGATTCGTCAACCAAATATCTATCAACATCGTTCATGTTCGCCGGCACGTCCATTTGTTGATGTTGCAAAAATGATTCCAATAATTTTTTCCTATGAGATTCTTTTGGTTCATCCTTTGGTGGGGAATCTAGTTTGGTAACCTATACACATAGCAAAAAAAAACATAATTCAAAGCAAAAACTCAATAATTCAAAGCAAAACTCAATAATTCAAAATATGTAACATTCCAGACCAACCGTACCAAATATTGTCCGCTTTGTCCGCACACCTGGACTCACGGTTTTAAAACGCGTCTGATAGGGGAGGTATCAAGTCCTTCTTATAAGGCAACCTTAGTTCTCCTCCCCAACCAATGTGGGATCTTACAATCCACCCCCCTTGGGAGCCCAGCGTCCTCGCTGGCACACCAGTCCGGTTCCCGACTCTGATACCATCTGTAACATCCCAGACCAACCGTACCAAATATTGTCCGCTTTGTCCGCACACCTGGACTCACGGTTTTAAAACGCGTCTGATAGGGGAGGTATCAAGTCCTTCTTATAAGGCAACCTTAGTTCTCCTCCCCAACCAATGTGGGATCTTACAAAATAAAACTCGGATGCAAGATACGCCAAATACAATGAAGCAAAACTCAATAATTCTAAACAAAACTAAGTGCTGATTGCAAAACTCAATAATTCAAAACAAAACTCGGATGCCAGATACGCCAAATACAATTAAGCAAAACTCAATAATTCTAAACAAAACTAAGTGCTGATTGCAAAACTTAATAATTCAAAACAAAACTAAGAACTGACCTCCGATGGGAAGTCTGAAGTAGAAGTAGAGACTAGAGAGTCCGATGTGAAGAACTGACCTCCGACGACTTCACGACAGCGGCGGCGGAGTATGGAGTCATCGAGATTCGAGAGTCGAGACTGGAGGAGACTAGTTCACGTCTTCACGGCAGCGAAAAGGAAAGTGACCGAGAGTCTGAGTGAAAGGAGTAGCGTAGCCCTAGTTCTGTAGTTCACGTCTTCACTCTTCACGACACAAAATTGCACTGGGGTGGGGAGTTGGGACTTGGGAGTCCAAAACTACATAATTTGGGCCTGCATGTATTAGTTTGGTTTGGTTTTTGGGCTTTTCTTAGACTAACTATACTACAATACTACAATATACTAGTTTGTATATTTTGGGCCTGCATGTATTATACATATATATCTTTTATATATATATAAATATAATTTTATTAAAATTATAATATTAGCGGCGGGTTGGCGGGTTGGGTTGGGTTGTGTTTTCCTAACCCAATTTCAACCCTTATAATTAGAGGTTTGGCGGTTTGGCGGTCCGACGGGTTGGGTTTAATTGGGTTGAAAGCGGGTTGGGTTGGTCGGGTTTCGCGGGTTGGCGGATTTCTGTACACCCCTACCCTAGATGATTATTACTGTTTGCGGCTGAGAAAGAGAGAGCGGAGAAAAGAGAAAATTCTTCTGCATTCTGCAAGCTTGGAAGGGAAGGAAGGAGTTATTTGCATCATTATGCTAAAGGTAATCATCACTATCTCTTGGTAATTTTATCAATTTAAGTATCTCAGTGTTGAGCAAATTTGAGATGTCTGGTAAGTTATTCGACTCATAAGAGTACTGTCTCAGCTTAATAGTAGCTTAATAATCTTAATAAGAGAATCACTAGAGTTGGATTAACCACTTTATTGGAAGGAGGCTCAGCAGTCGATTGGAAATATATTAATCTATGACCCTATTAGTATTCAGTATCTCATCGCATCGACTATTCGAAGATCTGGAATTTATGGGGAACCAGAGTGTGAATTTGATGTGAATCCGGAATTGGGCCTTGTGCCTAGCGATCCGGAATTTGGTTTGTGTTAGAAAACCGGAATGGGCCGAGATGGGGTTCCGGTATCCGTGAACCGGAATTGGGCCGGGATACATCCGGTATTCATGATCCGGAAAGGGGAACGATCCGGAATGTGTAACTTCCAGTATTGGTCGTGGAGATCCGGTGTCTAGTTATGGACCCGGAATGTAGATTGGGCCACAGGAGGAACCGGAATCCATTGGAATTCAGAATTAGATTATTTATTGATGTGGGCCAAAGAACCGGAGTCACTTGAGATCTGGAAGTCACGTAGTGTAACGACCCGGACCAAAATGGAAGGAAGTTACGTTCTGGGTTAAAAGTTAATATTAAAGAAAGTTGAAGGGCTATTTGGTAAAGAAGAGAGGAGGTATTTAAAGGGCACAAAACCCTAGGTGAGTCATGCTATTACTGACGTTGGTTGTTGTTGACGGCTGGAAGATCAAAAGAAAGAAAGAGAAGGAAGGAATAGAAAACAAAGGAGGAAGGAAGAAAAGGAGACAAAGCAAGAAAGGAGAAAAGGATTTCGGATTTAGAGAGGGAAGAAGAGGTCCTTCATCATTCAATCAACCAGGTAAACCTCTTTTAATCTCGAATCTGTGGTTGGGTTATAGAATGTTTATCCTTTTGAGTTTTGGTTAAAAAGTAGAGTTTGAAGGTGGGAGGGAGAAATCGAGCCTCTTATTGTGTTATTGTTGCTAAGAACCCGTTAATTGCTAAGTTTATAGTTGTTGTTGCTATTGTTAATCTTTGGTTCGAGAGAATCGAGTTTAGCCTGTGGATTTCAGCCCAAAAACGGACCAGGTCGACGTCCGGACACCTTCTCGGGCGTCCAGATTCATTCGTGGCTAGGAGGTCTCCGGACGTGTGGTTTGTCCGGATAGGAAGTTGTCCGGGTAGGTGTTGAGTCCGGTAAAGTCTTGTATCCGGTAAGTTCGGTACCCGGAAAGGGGTATCGTCCGGAGAGTAGAAGTTACCCGGAAAAAGGGGTGTTGTCCGGATTAGTTGTCGTCCGGATTAGTGTGAGTGTCCGGATTCTTTGGGCGTCCGGAAAATCAGGGTTATCCGGAGAGTGTTATTATCCGGATACTTTTGCTGAGTAGTTGGTATTATGTCCTTTTATTCAGGAAAGTCGATTGGAAGTTTGGAACCGATTAGAAACGAGAAGTAAGAGCATCAGGTGAGTTTTCTAAACCAAAATGCGTGGCTTTTAAAGTGTTTTCAAATTATGTTTGAATGATGAGAATTTGCCATGCTTTATTTTTATGCTTTAATTGCATGAAAGACGTTTAAAGTTTTATGAGAATGTATGCATACATAGTGATAGACGTAAACTGGCCAAGACGGGAGAGTAGACCTGCCTGTGCTCGTGCGGGAGAGTAGACCCTTTATGCCAGGGGAAGTGGCCCCAATATAAGGCAGCATGAGACTGACTCGTTGTCACCCGAGGGTGACTTCAGGGTGTCAGATTACGAGGGGCGAACCTTACTCCGTGAATGATTTTATGAGATCAGTTTTATGAAAGATTTATGCTGAGAAGATAAATTGTTTAGATGCTTTGATAACTGTTAGGAGGGACTCACTAGACCTCATGGTCTAACCCTCGCATTTTCAAAATAAAACCTTTTCAGGTAAGCAGGTATCGAAAGGCTCTAGCAAGTGAGCAGGAGGTTAGCAAGAGGAAGATGAACAGTGTAGATACACTATAGAGCGATGTAGTTATTTCTCAGTTGTGTAGGTTGATTCCACCAACCTAAGTTATTCAGACAGATGTAATGAATTTTTTTGAACCCAGTTTTGTAATTGTTTAATATTAATGCTATGTATGCTTTATTTAGATTGGGTTGTTAAAGTTGGTATCAGAGCCGTAGTTTAAGGGATTTAGGTGACCGGACGGGCCTAAACTTAAACTTGGGAGTAGAAATCACAACTGAGAATCAGGAAATGCGTTAGGAGGGCACTAATGTAGATACATGAAATGCGTTAGGAGGACACTATTATAGAGATAGGACTAATAGGGTACTGAGGACTGTCATGTAAGGTAAGTTTGAAATTCCACCTGGCCAGTGTAATTGCGAACTTACAGGTACATGTATGTGCTTAACCTGCCTTATTATTCCGAAGTGGTAGTCAAAAGCTAGTGTTTATGTCGTGTGCCAAGACTTTAGGATGTCGGTAAGATCACTAAGAAGTAGATTGAGACTCATTGATGGGGAGATATCGTAGAAGAGCAGTTATGATGCGATGTATGTATACATCGTAGAGTTGGAAGTTGTTTGGAATGTATTGAGTCGTCTAGAGTTAGATCTTCGTGGGTTCGAAGAGAATGAGCGATTACTTGTGAGTAAGACTCCTGGTCCAGGAGAGTCCCAATTCTAGAAATTGTGGGGGAAATCAGTAGAGAATTAAAAGCGTGTAGTGGTAGAATGTGAGAAAATTGTTCAAGACGAGAATAGTATGGAATGGTCGAGTAAGTGGGTCGTGGAACACATGCTCAGAAAGTTGTTACAGACCGAGAGGGCGACATTTGGTCGAGGATAGAGTGCAAATGATAAGTTGCGTGAGTTAAACGGTTGACCTTGCTTGAGTGAGTAGCCTTCATTTACGTGTAGAGTTTCATGCATTGCGTTCTTGTGTGCGTTACATGAGTTTTCGTAAAAAAAAAGCAATTGCGTAAATAGCAATTTTGGTCAGGATTGAGTCAGCCGTGCAAGCGTATGTTTAAAGAAAAATGCAAATCCATTTACATCGCACAATAAAGTTCTGAGGTTTACGTTTCGCAAAATATTCCACCCTTTTCATGACGAGTTAAATATTTGCAAAAAGCCAAGGAAACGATTGAATGCAAAACTTTTATAACCAAAATAAGTATTGACATGTTGAAGTTACATAAATAAGTATGAAAACCGACTGGTTTACTTCGTGTCGGTAATTTCTTTCAGGATTGGGTCGTATGAAAAGATTTTCACTCAATATATATATTTCTGTCGTCACGACATATTTTGGTGGAGTAAGATTAAGTTTATGGATAGTTGCATGCGAACGATTCTCGAGATCGTTGTGCAGGGCATTGGATTTTATGAATGATGTGGGCATGTGTACCCAATATGCTTTCAAATGTTGTCCATTGGAAATGATAAAAGGTACGAAATGATTTATCTATTGCGTTGTCATGCATGAAGGCTATGAACTCACTAGGTCGTAGGATGTTGTATGTTAAGCTAAGGAAGAACTTCAAGCGTGGGGAAGTGTCGGACAAATCAGGAAAGAATGTTGTAGCCTTAATATTTGTGTTCATGAGGAAAGGTGAATAGCGGTAGAGTCGGAAGTGGATTATAGTGTCGGTTGTATGAGGGTTTGCACCCTTGTTCGGAAACTAGAAGTACGGTTGTCAAGGGACGATTGTGTCCGGAGGAAGGATTTGAAGCCTTCAAGGTGTTGGTTTTGCAACTCGTTATGGGTAGTGTAGTGAGGAAGAATGAAATGCCTATGGCATAGAAGTATGAGTTTCGAGGTGAGCTTGTAATGTTGATGTTACATGAGTAGGTTTTGAATAGAGGGAGACAGATCATGAAGCTGTTTATGATATGTTGGAAGAGTTAGGTTCCGTGAGGAACCCTTGTAAAAGACTAAGTTAAGAAAGTAGTTTCTGGTTGTCAATCGATGTAAAAGTCGACAGTTGTGTATGATGGCCGAGGCCGATGACCTGAACCAGAAGGGTGAAAGTTGATAGAACACCTTGTAGGGGTGCTAAGAGGATGAGAAGTTATGATTTTGATTAAGCGTTTTATTTATGAAGTATGGAGAGATCGTAGAATGACGAGGTTTGAACCCAAGAGAAGATAGTATGTAGATTTTATGGTCCAGTAAAGGACTGTGCCCAGCTTATGTAAGGGCTCGGATCGTGAAGAGCTAGCTAGAATGTTTGTGTTTGAGTTAATTGAGAACTCGTGAGTTATAGTTCGACAAGCCGGGAGAGGACTAAGTAGCGAGATAGACTCGGTTGTGTTTTCCTGAAGATGTGAAGGCAAGTATAAATGGTGTAAGAATGGCCATGGGAGATTTGGTCTGCAGTATGATGTGATGAGTGAGGAATGTACAGATAGGTAATGGCATTAATTTCCGAGTTAAATGTACCAGCTAGTATCATAGTGATGTGATGTTAGAAAGAAAGGAAGCTTCAGATAGAAGCCTTTTGGGGGTTTCGTACGAGATATACGATTTGTTAACCAAATTGTTGGAGCACGTAGGTGTAAGTTGACGTTGATTTGAATATGTTCGGAAGGAAATGTCGGAGCGGGAGTGAGTGATTACCCAAATAAGAAACCAAGTGTTTTTGACTGTGTGAGTCGATAAGTAAGTATGTGGTTGAAACCTTTGGAAATTTTAGAGAAGGCGATGGATGGGTTAGTCAAAGATGTGGGGTAGTAGATGCGAAATCTTTGAAGAATGTGAGTTGCTTCTTATGTATGGAGGAATGATTAGAGGATGTATTAGTGAGAGATCCAAAGATGTGCAATGACTTCGAGCACAGATGTCATTTCGAGATGACTTGTTTGAATACCTTAAGTTAGAACTTTGATGCCACCGTTTGGGTATGTTTAGAAACGAGTAAACGTTTCAGCAAGTGAAAAGGTTGGAAGAAAGAGGCAGGTAATGTTTGAGAGGTGATGCTTCACGTTATTGTGGGGAGGTGAAGATAGTACGTTGGGATAGAAGAGAAGGTTAGAAGTAGTAAGCTGGTCAGTAACACCAAGAGGTGGAGTAGCGTGAATAGCTTGTCGGTAAGTGTGTGAACTTCTAGAAAGAGTTTTGAGGAAGGGGATTTTTTGTACGTCTGGTGCAGGAAAGAAGCGGATAAGATAGTCGAATGATTCAAGTCGAGTTGGCGATATTGTGAGGAGCGGTCAAACGAACTGATCGTTCAGTGTAAGCTATTGAGAACAGTAGAGTGCGACCTAGGTTACTCTTCCAAGTTGAGCGAGGATAACCGAAGTTATGTTATGAGACTGGACGTTTGTGGCAGTCAGTAAGAAGTTGATGAGGCTTCGGGATAAGTTCAATTCGAACAGGTGAGCACTACAATAAAGAATTTTAGAGTTTCCCATTTTTGTGGCCACGATTAAATGTGAAATGATGATGTGGTGAGAACGTGCGAGTTAGTTGTCGAGCAGTAGCCGATGTGATTCGGGAAGGGAATACGGTCTGCTTAGGCGCATATCGGTTGGAAGAAGTGGACTAGAATTACAGGTAACTCGAGGAGAGAACTCTTAGGTGTGAGTTCATCAAGAGGTGCAAGGGTGGCCTTGTGCCAAGTGGTCAGAAGAGTGATGATTCCTGGTCTTAGAGTCTCGTTGTAGTGGCGGGGAATTTCCGCCAAGTTCCTTCTTTTAAGGAAGTAAAGAGGGTATGAGAGACCGTAAGTAGACATGTTGAATAACCGTGAGTTCCGACGTGGAGGCGGAAGCGAGCAAATGGAGGCGCGGGTGGCCTTGGATTCTTCTAGTGGTGTTTTAACGAGTATAGTATTCGGAGAGGTTGCAAGTAAATAATGCAAGATGACATGTTTTAGCAAAGTGGTGACTCGTCGAGGGCGGTTTTCTGAGTATGGGGTGCGGTTATGTTCCCCATCAGAACGGTTTGGGGGACTGAGCAGGATTGAGCTGGTTGGATTGAGGAACATAAGGCTTTTGAGCCTTGAAGTTTGAGAGATAGGTAAGATGGACTAAGTCTGTGGAGCCGTCGAAGTATGAAAGTTGAATAATTGGTGCGCGATCTTGAGGTACTCAGTGAGATTTTGAGAAGAAATCTTTAGTGTGTTACACGTCTCTTTCGTGGAAGAGCCGATGTGGGCAGTGAGATGATAGCGATCTTGCAAGAAATACAGGCGATAAGAAGTTGACTTTCGCCATTAGTGAACGAGTTAGAGGAGCGGTATACGTGTAAGACTGGCTAGGGAAGTGAATGGGTGTCCATCCGATATTTCATGTCTCGAATCTAAAGTAGTGTTTGTCAGAAGTCGATGTGGTTGATTCTTAGAGGGGACATCAGTATTGATGAGAGTTTGACTTACGTAGGAGGACCGATTGAAGTTGTGAGTAGTAAAGTACGAAAGTCGAGACACAAAGAAGTACGCTGAGTGAAGTTTCAGTGGAGGTATCTTAAGAGACGAGAGGCATCGTGGAAGTCGGATCAGTTATGCAGACCTGATACCCTCACCTTTTTGTAAACGGAATTCCGGGGACGGAATTCTTTTGAGGGGGAAGTGTTGTAACGACCCGGACCAAAATGGAAGGAAGTTACGTTTTGGGTTAAAAGTTAATATTAAAGAAAGTTGAAGGGCTATTTGGTAAAGAAGAGATGAGGTATTTAAAGGGCACAAAACCCTAGGTGAGCCATACTATTACTGATGTTGGTTGTTGTTGACGGCTGGAAGATCAAAAGAAAGAAAGAGAAGGAAGGAATAGAAAACAAAGGAGGAAGGAAGAAAAGGAGACAAAGCAAGAAAGGAGAAAAGGATTTCGGATTTGGAGAGGGAAGAAGAGGTCCTTCGTCATTCAATCAACCAGGTAAACCTCCTTTAATCTCGAATCTGTGGTTAGGTTATAGAATGTTTATCCTTTTGAGTTTTGGTTAAAAAGTAGAGTTTGAAGGTGGGAGGGAGAAATCGAGCCTCTTATTGTGTTATTGTTGCTAAGAACCCGTTAATTGCTAAGTTTATAGTTGTTGTTGCTATTGTTAATCTTTGGTTCGAGAGAATCGAGTTTAGCCTGTGGATTTCAGCCCAAAAACGGACCAGGTCGACGTCCGGACACCTTCTCGGGCGTCCGGATTCATTCGTGGCTAGGAGGTCTCCGGACGTGTGGTTTGTCCGGATAGGAAGTTGTCCGGGTAGGTGTTGAGTCCGGTAAAGTCTTGTATCCGGTAAGTTCGGTACCCGGAAAGGGGTATCGTCCGGAGAGTAGAAGTTATCCGGAAAAAGGGGTGTTGTCCGGATTAGTTGTCGTCCGGATTAGTGTGAGTGTCCGGATTCTTTGGGCGTCCGGAAAACCAGGGTTGTCCGGAGAGTGTTATTATCCGGATACTTTTGCTGAGTAGTTGGTATTATGTCCTTTTATTCAGGAAAGTCGATTGGAAGTTTGGAACCGATTAGAAACGAGAAGTAAGAGCATCAGGTGAGTTTTCTAAACCAAAATGCGTGGCTTTTAAAGTGTTTTCAAATTATGTTTGAATGATGAGAATTTGCCATGCTTTATTTTTATGCTTTAATTGCATGAAAGACGTTTAAAGTTTTATGAGAATGTATGCATACATAGTGATAGACGTAAACTGGCCAAGACGGGAGAGTAGACCCGCCAGTGCTCGTGCGGGAGAGTAGACCTTTTATGCCAGGGGAAGTGGCCCCAATATAAGGCAGCATGAGACTGACTCGTTGTCACCTGAGGGTGACTTCAGGGTGTCAGATTACGAGGGGCGAACCTTACTCCGTGAATGATTTTATGAGATCAGTTTTATGAAAGATTTATGCTGAGAAGATAAATTGTTTAGATGCTTTGATAACTGTTAGGAGGGACTCACTAGATCTCATGGTCTAACCCTCGCATTTTCAAAATAAAACCTTTTCAGGTAAGCAGGTATCGAAAGGCTCTAGCAAGTGAGCAGGAGGTTAGCAAGAGGAAGATGAATAGTGTAGATACACTATAGAGCGATGTAGTTATTTCTCAGTTGTGTAGGTTGATTCCACCAACCTAAGTTATTCAGACAGATGTAATGAATTTTTTTGAACCCAGTTTTGTAATTGTTTAATATTAATGCTATGTATGCTTTATTTAGATTGGGTTGTTAAACGTAGTTTGGGCTGCATGTAATTGTGTGGACTGAATTAAATTCAAGGACCGGTGTTGTTTATGTTGGCCTTCAAAGTAGGAACCGGAGTTGGTATGTAATTTAATAATCCGGTAAAGTGGACTGTTGGGAACTGAAGATATGCTAAGTGTGGTTAGTACTGCCAAGACAATTTTACTACTGCCAGTTCTTCATTAATACTGCTTATGTGAAGTTACTACTGCTAGACACAGTTACTACTGCAAGTCAAGGTTACTACTGCTAGACAAGGTTACTACTGCTAGACACAGTTACTACTGCTAGACAAGGTTACTACTGCTAGACAAGGTTACTACTGCTAGACACAGTTACTACTGCAAGTCAAGGTTACTACTGCTAGACAAGGTTACTACTGCTAGACACAGTTACTACTGCTAGACAAGGTTACTACTGCTAGACAAGGTTACTACTGCTAGACAAAGTTACTACTGCAAGTCAAGGTTAGTACTGCTGGTGCATAATTGAATATTGTTAGTACTGCTCATGAAGAATGAAGGTTAATACTGCTGACTTGATAAGTTTGGTATGCGATACTTTTGGAGACAAAGAAGGAATTGATCAAGATATGTTTAACGAAGATTTAGAAGATCAATTTACTTTTTGATAGTTATCTTGTAATTATTCTTGTATAAATAGTATTGATAGATAGCTATTAGAATACAGATGATAGACGAGTTAATATACGTGTGAAATAGAATTTGATATCGTTTTCAGAGAGATTTAACCTCAAGGTGTAAGAACCCTATTTCTAGAGACGTAGAAGTCGTCTTGTTGAGCCTGTTCAACAAGATTGAGGTTTGGTTGTAATCTTGTGAGTTGATTTAGTGAATACAAAACATTGTGAATTTTCTGTTACATTGTTCTTGATTGTGAGAATTAAAGTTCTTTTCCGCAGATTCTTTAATTCTGAATTCTAAGTGTTTATTGTCTTGTTAAGATTCGATCCTGACAAGTGGTATCAGAGCTAGTGTCTCTTAGAATTCTACAGTCATTATGGAAAATTCTTTTGAATCAAACAGTACTCTTGTATCTAAGGTTCCCATGCTCAGACCCAATGAATTTGACATGTGGAAAATTAGAATCAAGCAGTACATTCTGCTTACTGATTATTCCATCTGGGATATCATTGAGAATGGTCCATGTGCTGAAGGAAGAGTAGGAGCAGATGGCAAAAGACCCCCACCAAAGACAGATGCAGAAAGAAAGGTCAGACAGACAGAGATGAAAGCCTTAAGCACTCTGCTTTTGGCTATTCCCAATGAATATCAGCATCAATTCCATCACTGTTCTGATGCTCAAATCTTATGGAATGCCTTGGAGAAGAGATTCACTGGAACAAAGAGCACAAAGAGAAATCAGAAGGCAATTCTCAAGCAACAGTATGAAAACTTTACTTCTACCAAGAATGAGTCTATGACTCAAACTTTTGATAGATTCAATAAGTTGATTGGAGAGTTGGCTACTGTTGGTGTTCATATGGAGCCTGATGATGTGAATAGGAAGTTTCTAAGATCCCTAGGTGAGGAATGGACCATGTACACTGTGTCCTTCAGACAGAATGACCAACTGGAAGATAAGGAACTTGATGATCTGTACAATGATCTTAGAGTCTTTGAATCAGAGGTTGAAGCCAAAAGGAAGCCCTCTGGATATGTTCATAATGCTGCACTTCTTTTAGCATCACCTGATTCTACTGCTAACCATGAATCAGTTAGTATTGCTGGTTCAGTTAGTGCTGCTGGTTCAATCAATCAGGAAAAATCAAAAGATTCAGTACTAGAAGCTTTCTTTTCTAGTCATGTAAATTCCTCTTTGATTAATGATGATTTAGAACAGGTTAATGCTGATGACCTTGAAGAGATGGACATCAAATGGCAGATGGCTATGCTGTCTATGAGGGTGAAGAGATTCATTAAGAGGACAGGGAGAAACAATTTTTCCCAAAGAAGAGAGGATGGTGCTGGATTTGACAAATCCAAAGTTGAATGCTACAAGTGTCACAAGATGGGACACTTTGCCAGGGAATGCAGAGGAGGAACATCTCACAACAGCCATCAACAAACTCAGGCTGGAAGTTCCAATCAAAACAGAAACTCCATTCAAGCTCTTGTTTCTCAACAAGGAATGGGATTTGACTGGAGTGACCAAGCAGAAGAAGCCATCCAAAATCAAGCTCTTATGGCTGAAGTTTCAGATCTTCCCACTGAGGTAAAATCTAATCTCTGTACTCAAGCTTGTATAGACACTGTTAAAAGGTATAGAGATCACAATCAGGGTATGTGTGATGATCTTAAAAGGTTAGAAAAGGATAGAAGAGACTATGTGTTGATTGTTGAGAGGTTTGAAGAACAGATTAGGGCCTTTCAAGCCAATGAACTTCAACATTCATATGATACTAACTACTGGAAGTGGGAAAAAGGTGATCTTGAGTTCCAATTAAAAGAGTCTAGGGAAGAGTGTGGGAAATTAACAGAAGAACTTAAGAAAGTTAAAGCTGATGTTGAAAAGTTTTCAAAGGCATCTAAAGCCATGGACACAATAATAAATGCTCAAGTCCATGGTAAGGTGAAAACAGGCCTAGGGTATAATGGCACACCTCCACCCTATAACAACAACTACATCCCTCCTAAGTCAGACCTATTAGAAACCAAGGATAGGAAGGACTTACCTAAAGGAGCCATTGAAGTAGATCCATTAGATAAAGTAGTTGTTGAGGATGAGACTGACAAAGTAGAATCTGATGAGGAATGTGAAAGTCCATGTGTTAAGAACAATGAGATCAAAAGGACTGAAAAGGAAAAGGGAGTTCATTACACACAGACCACAGTTGTGAACTCTAATACTTGTGAACAGTGTTCTTGCAGGAAATCTAAAGAGAACAAGCCCCAAAAACATGATAATCAGAGGGAAAATCAAAGGAACTGGAATAACCAGTGGGCACTAAGGCAAGGAGTTGATCTGAAAAAGATTAACAGACCAAAACCTTGCTTTATTTGTGGCAAATTGAACCATCTTGCCAAATACTGTTACTTTAATCCTATTAACCAAAAGAGAAGTTTACAAAGAAGTTTTCAAAAATCCTCTGGTTATAGGAAGCCTGCAAAGAAAAATGTGGCCAAGAAACAAGATAAACCCAAAAGCCACATAAAGAAAACGACTGAAAAGGAATGTGGTACTATGTGGGTTCCAAAAGGCACTAAAAACAATACTGCTGCTAGCAGTGTTAGTACTGCTTCAAAAGTTGGTGCTGCTAGCAGTGTTAATACTGCTAGTAATCATTCCAAAGTTAGTGCTGCTAGCAATGTTAGTGCTTCTAACACTTTTAGTGCTTCTTCTTCAGATAGTACTGCTGCTAGCAGTGTTAACTCTGTTAATACTGCTTCTAGCAGTGTTAACTCTGTTAATACTGCTACCTCTGTTAGTACTGTTGATACTGCTGCTAACAATATTGCTGCTCCCAGTATTAGTACTGCTAGCACTGTTAGTACTTCTGAGGTTAATACTGCTTCTAGTGCTGCTACACCAATAATTTTGACAAAGTACTCCAGTACTGCAGTACCTAAATTTGAAAATCTCATCAAAACCCAGTGTAAGTACTTTGATGAGCAAGGGAAACCCAAGACCACTTCGGCTTGGGTTCCCAATAAAACTAACTGATTTATCTTGATGTGCAGAGCAACCAACAGCTCAAGGGGAAGAGAATTTGGCATGTTGATAGTGGTTGCTCCAGGCACATGACAGGTAACATGGCCTGCCTCCAAAATTTCAAAAAGATTGATGGAGGACATGTTGCTTTTGGGGATAATCCTGCTGGTGGAAAGATAAGTGGTAAGGGTGATGTTTCAAAGGGTAAGATGACCTTTGAAGATGTGTACTATGTTGAACAATTGAGATACAACCTGTTAAGTGTATCACAGGTTTGTGACAAGAAGCATAGCATATTGTTTACTGATTCTGAATGTATTATCCTTGCTCCTGGATACAAAGTGGTTGATGAAAACATGATACTTCTGAGAACTCCTAGGAAGGATAATGTTTATTGTTTAGATTTGGAAAGTGTATCATCTGATTCATCCCTAAATTGTTTAGTTTCAAAAGCTTCTTTGGATGAATCATCACTTTGGCACAGAAGGATGTGTCACATGAACTTTAAAACAATGAATAAACTTGTTAAGAATAACCTTGTAAGGGGTTTGCCATCCAAAGTCTATTCATGTGATGATCATTGTGTTGCTTGTCTCAAAGGCAAACAACACAAAACTTCTCATAAGTCCAAAGAGATAAACACTATCTCAAATCCTCTTCAACTGTTACATATGGATCTGTTTGGTCCTACTAATGTGATGAGTATTGGCAAGAAATCATACTGCTTAGTTATTGTTGATGATTACTCTAGATTTACTTGGGTATATTTTCTGAGAACTAAAGATGAGACAAGTGGACTGATCAAATCTTTTATTCTCAAAATTGAAAACCAATCAAATCAAAGAGTGAAAGTCATTAGATCAGATAATGGAACTGAGTTTAAAAATTTTGATCTAAACACCTTTTGTGAAGAAAAAGGAATTGAGAGACAATACAGTGCTCCTAGGACTCCACAACAAAATGGTGTTGCTGAGAGAAGGAATAGGACACTAATTGAGGCTGCTAGATCTCTGTTAGCTGATTCAAAGTTACCAATTACTTTTTGGGCAGAAGCAGTTAATACTGCCTGCTATGTTCAAAACAGAGTTTTAGTGGTAAAGCCTAAAAACAAGACACCTTATGAGCTTTTCAATAAAAAGAAACCATATATTGGATTTTTCAAACCATTTGGATGTCCTTGTACCATTCTCAATACCAAATCTCACTTAGGTAAGTTTGATAGCAAAGCAGATGATGGTTTTCTTGTTGGGTATTCATCTCAGAGTAAGGCCTACAGAGTTTTTAATACCTCTTCTAGAATAATTGAAGAGAGTGACAATGTCAAATGCAATGAGAACACACCAAATCCTATTGGTTCAGGTCCTAATTGGCTATTTGACATTGATTCACTCACTAATTCTTTGGGTTTCAGTAGTGATGTATATGCAGGACAAAGGGATACACCATCATCAGAACACAGAATTCAATCTGTGATATTTCCCCTCCCTTCCATTGATCCTGTTGAATTCTGTGAACTACAAGAAGAGGCTGAACCCATTCAGAATGAAGAAGAGAGAAGAGTAGAGGAAGAACAGCCTTCAAGCTCAAATTCCAGAGAGTCTGAAGTGACTGAAGAAGCAGCAGTAGATCCAGACTTAAATGAGTCAAATCTGGATGTGAACATACAAGAGGAACCTGGTCATCCCACAAGAACTCAGAAAAACCATCCTCCTGAGTTGGTAATTGGAGACATAGCTTCTCCCATGATGACCAGAAAGCAAAGCAGACTTCAAGAAATTCAAGATCAACAGAATACAGTTAATACTGTTCTATCTTGCTTTTTATCCCAGATTGAACCCAAAAAGGCTTATGATGCTATGAAAGATCCAAGCTGGATAGAGGCAATGCAAGAGGAGCTGCTACAGTTCAAATTACAGGATGTTTGGGACTTGGTAGACCTTCCAAAAGGTCATAGAGCAATTGGCACCAAGTGGATTTTCAGGAACAAGAAGGATGACAGAGGGATTGTGATCAGAAACAAAGCAACACTGGTTGCACAAGGGTACACTCAGGAAGAAGGAATAGATTATGAGGAAGTCTTTGCTCCTGTGGCAAGGATTGAGGCAATCAGGCTATTTCTAGCCTATGCCTCATACATGAAGTTCAAAGTGTACCAAATGGATGTCAAAAGTGCTTTTCTGTATGGATGTATTGAGGAAGAAGTATATGTCTGTCAACCCCCTGGATTTGAGAATCCATTGCACCCTGACAGAGTATACAAGCTGAAGAAGGCTCTTTATGGTTTGCATCAAGCCCCAAGAGCATGGTATGACACTCTGTCTACCTATCTCTTGAAAAATGACTTTGAAAGAGGAGTAATTGACAAGACCCTGTTTATCAAGAGGAGAAAGAGAGGTACATTACTTGTTCAGATCTATGTGGATGACATAATCTTTGGATCCACCAATGATCAAATGTGTAAAGAGTTTGAAGAATTGATGCACAAAAGCTTCAAGATGAGTTCCATGGGAGAACTTACATTCTTTCTTGGGCTTCAGGTAAAACAGAGGAAAGATGGGATTTTTATTAGCCAATCCAAGTATGTGAAAGACATCCTGGACAAGTTTGGTTTAACAGACTCAAAACCAGCAAGCACACCAATGGAAACACATAAACAGATCACTGCAGATCTTGAGGGGGAGGATGTGGATGTCCATCATTATAGATCAATGATTGGTTCACTCATGTATCTCACAGCCTCTAGACCTGACATTATGTTTCCAGTATGTGTATGTGCCAGATTTCAGGTTTCTCCTAAGCAATCACACCTTCATGCAGTCAAGAGAATATTCAGATACTTAAAAGGGCAACCTAGATTAGGTCTCTGGTATCCTTATGAATCCTCTTTTGACTTGCTTGCATATTCAGATAGTGATTTGGGTGGAGCCAACATGGATAGGAAGTCTACTTCAGGTGGATGTCAGTTTTTGGGTACAAGACTTGTATCTTGGCAGTGTAAGAAACAAACCCCAGTGTCCTTATCTACCACAGAGGCTGAGTACATAGCTGCTGCAAGCTGCTGCTCTCAGGTTCTATGGATTCAGAATCAGATGTTGGACTATGGGGTAACATTTCTTCACACTCCAATCTTCATTGATAACAACAGTGCTATTAGCATTGTTAATAATCCAGTCAAACACTCAAAAACAAAGCATATAGAGATAAGGTATCACTTTATAAGAGATTGCAATGAAAAGAAATTAATTCAGGTTGCTAAAGCTCATACAAATGACCAGTTTGCTGATCTATTCACAAAAGCTTTTGATGTGGGTAGATTCACCTTTTTGGTAACAAGTGTGGGCATGATCAACCTAGAATAAATTCATGACTTTCTGTTTTTATTCCTGTATTTCTTCATATATTTGGTGCTACTAACTCTCTTTCTCAGGATCCTCTGTTTCCCTCAGATTACCAAGTGCAGAAAAATGTAAGTGTAGTTACTACTGCCTGTGCAGAGTTACTACTGCCAGTGCAGAGTTACTACTGCCAGTGCAGAGTTACTACTGCTAATGCAGAGTTACTACTGCTAGTGCAGAGTTACTACTGCCTGTGCAGAGTTACTACTGCCAGTGCAGAGTTACTACTGCTAGTGCAGAATTACTACTGCCTTGCAGTTAATACTGCTCAGTAGTTAATACTGCTTTGCAGTTAATACTGCTTGTGTAGTTAATACTGCTCAGTCGTTAATACTGCTTTGCAGTTAATACTGCTCAATAGTTAATACTGCTAGTGCACAGTTAATACTGCTTGTGTAGTTAATACTGCTTTGCAGTTAATACTGCTTGTGTAGTTAATACTGCTCAGTCGTTAATACTGCTTTGCAGTTAATACTGCTCAGTAGTTAATACTGCTAGTGCACAGTTAATACTGCTTAAGTAGTTAATACTGCTCAGTCGTTAATACTGCTTGTGTAGTTAATACTGCCTCGCAGTTAATACTGCTTATGTCGTTAATACTGCTTTTGAAAATCTAGGGCAAATACTGCTATAAATACCCCTGTTTGCCCGCCAAAGTTAATAACGACTCTTCGCATTAACGTCTTCTTCTCTCTCTCGCTCTAACCCCTTCTCCCCAGAATCTTTGTGTTTTTCTTTCAAGAATCCTCAGGAATCATGGAGTTTGTTGATGAGCACAATGAAATAGCCATGCTTCAGAAGCCGAAACAAGCTGCGGGATTCCACGATATCGTCGATTTTCTTAAATCCTCGCACATCTCCTATGCCCTAACGGTGAGCCCAACCATCTATATCGAACATCAGACGCAATTTTGGGAGAATGCCACTGTTAGTTTCGAAGAAGGGCAGAAAACCATTCGAACAAGGGTTTGTGATAAACCCTTGAAAGTCACAGAGGAGGTTATTCGCATCTCTCTTCACTTGGATGATGCCTCAGGTATAACCTCTCTATCTTCTGATGACCTATATTCGACTTTACAAAGAATGGGGTATGAAGGTCCCAGTGGTGTTTTTAAATTCTACAAGTCAAAAATTTTCAACCAATGGAGATTTCTTGTTCATACCCTGATGCACTGTATTTCCAAGAAAACTACTGGATGGAGTGAGTTCAGCAGTCCCATTGCATATGCCTTGGTCTGCTTATCCACTGCCAGAAAGTACAATTTTTCAGCTATGATCTTTAATGATCTTGTATCAAACCTGGAATCCAAAAAGCGGTTTTATATGTATCCAAGGTTTGTTCAAGAAGTGATAACTAAGGAATTGACGGAATTACCTCAGTTTGATGAGGTATATGTACCAAAATCCCCTAAAGGGAAGGTTTTTTCAAATATGAAAAGACTTCCTAGGGACTCGGAAGGAGTGGACACACCATTGTTCTCTACAATGATGGTTGTGTCCCACACAATTGAAGGTATGGCATCAGGGTCAAGGCCCTCATTAGACACACCCACTGATGACCAATCCCAACCTTCCATCTCAAAAGACATCCCTCAGTCCATTCTTGAACGACCCACTCCCACAATAACCAAAAGGTTTGAAAGAAGAAAGGTACACAAGGTTCCTTCCCTTGATGTATCTCCTAAGAGCCCGAAGCCTTTAAGCCCTCTGTTGGAGCATTCTCCAATGGAGAATATCGATAGGGTAACCACAGGGGTGTCTCCCAACCCCAAGAAGGTGCTCACTAAGGAGAAGGTTGAGCATGTGAGTCGCAAGGCTGCCACTACTTCTGCTAACAAAGAGAAGGCCAGTGGTAAAATAGCTAAGACCTTCCTCACGGCAACTCAGGGTGAGAAATCATCCAGAGGTCCCAGGTGCCAAGAACCCATGGGGGCAGGTAGTGCTTTTGCTAGGCAAAAGACACCTGCTAAAACTTCCAATGATCCTGTAATGGAGGTAAACACTTCTAAACCGGGTGAGGATAGATACACTTATGAGGAATTGATGGATACTATTGCCAATATAAACCTTGATGTCCTAAATCAGAAGCAGGAAATTGAGGAACTTAAAAAGGTTGTGCTGCATCAAAACTCCAAGATAGAGAAGAACAAAAAGTTAATCACCAAGATGCTTCACAGTAGAAAGCGAGCTCAGTTTGTTCTAAGAAGGAGAGGATCAACCTCTGATGCTTCCAAAAAGGGGGAGACAGAATCTGACCTCAACATGGAGGATGCAAAGATCGAGGGGGAGTATGAGCAAGTGAATGAATTTGCTGAGGAAAGTACAAAGGAAGCTGAAAATGTTCAAGCAACAGAAACCACAGCAGTAGAAACGACAGCAGCAGAAACTACAACAGCAGCAGAAACCACAGCAGCAGAAACTGTTAATGCTGCTGAGTTTGAACAAGCAGCAGAAACAGTTAATGTTGTTGAAGGCCAAAAAGAAGAAACAGCAGAAACCTTTGCAGAGGCAGTAGAAACAGAAAAAGCAGCAGAAACTGAGAAGGAAGCAGTAACTACATCTCAAGCTGAAATTGATGAAGAAGTATACTGGATTGTGAAGAACAGTGTTGAAGCAGCAGCATTACATGTTCTAAGAGAAGCAGTAACAGCCATAGCAGCAGAAATGGTTATTGCTGCTGAAAAACTCAAAACAGCTGAACCAACTCCTGAAGCTGTTAAAACTTTTAACAGAACCAAGATGATGGCAAAGAAAAGACCAAGAACCAAGCCCATAACTTCAAAGAAGAAAAATGAAAAGAAGCCAAGGGTGGAACCAACTGCAGAAGAGGCCCAGGAGGAAACAGTGAAAGAAAAATCTGATCCAAAAGTTGCTGAAGAAGAAGTGGCAACTCCATCAGGGCAATCAAGCAATGTACAATCACAAACTGATGCCCAATGTGATTTGTATATTACTGTTGTTGACTCTAACCCAATTAAGGCTGAACCAATATCGTCTAAGGCTCCTGAATCATCTTTTGGGACACTTTGAATGATGGTAGAAAGGAGTTCATTAGGATAAAAAGAGCAGATGGAAAATTTGAAGTCTTTTCAACTTGGGGAAAAATTGTCAGAACTTGCTCAAGATCAGACTTAGAAGAGATGTTCAAAGTTGGGATGAGGCTATATGAAAACATGCTGACTGAGCAAGGGATGTCAATCTCTAAAATGGTACTTGAATTCTTGTGCCAAATGTTCAAACCTGAAGCAGTTCAGTATAGGATAAACACACAGTTTCAAACCATTACCAACTGGATGCTCTATGAAAACTGTGGAGTATATTTCATCTCCCTTGACTCTGCGACTCATGAATACTATCTGGTGGATGAAATATACAAACACAGCATGAAGAAGCTGAAAGGAATGCTACATGCTAAGTTGACCTGCAACAAGGATTCAGCAATGGGTAGATTCTTGGTAAAAAGGATTCTCAATCAAAGTCTGGGATTGAATCCTAATCTAGGCATGTATGATTAGGTTTTGGAAGCATCATCTGAAGAACTTGACTTCTTTTCCTAAAAGTCAAGTTAGGGGGAGATTGTTGGGAACTGAAGATATGCTAAGTGTGGTTAGTACTGCCAAGAGAATTTTACTACTGCCAGTTCTTCATTAATACTGCTTATGTGAAGTTACTACTGCTAGACACAGTTACTACTGCAAGTCAAGGTTACTACTGCTAGACAAGGTTACTACTGCTAGACACAGTTACTACTGCTAGACAAGGTTACTACTGCTAGACAAGGTTACTACTGCTAGACACAGTTACTACTGCAAGTCAAGGTTACTACTGCTAGACAAGGTTACTACTGCTAGACACAGTTACTACTGCTAGACAAGGTTACTACTGCTAGACAAGGTTACTACTGCTAGACAAAGTTACTACTGCAAGTCAAGGTTAGTACTGCTGGTGCATAATTGAATATTGTTAGTACTGCTCATGAAGAATGAAGGTTAATACTGCTGACTTGATAAGTTTGGTATGCGATACTTTTGGAGACAAAGAAGGAATTGATCAAGATATGTTTAACGAAGATTTAGAAGATCAATTTACTTTTTGATAGTTATCTTGTAATTATTCTTGTATAAATAGTATTGATAGATAGCTATTAGAATACAGATGATAGACGAGTTAATATACGTGTGAAATAGAATTTGATATCGTTTTCAGAGAGATTTAACCTCAAGGTGTAAGAACCCTATTTCTAGAGAAGTAGAAGTCGTCTTGTTGAGCCTGTTCAACAAGATTGAGGTTTGGTTGTAATCTTGTGAGTTGATTTAGTGAATACACAACATTGTGAATTTTCTGTTACATTGTTCTTGATTGTGAGAATTAAAGTTCTTTTCCGCAGATTCTTTAATTCTGAATTCTAAGTGTTTATTGTCTTGTTAAGATTCGATCCTGACAAGTGGTATCAGAGCTAGTGTCTCTTAGAATTCTACAGTCATTATGGAAAATTCTTTTGAATCAAACAGTACTCTTGTATCTAAGGTTCCCATGCTCAGACCCAATGAATTTGACATGTGGAAAATTAGAATCAAGCAGTACATTCTGCTTACTGATTATTCCATCTGGGATATCATTGAGAATGGTCCATGTGCTGAAGGAAGAGTAGGAGCAGATGGCAAAAGACCCCCACCAAAGACAGATGCAGAAAGAAAGGTCAGACAGACAGAGATGAAAGCCTTAAGCACTCTGCTTTTGGCTATTCCCAATGAATATCAGCATCAATTCCATCACTGTTCTGATGCTCAAATCTTATGGAATGCCTTGGAGAAGAGATTCACTGGAACAAAGAGCACAAAGAGAAATCAGAAGGCAATTCTCAAGCAACAGTATGAAAACTTTACTTCTACCAAGAATGAGTCTATGACTCAAACTTTTGATAGATTCAATAAGTTGATTGGAGAGTTGGCTACTGTTGGTGTTCATATGGAGCCTGATGATGTGAATAGGAAGTTTCTAAGATCCCTAGGTGAGGAATGGACCATGTACACTGTGTCCTTCAGACAGAATGACCAACTGGAAGATAAGGAACTTGATGATCTGTACAATGATCTTAGAGTCTTTGAATCAGAGGTTGAAGCCAAAAGGAAGCCCTCTGGATATGTTCATAATGCTGCACTTCTTTCAGCATCACCTGATTCTACTGCTAACCATGAATCAGTTAGTATTGCTGGTTCAGTTAGTGCTGCTGGTTCAATCAATCAGGAAAAATCAAAAGATTCAGTACTAGAAGCTTTCTTTTCTAGTCATGTAAATTCCTCTTTGATTAATGATGATTTAGAACAGGTTAATGCTGATGACCTTGAAGAGATGGACATCAAATGGCAGATGGCTATGCTGTCTATGAGGGTGAAGAGATTCATTAAGAGGACAGGGAGAAACAATTTTTCCCAAAGAAGAGAGGATGGTGCTGGATTTGACAAATCCAAAGTTGAATGCTACAAGTGTCACAAGATGGGACACTTTGCCAGGGAATGCAGAGGAGGAACATCTCACAACAGCCATCAACAAACTCAGGCTGGAAGTTCCAATCAAAGCAGAAACTCCATTCAAGCTCTTGTTTCTCAACAAGGAATGGGATTTGACTGGAGTGACCAAGCAGAAGAAGCCATCCAAAATCAAGCTCTTATGGCTGAAGTTTCAGATCTTCCCACTGAGGTAAAATCTAATCTCTGTACTCAAGCTTGTATAGACACTGTTAAAAGGTATAGAGATCACAATCAGGGTATGTGTGATGATCTTAAAAGGTTAGAAAAGGATAGAAGAGACTATGTGTTGATTGTTGAGAGGTTTGAAGAACAGATTAGGGCCTTTCAAGCCAATGAACTTCAACATTCATATGATACTAACTACTGGAAGTGGGAAAAAGGTGATCTTGAGTTCCAATTAAAAGAGTCTAGGGAAGAGTGTGGGAAATTAACAGAAGAACTTAAGAAAGTTAAAGCTGATGTTGAAAAGTTTTCAAAGGCATCTAAAGCCATGGACACAATAATAAATGCTCAAGTCCATGGTAAGGTGAAAACAGGCCTAGGGTATAATGGCACACCTCCACCCTATAACAACAACTACATCCCTCCTAAGTCAGACCTATTAGAAACCAAGGATAGGAAGGACTTACCTAAAGGAGCCATTGAAGTAGATCCATTAGATAAAGTAGTTGTTGAGGATGAGACTGACAAAGTAGAATCTGATGAGGAATGTGAAAGTCCATGTGTTAAGAACAATGAGATCAAAAGGACTGAAAAGGAAAAGGGAGTTCATTACACACAGACCACAGTTGTGAACTCTAATACTTGTGAACAGTGTTCTTGCAGGAAATCTAAAGAGAACAAGCCCCAAAAACATGATAATCAGAGGGAAAATCAAAGGAACTGGAATAACCAGTGGGCACTAAGGCAAGGAGTTGATCTGAAAAAGATTAACAGACCAAAACCTTGCTTTATTTGTGGCAAATTGAACCATCTTGCCAAATACTGTTACTTTAATCCTATTAACCAAAAGAGAAGTTTACAAAGAAGTTTTCAAAAATCCTCTGGTTATAGGAAGCCTGCAAAGAAAAATGTGGCCAAGAAACAAGATAAACCCAAAAGCCACATAAAGAAAACGACTGAAAAGGAATGTGGTACTATGTGGGTTCCAAAAGGCACTAAAAACAATACTGCTGCTAGCAGTGTTAGTACTGCTTCAAAAGTTGGTGCTGCTAGCAGTGTTAATACTGCTAGTAATCATTCCAAAGTTAGTGCTGCTAGCAATGTTAGTGCTTCTAACACTTTTAGTGCTTCTTCTTCAGATAGTACTGCTGCTAGCAGTGTTAACTCTGTTAATACTTCTTCTAGCAGTGTTAACTCTGTTAATACTGCTACCTCTGTTAGTACTGTTGATACTGCTGCTAACAATATTGCTGCTCCCAGTATTAGTACTGCTAGCACTGTTAGTACTTCTGAGGTTAATACTGCTTCTAGTGCTGCTACACCAATAATTTTGACAAAGTACTCCAGTACTGCAGTACCTAAATTTGAAAATCTCATCAAAACCCAGTGTAAGTACTTTGATGAGCAAGGGAAACCCAAGACCACTTCGGCTTGGGTTCCCAATAAAACTAACTGATTTATCTTGATGTGCAGAGCAACCAACAGCTCAAGGGGAAGAGCATTTGGCATGTTGATAGTGGTTGCTCCAGGCACATGACAGGTAACATGGCCTGCCTCCAAAATTTCAAAAAGATTGATGGAGGACATGTTGCTTTTGGGGATAATCCTGCTGGTGGAAAGATAAGTGGTAAGGGTGATGTTTCAAAGGGTAAGATG
The DNA here is from genome assembly GCA_033807775.1 of Saussurea involucrata. Taxonomy (NCBI): domain Eukaryota; kingdom Viridiplantae; phylum Streptophyta; class Magnoliopsida; order Asterales; family Asteraceae; genus Saussurea; species Saussurea involucrata. Next base: position 229,820,224 of record CM066314.1, read on the forward strand.
ACCTTTGAAGATGTGTACTATGTTGAACAATTGAGATACAACCTGTTAAGTGTATCACAGGTTTGTGACAAGAAGCATAGCATATTGTTTACTGATTCTGAATGTATTATCCTTGCTCCTGGATACAAAGTGGTTGATGAAAACATGATACTTCTGAGAACTCCTAGGAAGGATAATGTTTATTGTTTAGATTTGGAAAGTGTATCATCTGATTCATCCCTAAATTGTTTAGTTTCAAAAGCTTCTTTGGATGAATCATCACTTTGGCACAGAAGGATGTGTCACATGAACTTTAAAACAATGAATAAACTTGTTAAGAATAACCTTGTAAGGGGTTTGCCATCCAAAGTCTATTCATGTGATGATCATTGTGTTGCTTGTCTCAAAGGCAAACAACACAAAACTTCTCATAAGTCCAAAGAGATAAACACTATCTCAAATCCTCTTCAACTGTTACATATGGATCTGTTTGGTCCTACTAATGTGATGAGTATTGGCAAGAAATCATACTGCTTAGTTATTGTTGATGATTACTCTAGATTTACTTGGGTATATTTTCTGAGAACTAAAGATGAGACAAGTGGACTGATCAAATCTTTTATTCTCAAAATTGAAAACCAATCAAATCAAAGAGTGAAAGTCATTAGATCAGATAATGGAACTGAGTTTAAAAATTTTGATCTAAACACCTTTTGTGAAGAAAAAGGAATTGAGAGACAATACAGTGCTCCTAGGACTCCACAACAAAATGGTGTTGCTGAGAGAAGGAATAGGACACTAATTGAGGCTGCTAGATCTCTGTTAGCTGATTCAAAGTTACCAATTACTTTTTGGGCAGAAGCAGTTAATACTGCCTGCTATGTTCAAAACAGAGTTTTAGTGGTAAAGCCTAAAAACAAGACACCTTATGAGCTTTTCAATAAAAAGAAACCATATATTGGATTTTTCAAACCATTTGGATGTCCTTGTACCATTCTCAATACCAAATCTCACTTAGGTAAGTTTGATAGCAAAGCAGATGATGGTTTTCTTGTTGGGTATTCATCTCAGAGTAAGGCCTACAGAGTTTTTAATACCTCTTCTAGAATAATTGAAGAGAGTGACAATGTCAAATGCAATGAGAACACACCAAATCCTATTGGTTCAGGTCCTAATTGGCTATTTGACATTGATTCACTCACTAATTCTTTGGGTTTCAGTAGTGATGTATATGCAGGACAAAGGGATACACAAAATTCAATCTGTGATATTTCCCCTCCCTTCCATTGATCCTGTTGAATTCTGTGAACTACAAGAAGAGGCTGAACCCATTCAGAATGAAGAAGAGAGAAGAGTAGAGGAAGAACAGCCTTCAAGCTCAAATTCCAGAGAGTCTGAAGTGACTGAAGAAGCAGCAGTAGATCCAGACTTAAATGAGTCAAATCTGGATGTGAACATACAAGAGGAACCTGGTCATCCCACAAGAACTCAGAAAAACCATCCTCCTGAGTTGGTAATTGGAGACATAGCTTCTCCCATGATGACCAGAAAGCAAAGCAGACTTCAAGAAATTCAAGATCAACAGAATACAGTTAATACTGTTCTATCTTGCTTTTTATCCCAGATTGAACCCAAAAAGGCTTATGATGCTATGAAAGATCCAAGCTGGATAGAGGCAATGCAAGAGGAGCTGCTACAGTTCAAATTACAGGATGTTTGGGACTTGGTAGACCTTCCAAAAGGTCATAGAGCAATTGGCACCAAGTGGATTTTCAGGAACAAGAAGGATGACAGAGGGATTGTGATCAGAAACAAAGCAACACTGGTTGCACAAGGGTACACTCAGGAAGAAGGAATAGATTATGAGGAAGTCTTTGCTCCTGTGGCAAGGATTGAGGCAATCAGGCTATTTCTAGCCTATGCCTCATACATGAAGTTCAAAGTGTACCAAATGGATGTCAAAAGTGCTTTTCTGTATGGATGTATTGAGGAAGAAGTATATGTCTGTCAACCCCCTGGATTTGAGAATCCATTGCACCCTGACAGAGTATACAAGCTGAAGAAGGCTCTTTATGGTTTGCATCAAGCCCCAAGAGCATGGTATGACACTCTGTCTACCTATCTCTTGAAAAATGACTTTGAAAGAGGAGTAATTGACAAGACCCTGTTTATCAAGAGGAGAAAGAGAGGTACATTACTTGTTCAGATCTATGTGGATGACATAATCTTTGGATCCACCAATGATCAAATGTGTAAAGAGTTTGAAGAATTGATGCACAAAAGCTTCAAGATGAGTTCCATGGGAGAACTTACATTCTTTCTTGGGCTTCAGGTAAAACAGAGGAAAGATGGGATTTTTATTAGCCAATCCAAGTATGTGAAAGACATCCTGGACAAGTTTGGTTTAACAGACTCAAAACCAGCAAGCACACCAATGGAAACACATAAACAGATCACTGCAGATCTTGAGGGGGAGGATGTGGATGTCCATCATTATAGATCAATGATTGGTTCACTCATGTATCTCACAGCCTCTAGACCTGACATTATGTTTCCAGTATGTGTATGTGCCAGATTTCAGGTTTCTCCTAAGCAATCACACCTTCATGCAGTCAAGAGAATATTCAGATACTTAAAAGGGCAACCTAGATTAGGTCTCTGGTATCCTTATGAATCCTCTTTTGACTTGCTTGCATATTCAGATAGTGATTTGGGTGGAGCCAACATGGATAGGAAGTCTACTTCAGGTGGATGTCAGTTTTTGGGTACAAGACTTGTATCTTGGCAGTGTAAGAAACAAACCCCAGTGTCCTTATCTACCACAGAGGCTGAGTACATAGCTGCTGCAAGCTGCTGCTCTCAGGTTCTATGGATTCAGAATCAGATGTTGGACTATGGGGTAACATTTCTTCACACTCCAATCTTCATTGATAACAACAGTGCTATTAGCATTGTTAATAATCCAGTCAAACACTCAAAAACAAAGCATATAGAGATAAGGTATCACTTTATAAGAGATTGCAATGAAAAGAAATTAATTCAGGTTGCTAAAGCTCATACAAATGACCAGTTTGCTGATCTATTCACAAAAGCTTTTGATGTGGGTAGATTCACCTTTTTGGTAACAAGTGTGGGCATGATCAACCTAGAATAAATTCATGACTTTCTGTTTTTATTCCTGTATTTCTTCATATATTTGGTGCTACTAACTCTCTTTCTCAGGATCCTCTGTTTCCCTCAGATTACCAAGTGCAGAAAAATGTAAGTGTAGTTACTACTGCCTGTGCAGAGTTACTACTGCCAGTGCAGAGTTACTACTGCCAGTGCAGAGTTACTACTGCTAATGCAGAGTTACTACTGCTAGTGCAGAGTTACTACTGCCTGTGCAGAGTTACTACTGCCAGTGCAGAGTTACTACTGCTAGTGCAGAATTACTACTGCCTTGCAGTTAATACTGCTCAGTAGTTAATACTGCTTGTGTAGTTAATACTGCTCAGTCGTTAATACTGCTTTGCAGTTAATACTGCTCAGTAGTTAATACTGCTAGTGCACAGTTAATACTGCTTGTGTAGTTAATACTGCTTTGCAGTTAATACTGCTTGTGTAGTTAATACTGCTCAGTCGTTAATACTGCTTTGCAGTTAATACTGCTCAGTAGTTAATACTGCTAGTGCACAGTTAATACTGCTTAAGTAGTTAATACTGCTCAGTCGTTAATACTGCTTGTGTAGTTAATACTGCCTCGCAGTTAATACTGCTTATGTCGTTAATACTGCTTTTGAAAATCTAGGGCAAATACTGCTATAAATACCCCTGTTTGCCCGCCAAAGTTAATAACGACTCTTCGCATTAACGTCTTCTTCTCTCTCTCGCTCTAACCCCTTCTCCCCAGAATCTTTGTGTTTTTCTTTCAAGAATCCTCAGGAATCATGGAGTTTGTTGATGAGCACAATGAAATAGCCATGCTTCAGAAGCCGAAACAAGCTGCGGGATTCCACGATATCGTCGATTTTCTTAAATCCTCGCACATCTCCTATGCCCTAACGGTGAGCCCAACCATCTATATCGAACATCAGACGCAATTTTGGGAGAATGCCACTGTTAGTTTCGAAGAAGGGCAGAAAACCATTCGAACAAGGGTTTGTGATAAACCCTTGAAAGTCACAGAGGAGGTTATTCGCATCTCTCTTCACTTGGATGATGCCTCAGGTATAACCTCTCTATCTTCTGATGACCTATATTCGACTTTACAAAGAATGGGGTATGAAGGTCCCAGTGGTGTTTTTAAATTCTACAAGTCAAAAATTTTCAACCAATGGAGATTTCTTGTTCATACCCTGATGCACTGTATTTCCAAGAAAACTACTGGATGGAGTGAGTTCAGCAGTCCCATTGCATATGCCTTGGTCTGCTTATCCACTGCCAGAAAGTACAATTTTTCAGCTATGATCTTTAATGATCTTGTATCAAACCTGGAATCCAAAAAGCGGTTTTATATGTATCCAAGGTTTGTTCAAGAAGTGATAACTAAGGAATTGACGGAATTACCTCAGTTTGATGAGGTATATGTACCAAAATCCCCTAAAGGGAAGGTTTTTTCAAATATGAAAAGACTTCCTAGGGACTCGGAAGGAGTGGACACACCATTGTTCTCTACAATGATGGTTGTGTCCCACACAATTGAAGGTATGGCATCAGGGTCAAGGCCCTCATTAGACACACCCACTGATGACCAATCCCAACCTTCCATCTCAAAAGACATCCCTCAGTCCATTCTTGAACGACCCACTCCCACAATAACCAAAAGGTTTGAAAGAAGAAAGGTACACAAGGTTCCTTCCCTTGATGTATCTCCTAAGAGCCCGAAGCCTTTAAGCCCTCTGTTGGAGCATTCTCCAATGGAGAATATCGATAGGGTAACCACAGGGGTGTCTCCCAACCCCAAGAAGGTGCTCACTAAGGAGAAGGTTGAGCATGTGAGTCGCAAGGCTGCCACTACTTCTGCTAACAAAGAGAAGGCCAGTGGTAAAATAGCTAAGACCTTCCTCACGGCAACTCAGGGTGAGAAATCATCCAGAGGTCCCAGGTGCCAAGAACCCATGGGGGCAGGTAGTGCTTTTGCTAGGCAAAAGACACCTGCTAAAACTTCCAATGATCCTGTAATGGAGGTAAACACTTCTAAACCGGGTGAGGATAGATACACTTATGAGGAATTGATGGATACTATTGCCAATATAAACCTTGATGTCCTAAATCAGAAGCAGGAAATTGAGGAACTTAAAAAGGTTGTGCTGCATCAAAACTCCAAGATAGAGAAGAACAAAAAGTTAATCACCAAGATGCTTCACAGTAGAAAGCGAGCTCAGTTTGTTCTAAGAAGGAGAGGATCAACCTCTGATGCTTCCAAAAAGGGGGAGACAGAATCTGACCTCAACATGGAGGATGCAAAGATCGAGGGGGAGTATGAGCAAGTGAATGAATTTGCTGAGGAAAGTACAAAGGAAGCTGAAAATGTTCAAGCAACAGAAACCACAGCAGTAGAAACGACAGCAGCAGAAACTACAACAGCAGCAGAAACCACAGCAGCAGAAACTGTTAATGCTGCTGAGTTTGAACAAGCAGCAGAAACAGTTAATGTTGTTGAAGGCCAAAAAGAAGAAACAGCAGAAACCTTTGCAGAGGCAGTAGAAACAGAAAAAGCAGCAGAAACTGAGAAGGAAGCAGTAACTACATCTCAAGCTGAAATTGATGAAGAAGTATACTAGATTGTGAAGAACAGTGTTGAAGCAGCAGCATTACATGTTCTAAGAGAAGCAGTAACAGCCATAGCAGCAGAAATGGTTATTGCTGCTGAAAAACTCAAAACAGCTGAACCAACTCCTGAAGCTGTTAAAACTTTTAACAGAACCAAGATGATGGCAAAGAAAAGACCAAGAACCAAGCCCATAACTTCAAAGAAGAAAAATGAAAAGAAGCCAAGGGTGGAACCAACTGCAGAAGAGGCCCAGGAGGAAACAGTGAAAGAAAAATCTGATCCAAAAGTTGCTGAAGAAGAAGTGGCAACTCCATCAGGGCAATCAAGCAATGTACAATCACAAACTGATGCCCAATGTGATTTGTATATTACTGTTGTTGACTCTAACCCAATTAAGGCTGAACCAATATCGTCTAAGGCTCCTGAATCATCTTTTGGGACACTTTGAATGATGGTAGAAAGGAGTTCATTAGGATAAAAAGAGCAGATGGAAAATTTGAAGTCTTTTCAACTTGGGGAAAAATTGTCAGAACTTGCTCAAGATCAGACTTAGAAGAGATGTTCAAAGTTGGGATGAGGCTATATGAAAACATGCTGACTGAGCAAGGGATGTCAATCTCTAAAATGGTACTTGAATTCTTGTGCCAAATGTTCAAACTTGAAGCAGTTCAGTATAGGATAAACACACAGTTTCAAACCATTACCAACTGGATGCTCTATGAAAACTGTGGAGTATATTTCATCTCCCTTGACTCTGCGACTCATGAATACTATCTGGTGGATGAAATATACAAACACAGCATGAAGAAGTTGAAAGGAATGCTACATGCTAAGTTGACCTGCAACAAGGATTCAGCAATGGGTAGATTCTTGGTAAAAAGGATTCTCAATCAAAGTCTGGGATTGAATCCTAATCTAGGCATGTATGATTAGGTTTTGGAAGCATCATCTGAAGAACTTGACTTCTTTTCCTAAAAGTCAAGTTAGGGGGAGATTGTTGGGAACTGAAGATATGCTAAGTGTGGTTAGTACTGCCAAGACAATTTTACTACTGCCAGTTCTTCATTAATACTGCTTATGTGAAGTTACTACTGCTAGACACAGTTACTACTGCAAGTCAAGGTTACTACTGCTAGACAAGGTTACTACTGCTAGACACAGTTACTACTGCTAGACAAGGTTACTACTGCTAGACAAGGTTACTACTGCTAGACACAGTTACTACTGCAAGTCAAGGTTACTACTGCTAGACAAGGTTACTACTGCTAGACACAGTTACTACTGCTAGACAAGGTTACTACTGCTAGACAAGGTTACTACTGCTAGACAAAGTTACTACTGCAAGTCAAGGTTAGTACTGCTGGTGCATAATTGAATATTGTTAGTACTGCTCATGAAGAATGAAGGTTAATACTGCTGACTTGATAAGTTTGGTATGCGATACTTTTGGAGACAAAGAAGGAATTGATCAAGATATGTTTAACGAAGATTTAGAAGATCAATTTACTTTTTGATAGTTATCTTGTAATTATTCTTGTATAAATAGTATTGATAGATAGCTATTAGAATACAGATGATAGACGAGTTAATATACGTGTGAAATAGAATTTGATATCGTTTTCAGAGAGATTTAACCTCAAGGTGTAAGAACCCTATTTCTAGAGAAGTAGAAGTCGTCTTGTTGAGCCTGTTCAACAAGATTGAGGTTTGGTTGTAATCTTGTGAGTTGATTTAGTGAATACACAACATTGTGAATTTTCTGTTACATTGTTCTTGATTGTGAGAATTAAAGTTCTTTTCCGCAGATTCTTTAATTCTGAATTCTAAGTGTTTATTGTCTTGTTAAGATTCGATCCTGACATGGACTTAATTAGAAATGGAACCGGGATAATTTTATGCAATCCGGAAATAGTTACAATTTGGGCCAAGTCACGTGTCCGGCTTGGTGTAATTCTTTTGGGCTTTATTAATAAAAGCAAGATCCGGTAGTTTAGGTGAGGAACCGGTGTTGGGCTCAAGTCCCGGTAATTTTAATAAAATGTGATCCGGTAACATTCTAAGAATGGGATCCTGTATTTAGCTAAGATCCGGTATTCCATATTAAGATCCGGATTATTATTATTCTGGGCCGGAAAGCAAGTCCAATAAGCATAATTTTGGACTAGTTATGTAACATTGTAACTTATCAAATAAGATAATTTGAGGGTATTTTCGGAAGTAAGCTCGATTATAAATTGTTAGATTATGATATGCGTTTTCTAAATTTAGGTGTGTCACCTAGAGATCAGAAGCGGAAGTAAGAGGTTTTGAAGCGGGAAATTTGCTAAAAGCGCCAGGTGAGTTTTTTTAAATAAAATACGTGATTTTATACGTGTTTTCTAAAGAATGTGAATGAGTAGAAATGCCATGTTATTTTACATGATTTTACTTGTTTGAAAGTTATGTGAGATGTATGCATACATTGTGGTAGACGTAAATTGGCTAAGTCGGGGGGGAGGTTCAGCTAGTGCTCATGCCGAGGGGAGGTTCCGTTTATGCCATGGGAAGAGTGACCCAGCAAGGCAGCGTGAGACTGACTCGTTGTCACTCTTGAGTGACTTCAGGGTGCCATTTACGAGAGCGGATTTATCCGTGAAAGTTTATGTAAAGTTATGTGATAGTTTTATGAAAAGTTATGTGAAAGTTTATGCAAAAATATTTGAAAGTTATAAACTGTTTTGAAATGATTTTGAGAACTGTCAGGAGGGAGCTCACTAGACCTCATGGTCTAACCCTCACATTTTCCAAACTAAACCTTTTCAGGTAAGCAGATAGTAGGAGGCTCAGGTAAGTGAGCAAGAACAGGATAGAGTACAGATGCAGATAGAGACAGTGTCAGTGACACTTATAGAAACTAGTACGTTCTCAGTTGTGTATAGGTTGTTTCCGCCAACCTAAGTTTTGAGACAGATGTAATGAATTTTTGGGACCCAGTATTGTAATTCTTTAAATTTAAATGTTATGTATGCTTTATTTAGACTGGGTTGTTACACTAACCAACAGATCAAATGATGATTTTATTAAAAAAATTATTCATATCATACCTTCATTTTCTTTTTTCTTTTTTTAGAATGAATCATAGCTTCATTTTCTATAACCAATTAGTGCCACCTTCATGGTATCTTGATTCTCCTAAACCCTAAATAAAATTAATGAACCTGGACCAAAGAATGGTGCTCTGTATTTCACTAACTCTTGAGTTTTTAGAATCTAACATCAATTCTTTTTGCAATTTTATACCATTCAAAGCATTTGTATCAAATTACTTGAATTTTTCTCTAATAGAGGAAAATGTTGATTTTAGGTGGCACAATTTAATTATAAGAAACAAAACTATAGATATTTTTCATAAAATCATCAGTGGTGTGTAGGTTAGTTTCTTGTTTTTCATATATGGGGTCCAATGTTTGCGTTTTTTTATCCCAAGTATCTTCAGAAACGTAATAAAACTGAAATATAGGTGCACCCAACAAAAATAATATGTTTGCACCTTTCACTACCCTGCCAAGAGAACATGCAAACCAACTATGTCAAGATAAGCTTATGTTATTATCGTAGTTTCAAGACATATATGGTTGCAGACTACAAAATAATATGGTTCACGACCCTAAAGAGTTGTATACTGCAACAGATGAACGAAATATTGGTCCATGTCGCTGTATGCATCATAACGTGTTCGTGCGAGGGTGCTCGATGTTATTTCAAATTCATTGTTGGTCATTTTTTGTGACTTTGTTCTACAAACCACTTGTCATGACTTTTGCTTTCCACTTGCTGTTTTGGTTTGTTGGCTATAGAAGTGTTTGACTAATAAATTTATATTTGAAATATTAGTGAATGTTTATGATATTAAATGGGTGTGTTAATAATGGCTACTACTAGTAGTCTAGTAGGATCAAACATAAATGTTGCCTTTCTTTCTTGACCACTTGTAGACAGTAGCATAACCCCTAAATTTATTAAAAGCCTTCTGTAGATTTTTTTTGTTATATTTTTAAATTTTATTTAATTTTGTAAATATTGTAATGTGTTTTATATTTTTTTAGGATTCATAAATTGGTTTATTGTGTTTGTAATAACAATTAAAGTTTATATAAGACTTAAATGTTTGTTAAATGGTGAGTGTTTTAAAGTATGTATAATTTGGTTTTATAGTAAAAATGGAATTCAAAACAAGCTATTAACTATAACCCTATAAAAACCAAAACTCAAAGTACATAAATATTTTTAAAAAAAAAACTTTAGAAAGCAAAAAATCAGTATGGAATATTTGCATGCAATTATATCTATACTATATATTATGTATTTGAGAAAAACTCTTAAAAACAAACCTGTATGTATCAAATATTGTTTATTGATACATATTACTTAAAATTCAAGATTACAAGCAACTAATGTATGACTATAACTTTTTAAAACTGAATGTTTGAATTCATAGCTGATAAACATAATCAAATACATGATAAATATCTCATTTTAAATATAAAATATAATTATAGTAATCATTAAATTCTAATAAAATAGTTAATTATTTATTATAAAAAATATTATATTATTAAACCTGAAATAAATTATTTCATTATTAAACCTAAATTAAAAAAAAAACTAAACCAAACAAATTTATTAAAAAAACATTATCAATTTTTCAAAACCACATAAAACCGTATTATAAGATCAACAAAGACAAAAAAATGAAACATTAAAATCAAGATGCATCGCGTTGCATTGTGCGAGTACATTTTTAGTGTGTGTGTGTGTGTGTGAGAGACAGAGAGAGTGTATAGGGCGGGGTTTCGGTGAGAAGTTGAGATTAACGTAAGAAGCGTGAGAAATTGTTATCAACTATTGATGAGAAAATCGATACACGTTATGATGAGATGCACTGAGATGCATCGGGTCAAATCCCTTCTAAGCCGCAATTCTGGGAGGGCGTTTGATTAAGAGTGATCAAGGTTCAAATACATTTATCATGTTTTCACGTTAACCTCAACTTCTCACGTTATTCTTCGCATATATATATATATATATATATATAGAGAGAGAGAGAGAGTAAATTACATTTTTAGTCTATGTGGTTTGTTGAAAACTTCTATTTTAGTTCTTATGGTTTTGAAATTGTTCTTTATATCTTTTATCCAATCAAAAATCGCAGGGACCAAAATCATAAAATCGTTTTTTATTGGATAAAAGACTAAAAATCAATAAAGGAACGAAATGCCTCGTTTTTAACAGATTTTTTGAAGGTTTTTGGTGGGAGGACTAATTCCTCACGTTTTTGCAGTCTACAAAAGTCATCTTATAATTTCAAAATTGTAGGAACAAAAACTGTTATTTTCAATAAACCATAGAGACCAAATTTATAGTTTACTCTGTGATCAAAACATATAGTGTCTATTTATTTACTTATTTTTAAAATTTAATATACACTTAATAATGGAATTCTTTTTCTAATAAAACATATCAATATGATATTTATGTAATTATCATTAAATATTAAATTAACTATGAAGAATTGATGGATACTATTGCCAATATAAACCTTGATGTCCTAAATCAGAAGCGGGAAATTGAGGAACTTAAAAAGGTTGTGCTGCATCAAAACTCCAAGATAGAGAAGAACAAAAAGTTAATCACCAAGATGCTTCACAGCAGAAAGCGAGCTCAGTTTGTTCTAAGAAGGAGAGGATCAACCTCTGATGCTTCCAAAAAGGGGGAGACAGAATCTGACCTCAACATGGAGGATGCAAAGATCGAGGGGGAGTATGAGCAAGTGAATGAATTTGCTGAGGAAAGTACAAAGGAAGCTGAAAATGTTCAAGCAACAGAAACCACAGCAGTAGAAACGACAGCAGCAGAAACTACAACAGCAGTAGAAACCACAGCAGCAGAAACTGTTAATGCTGCTGAGTTTGAACAAGCAGCAGAAACAGTTAATGTTGTTGAAGGCCAAAAAGAAGAAACAGCAGAAACCTTTGCAGAGGCAGTAGAAACAGAAAAAGCAGCAGAAACTGAGAAGGAAGCAGTAACTACATCTCAAGCTGAAATTGATGAAGAAGTATACTGGATTGTGAAGAACAGTGTTGAAGCAGCAGCATTACATGTTCTAAGAGAAGCAGTAACAGCCATAGCAGCAGAAATGGTTATTGCTGCTGAAAAACTCAAAACAGCTGAACCAACTCCTGAAGCTGTTAAAACTTTTAACAGAACCAAGATGATGGCAAAGAAAAGACCAAGAACCAAGCCCATAACTTCAAAGAAGAAAAATGAAAAGAAGCCAAGGGTGGAACCAACTGCAGAAGAGGCCCAGGAGGAAACAGTGAAAGAAAAATCTGATCCAAAAGTTGCTGAAGAAGAAGTGGCAACTCCATCAGGGCAATCAAGCAATGTACAATCACAAACTGATGCCCAATGTGATTTGTATATTACTGTTGTTGACTCTAACCCAATTAAGGCTGAACCAATATCGTCTAAGGCTCCTGAATCATCTTTTGGGACACTTTGAATGATGGTAGAAAGGAGTTCATTAGGATAAAAAGAGCAGATGGAAAATTTGAAGTCTTTTCAACTTGGGGAAAAATTGTCAGAACTTGCTCAAGATCAGACTTAGAAGAGATGTTCAAAGTTGGGATGAGGCTATATGAAAACATGCTGACTGAGCAAGGGATGTCAATCTCTAAAATGGTACTTGAATTCTTGTGCCAAATGTTCAAACCTGAAGCAGTTCAGTATAGGATAAACACACAGTTTCAAACCATTACCAACTGGATGCTCTATGAAAACTGTGGAGTATATTTCATCTCCCTTGACTCTGCGACTCATGAATACTATCTGGTGGATGAAATATACAAACACAGCATGAAGAAGCTGAAAGGAATGCTACATGCTAAGTTGACCTGCAACAAGGATTCAGCAATGGGTAGATTCTTGGTAAAAAGGATTCTCAATCAAAGTCTGGGATTGAATCCTAATCTAGGCATGTATGATTAGGTTTTGGAAGCATCATCTGAAGAACTTGACTTCTTTTCCTAAAAGTCAAGTTAGGGGGAGATTGTTGGGAACTGAAGATATGCTAAGTGTGGTTAGTACTGCCAAGAGAATTTTACTACTGCCAGTTCTTCATTAATACTGCTTATGTGAAGTTACTACTGCTAGACACAGTTACTACTGCAAGTCAAGGTTACTACTGCTAGACAAGGTTACTACTGCTAGACACAGTTACTACTGCTAGACAAGGTTACTACTGCTAGACAAGGTTACTACTGCTAGACACAGTTACTACTGCAAGTCAAGGTTACTACTGCTAGACAAGGTTACTACTGCTAGACACAGTTACTACTGCTAGACAAGGTTACTACTGCTAGACAAGGTTACTACTGCTAGACAAAGTTACTACTGCAAGTCAAGGTTAGTACTGCTGGTGCATAATTGAATATTGTTAGTACTGCTCATGAAGAATGAAGGTTAATACTGCTGACTTGATAAGTTTGGTATGCGATACTTTTGGAGACAAAGAAGGAATTGATCAAGATATGTTTAACGAAGATTTAGAAGATCAATTTACTTTTTGATAGTTATCTTGTAATTATTCTTGTATAAATAGTATTGATAGATAGCTATTAGAATACAGATGATAGACGAGTTAATATACGTGTGAAATAGAATTTGATATCGTTTTCAGAGAGATTTAACCTCAAGGTGTAAGAACCCTATTTCTAGAGAAGTAGAAGTCGTCTTGTTGAGCCTGTTCAACAAGATTGAGGTTTGGTTGTAATCTTGTGAGTTGATTTAGTGAATACACAACATTGTGAATTTTCTGTTACATTGTTCTTGATTGTGAGAATTAAAGTTCTTTTCCGCAGATTCTTTAATTCTGAATTCTAAGTGTTTATTGTCTTGTTAAGATTCGATCCTGACATGGACTTAATTAGAAATGGAACCGGGATAATTTTATGCAATCCGGAAATAGTTACAATTTGGGCCAAGTCACGTGTCCGGCTTGGTGTAATTCTTTTGGGCTTTATTAATAAAAGCAAGATCCGGTAGTTTAGGTGAGGAACCGGTGTTGGGCTCAAGTCCCGGTAATTTTAATAAAATGTGATCCGGTAACATTCTAAGAATGGGATCCTGTATTTAGCTAAGATCCGGTATTCCATATTAAGATCCGGATTATTATTATTCTGGGCCGGAAAGCAAGTCCAATAAGCATAATTTTGGACTAGTTATGTAACATTGTAACTTATCAAATAAGATAATTTGAGGGTATTTTCGGAAGTAAGCTCGATTATAAATTGTTAGATTATGATATGCGTTTTCTAAATTTAGGTGTGTCACCTAGAGATCAGAAGCGGAAGTAAGAGGTTTTGAAGCGGGAAATTTGCTAAAAGCGCCAGGTGAGTTTTTTTAAATAAAATACGTGATTTTATACGTGTTTTCTAAAGAATGTGAATGAGTAGAAATGCCATGTTATTTTACATGATTTTACTTGTTTGAAAGTTATGTGAGATGTATGCATACATTGTGGTAGACGTAAATTGGCTAAGTCGGGGGGGAGGTTCAGCTAGTGCTCATGCCGAGGGGAGGTTCCGTTTATGCCATGGGAAGAGTGACCCAGCAAGGCAGCGTGAGACTGACTCGTTGTCACTCTTGAGTGACTTCAGGGTGCCATTTACGAGAGCGGATTTATCCGTGAAAGTTTATGTAAAGTTATGTGATAGTTTTATGAAAAGTTATGTGAAAGTTTATGCAAAAATATTTGAAAGTTATAAACTGTTTTGAAATGATTTTGAGAACTGTCAGGAGGGAGCTCACTAGACCTCATGGTCTAACCCTCACATTTTCCAAACTAAACCTTTTCAGGTAAGCAGATAGTAGGAGGCTCAGGTAAGTGAGCAAGAACAGGATAGAGTACAGATGCAGATAGAGACAGTGTCAGTGACACTTATAGAAACTAGTACGTTCTCAGTTGTGTATAGGTTGTTTCCGCCAACCTAAGTTTTGAGACAGATGTAATGAATTTTTGGGACCCAGTATTGTAATTCTTTAAATTTAAATGTTATGTATGCTTTATTTAGACTGGGTTGTTACACTAACCAACAGATCAAATGATGATTTTATTAAAAAAATTATTCATATCATACCTTCATTTTCTTTTTTCTTTTTTTAGAATGAATCATAGCTTCATTTTCTATAACCAATTAGTGCCACCTTCATGGTATCTTGATTCTCCTAAACCCTAAATAAAATTAATGAACCTGGACCAAAGAATGGTGCTCTGTATTTCACTAACTCTTGAGTTTTTAGAATCTAACATCAATTCTTTTTGCAATTTTATACCATTCAAAGCATTTGTATCAAATTACTTGAATTTTTCTCTAATAGAGGAAAATGTTGATTTTAGGTGGCACAATTTAATTATAAGAAACAAAACTATAGATATTTTTCATAAAATCATCAGTGGTGTGTAGGTTAGTTTCTTGTTTTTCATATATGGGGTCCAATGTTTGCGTTTTTTTATCCCAAGTATCTTCAGAAACGTAATAAAACTGAAATATAGGTGCACCCAACAAAAATAATATGTTTGCACCTTTCACTACCCTGCCAAGAGAACATGCAAACCAACTATGTCAAGATAAGCTTATGTTATTATCGTAGTTTCAAGACATATATGGTTGCAGACTACAAAATAATATGGTTCACGACCCTAAAGAGTTGTATACTGCAACAGATGAACGAAATATTGGTCCATGTCGTTGTATGCATCATAACGTGTTCGTGCGAGGGTGCTCGATGTTATTTCAAATTCATTGTTGGTCATTTTTTGTGACTTTGTTCTACAAACCACTTGTCATGACTTTTGCTTTCCACTTGCTGTTTTGGTTTGTTGGCTATAGAAGTGTTTGACTAATAAATTTATATTTGAAATATTAGTGAATGTTTATGATATTAAATGGGTGTGTTAATAATGGCTACTACTAGTAGTCTAGTAGGATCAAACATAAATGTTGCCTTTCTTTCTTGACCACTTGTAGACAGTAGCATAACCCCTAAATTTATTAAAAGCCTTCTGTAGATTTTTTTTGTTATATTTTTAAATTTTATTTAATTTTGTAAATATTGTAATGTGTTTTATATTTTTTTAGGATTCATAAATTGGTTTATTGTGTTTGTAATAACAATTAAAGTTTATATAAGACTTAAATGTTTGTTAAATGGTGAGTGTTTTAAAGTATGTATAATTTGGTTTTATAGTAAAAATGGAATTCAAAACAAGCTATTAACTATAACCCTATAAAAACCAAAACTCAAAGTACATAAATATTTTAAAAAAAAAAACTTTAGAAAGCAAAAAATCAGTATGGAATATTTGCATGCAATTATATCTATACTATATATTATGTATTTGAGAAAAACTCTTAAAAACAAACCTGTATGTATCAAATATTGTTTATTGATACATATTACTTAAAATTCAAGATTGCAAGCAACTAATGTATGACTATAACTTTTTAAAACTGAATGTTTGAATTCATAGCTGATAAACATAATCAAATACATGATAAATATCTCATTTTAAATATAAAATATAATTATAGTAATCATTAAATTCTAATAAAATAGTTAATTATTTATTATAAAAAATATTATATTATTAAACCTGAAATAAATTATTTCATTATTAAACCTAAATTAAAAAAAAAACTAAACCAAACAAATTTATTAAAAAAACATTATCAATTTTTCAAAACCACATAAAACCGTATTATAAGATCAACAAAGACAAAAAAATGAAACATTAAAATCAAGATGCATCGCGTTGCATTGTGCGAGTACATTTTTAGTGTGTGTGTGTGTGTGAGAGACAGAGAGAGTGTATAGGGCGGGGTTTCGGTGAGAAGTTGAGATTAACGTAAGAAGCGTGAGAAATTGTTATCAACTATTGATGAGAAAATCGATACACGTTATGATGAGATGCACTGAGATGCATCGGGTCAAATCCCTTCTAAGCCGCAATTCTGGGAGGGCGTTTGATTAAGAGTGATCAAGGTTCAAATACATTTATCATGTTTTCACGTTAACCTCAACTTCTCACGTTATTCTTCGCATATATATATATATATATATATATATATATATAGAGAGAGAGAGAGAGAGAGAGTAAATTACATTTTTAGTCTATGTGGTTTGTTGAAAACTTCTATTTTAGTTCTTATGGTTTTGAAATTATTCTTTATATCTTTTATCCAATCAAAAATCGCAGGGACCAAAATCATAAAATCGTTTTTTATTGGATAAAAGACTAAAAATCAATAAAGGAACGAAATGCCTCGTTTTTAACAGATTTTTTGAAGGTTTTTGGTGGGAGGACTAATTCCTCACGTTTTTGCAGTCTACAAAAGTCATCTTATAATTTCAAAATTGTAGGAACAAAAACTGTTATTTTCAATAAACCATAGAGACCAAATTTATAGTTTACTCTGTGATCAAAACATATAGTGTCTATTTATTTACTTATTTTTAAAATTTAATATACACTTAATAATGGAATTCTTTTTCTAATAAAACATATCAATATGATATTTATGTAATTATCATTAAATATTAAATTAACTATGAAGAATTGATGGATACTATTGCCAATATAAACCTTGATGTCCTAAATCAGAAGCAGGAAATTGAGGAACTTAAAAAGGTTGTGCTGCATCAAAACTCCAAGATAGAGAAGAACAAAAAGTTAATCACCAAGATGCTTCACAGCAGAAAGCGAGCTCAGTTTGTTCTAAGAAGGAGAGGATCAACCTCTGATGCTTCCAAAAAGGGGGAGACAGAATCTGACCTCAACATGGAGGATGCAAAGATCGAGGGGGAGTATGAGCAAGTGAATGAATTTGCTGAGGAAAGTACAAAGGAAGCTGAAAATGTTCAAGCAACAGAAACCACAGCAGTAGAAACGACAGCAGCAGAAACTACAACAGCAGCAGAAACCACAGCAGCAGAAACTGTTAATGCTGCTGAGTTTGAACAAGCAGCAGAAACAGTTAATGTTGTTGAAGGCCAAAAAGAAGAAACAGCAGAAACCTTTGCAGAGGCAGTAGAAACAGAAAAAGCAGCAGAAACTGAGAAGGAAGCAGTAACTACATCTCAAGCTGAAATTGATGAAGAAGTATACTGGATTGTGAAGAACAGTGTTGAAGCAGCAGCATTACATGTTCTAAGAGAAGCAGTAACAGCCATAGCAGCAGAAATGGTTATTGCTGCTGAAAAACTCAAAACAGCTGAACCAACTCCTGAAGCTGTTAAAACTTTTAACAGAACCAAGATGATGGCAAAGAAAAGACCAAGAACCAAGCCCATAACTTCAAAGAAGAAAAATGAAAAGAAGCCAAGGGTGGAACCAACTGCAGAAGAGGCCCAGGAGGAAACAGTGAAAGAAAAATCTGATCCAAAAGTTGCTGAAGAAGAAGTGGCAACTCCATCAGGGCAATCAAGCAATGTACAATCACAAACTGATGCCCAATGTGATTTGTATATTACTGTTGTTGACTCTAACCCAATTAAGGCTGAACCAATATCGTCTAAGGCTCCTGAATCATCTTTTGGGACACTTTGAATGATGGTAGAAAGGAGTTCATTAGGATAAAAAGAGCAGATGGAAAATTTGAAGTCTTTTCAACTTGGGGAAAAATTGTCAGAACTTGCTCAAGATCAGACTTAGAAGAGATGTTCAAAGTTGGGATGAGGCTATATGAAAACATGCTGACTGAGCAAGGGATGTCAATCTCTAAAATGGTACTTGAATTCTTGTGCCAAATGTTCAAACCTGAAGCAGTTCAGTATAGGATAAACACACAGTTTCAAACCATTACCAACTGGATGCTCTATGAAAACTGTGGAGTATATTTCATCTCCCTTGACTCTGCGACTCATGAATACTATCTGGTGGATGAAATATACAAACACAGCATGAAGAAGTTGAAAGGAATGCTACATGCTAAGTTGACCTGCAACAAGGATTCAGCAATGGGTAGATTCTTGGTAAAAAGGATTCTCAATCAAAGTCTGGGATTGAATCCTAATCTAGGCATGTATGATTAGGTTTTGGAAGCATCATCTGAAGAACTTGACTTCTTTTCCTAAAAGTCAAGTTAGGGGGAGATTGTTGGGAACTGAAGATATGCTAAGTGTGGTTAGTACTGCCAAGACAATTTTACTACTGCCAGTTCTTCATTAATACTGCTTATGTGAAGTTACTACTGCTAGACACAGTTACTACTGCAAGTCAAGGTTACTACTGCTAGACAAGGTTACTACTGCTAGACACAGTTACTACTGCTAGACAAGGTTACTACTGCTAGACAAGGTTACTACTGCTAGACACAGTTACTACTGCAAGTCAAGGTTACTACTGCTAGACAAGGTTACTACTGCTAGACACAGTTACTACTGCTAGACAAGGTTACTACTGCTAGACAAGGTTACTACTGCTAGACAAAGTTACTACTGCAAGTCAAGGTTAGTACTGCTGGTGCATAATTGAATATTGTTAGTACTGCTCATGAAGAATGAAGGTTAATACTGCTGACTTGATAAGTTTGGTATGCGATACTTTTGGAGACAAAGAAGGAATTGATCAAGATATGTTTAACGAAGATTTAGAAGATCAATTTACTTTTTGATAGTTATCTTGTAATTATTCTTGTATAAATAGTATTGATAGATAGCTATTAGAATACAGATGATAGACGAGTTAATATACGTGTGAAATAGAATTTGATATCGTTTTCAGAGAGATTTAACCTCAAGGTGTAAGAACCCTATTTCTAGAGAAGTAGAAGTCGTCTTGTTGAGCCTGTTCAACAAGATTGAGGTTTGGTTGTAATCTTGTGAGTTGATTTAGTGAATACACAACATTGTGAATTTTCTGTTACATTGTTCTTGATTGTGAGAATTAAAGTTCTTTTCCGCAGATTCTTTAATTCTGAATTCTAAGTGTTTATTGTCTTGTTAAGATTCGATCCTGACATGGACTTAATTAGAAATGGAACCGGGATAATTTTATGCAATCCGGAAATAGTTACAATTTGGGCCAAGTCACGTGTCCGGCTTGGTGTAATTCTTTTGGGCTTTATTAATAAAAGCAAGATCCGGTAGTTTAGGTGAGGAACCGGTGTTGGGCTCAAGTCCCGGTAATTTTAATAAAATGTGATCCGGTAACATTCTAAGAATGGGATCCTGTATTTAGCTAAGATCCGGTATTCCATATTAAGATCCGGATTATTATTATTCTGGGCCGGAAAGCAAGTCCAATAAGCATAATTTTGGACTAGTTATGTAACATTGTAACTTATCAAATAAGATAATTTGAGGGTATTTTCGGAAGTAAGCTCGATTATAAATTGTTAGATTATGATATGCGTTTTCTAAATTTAGGTGTGTCACCTAGAGATCAGAAGCGGAAGTAAGAGGTTTTGAAGCGGGAAATTTGCTAAAAGCGCCAGGTGAGTTTTTTTAAATAAAATACGTGATTTTATACGTGTTTTCTAAAGAATGTGAATGAGTAGAAATGCCATGTTATTTTACATGATTTTACTTGTTTGAAAGTTATGTGAGATGTATGCATACATTGTGGTAGACGTAAATTGGCTAAGTCGGGGGGGAGGTTCAGCTAGTGCTCATGCCGAGGGGAGGTTCCGTTTATGCCATGGGAAGAGTGACCCAGCAAGGCAGCGTGAGACTGACTCGTTGTCACTCTTGAGTGACTTCAGGGTGCCATTTACGAGAGCGGATTTATCCGTGAAAGTTTATGTAAAGTTATGTGATAGTTTTATGAAAAGTTATGTGAAAGTTTATGCAAAAATATTTGAAAGTTATAAACTGTTTTGAAATGATTTTGAGAACTGTCAGGAGGGAGCTCACTAGACCTCATGGTCTAACCCTCACATTTTCCAAACTAAACCTTTTCAGGTAAGCAGATAGTAGGAGGCTCAGGTAAGTGAGCAAGAACAGGATAGAGTACAGATGCAGATAGAGACAGTGTCAGTGACACTTATAGAAACTAGTACGTTCTCAGTTGTGTATAGGTTGTTTCCGCCAACCTAAGTTTTGAGACAGATGTAATGAATTTTTGGGACCCAGTATTGTAATTCTTTAAATTTAAATGTTATGTATGCTTTATTTAGACTGGGTTGTTACACTAACCAACAGATCAAATGATGATTTTATTAAAAAAATTATTCATATCATACCTTCATTTTCTTTTTTCTTTTTTTAGAATGAATCATAGCTTCATTTTCTATAACCAATTAGTGCCACCTTCATGGTATCTTGATTCTCCTAAACCCTAAATAAAATTAATGAACCTGGACCAAAGAATGGTGCTCTGTATTTCACTAACTCTTGAGTTTTTAGAATCTAACATCAATTCTTTTTGCAATTTTATACCATTCAAAGCATTTGTATCAAATTACTTGAATTTTTCTCTAATAGAGGAAAATGTTGATTTTAGGTGGCACAATTTAATTATAAGAAACAAAACTATAGATATTTTTCATAAAATCATCAGTGGTGTGTAGGTTAGTTTCTTGTTTTTCATATATGGGGTCCAATGTTTGCGTTTTTTTATCCCAAGTATCTTCAGAAACGTAATAAAACTGAAATATAGGTGCACCCAACAAAAATAATATGTTTGCACCTTTCACTACCCTGCCAAGAGAACATGCAAACCAACTATGTCAAGATAAGCTTATGTTATTATCGTAGTTTCAAGACATATATGGTTGCAGACTACAAAATAATATGGTTCACGACCCTAAAGAGTTGTATACTGCAACAGATGAACGAAATATTGGTCCATGTCGCTGTATGCATCATAACGTGTTCGTGCGAGGGTGCTCGATGTTATTTCAAATTCATTGTTGGTCATTTTTTGTGACTTTGTTCTACAAACCACTTGTCATGACTTTTGCTTTCCACTTGCTGTTTTGGTTTGTTGGCTATAGAAGTGTTTGACTAATAAATTTATATTTGAAATATTAGTGAATGTTTATGATATTAAATGGGTGTGTTAATAATGGCTACTACTAGTAGTCTAGTAGGATCAAACATAAATGTTGCCTTTCTTTCTTGACCACTTGTAGACAGTAGCATAACCCCTAAATTTATTAAAAGCCTTCTGTAGATTTTTTTTGTTATATTTTTAAATTTTATTTAATTTTGTAAATATTGTAATGTGTTTTATATTTTTTTAGGATTCATAAATTGGTTTATTGTGTTTGTAATAACAATTAAAGTTTATATAAGACTTAAATGTTTGTTAAATGGTGAGTGTTTTAAAGTATGTATAATTTGGTTTTATAGTAAAAATGGAATTCAAAACAAGCTATTAACTATAACCCTATAAAAACCAAAACTCAAAGTACATAAATATTTTAAAAAAAAAAACTTTAGAAAGCAAAAAATCAGTATGGAATATTTGCATGCAATTATATCTATACTATATATTATGTATTTGAGAAAAACTCTTAAAAACAAACCTGTATGTATCAAATATTGTTTATTGATACATATTACTTAAAATTCAAGATTACAAGCAACTAATGTATGACTATAACTTTTTAAAAATGAATGTTTGAATTCATAGCTGATAAACATAATCAAATACATGATAAATATCTCATTTTAAATATAAAATATAATTATAGTAATCATTAAATTCTAATAAAATAGTTAATTATTTATTATAAAAAATATTATATTATTAAACCTGAAATAAATTATTTCATTATTAAACCTAAATTAAAAAAAAACTAAACCAAACAAATTTATTAAAAAAACATTATCAATTTTTCAAAACCACATAAAACCGTATTATAAGATCAACAAAGACAAAAAAATGAAACATTAAAATCAAGATGCATCGCGTTGCATTGTGCGAGTACATTTTTAGTGTGTGTGTGTGTGTGAGAGACAGAGAGAGTGTATAGGGCGGGGTTTCGGTGAGAAGTTGAGATTAACGTAAGAAGCGTGAGAAATTGTTATCAACTATTGATGAGAAAATCGATACACGTTATGATGAGATGCACTGAGATGCATCGGGTCAAATCCCTTCTAAGCCGCAATTCTGGGAGGGCGTTTGATTAAGAGTGATCAAGGTTCAAATACATTTATCATGTTTTCACGTTAACCTCAACTTCTCACGTTATTCTTCGCATATATATATATATATTTATAGAGAGAGAGAGAGAGAGAGAGAGTAAATTACATTTTTAGTCTATGTGGTTTGTTGAAAACTTCTATTTTAGTTCTTATGGTTTTGAAATTATTCTTTATATCTTTTATCCAATCAAAAATCGCAGGGACCAAAATCATAAAATCGTTTTTTATTGGATAAAAGACTAAAAATCAATAAAGGAACGAAATGCCTCGTTTTTAACAGATTTTTTGAAGGTTTTTGGTGGGAGGACTAATTCCTCACGTTTTTGCAGTCTACAAAAGTCATCTTATAATTTCAAAATTGTAGGAACAAAAACTGTTATTTTCAATAAACCATAGAGACCAAATTTATAGTTTACTCTGTGATCAAAACATATAGTGTCTATTTATTTACTTATTTTTAAAATTTAATATACACTTAATAATGGAATTCTTTTTCTAATAAAACATATCAATATGATATTTATGTAATTATCATTAAATATTAAATTAACTATGAAGAATTGATGGATACTATTGCCAATATAAACCTTGATGTCCTAAATCAGAAGCAGGAAATTGAGGAACTTAAAAAGGTTGTGCTGCATCAAAACTCCAAGATAGAGAAGAACAAAAAGTTAATCACCAAGATGCTTCACAGCAGAAAGCGAGCTCAGTTTGTTCTAAGAAGGAGAGGATCAACCTCTGATGCTTCCAAAAAGGGGGAGACAGAATCTGACCTCAACATGGAGGATGCAAAGATCGAGGGGGAGTATGAGCAAGTGAATGAATTTGCTGAGGAAAGTACAAAGGAAGCTGAAAATGTTCAAGCAACAGAAACCACAGCAGTAGAAACGACAGCAGCAGAAACTACAACAGCAGCAGAAACCACAGCAGCAGAAACTGTTAATGCTGCTGAGTTTGAACAAGCAGCAGAAACAGTTAATGTTGTTGAAGGCCAAAAAGAAGAAACAGCAGAAACCTTTGCAGAGGCAGTAGAAACAGAAAAAGCAGCAGAAACTGAGAAGGAAGCAGTAACTACATCTCAAGCTGAAATTGATGAAGAAGTATACTGGATTGTGAAGAACAGTGTTGAAGCAGCAGCATTACATGTTCTAAGAGAAGCAGTAACAGCCATAGCAGCAGAAATGGTTATTGCTGCTGAAAAACTCAAAACAGCTGAACCAACTCCTGAAGCTGTTAAAACTTTTAACAGAACCAAGATGATGGCAAAGAAAAGACCAAGAACCAAGCCCATAACTTCAAAGAAGAAAAATGAAAAGAAGCCAAGGGTGGAACCAACTGCAGAAGAGGCCCAGGAGGAAACAGTGAAAGAAAAATCTGATCCAAAAGTTGCTGAAGAAGAAGTGGCAACTCCATCAGGGCAATCAAGCAATGTACAATCACAAACTGATGCCCAATGTGATTTGTATATTACTGTTGTTGACTCTAACCCAATTAAGGCTGAACCAATATCGTCTAAGGCTCCTGAATCATCTTTTGGGACACTTTGAATGATGGTAGAAAGGAGTTCATTAGGATAAAAAGAGCAGATGGAAAATTTGAAGTCTTTTCAACTTGGGGAAAAATTGTCAGAACTTGCTCAAGATCAGACTTAGAAGAGATGTTCAAAGTTGGGATGAGGCTATATGAAAACATGCTGACTGAGCAAGGGATGTCAATCTCTAAAATGGTACTTGAATTCTTGTGCCAAATGTTCAAACCTGAAGCAGTTCAGTATAGGATAAACACACAGTTTCAAACCATTACCAACTGGATGCTCTATGAAAACTGTGGAGTATATTTCATCTCCCTTGACTCTGCGACTCATGAATACTATCTGGTGGATGAAATATACAAACACAGCATGAAGAAGTTGAAAGGAATGCTACATGCTAAGTTGACCTGCAACAAGGATTCAGCAATGGGTAGATTCTTGGTAAAAAGGATTCTCAATCAAAGTCTGGGATTGAATCCTAATCTAGGCATGTATGATTAGGTTTTGGAAGCATCATCTGAAGAACTTGACTTCTTTTCCTAAAAGTCAAGTTAGGGGGAGATTGTTGGGAACTGAAGATATGCTAAGTGTGGTTAGTACTGCCAAGACAATTTTACTACTGCCAGTTCTTCATTAATACTGCTTATGTGAAGTTACTACTGCTAGACACAGTTACTACTGCAAGTCAAGGTTACTACTGCTAGACAAGGTTACTACTGCTAGACACAGTTACTACTGCTAGACAAGGTTACTACTGCTAGACAAGGTTACTACTGCTAGACACAGTTACTACTGCAAGTCAAGGTTACTACTGCTAGACAAGGTTACTACTGCTAGACACAGTTACTACTGCTAGACAAGGTTACTACTGCTAGACAAGGTTACTACTGCTAGACAAAGTTACTACTGCAAGTCAAGGTTAGTACTGCTGGTGCATAATTGAATATTGTTAGTACTGCTCATGAAGAATGAAGGTTAATACTGCTGACTTGATAAGTTTGGTATGCGATACTTTTGGAGACAAAGAAGGAATTGATCAAGATATGTTTAACGAAGATTTAGAAGATCAATTTACTTTTTGATAGTTATCTTGTAATTATTCTTGTATAAATAGTATTGATAGATAGCTATTAGAATACAGATGATAGACGAGTTAATATACGTGTGAAATAGAATTTGATATCGTTTTCAGAGAGATTTAACCTCAAGGTGTAAGAACCCTATTTCTAGAGAAGTAGAAGTCGTCTTGTTGAGCCTGTTCAACAAGATTGAGGTTTGGTTGTAATCTTGTGAGTTGATTTAGTGAATACACAACATTGTGAATTTTCTGTTACATTGTTCTTGATTGTGAGAATTAAAGTTCTTTTCCGCAGATTCTTTAATTCTGAATTCTAAGTGTTTATTGTCTTGTTAAGATTCGATCCTGACATGGACTTAATTAGAAATGGAACCGGGATAATTTTATGCAATCCGGAAATAGTTACAATTTGGGCCAAGTCACGTGTCCGGCTTGGTGTAATTCTTTTGGGCTTTATTAATAAAAGCAAGATCCGGTAGTTTAGGTGAGGAACCGGTGTTGGGCTCAAGTCCCGGTAATTTTAATAAAATGTGATCCGGTAACATTCTAAGAATGGGATCCTGTATTTAGCTAAGATCCGGTATTCCATATTAAGATCCGGATTATTATTATTCTGGGCCGGAAAGCAAGTCCAATAAGCATAATTTTGGACTAGTTATGTAACATTGTAACTTATCAAATAAGATAATTTGAGGGTATTTTCGGAAGTAAGCTCGATTATAAATTGTTAGATTATGATATGCGTTTTCTAAATTTAGGTGTGTCACCTAGAGATCAGAAGCGGAAGTAAGAGGTTTTGAAGCGGGAAATTTGCTAAAAGCGCCAGGTGAGTTTTTTTAAATAAAATACGTGATTTTATACGTGTTTTCTAAAGAATGTGAATGAGTAGAAATGCCATGTTATTTTACATGATTTTACTTGTTTGAAAGTTATGTGAGATGTATGCATACATTGTGGTAGACGTAAATTGGCTAAGTCGGGGGGGAGGTTCAGCTAGTGCTCATGCCGAGGGGAGGTTCCGTTTATGCCATGGGAAGAGTGACCCAGCAAGGCAGCGTGAGACTGACTCGTTGTCACTCTTGAGTGACTTCAGGGTGCCATTTACGAGAGCGGATTTATCCGTGAAAGTTTATGTAAAGTTATGTGATAGTTTTATGAAAAGTTATGTGAAAGTTTATGCAAAAATATTTGAAAGTTATAAACTGTTTTGAAATGATTTTGAGAACTGTCAGGAGGGAGCTCACTAGACCTCATGGTCTAACCCTCACATTTTCCAAACTAAACCTTTTCAGGTAAGCAGATAGTAGGAGGCTCAGGTAAGTGAGCAAGAACAGGATAGAGTACAGATGCAGATAGAGACAGTGTCAGTGACACTTATAGAAACTAGTACGTTCTCAGTTGTGTATAGGTTGTTTCCGCCAACCTAAGTTTTGAGACAGATGTAATGAATTTTTGGGACCCAGTATTGTAATTCTTTAAATTTAAATGTTATGTATGCTTTATTTAGACTGGGTTGTTACACTAACCAACAGATCAAATGATGATTTTATTAAAAAAATTATTCATATCATACCTTCATTTTCTTTTTTCTTTTTTTAGAATGAATCATAGCTTCATTTTCTATAACCAATTAGTGCCACCTTCATGGTATCTTGATTCTCCTAAACCCTAAATAAAATTAATGAACCTGGACCAAAGAATGGTGCTCTGTATTTCACTAACTCTTGAGTTTTTAGAATCTAACATCAATTCTTTTTGCAATTTTATACCATTCAAAGCATTTGTATCAAATTACTTGAATTTTTCTCTAATAGAGGAAAATGTTGATTTTAGGTGGCACAATTTAATTATAAGAAACAAAACTATAGATATTTTTCATAAAATCATCAGTGGTGTGTATGTTAGTTTCTTGTTTTTCATATATGGGGTCCAATGTTTGCGTTTTTTTATCCCAAGTATCTTCAGAAACGTAATAAAACTGAAATATAGGTGCACCCAACAAAAATAATATGTTTGCACCTTTCACTACCCTGCCAAGAGAACATGCAAACCAACTATGTCAAGATAAGCTTATGTTATTATCGTAGTTTCAAGACATATATGGTTGCAGACTACAAAATAATATGGTTCACGACCCTAAAGAGTTGTATACTGCAACAGATGAACGAAATATTGGTCCATGTCGCTGTATGCATCATAACGTGTTCGTGCGAGGGTGCTCGATGTTATTTCAAATTCATTGTTGGTCATTTTTTGTGACTTTGTTCTACAAACCACTTGTCATGACTTTTGCTTTCCACTTGCTGTTTTGGTTTGTTGGCTATAGAAGTGTTTGACTAATAAATTTATATTTGAAATATTAGTGAATGTTTATGATATTAAATGGGTGTGTTAATAATGGCTACTACTAGTAGTCTAGTAGGATCAAACATAAATGTTGCCTTTCTTTCTTGACCACTTGTAGACAGTAGCATAACCCCTAAATTTATTAAAAGCCTTCTGTAGATTTTTTTTGTTATATTTTTAAATTTTATTTAATTTTGTAAATATTGTAATGTGTTTTATATTTTTTTAGGATTCATAAATTGGTTTATTGTGTTTGTAATAACAATTAAAGTTTATATAAGACTTAAATGTTTGTTAAATGGTGAGTGTTTTAAAGTATGTATAATTTGGTTTTATAGTAAAAATGGAATTCAAAACAAGCTATTAACTATAACCCTATAAAAACCAAAACTCAAAGTACATAAATATTTTTAAAAAAAAAACTTTAGAAAGCAAAAAATCAGTATGGAATATTTGCATGCAATTATATCTATACTATATATTATGTATTTGAGAAAAACTCTTAAAAACAAACCTGTATGTATCAAATATTGTTTATTGATACATATTACTTAAAATTCAAGATTACAAGCAACTAATGTATGACTATAACTTTTTAAAACTGAATGTTTGAATTCATAGCTGATAAACATAATCAAATACATGATAAATATCTCATTTTAAATATAAAATATAATTATAGTAATCATTAAATTCTAATAAAATAGTTAATTATTTATTATAAAAAATATTATATTATTAAACCTGAAATAAATTATTTCATTATTAAACCTAAATTAAAAAAAAACTAAACCAAACAAATTTATTAAAAAAACATTATCAATTTTTCAAAACCACATAAAACCGTATTATAAGATCAACAAAGACAAAAAAATGAAACATTAAAATCAAGATGCATCGCGTTGCATTGTGCGAGTACATTTTTAGTGTGTGTGTGTGTGAGAGACAGAGAGAGTGTATAGGGCGGGGTTTCGGTGAGAAGTTGAGATTAACGTAAGAAGCGTGAGAAATTGTTATCAACTATTGATGAGAAAATCGATACACGTTATGATGAGATGCACTGAGATGCATCGGGTCAAATCCCTTCTAAGCCGCAATTCTGGGAGGGCGTTTGATTAAGAGTGATCAAGGTTCAAATACATTTATCATGTTTTCACGTTAACCTCAACTTCTCACGTTATTCTTCGCATATATATATATATATATATATATATATATATAGAGAGAGAGAGAGAGAGAGAGAGTAAATTACATTTTTAGTCTATGTGGTTTGTTGAAAACTTCTATTTTAGTTCTTATGGTTTTGAAATTGTTCTTTATATCTTTTATCCAATCAAAAATCGCAGGGACCAAAATCATAAAATCGTTTTTTATTGGATAAAAGACTAAAAATCAATAAAGGAACGAAATGCCTCGTTTTTAACAGATTTTTTGAAGGTTTTTGGTGGGAGGACTAATTCCTCACGTTTTTGCAGTCTACAAAAGTCATCTTATAATTTCAAAATTGTAGGAACAAAAACTGTTATTTTCAATAAACCATAGAGACCAAATTTATAGTTTACTCTGTGATCAAAACATATAGTGTCTATTTATTTACTTATTTTTAAAATTTAATATACACTTAATAATGGAATTCTTTTTCTAATAAAACATATCAATATGATATTTATGTAATTATCATTAAATATTAAATTAACTATGAATAATATAAGTCTTTAGTTTATAGGTTCGGACCAATGTATCAATTAGATAGATGATTATAAGTTGTTGATACAAGCATATGTCTACTAATTTTATGGTTTTGGGTTGCATCATGTTTAATATTTCAATAATTCAAGTGTGTTGTTTTTAAGTTATGTGATATATGAATTATGAATTTTCAAATGCGACAATTGTCTAAACAGTCGCAATAGTGCACGTGCTGTAACTTTTTGCAGTCGCTTTGCTTAGCGAAAAGTCATTCAAGTCAGCTATTGAGTAAGGCGTTAAAGTTATCCTAGAACTAGAATTCCAAAACTACTTTGAAAGTGAGTTTCATGAATGAAGTATCGAGATTAGACTAATATAGTACATATTGAATAGCAAGGCTATATCTATAAGACGAGTCACTATATTCTTGAATGAGGTACTTGGTTGTTGTGAAATGGTCGATAACGATAGGAAACTAGAAAAGTGGCTGTTTAATAACATGTTATCTCATGATGTTATCAAGCAGTCGAATGATATCCCCCAATGTAATACAATGTTATCGTAACAATGGCCAGTGCAGATTTTAACTTTGCATTCCTAAGATATGAATATTTGTTCGAAGCTAACAAGAAAACTTGAAGATGGTTGATGTGATTGTAGCCTTTAGGATTAATTTAATCGGTATGCATTATGCCAATATGGCATGAACCCTGAAGGTTATTGTTGTCTAGTTTTGGATTTTCACTTTATCTGTTCTAACCGACGTACCGACTTTATCCCTACCTCTTCTCCCATTTTTCATGGTGACCAACAAGTGATTTAGCGTGAAGACACAAGTTGTTGTCCTAACGCTATAAATCCAGCGTGTGAATCACACACCTTATAGTAGATCTCAAACTTTTATCTATTTTTGAAAAAATATATGACTCATTTCTAAAATAAAAGGGTCCTATCACAATTTAAACCTATCACTTTCCATCACTTGCGTTCTTAAAAGGATTCATTTGATTATGTGGTGTCACATGAATATTTGGGCAAAAAGTTGATTACAGACAATCCTAACCGGCCACATACGGAACCTGCCTCCAAGGACACCAATGTGAGGGGACATTTTTTTGGCTCACTCAGCGGCTGAGGCTAGTGGAGGGGCCTGGGATTGAACCCAGGACATGTTATGTATTTGGACAAAGTCACTCCACCTCTTTGTCAACTGAGCTACACGCCGTAGGCTTACCAAAAAAAGTTAGTTTTGTTACTGAATAAAGTTGGGTTGTGATTGGGCCCACAAATGATGAGTTGGCATGACTTTAATTTGATGGTGCAAAAACTGAAAATTTATGAGGCGGTTTAACAATAACTCGTCGACCTTTAATTTTGAGCACACATGGATGATGTTGGCTTAAAAAAGATGTATTAAATTGTAATATCCACATCATACACACATCTCATTTTATCTTTAAAAATAATATTTCAAAAACATTTTTAAATCATGCTTTGCACAAATAAATACAAAACGATATTCTTTTAGATATATATATGAAAATAAACGAGGTGGATTCATTTGCAAACCACCCTTGTGTGACAAACTATGAAATCCACTTTTAGATCCTAGATTAGAATCATCAACGAACCACAAGCATTTGTTGTATTTATGGAACTAATGAAATTATTTTGATTGTTTTAATTAAAAAGAAATTGATGAAAGGGTAAAATTGTACATTTACATCAGCCCACAATTTAGGCAATTTGGATGAAATTCTGAATTAACAGCTTTTTTAATAAAAAAAAGGAGATAGGAAGCGATTAAATTGAAAATCTATAATTACCTTCTGTTTGTTTGTTTTTTAATTGTTTTCTTCTTCTTCTTTTTTTCTCGGTGGGAATGTTTTGATTATAATAAAATGGATGAAGAGAGGCAGATGGAAGCGTCAATGGCTACCACGTGTTGAAGAGATTTGATGAAGTCCATGTGGTTTGTGGACTCTTAATGGTTTACTTTAACGGTGTTAGCCATAAGGACGAAAATGGAAGCAATTAAAAACCACAAGGATGAAAAAAGCAGTTTTTAAACCATAGGGACAAAAATCGTTATAACCATCAAACCACAGGAACGAAAATCGTAGTTTACTCAAAAAATATATTATATAATCTACTCTAACATATTAATTTATTTAAGAGTAAATTACATAAATCGTCCCTGATGTTTGGTTGCTTTTTGGATTTGGTCCCTATTTCCAAAAAATTACACTGTGCGTCCCTGAGGTTCGACAAACCGCACGGAATTGGTCCCTCCCTCTAACGGAACCAGTTAACCTAGTTAAGTCTAGGGGTATTTTGGTCTTTTTACATTTGTTTTTGTCTTTATTCTAAAAGAAAACTAAAAAACAAATTAAAAAATACCCCACCCCCTACACCCACTACCCCCCCCCCCCCCCTCCTTCTTCTTCTTCCTCACGAACCCACAACCCCCTTCCTCACCTTTCTCCGGCCACCACCTCCGGCCACCACCACCTCCGGTTGCATCTCAACCTCCACCACCGTTGTTATCCCCCTATACCCCTACCCCCCCCTTCTTCTTCCTCATGAGTGTCTGCAAATCGTTTTTACTCTACCACAAAAGGCCTTCATGTATGACTGCTTAATTTGGCATTTTGGACCATCACAATTTACTATACACACATTTGAGTTATTTCTTCCTTTCATCTTCAAGAATTGCAGCAAACCATATCTAGTAATTTCACACTCATCCATCTCCAACTTTTCTTCAAACTCTTGAGTTCTGCAACAATAACAGCAAAGAAACCTGAATTCATCATCTTTCTATCACTCTCATTTGTCATCTTGCTAAGATTTGCTGAATCCATTGTCCCACAACAAGAAGGTAACACGATTTTTCTTTAAATAAAAACCCATTTTTTTGGTTTTTTAGAAAACGGGTTTTAGAATTCTTGATTTTATTTCACCTAAAACACACACACACACACACACACACACATACACATATATATATATATATATATATATATATATGTGCATCTGTGTCTATAGGGTGGTGGTGGTGATGGGTTGATGATGATGGTGGTGTTGGGTTGATGGTGATGGTGGTGATGGTGGTGGTGATGGGTTGATGATGATGGTGGTGTTGGGTTGATGATGATGGTGGTGGTGATGGGTTGATGATGATGGTGGTGTTGGGTTGATGATGATGGTGGTGGTGATGGGTTGATGATGATGGTGGTGTTGGGTTGATGATGATGGTGGTGGTGGTGGTGGTGGTGATGGGTTGATGATGATGGTGGTGGTGGTGGTGGTGATGGGTTGATGGTGTTGGGTTGATGATGATGGTGGTGTTGGGTTGATGATGATGGTGGTGATGGGTTGATGATGATGGTGGTGGTGGTGGTGATGGGTTGAAGATGATGATGGTGGTGGTGGTGGTGGTGGTGATGGGTTGAAGATGATGATGGTGGTGGTGGTGGTGGCTGGAGGTCCTGAGGAAGAAGAAGAAGAAGGAGGAGGAGGAGGAGGGGGGTAGGGGGTAGGGGGTTTATTAATTATTTTTTTATTCTTTTTATTTATTAATTAGGAAAAAGACAAAAAGAGAGTAAAAAGACTAAAATACCCTTAGACTTAACTGGGTTTCTTAAACGACGTTAGAGGGAGGGACCAATTCCGTGCGGTTTGTCAAACCTTAGGGACGCTCAGTGTAATTTTTTGGAAATAGGGACCAAATCCAAAAAGCAACCAAACATCAGGGACGATTTATGTAATTTACTCTTTATTTAAATATTTGAAAACAACTTTAAACCAATTAAAAAATAATTATATATTGTTTTTAAATATTTAATACAAAAAAGACAATAGATTAGATTATATAATGTATTTTTTCTATTTTTTAATAGAAAACTAAAAAATAGAAATAAATGTTATCTTAATTGGATAAATGGATTTTTATTAACTCTATAAATTAGAGGGCTATTGGCTATAAAGAAAATTAAATAACAACAGGAAACATATCCATAATTAAAGAGCATAAAGACTAGTTATAATTTTTAAGATACCATATGGAACAAAAGCATAGTTCACTTTTTAATTTAATATCTCATGTTAATAAAATAGGAAAAACTTGGAAAATCCAATAAATTATCTCATTTTCAATTATTAAGTTCATAAATTATTTATTTAATAAAAAATCATTAAATTTACTCATTTTGAATGATTAAGTTTCTGAACAGTTTTTTTGAATGAAAAAAAACCATTAAACTTTATCATTTTAAATGATTAAGTCCTTGAGCAATATTTTTGAATAAAAAAACATCCAATTTCTAAAAATTGGTTACCTACGTTTCTTTAACAAAAAAATCTATCTGCAATCTCTTTCTTTTTGATTTATTTTTTATCTATCGAAAGAGGGAGAATCAGAACATAAAAACAGATAGAAAAAGGTAGATTGATGCCACAGACCAACAACGTGATAGGCGATATGGAGAACAGACAACGATGGAGTCACAGGGAGTGACGAGAGGGGGTGATACTAGTGTGTGTGTGAGGTTTGAATGACGTAGGTAGGGGTGTTCAAAACAACCGTTGGACCGTTCAAACAAGTCGAACCAAGTCAAACAGAGTGTTTTTGGCGGTTTGAGCAATCTGGCGGTCCACTCTAGTCTGAAAAATAGGCAAACCGCTCAGTCCGATCTGGTCTGCAGTTTAACTCTCTTTTTTAGTGGTCTGGACCGAATCAACCGTAAAAATTACGCATGATTTAATTATATTTAGTTTTTGTATTGTAGGCTCAATTTTTATGGATCAATACAAAAAGTTCCATAAAAACATTGTGTTTTTAGTTTTCATCTTCTCAATTGATCGCGTTTTATAAATTGACAAAGTTTTGAAGTCCGTCAAAAATCAAATCTAAAATCCTAATCGTCCTTCGACTTGCTCAATGTTTTTTTTTTGTTTTTTTATATATAAACGTTTTTTTTTAAATTGGGTATACTACTTAATAATGTTATTGATAGAAATTTTATTTTGGATATAGATTTTATGTTTTTTAGTTTAAAGAACATAAGAGACCTAAACCGCCTAAATCGGTCATACTAGACTGCCTTTTTGTGGTCCGGTTTGGTCACTTGCCTGCTTGGGTTGAAATTTTTTCTAACCGCCATTATGGTTTGGTTCGTGGTTTGGGGGATTAAACTGTCCAAACCGGACCGCAAACACCCTAGACGTAGGGTTTGGGAACATTAAAACTGATTTAGATTTATTTTTATTTTTAAAACATTCCCAATCGGTTAAAGGTAGTTTTGTTTTTTGTTAAAATAATGCAACAAACCAACTTTTAAAAATTCGATGATTTAATTTATTGAAAAAAATGTTCAGAGACTTAGTTATTTAAAATGAGAAGGTTTAATAGTTTTTTCATTCAAAAAAATAGTTCAAGAACTTAATTATTCAAAATGCGACAAATATTAGATTTTTTGAACTTTTTCAAATAAAATAATATGATATTGTTTCTAAAAGTGAAATGATTAAATACAAATTTTATATACCAAAGAATAGGATATGGACAAGTTGTTGATCAAGCCTATTAATGTTGCGAAAATGCAAAAATATACCAAACTATTATTTTTATTCTTTTTCCTTTTGGAATTATGACATGAGTTTAAACGATTAATACCAAACAAAAAATAAAAAAAAATACATGTGCATTAAATAAGACAAGTCATATGGTTTATATATAATCGATTTTTGGTTTACAAGCTTTTCATCATTTTATTTCTATAATATTATTGTTTAATGGGGTAGTTTTGATATTTTACTTTGGTAGCTTACGTTATCATATAAATAGTTAAGAATTATGTATTTTTAAGGAGTTGGTTTAATAAATCTTTTACAGGTAAAATGGTTAGGCATCACTTATTTTACTAGGTGAATATGATAAGACTGGGACTTGTACCCAGTAAAAGACATAACAAGGACTAAAAGTCTTATCCGATAGATGAGGGAGGAAGACTCTTACCTATTAAGAGTTAGGGGTTGTTTACTAGCTGCTGACCAGACTGACCCGGTCAGCAAATCTGACTCGGTCAACGGTCAGCGCATTTACCAAATCCCGAATCTGACCAAGATACTGACCGAACCAGCTTTAAGATCATGCTGACCCGAGTCAGTTTTCTTTTTGCCACAAAGCCCCCTTTCTTGCGATTAGGTTTGGGTATTCCATTGCCATTCTCCTCCTCCCTCAATCAACCCGAACAAGAAGACATCTCTTGTTTCAACCATGAGTTTCTTCAAAGCATGGGAATCGCCATAGCCAAACACAGGCTCGAAATCTTGAAGCTTGCAAAAGGGTCAAATGGTGGTTCACACCCAATGGCTAAAATAATAACAGCCATCAAGAAGACCAAAAGAAGCTTGGATGGTTACGTTCGCACCTGGGTTCAATGTTGCCGCCATGACTAGGCGGCGACGGCTCTGGTCGTGGTGCAGAAGCAGAGAAGCGGAGGAGTTACAGTTCGAGATGGAAAGGTGCCATATGAAGAGAAACAACAGATTGGTGACGTTAGCGGCAAAACAAGGTGGTTCTGGTGGTGCTACACTTTTGCTCTAGTCACAGCGGCGGCCGGTGGTGGTTAAATCTGGTGGTGCTAAAGGGAGAAAAGGGTTTTTGTGTTTTTGCTTCTTATGTGTTCAATCCCTAAAATTTCCCTGAACAAAAGGTTCACCTAAAAAACCCTCGATTGAAAAAAGCAAAAACAATGATTTATACTAGAAATAATTACATGTAATTTAGCATATAATTATAAAAGGGTTAAAATGCTCATTTTTTTGTTGGTAAGCACTTATCAAAAAACACTTGGTAAACATTTTTATCCGGATAGCACTTACCCGGGACATCACTCTTACCCAGACAGCCTTTACTCGGAAAGAGTTGGTAAACGGCCCCTTAATCGGGTGAAATACATTTACCATCAATCTACTTTGATGACCGAGAAAGTTACCCATCAAAGTAAGTGATGGTGGAAAATTTTGGTGATAAGTGCCTATTCGATAAACGTGTAGCAAATGACCCCTTATTTATGTAAATTATATTCAGTAAAAATATTTAATTGTATATATTTATGTTTAATTATTTTCACGGTTTCCATCTCTTCAAAACTAACACAAACTTTATTCCACATTATCTCGTCAACTCTAATGTTTATCATTTATCATCATTATTATTATCTCTTTTCATCTGCATCTTATTTTTACTTTAACATAAATCGTATTGAAACCCTTTTTGTTTGAATTTTACTTATGATCGCTTATGCTATTATTTTCAGAACTCTATACCTCTTATTGTTATCATTTCATGGTTAAATTGCCAACAATATTGCTATTATTTTCATAGTTAAATTGCAAACAATGAACTTGGTGCATGTTCGAGACGTTAGTACACTTGATTTTTGAGATTAAATGTATCCATGTCTACATCTAATGTCAGTTTTACCATAGAACTCATATGTAAAACTATTATAAGTTTTGATCCCGTTAGTAATAACAATAATGAGAAAGAAGAACACAAAAAATCAACAAGATTAATAATTTCAAGAAACAAAATTTCCCGTCCTCTTTAGCTTTATTTATCGCGTAATCATAAATATATGTGTTCGGTTCTAGGTCTAACAACAAACAATATTGGATGATGACAGTGGCAACGACAATAGAGCAATAGAAGATGGACAATATCAAATTCAAACGAACCCAGTATAACTCACCTGAAAACAGAGACGGGAGAAAACTTTCTATAGCATTTCACAACAAAGAATAAACATAATAAAGAGACCATTTAAGATTATAAATAAAATAATATATATATATATATATATATATATCCGAATCATATTATTTAGATATAAGATTGGGTTATTTAATTTTTAACTACCAACAATATTTGTTAAAAGACCAAGAAAGCATGATCACGTTCCTTCTCGTGGACGTCATCATCGACTTGAAACACCTCTTGGACAAAAGACTCTATATCGATCAACTTATTTACATCCATGCCCTCCTCATCGGACGGTCCAGGTACAAACGGAGGTCTAATGATTTCTAAGATTTTCTCCCAGTCAATTCCCCGGAAGAAATCGTGGCCCTTGATCTCCGCCGCTGATATTCTCTGTTTCGGATCCTTCACCAGCAATTTTCGAATCAAGTCTCTCAACGGCGTCGGTTCTCCGACAAGCTCCGGCGACTTGGACAGAATTAGGTAAAATGTCTCCTTCCTGTTCATTCCTTTGAACGGCGTCGTACCGTACAACATCTCATGCAAAACGATGCCTAAACACCACCAGTCCACCGAGAAATCATGGCCGTTGCCTTGTAACATTTCCGGTGCCACGTATTCTTCAGTTCCGACGAACGAGTTCGATTTTGAGAACGAGTGATGAGACTCGTCGCAATTCGGTTGTGAGTTGTCGATCGACTCGGTCGGATGCACCGAGTCCTCCGCTGAAATAGCTGGGCGGCAACATTTGTAAAAAAATGAAAATCGATTTGTGTTCTTCATTGATGGCTCAGGTTTTGGTAACGGCGTCTCTTTTGTTGATCGAGTTTCGGACGGAGATTTGGGCGATAATTTGGTTGAAAGATCGAAATCGACAAGCATTAGGTGTCCGTTTTCCTGAATCATTACGTTTTCTGGCTTCAAATCTCTGTAGACGATCCCCAATCCGTGAAGATACTCCAATGCAATTACCAATTCCGCCGCATAAAACCTAAAATCACAAATTGAACACGATAGTTATACAAATCGAACGATAACACGAGCAGGATTCGATTCAATTAGCGTCTCAAATCTGGAACCGAAACCAATGTAATACAGAATCCCTAAACATCTGAACAATGTGATAATTCCAATTTCCAAATGAATTTTCGAAAATTACCTGATTACATCATCAGAAAACATTCTCTCAGTTTGTTTCTTACGAAGATAATTGAGATCACGTCCGGGACAATAATCAATGGCGTAACCAACGATACTCTCAGTGGACAAAACACCACGGAGTTTCGGTAACAATGGATGTTGTGACAATCGCAAAACCTCCTGCTCAAAAAAAACTTGCTTACACTCGCAACCATCGCTATCCGTCTTCTTAAGTTTCTTCGTAATGGAAGCTCTCAAAATCGTCTTCAAAGCAAACAATTCTCCATTGGATGACTGATCTCGTACCAGAAACACAACGCCCCTGGCTCCTCGACCTAATGCCGATATCACTTTCAATTGGCCGAGATGTAAGACCGGAATTTGATCGTCGTCCATGGCGGTCACAGGTACAGCTACCAACTCTTGTCTGGTATCCAAATTTTCACGAATTCTTCTCTGGTGCGTTGATTAAATTAGGGTTTTTAGGTTGACCGATTCAATTGTATTTTATTGTAGAAGAAATTGAGGAATTGGAGGTCCGTGAAGAAGGGGGTATGGCTTTTTCTTGCTGAGGAAGTATGAAACACACAGTTGGTATGCGAAAGAGAGCAGGTGGAAAGGGGATATTGCTTAGCTATGACACATGACTCCATGGGTGAACAATAAGAAAGTGTCAACAAAGGCTTATACGTGTCTTTTCTATAAAAAGGTAATTAATGTGTTATTTTCGAATCAAATATAATAAGTTGATAAGTTGTTTTTAGGTGTTTAAGATTGTTTATATACGTAAAATAATTAAAAAGATTTTAACTTGTTTCAAATAAGTTAATAAGTTAGAAATGATTAACTTATAAAAAACTCCTTATTATCGGTGCAAACCGGTATAAGTATTTACTTTTTGTTTCCATTCAAACGGTAAAAACTTTTTATCATCGTACTACACTGGGATAAGTTAATAAACATTTTAAATAAGTAGTCCCAAACATCCCCTTAACCTAATTATGATAGTTTGAAAAAAATTCAACCTAACTCAATCCAACCATTACAAAGTATAACTCAACGCAATATTTTCTGGTTGGATTGGATTGAGTTGACGTTTGTAATCATTCTTTAAAGTATGTGTTTTTGATTTTTGGTGACTTAAAAGTATTATCCATTATTCGATTTAATCTTATACATATACAAATTGTTAATAATATTGAATTACGATAAACAAACAAATTGTGTTTGCAAAAGATGCAAATATATTTACACACCAAAACTTATGTGTGCTCCCTTCATCCAACCAAGATCTACATATATACACACATATATTTATATAGAGAGATATTCTTTTGTAAACCATATTAATCGTGTAAACCGTCGATTTCATTGGTTAAGTTTTACACATTCTGTATGCATAATTTAATTCTCTTATTTTGTTGTTATTAAATTTACAGCACACTCTTGAACATGTAAATGGAGAACAGAAATTAGGCAAAAAAAATAGAAAAATTGGTACTCCAAAAAATGACAAAAAAACGAGAATGAGGCTCAGACTAAATAAATATAAATAATTTGTTTATTGAACTTAAATATAAGTAAAAATTGTCAGGTTGTATATTAGCGGTGGGTCGGGTCGGGTCGGATTGGGTTGGGATAAGTTAGGACTTAAGCCTAACTGTAACAACCCACTTACCAAACCAACCCAAACATAACATGATATAATAACTTGCCAAAACGGGCCAAAGTATGTAATCATAAAGTGAGATTACATCTCAAAGTTTCCGGAATATAACCACTTCACAACTCGGAAATTAAAGATAAAATTAGTCACAGAAAATCTAAATAAGAAGCTACAAAACTTCCATCTATCCTCTCTCTAGGCATTGAGTTCACATCTCTTTATCTTTGCCCGAGCCCTCACTCACACGTTTTCCTGAAAATTGTTTACAATTTTATAAAAACGAGGGTTAGACCGGAGGTCTGGTGAGTTCCCACAATTAACAAACATCACACCACAATTATCATTCAAAGTGAGTTATAAACATTTAATAACAATTCACACCTTTAA
This sequence comes from Saussurea involucrata, assembly GCA_033807775.1. NCBI lineage: Eukaryota > Viridiplantae > Streptophyta > Magnoliopsida > Asterales > Asteraceae > Saussurea > Saussurea involucrata. Next base: position 229,860,756 of record CM066314.1, read on the forward strand.
AACAACTTGCACACATATGACACATGTAGATAGCACACGCTAAAGTCATGCACACCTGGGACAACGTGTTAGGGCCCACACCCGCCCTCAACGAATCAGATGAAACGAATCCTTGCATTCCAAATGGGTCACACCCCCTCCCCCCATAAAAAGCCATCACATGCCCCACCCCAGATGAATACACACATACTTTGACTTTTCACACAAACCGATCATTATGCCATGGTAAAAACATGCATTTCAAATAGACATCATATGTATTCAAAGTTGTACGTCAAACAAAGCAAGTTAGGAAAACTCACATGTCGTCCACGCATAATTCGCACTTTAGGCTACGCGTGTCCAAACCGAACACCTAAATTATACGACATACGAGGTAACGAGGGTGTTAAACCACTTAATTATTCTCCAAAACTATCCTTAAGAATCCTTAAGCCAAACCCCTAATCGGTGCCTCGATCTTAGCCCAAAACAAGAAACGAGACAATATTGGAAATCTCCCAAACAGTGTTTGGGGCGATCTAATTCGCCACAAAGTCGGGCCTGAGTCTGCACGACTTTCAATCACAAATCCTCAAAGCCAATTCTCCCCAAACTCCCCCAAACCAATTTTAAGCAACTAAATCGAGGGAATCAAGATTCTAAACTGATTTAATCAATATCCAACCATCACAATATCATTTAACTCAATGAAACCCATCCCTTGAAAAACACATTTTACCCAAAAATCTATAAAATGAACAACTTTTGAAGGATAACACCATTAATGGTGGTTTTTAACCAAAAATCTTCGGTGAGTTTTCAATTCAAAACCCTTCAAGAAAGAAACCCTCAAAACCATAAAACCACTCTTAGAGTATAAGAATCAAAGGGTAGGGATGATTACCTTGAAGATGTAGAAAATTGTGCACTGAATATGCTTCCTTCTTAAACCTTCAAGAACACACACTAGCATACACTGATTTCTTTTTTAAATGCTCTCTAGCCTCTAAATACGTTTTGTTGAGAATGAGAGGGTTTTTACCCTCATTAGCTCATACTTAAATTCTAGTCCCTGTAGATTGAGAATGTCATAAACCATCCCTTAACTTTTATTTTTCTCAAAACGTCAAGGAATATGGCTATTACACTAACTTAATTTCAACCCTACTAATTCACGTTTTTATGGTTTGATGGGTTAGATTTAATTGGGTTATTTGGAGAGACTAAGATGTTTAGTTATATTAATATATATTATGACTTATAGATTTGAGATGTTTGTTACGAAAAAAATGTTTTGATAAATACGAAAAAAAGAAATAAACAAATGTTTTTATCATAAAAAATAAAGTTGAATACAAAATAGCAAATAATTTATGTAAAACAATTACTTCAAATATTATTGTACATGGAATAATCAATAAAGGTATCTAAATCGATATTATTTAACTTATCATTTTCAATATATAGCATTTATCAATTTGTTTAACCTTGTTTTGATGACATTGATTATCTCAACTATGTCTTCACTAATTTCAAAATTTAAAACTTCTTTTGTCAAATTTAAATCAATTATTCAATGAAAAAATTGTCATATTCACATTAGTTATAAGATAGTTAGCTTCATTAGAATCTATTGATGCTTGCATTTCTTCTTCTTTTCTAATTTTATCAACTTGTTTTTTTTCTTCCTAAAATACGAAATTTAGGGGTCGTCTTTCTGAACGCTTATCCGATAAGTGCTTACTGGTAAGAATCAATACTATAATTTACTTTACCGGACTAGATTGTATTCCATCAGAATGGCGTCGTGTGCAACAATTTACCCGATAAACACTTATTGAATAGGGATCACTTAACCCCCATAAATTTTCAAACTTTTGTTTTTCTAATATTAAAATTTCCTTTTATCTAATTAAATATCTCTCTTTTGACCCCCAAAGAAATAAGATTTCACCTTAAATTATCCCAAGAGAATTTATTTTTTAAACTTAATATTTGTTATATAAGTCACGACCTCCATCTTCAAAATTTCTGGATCCGTCCGTCACTGTCATCATGTAAGATCTTCGACCCTTGTCATGTTCATTTAGTAAGGTAAGAAATTCGATAAGCACTTACCGAGTAACCATTTAATAAACGCTCCCTTAATTAGAATGTAACGTCCACATAACTACATTCATATCATGCTGCTTTTTTTTGGCAGTATTCATACTTGATACAAACCTTGCATTTCTATAGTTTTCAGAACAATTCATTACAACTTTAAACAGTTCCATCATAACATTAATGTACATAGATTTAAACTGTAACTTTTTGTTAACCAATTTGTTGCCAAAATATAAAACCATGCCAAGTAAAAAATTCAAAATCGTCAATTGCACCTAGTTTTTTGCTTCACTTTTGGACCCGACACCATCACATAATTTAGTTAATTCAAGCAAAACAAACCTTAATTGAGGAGTCCGAAATCTAATGGCCTTAACACTTTTTAATCGACTCTCCTAACATGTGTTGTTTCACTGTTATGTTTGAAACATTATCAAATTTAAATGACACATTCCTTCGCGTTGGAGAACAAAAAAATGTATACATGTATTTTACATTTCCAAAAAATAAAACAACCTTCACACAAAAATGTACGGTATGACTGAGAGTAAGATTAAGGTTATAACAAACATATGGCATAGATAATGCCATTGAATTATTTTCAGTAGTCACTTTTATATCTCTTGGTGTTTTCTCTTCATGATGGAACCATTGTCATGATATTGATTTCTCACATTATCAACACTAAGGTCAGAAAATTTAAGCGTAACTAATAATTTATTAAACATACCAGGAAGTAGACGTATTATCAGCCTTAAGTGTTTTTTTTTGATAATGAGTTAATGACCATGAACAAACACTTCAATCCCTACACTTGCAAATGCCATGCTCCAAGTGGTGGTTGATTTCTTGCTTCAAACATTACATCCAATTTTGATAAAGAAACACATACAATTAACAAAGAGAACAATAGATGATTATAGTTTGTCAAACATCGATATCAAAATTCAAAAGTTGGATTCATGCCTATAAGTTACGATGTTGTCAAACAACAATTCAAAAGTAAATATGAAAATCATAACTTCGAACTTTCATGAACAATCATCTGGATACAAAATAGAATCAAATTTGTAAACAAATTAATCCAGGAAACCAATGAGAACTAAAAAACGAAACCATGAAATAACGACACAATACCAACTATAGAGAACCCACAACCCATAATCACGGATTCACAACAACTAGATGATTACAAGATTTGCGGAGTGGTAAGGAGATCAAACAAGTAAAAGTTCAGTGGAGACATCATAGAGGTCAGGATGCTACTTGGGAATCAGAGTCGGATATGAGAGCCAAATACCCTCATCTGTTCGCTTAACTGAATTCCGGGACGGAATTCTTTTAAGGGGGAGATGTTGTAATAACCAGGTATTTTATTTATTTATTTAACTAGTATTATTTAAGTTAAATTAGAATTGGGAAATTTTATTAGTCTTTATTTTAAGTATTTTATGGAGTTAGAAGTTAAGGGGTAAGTTTTATTTTTATTTAGAAATTTGAGGGTAGAAGTGGTCATTTAAAGGAAGTATGGGGTTTGGGTAGTAAAAGTGGAGATATTTTTTATCCAAAAAAAACCGACTCATCCTTTTTAATAAGGATGAGGTGTCTTCTTTAGGCACTTTTAGCAAATAAGTAAAAGAGTGTGTGTGTGTGTGTGTGTGTTTGCTCTCGGCAAAAGAAAGAGAAGAGAAAAGAGAGTGATTTGTGAAGAAGAAGTAGTTTCCATACTACTTCAGCTGAGTTCTAGGATCCACATCAAGATAACAAAGGTATTAATCCATACAAATTCCTTCTTTTATGTATAATTAGTTCCTAAAGTTTTACTATGGGTTGTAGAAGTGGGTTTTGGTATTTTAGAAGGATATGTGAATTTTGGGTATGGATTAGTGTTATAATAGTAGTGTAAAACATATCTGCAAAGTATCATAATCATTCATGGTGTAAAACTGCAAAAATCTGGGTTTAGGATGAACACAGTGGGCTGAGACAATTATGAACACCATAAGAATCGCAACTGTGGGTTGCGACTTTCTTCAGAATCGCAACTGTGGGTTGCGACTTTCTTAAGAATCGCAACTGTGGGTTGCGACTTTCTTCAAACTCGCAATAGTTGGTTGCGACAATGGGGTGGTGTCGCAGTAGTTGGTTGCGACTTTCACTGTGTATTGCGATAAGAGTTTTTGTAGCTAGTTGGTTGCGATAGAGACGAGGATTCTTGGGTTTTTACGATTTTAAGTCTGTTGGTGCAAGTGTGCCACATCTTTATATATTTATTTTGATGATTCCAAACACACCGTATTATTGTTTTTCTAACAATCTTATCCAAGTGTGCAGTTAATTGGACAACATGAAGATTTTATCTGAAGAGTCCAAGCCTGGTGTTTATGTCGTCATTATTTATATATATCTCATAATGATAAACACCCTAAAATAATATACCACTTGGATATTTCAAAAACCTAACCCAACTATTTCTTAAATTAATAAAATCCCTGATTTATCTATTTAGAAAATATTTTGTTCTTTAAAATTCAATCTTTCAAAATTTAGCCAAAAGGAATGTGCTGATTTTTTTTGGAAGTAAGGAAAAAGCATTCAGAACCCTTTTTAAGCTATGGTCACTCAACAGGGTTCTGATCCATCTGACGCCGGTATACCGCATGGTGCTCGGCGGTATACCGCGGCTCTGCTGGTACGAGTTGCAGGCTTTGCAGGTTGACTCTCCTTTTTGTCAGGATCACTTTTTCTGGGCGGTATACCGCGCCCATATAGGCGGTATACCGCGGTGAGCTTTTGACCGTTGCCACGTCCAGCTTAAATACATGCAGCTTCTCAGCATTTATGAAAAGACAAGTAGACATTGAATACCCAGCTCTTGAAAGAATACTCAGCTCCTCATCTCATTTAATAACTTATTCAAGTTATAATCTTTTGAGTGATCAACCTCTCACAAATCCAAGTGTTATACTTATACAAGAGTGATTAACATTGTGAGATATATTCTCTTGTAAGTATTTGAATAGTGTGAGTGATTCACGTTCTCAAGCAAAAGCAAGAGATTTTATTATCATTGTATCAAGGTTTGTGTTCTACCATAAAGAACACTTATAGTGAATCAGTGTGTCGAGAAGTGTCTCGGCAAGTGGACTAGCCAGCCAGTTGGTGGTGAACCACTTTAAATCTCGGTGTCGGTATCAATATTCTCTACCCTTATCTCTTTATATTCCCGTTGTGCACTTAATTTTATTTATATATTTGTTGTGCATGCAATATTTGTTGTTGATTTTGATAAGAGAATTTTTATTTGTGAAATAATTTTAAATACAACCTTTACCCCCCCTAAGGTTGTCCTAACAAAGTCTTTAAAAGGAATATTTGTATTTTATCTGATTTCAGATTCTGTGAATTTGGGATAAAGGATTGAAGTGCTTGTTAGTAGTGCGGAAAGAGTTTGGTGATAAGCAAAACAGGTGAGTTTTACTTGAAAATGTTTTTAAACTGGAATACATATATGTGTGTATAGAATATGTGATAAATGATGTGTTTATATGCTTATGTTGGAAATATAATATGTGGAGATTACATTATATTGCATGAGTATTATACGAGAGTATATTGGCCAGGCTTAGGACCGGTGATGTTGGCCGTAGTAGTTGTACGGTGGTGTTGGCCGTAGTAGTTGTACGGTAGAGATAATTTATTAGTTGGCTTGCAACCAACTAATATGGCCATGGGAATGAGAAAGGAAGGGACACGAAGTGTAAGTTCAAATTGATATCTGTGATTGTGTTATGTGTATGAAATTTATGTAAATGGAGTTTATATAAATGATTTCAAACTGACAGAGATTTTCTCACTTAGACCACTAGGTCTAACCCTCATTTTGTTTTAAAAATATGTATTCCAGGTGGTGGATCGAGTAACAATTTTGTCCTCATGCAGCGATTAAACAATTGGAAGGGGAATTCATGAACTTGCAGCAAGGGAACTTATCAGTACGGGACTACACCACTAGCTTTCTAGAAAAGTCTCGCTTCGCGGAGTACTACGTTGCCACAGATGCAATGAAGATGGAAAGGTTTATCTTCGGATTAAACTTGATAAGTGACGTTTTATATATATATTTTGCGTCAAATCCCTTACAATTAGAGCCATTTAGATAACTAAAATACCCCTATTAAATTAAGCTTTAGTATTCCATTGTTTGTAAATAAATAAAAGAAAAATATATATATATTTATTAATTAAGTTGGATGTATTGTTTAATTAAAAAAAAAGACAAAAAGATATTGCTTTTAATTTGGTCCTTGTGGTTGGCGTAAAACAAAGAGAGCAAAAGAAAATAAATAAATAAATTAAACTAAGGCCTCTTGTGTTGTGGTTCTTGTTGGCAGGCCCAAGAAACCCACGTGAAAGGAAGAAAAAAGGGAAAGCATTCAGGCCCAAAATTCTTTCAGCACCGTCCAATTCAGTAAAAGAGAAAGAAGGTCCAGCGATGCAACCAGCCCAGAAAAAACGCAGCATCTCTCTCCTTCTCACGCCGGCAAAACGCAGCAGCGGCAGCAAAAATCGAACAGAGGACCGCGCGGCTTCTCCCGCGGCTTCAGGCCACACCCCATCCCGCGTAACCTTCTGTTTGCCTCGAGACTCAGAGACACCCGCGGCTTATTACGCGGCCTTCAACCCGCGCACCATACCGCGCGCCCTAAAATCAGTGCGTGTGTGTGTGTTTTGGCGGTTTCATTCGATTGGAGGTTTAAAACACAGGAAGAACCGTCATTTTGGGGGGAGAAACCATTGGGGAAAAACGATTTTGAAGAGAAGGGAGCAACAAGAGGTGATTTTGGAGAGATTTCATCATTCCAAGTTCATCAATTTCGCAAATTAGGTTTACTTTCTTCCCCATTTCTTAGTTTTAGTTCCAAATTAGCCATGAGTGGCTAATTTTCGTTAGAATTTGACTTTGGGTTATTTACTTTTGCAATTTTCATTTCATATGGTTGCTTGAGATGATGTAATCCAACTTTATTTTGATTATTCATCCAATTTCTAGGTTTAATGTTTATAAAATTAGTTTTCATGCTTTCTGATCAATTGTATGGAAATTGATTGTTGTTAAATTGTTTTCTAAATCCGGAATTGTTTAGTTAACAATTGTTAGTAACAAGCAACAATTTGGGTTTTGTCAAAGATTTCCATTTTTGTTGTGAAATTGGGTGAAACGGTATAAATGTACTAACCGAGCTTATGTGTTAGTATGTCCGGATTCGGGTTCCATACGTGTTTCATGCTAGTGTAAATTAAGCTTTCAAGAGCTTATTTGAGGCTAATTATATACTAAGGTTTGATAGGAGAGCTTATTCCTTTCAAATTATAATTATGATGGAATTGATTGTTAGAGCTTTTTAGCAATTATAACCGAGTTAATCGAAATAGTTGTGAGATTCATATACATCATCAATGATACAATCTTTGAATGGAATTGCATTTGTGTTTTATACCCAAAGTTGAATTCGTTTTCGCTATATTGTTTTTAAATTCGTTTAATTTTGTTATGTTAAATTTTTACACAAACAAAACCCCCCTTTTCGTAGTTATTATTAATATTTCGTTCTTGTACTTGAATTAATTGGCAATAATTAGTTAAAACCGAGTCTCTGTGGATTCGACCCGACTTACCGCTATTACAATTTTGGTTGTAATCAGCCGATAGTTGGAACTTATTATTTGGTGGACTCGGCCTCCGTCAAAATTTTTGCGCCGTTGCCGGGGACTCGGTATTTCTAACGGTTTATGCCTAGATCTTCACGTACAGATACACCTATTCCAATAAATTCTGAAATCGAACGGACCGCTAAAAGACTAAGGAAACAAGCCAAGCTTCGAAAGAAGTTAGGTGAGGGACCTTCGTCACCCGGGGTAAATATCTGGAAAGATATTAACCTTTCAAGCGATTCGGGCGAAGAAAAAGAAGAAAACCCAAAAATAGTAGTTGAAGAGCCGACAACGGAATCTGAAGAAGAAGAGGAGAAAGAGCCGAAGGTCGACATGGGTGAAGCGGAGCAGACACTTCGTCAACTAGCAACCCAAGATGTTGCTCAGACTCCAATTTGCATCAGGTATCCGACAGGTAACCAAAATTTCGTTCTTAAGACTGGCTTGGTCCATCTCTTACCCACCTATCACGGGTTAGAGAACGAGGACCCCAATAAGCACTTAAAACAGTTCCATATAGTTTGTCTTAGTATGAAACCAAGTGAGGTTACGGAGGACCTTATAAAGTTAAAGGCATTCCCTTTTTCTTTAAAGGACCGTGCGACGGATTGGTTGTACTCGTTACCCCCCGATTCGGTAACGACGTGGAACCAAATGGCGAGACTCTTTTTAGACAAATTTTTTCCCGCCTCCCGAGCCGCTAACCTCCGTAGAGAGATTTGTAGCATAAAGCAACGAGATGTTGAGACTCTCCATGAGTATTGGGAGAGATTCAAACATCTTTGTGTGAGTTGTCCACAACATGGAATCTCGGAGCAATTGCATTTGCAATATTTCTATGAGGGTCTCTTGCCTATGGATAGAAAAATGGTCGACGCCGCAAGTGGCGGTGCCATGTTTAACAAGACCCCGACCGAGGTTAGAGCACTAATCACTACCATGGCCGAAAATTCCCAACATTTTAGTGTGAGGAGTGATATGAGGAGAGAGCCACAAAAAGCCAATGAGGTAAATGTTGCGAGCATTGAGAGTCGTTTATTTGATCTTACTAACTTGGTTAAGCAGCTTGTGGTTAACAAAGAACAGGTAAAAGCTTGTGGGATATGTTTGGCAACCGGCCATCCAACCGATGCGTGCCCACAACTTCAAGAAGATGTGTTGGTAACGGCCGAAGATGTGAACGCCATAGGAGGTTTTCAAGGTCAGCCACAACAGCAACAAAGGTATTTTAACAACAATTTCGGCAACCAAAGACCTCCTCAATTCCAGAATTTTGTGCAAAGGCCGTCACAACAACAATTCCAGCAAAGAGCACCATTCAATCCAAATCAAGCTACTTCAAGTAGCTCAGGTATGTCTCTTGAGGACATTGTTAAAAACTTGGCCACTAACACTCTTCAATTCCAACAGAAAACGGAGGCAAGTATTCAAATTTTGGGAGCTCAAATGACACAACTTGCCACTTCCGTGAGTCGGTTGGAATCTCAAGGAAAGCTACCCTCCCAAACGGAGACGAACCCAAAGCAAAATGTGAGTGCAATCGTCTTGAGGAGCGGAAAGGAGCTTGAAGAGCCAAAGCTAGTGAAGAGTAAAGAAGTGGAGAAAGAGAAAGAAGTAAGTCTAAAACCGGTGCAAAGCGAGAAACAACTGGAACCCACTGTTGAGGTAAGTGAGAAAGCAAAGGTAATTCCACCTCCCTTCCCTACACGTTTTCAAATTTCCAACAAAGCTAAAGAGGAAAAAGAGATTTTAGAGACTTTTAGGAAGGTTGAGGTGAATATACCTCTTTTAGATGCAATCAAGCAAGTCCCTCGTTATGCTAAGTTTTTGAAAGAATTGTGCACTAATAAACGAAAACTTAGGGGTAACGAGACGATTAACATGAGTGAAAATGTGTCCGCCGTGCTTCAAAAGAAGTTACCCCCAAAGTGCAAAGATCCTGGTGTTTTCACCATTCCTTGCAAATTGGGGAATGTGACGGTCAATAGGGCTATGCTTGATTTGGGTGCATCTATCAATGTGATGCCATATTCTATCTTTGAGACTTTAAATGTAGGCCCCTTACAAGAAACCGGGGTGGTCATTCAATTGGCCGATAGGTCCATAGTACACCCAAAAGGTGTATTAGAGGATTTATTGGTTCAAGTGAATGAACTTGTTTTCCCCGCGGATTTTTATGTCATTGATATGGAGGAGGATTCTCATCCGAAATCCACATCTATTTTGTTAGGGAGGCCGTTTTTGAAAACTTCGAAAACAAAGATAGATGTCCATAATGGCACACTTTCCATGGAATTCGATGGTAACATCATTCATTTTAATATCTATGAAGCCATGCGTTTTCCAAGTGATGTATCATCTCTTTGTGCCATAGATATTATTGAACCTATCTCTCAAGAGTTGTTTGAACTAACCCATTTTGATGCTTTAGATACAACTTTGAGTAGGTCTTTAGATGAAGCGGGAGTGACTAAACTCATGAAGAGGATTGAGCTCGGACCCGAGTTTCACGAGCTAGTAGCTTCCATGGATCAAAAGAAAACAGCGAGGTATGATGTTGCTAAAATTTCTTTACCATCGTCTAACACAAAGCTACTCCCTTCTATTTTGCAGGCACCCGAATTGGAGCTAAAGCAACTTCCTGATCATCTCAAGTATGCCTATCTAGAAGAAGGAGAGAAGCTACCAGTGATCATTTCGAGTAGCCTAGACACATCTGAGGAAAAGAAGCTCATAGACGTGCTCAAAAGATACAAAGAAGCCATCGGGTGGACGATAGCCGACATAAAAGGCTTGAGTCCATCCACTTGCATGCATAAGATTTTGATGGAGGACGATTTCAATCCGTTTCGTGAGGCTCAAAGGAGGTTGAATCCACCTATGATGGATGTTGTGAAGAAGGAGATTCAAAAGCTACACGATGCAGATATGATTTTTGCTATTTCCGATAGCAAATGGGTGAGTCCGGTACAAGTTGTCCCAAAGAAGGCCGGAGTGACGGTAGTGGAGAATTCGGATGGTGTGATGGTCCCGACAAGAGTGCAAAGTGGTTGGAGGGTATGCATCGATTACCGGCGGTTGAACGCGTCAACCCGGAAAGATCACTTCCCTCTACCGTTTATCGATCAAATGCTCGAGAGATTGGCAGGTAAGTCCCATTATTGTTGTTTAGATGGTTTTTCTGGTTTTCATCAAATTCCGGTTGCACCGGAAGATCAAGAGAAAACCACATTTACATGTCCTTTCGGCACTTTTGCCTATCGCCGAATGCCCTTTGGCCTATGCAATGCACCGGCTACTTTTCAGCGGTGTATGATGAGTATTTTCTCTGAATTTGTTGAAAACATCATTGAAGTTTTCATGGACGATTTTACTGTCTATGGAAACTCCTTTGATGAGTGTTTAGAGAATCTCACCAAAATTCTTCAAAGATGCATAGAGACCAACTTGGTTTTAAACTACGAAAAATGTCATTTTATGGTAAACCAAGGGCTGATTTTAGGACATATAATTTCAAGTAAGGGTATTGAAGTAGACAAGGCTAAAATAGATGTTATAAAAAGCTTACCCTACCCCACTTCGGTGAGGGAAGTCCGTTCATTTTTTGGGTCATGCAGGTTTCTATAGGCGTTTCATCAAGGATTTCTCGCGCATTACCCGACCGATGTGCAGTCTACTTCAAAAGGATGTGGAGTTCAAGTTCGATGAGAAATGCAAGGAAGCTTTTGATCAGCTTAAGGATATGCTCACATCCGCCCCGATCATGAAACCACCTAATTGGGACCTTCCCTTCGAGATTATGTGTGATGCGAGCAACTACGCTATTGGAGCGGTACTCGGGCAAAGGGTTGGAAGGGACCCACATGTTATTTATTATGCCTCGAGGACCCTCGATAGCGCGCAAGCAAACTACTCCACTACGGAGAAGGAATTGCTTGCGGTTGTCTTTGCTTTGGAAAAATTTCGTCAATATCTCTTAGGTACTAAAGTTATTGTTTTTACAGATCATGCGGCGTTGCGGTATTTGATGACAAAGAAAGACGCCAAGCCAAGGCTCATCCGATGGATCTTGTTGCTCCAAGAGTTCAACTTGGAGATTAGAGACAAAAGTGGAGCACAAAATCTAGTGGCGGATCACTTGAGCCGGATCGTCTCCAACGAAACGCCACTACCGCTAGAAGACAAGTTCCCGGATGAGCATCTTTTCGAGGTGAAGACTGTGGTTCCTTGGTACGCCGACATCGTGAACTATTTAGTTACCGGTGTTGGGAACTGAAGATATGCTAAGTATGGTTAATACTGCCAGAACAACATTACTACTGCCAGATCAAGTTAGTACTGCTAGTTCAATGTTAGTGCTGCCAGAACAAAGTTAATACTGCTGGTACATGGTTAATACTGCTGAACAAAGTTAATACTGCTGGTATATTACTACTGCTGGAATATCATTAATACTGCTTATGTGAGGTTAGTACTGCTTGTCAAAATTACTACTGCAAGTCAAGGTTAGTACTGCTGGTGCATATCGAATATCTGTTAGTACTGCTCGTGACTTAATACTGCTGGAGATTGTTTGTACTGCTCATGAAGAATGAAGGTTAATACTGCTGAGTTTGTTAAGGTTGGTATGCGATACTTTTGGAGACAAAGAAGGAATTGATCAAGATATGTTTAACGAAGATTTAGAAGATCAAGTTACTTTTTGATAGTTATCTTGTAATTATTTTTGTATAAATAGCTTTGATAGATAGCTATTAGATGAGACGAGTTAATATACGTGTGAAAAAGAATTCGATTGTGTTTTAGAGAGAATTAACCTCAAGGTTTAAGAACCCTATTTCTAGAGAAGTAGAAGTCGTCTTGTTGAGCCTGTTCAACAAGATTGAGGTTTGGTTGTAATCTTGTGAGTCGATTTAGTGAATACACAAAGTGGTGAATTTTCTGTTACATTGTTCTTGATTGTGAGAATTAAAGTTCTTTTCCACAGATTCTTTAATTCTGAATTCTAAGTGTTAATTATCTTGTTAAGATTCGATCCTGACAAGTGGTATCAGAGCTTGTGTTTCTTAGAATTCTACAAACATTATGGAAAATTCTATTGAATCAAACAGTACTTTTGATTGGAGTGATCAAGCAGAAGAGGCAATCCAGAATCAAGCTCTTATGGCTGAAGTTTCAGATATCCCCACTGAGGTAAAATCTAATCTATGTTCTCAAGCTTGTATAGACACTGTTAAAAGGTATAGAGATCACAATCAGGGAATGTGTGATGACCTTAAGAGATTAGAAAAGGACATAGGAGATTATGTATTGATTGTTGAGAGGTTTGAAGAACAAATTAAGGCTTTTCAAGCCAATGAACTTAAACACTCATATGATACAAACTACTGGAAGTGGGAAAAGGGTGGTCTGGAGTTCCAACTGAAAGAGTCTAGGGAAGAGTGTGAGAAACTAAAAGGAGAGCTTGAGAAAGTTAAACTTGATGTAGAAAAGTTTACTTGTGCCTCCAAAGTCATGGACAACATAATCAACTCTCAAATCCATAGTAAGTTGAAACCAGGAATAGGGTACAATGCCACACCCCCACCCTATAACAACAACTACATCCCTCCTAAGTCAGACCTATTAGAAACCAAGGATAGGAAGGACTTACCTAAAGGAGCCACTGAAGTAGATCCATTAGATAAAGTAGTTGTTGAGGATGAGACTGACAAAGTAGGATCTGATGAGGAATGTGAAAGTCCATGTGTTAAGAACAATGAGATGAAAAGGACTGACAAGGGAAAGGGAGTTCATTATACACAGACCACTGTTGTGAACTCTAAAACTTGTGAACATTGTTCTTGCAAGAAATCTCAAGAGAATAAGCCCCAAAAACATGATAAAAGGAGGGGAAATCAAAGAAATTGGAATAACCAGTGGGCACAAAAGCAAGGAGTTGATCTGCAAAGGATTAACAGACCAAAACCTTGTTTCATCTGTGGCAGATTGAATCATCTTGCCAAACACTGTTATTTCAATCCTATTAACCAAAGGATGAATTTTCAAAGACCTTTTTATAAATCCAATGGTTATAGGAAGCCTGTAAGGAACCATGTGGCTAAGAAACAAGCTAAATCCAAAAGCCACATGAGGAAAAAGACTGAAAAGGAATGTGTCAATATATGGGTCTCCAAAAGCACTAATACCTCAGATAGTACTTCTGAAAAGGATAGTGCTGCTAGAAGCAATACTGCTAACAAGGTTAGTGCTGCTAGAAGCAATACTACTGCCAATACTGCTGCTAGCAGAGTTAGTGCTGCTAACTCTGTTAGTACTGCTAACTCTGTTAGTGCTGCTAACTCTGCTAGTACTGCTAACTCAGTTAATGCTACTAACTCAGTTAGTGCTGCTAACTCTGTTAGTACTGCTAACTCTGTTAGTGCTGCTAACTCAGTTAGTGCTGCTAACTCTGTTAGTGCTGCTAACACTGTTAGTACTTCTGAGGTTAATACTGCTTCTAGTGTTTGTGCTGCTAGACCAATTATATTGACAAAGTACTCCAATTCTGCAGTACCTAAATTTGAAAATCTCATCAAAACCCAATGCAAGTACTTTGATGAGCAAGGGAGATCCAAGACCACTTCGGCTTGGGTTCCCAATAAAAACTAATTGATTTATCAGATGTGCAGGGCAACCAACAGCTCAAGGGAAAGAGCATCTGGCATGTTGATAGTGGTGGCTCCTGGCACATGACAGGTAACATGTCCTGCCTCAAGAATTTCAAAAGAATTGATGGAGGACATGTTGCTTTTGGGAATAATCTTGCAGGAGGTAAGATAAGTGGTAAAGGTGATGTGTCAGAAGGTAAGATGACATTTGAGGATTTGACAAATGCTGCAAAGTGCAAGTATAGTTACTACTGCCAGTGCAGAGTTACTACTGCTAATGCAGAGTTACTACTGCTAGTGCAGAGTTACTACTGCTAGTGCAGAGTTACTACTGCCAGTGCAGAGTTTCTACTGCTAGTACATATTTTCTACTGCCAATGAGTAGTTAATACTGCTTAACAGTTAATACTGGTTGTGTAGTTAATACTGCTCAGTAGTTAATACTGCTTTGCAGTTAATACTGCTCAGTAGTTAATACTGCTAGTGCACAGTTAATACTGCTTTGCAGTTAATACTGCTCAGTAGTTAATACTGCTGTGTAGTTAATACTGCTCAGTAGTTAATACTGCTAGTGCACAGTTAATACTGCCAATGAGTAGTTAATACTGCTTAAGTAGTTAATACTGCTTATGTCGTTAATACTGCTTTTGAAAATCTAGGGCAAATACTGCTATAAATACCCCTGTTTGCCCGCCAAAGTTCATAACGACTCTTCGCATTAACTTCTTCTCTCTCGTTCTAACCCCTTCTCCCTAGAATCTCTGTGTTTTCTTTACAAATCCTTAGGAAGCACAACGATTATGGAGTTTGTCGACGAGCATAATGAGATTGCAATGCTTCAGAAGCCGAAGCAGGCCGAAGGATTTCATGAAATTGTGGATTTTCTCAAGTCCACTCATATTTCGTATGCCCTAACGGTGAATCCAACAATATACATCGAGCATCAGACGCAATTCTGGGCCAATGCCACCGTAGAATCCGAAGATGGGCATAAAGTCATTCAAACAAGGGTATGTGACAAACCCTTGAAAGTTTCAGAAGAACTCATTCGCATCACTCTTCGACTAGATGATGCCTCAGGTATATCTTCTATTCCCAATGAAGAACTCTTCTCAACTTTACAAAGAATGGGGTATGAAGGTCCCATTGGAGTTTTTAAATTCTACAAGTCAAAGTTTTTTACTCACTGGAGATTCTTTGTTCATACCCTAATGCATTGTATTTCAAAGAAAACTACTGGATGGAGTGAGTTCAGCAGTACTATTGCTTATGCTCTAGTCTGCTTAGCCACTAACAGGAAGTTTAATTTTTCTCAAATGATTTTCAATGATCTTGTGGCAAACCTGGAATCCAAAAAGCGTTTCTATATGTATCCAAGGTTTGTTCAGGAAGTAATTACCAAGGAATTGACGGATATTCCTCAATTTGATGAGGTATATGTGCCAAAATCCCCTAAAGGGAAGGTTTTTTCAAATATGAAAAGACTTCCTAGGGACTCGGAAGGAGTTGACACACCATTGTTCTCTACAATGATGGTTGTGTCCCACACATTTGAAGATATGGCATCAGGGTCAAGGCCCTCATTAGACACACCCGCTGATGACCAATCCCAACCTTCCATCACAAAAGACATCCCTCAGTCCATTCTTGAACGACCCACTCCCACAATAACCAAAAAGTTTGAAAGAAGAAAGGTACACAAGGTTCCTTCCCTTGTTGTATCTCCTAAGAGCCCGAAGCCTTTAAGCCCTCTGTTGGAGCATTCTCCAATGGAGAATATCGAAAGGGAAACCACAGGGGTGTCTCCCAACCCCAAGAAGGTGCTCACTAAGGAGAAGGTTGAGCATGTGAGTCGCAAGGCTGCCACTACTTCTGCTAGCAAAGAGAAGGCCAGTGGTAAAATAACTAAGCCCTTCCTCACGGCAACTCAGGGTGAGAAATCATCCAGAGGTCCCAGGTGCCAAGAAACCAAGGGGGTAGGTAGTGCTTTTGCTAGGCAAGAGACACCTGCTAAAACTTCCAATGATCCTTTAAGGGAGGTAAAAACTCCTAAACAGGGTGAGGATAGATATACGTACGAGGAATTGATGGAAACTATTGCAAATATCAACATTGAGGTCATGGATCAGAAAAAGGAAATTGATGAACTCAAGAAAGTGGTCCTCTATCAAAACTCACAGCTTGAGAAGCAAAGGAAGATGATCACTAAGTTGATGCACAGAAAGAAGAAAGCTCAGTTTGTCCTTAGGAGAAGAAACCCTACCAATGATGCTTCCAAAAAGGGGGAGTCAGACTCAGATCTAAACATGGAGGATGCAAACATTGAGGGGGAGTATGAGTATAAGGTTGAGGGGGAGACTGAGGAGGCTGCAGATATTACAAAGGAAGCAGAAACAGAAACAGCAGCAGAAACCGTTACTGTTGCTGATATTACAAAGGAAGTAGAAACAGAAACAGCAGCAGAAACCGTTACTGCTGCTGATCTTACAAAGGAAGCAGAAACAGAACCAGCAGCAGAAACGGTTACTGCTGCTGAGGTTGCAAAAGAAGTAGAAACAGATAATGCTGCTGAAAAACAAAAGGCAGCAGAAACTGTTAGTGCTGCTGAGAGCCACAAACCAGAAACAGCTGAAACCACTCCTGAAGCTGTTAAAACTTTTAAAAGAACAAAGATGGTGTCAACCAAAAGGGAACGAACAAAGTCCACAGCTTCAAAAAGGAAAGATGTAAAGAAGACAAGGGTGGATCCAACTGTAGAAGAAGCCCAGGAAGAAGCAGTAAAAGAGAAATCTGATCCAAAAGTTGCTGAAAAAGAAGTGGCAACTTCATCAGGTCAACCAAGCAATGTACAATCACAATCAAATGCCCAATGTGATGTGTATATAACTGTGGTTGATACTAATCCAATCAAGACTACACCATTGTCTTCCATGCCTCCTGAAATCATCTTCTGGGACACATTGAAAGATGGAAGAAAGGAGTTCATCAGAATCAAAAGGGCAGATGGAAAGTTTGAAGTTTGTCCTACTTGGGGAAAACTTATCAGAACATGCTCTAGATCTGACCTGGAAGAGATGTTCAAGGTGGGAATGAGGCTATATGGAAACATGCTGACAGAGCAAGGTATGTCTATCACAAAGATGGTTCTTGAATACTTGTGCTTAATGTTCAAACCAGAAGCAGTTCAGTATTTGATGGCAAGGAATTTTCAAGTCATTACCAACTGGATGCTCATCGAGAATTGTGGAGTGTATGTCATCTCTCTTGACAATACATTTCATGAATATTATTTGGTGGACGTTGTATACAAGCACAGCATGAAAAAGTTGAATGGAATGCTGCATGCTAAGTTGGTAAGTGACAAAGACTCTAAAATGGCAAGATACCTTGTAAAAAGGATTCTCAATCAAAGTCTGGGATTGGATCCAAATTTATGCGCTGATGATTAGGTTTTGGAAGCATCATCTGAAGAACTTAACTTCTCATCCTGAAAAGTCAAGTTAGGGGGAGATTGTTGGGAACTGAAGATATGCTAAGTATGGTTAATACTGCCAGAACAACATTACTACTGCCAGATCAAGTTAGTACTGCTAGTTCAATGTTAGTGCTGCCAGAACAAAGTTAATACTGCTGGTACATGGTTAATACTGCTGAACAAAGTTAATACTGCTGGTATATTACTACTGCTGGAATATCATTAATACTGCTTATGTGAGGTTAGTACTGCTTGTCAGAATTACTACTGCAAGTCAAGGTTAGTACTGCTGGTGCATATCGAATATCTGTTAGTACTGCTCGTGACTTAATACTGCTGGAGATTGTTAGTACTGCTCATGAAGAATGAAGGTTAATACTGCTGAGTTTGTTAAGGTTGGTATGCGATACTTTTGGAGACAAAGAAGGAATTGATCAAGATATGTTTAACGAAGATTTAGAAGATCAAGTTACGTTTTGATAGTTATCTTGTAATTATTTTTGTATAAATAGCTTTGATAGATAGCTATTAGATGAGACGAGTTAATATACGTGTGAAAAAGAATTCGATTGTGTTTTAGAGAGAATTAACCTCAAGGTTTAAGAACCCTATTTCTAGAGAAGTAGAAGTCGTCTTGTTGAGCCTGTTCAACAAGATTGAGGTTTGGTTGTAATCTTGTGAGTCGATTTAGTGAATACACAAAGTGGTGAATTTTCTGTTACATTGTTCTTGATTGTGAGAATTAAAGTTCTTTTCCGCAGATTCTTTAATTCTGAATTCTAAGTGTTAATTATCTTGTTAAGATTCGATCCTGACAACCGGGACCACACCAAAGGAGCTACCGAGAGCAAAGAGAGACAAGATAAAGAGTGACTCCAAGTACTACATGTGGGATGATCCCTATTTGTGGAAGCAAGGATCCGATCAAATCATCCGGCGATGTGTAAGTGACGATGAGGTAACATCCATTTTAGAGTTTTGTCATTCTTATGCATGTGGTGGCCATTTTGGCCCAACAAGGACAGCTCGTAAGGTTCTCAAGAGTGGCCTCTTTTGGCCACATATTCATCGAGACGCGTACATGTTTTGTAAAGCTTGTCCTCGTTGCCAACACACCGGAAATCTTAGCCGTAGAGATCAAATGCCCTTAACTCCCATTCATGCTTGTGAGATTTTTGATATTTGGGGCATTGATTTCATGGGCCCATTTCCGTGTTCTTTTGGGTTTTATTACATCTTACTTGCGGTCGATTACGTCTCTAAGTGGGTAGAGGCGAAAGCGACAAGGACTGACAGTGCTAAAGATGTTTCAGATTTTGTGAAGGAATATATTTTCTGCAGGTTTGGAGTCCCCAAGGTGGTGATAAGCGATAGGGGTACCCATTTTGTTAATGGAGTGATGGCGGCATTGTTCAAGAAGTATGGTGTAAAGCACCGGGTATCCACCGCCTACCATCCTCAAACAAATGGGCAAGCGGAAGTGTCAAATCGGGAGATCAAGCAGATTCTAGAAAAGACGGTGAACCCGAGTAGGAAAGATTGGAGTTTAAGGCTCAACGATGCGTTATGGGCCTACCGGACCGCCTACAAATCCCCGATAGGTATGTCCTCTTTTCGTTTAGTTTACGGGAAAGCTTGTCATCTTCCCGTTGAGTTGGAACACAAGGCCTTTTGGGCCGTGAAAAATGTCAATTTTGACATTGATAAAGCCGGTATTCACCGAAAGCTCCAACTCCAAGAACTGGAAGAGATACGCAATGATGCGTACGAGAGTAGCTATTTATATAAAGAAAAGACCAAAGCTTTTCACGACAAAATGTCTTCTCGTAAGACATTTGTTTTAGGTCAAAAGGTCTTACTTTTTCACTCTCGTCTCAAATTATTTCCTGGCAAGCTTAGGTCCCGGTGGGTGGGACCATTTGTTGTTACTAACGTTTTCAGTTATGGTGCGATAGAGATCAAAAGCGAGAAAACGGGTCAAGTATTCAAGGTTAATGGTCACCGTTTAAATCCGTTTTATGAAGGGTTCAAACCTCTTGATGTGGAGGTTTTCAAGATGGAGGTGCCGGGAGGAGGAGCACCTTAGACATGAAGACGTCTAGCCAAAGACGTTAAAGAAAGGCGCTGCATGGGAGGCAACCCATGGATTCCCGTTTATTTATCTTTCATTGTCTTTTATTTTTGTCTTGGTTTTATGAGATTCTTCCCTTTCACTCTTGTGCTTCTCGTGGTTATTTTCAGGTTTCACCCCGAAAATTGGAGCTACATGGATGCCTCCACCTTCACGGATCCATACATTCGAGGACTATTCACCAAATCAGGGGAGTTTACTGTTTCCCCTCATTCTTTAATTGTTTTGAATGTCCCTTACTTTTATTGAAAACATTGAGGACAATGTATGATCTAAGTGTGGGGGTGGGGTGTATTTTGGTTTGGGGTGTATTTTGGTTTGCATGAATTGGGCTTGTTTGGGGTTGTGCTTGTTTTAGGGGTATTTTAGGGGTGATTTTTTGCAAATTTTTTGCGAAATTGTTGTCAGGATCGAATCTTAACAAGATAATTAACACTTAGAATTCAGAATTAAAGAATCTGCGGAAAAGAACTTTAATTCTCACAATCAAGAACAATGTAACAGAAAATTCACCACTTTGTGTATTCACTAAATCGACTCACAAGATTACAACCAAACCTCAATCTTGTTGAACAGGCTCAACAAGACGACTTCTACTTCTCTAGAAATAGGGTTCTTAAACCTTGAGGTTAATTCTCTCTAAAACACAATCGAATTCTTTTTCACACGTATATTAACTCGTCTCTTCAAATCTTCCATTAAACCTTGTTTTTCTTCCAGATCAGAGAGCACCATGTGCTCTGATACCACCTGATAGGATTTAAATAAACCCTAAACCGGATCTTTAAGCTCAAGAATGATTAGTTCTAGATCATGGAATAAACATATACAAATCACAACATGAACAGCGGAATTAAACGACAGATTTGTATAGCTAACAAGGTTCATTAATTTAAACATACTGATTACATACTCACGCCCCAATTTGTTGACCTAAGTTATCAACAAACGAATACTTCTTCTCAAGTATTAGGATTAAGAACCTTGGGGCTCATGCACACACATCTACACGTTTTTGTTTAAACGTGGGTTTCAAGAACGTCTAATTCTATATCTCTAGGTTTCTTTATATACTAGAAACCTAGATAAACTAGAAACTAGATAAATACAAATCCTAGATAAACTAGGAATCCTAGATAAACTAGAATTTACAAGGATAACTATAAAATAAACATATTACAATTCGAACCCTTGTAAGTTGAAGTTTTGACACATCAAATCTATATGAAATATTCCTAACAATTGTGCTTAAATGTGGATCTTTGTTCGTTTTGGGGTGATGTGTTAGCATGTTTGTACGAGCTTAATTGATGATAATGAGAGTGGATACATGTATAGCATGATTGAATTTGATTGATAGCGTCTAGCGTCGATTAGTGGTAGTATATCGGTTAAAGTTAGACTTTTGCTAATCTTGAGAACTAACTTTAACACCGTGAGACTTTGAGCCTACTTGACTAAACATTTAAATTAGTCTCAAATTCATTTATTGTGTGATTACGTCATGCCTAGATATGTACCTCTAGAACTTGAATTGTCTCTCCTTAAGATTACATGATATTTACATGCTAATAAAGATGATAAAGGCCATCATTTGATAATTTTTATTTTAGCCAATTAGCCTTAAGCCTACCCTTCTATGTTACAATTACCCTTTGCACACCAACTTGAGCCTTAGCCTAATGTTCTTTGCCACCCACATGTTAAACCAAACCAAACACGACTCACCCGACCAATCACCAATGGAGAGATTCCGATGTCCCGTATGCTTGAAATGTACAAATTATGTGTTGGGAAAGAAAAGAAAGAGCGGAAAAGAAAAATCAAAAAGAAAAGTCAATGAGAAAAAAAAATAAAAATATAAAAATATGTCGTCAATGAAAGAAAAAAAATAAGACGACGGAAAAAAAATAAATAAAAACTGATGATATGGTTGATTATAAGCGTTTAATCTTTATCCCCTATCATTGAAAGGGAAGCGTGCTTCAAAGATACTTATGTAAAGCCCTTGTCGAGAGAAAATCTCATTGTTGAAGAACCGGTTGCTCCATTGATGTATGGTCATTAACCACTTTTCCAAATCATGTCCCTACCTTACCCAAAGCCTTATTTTACATTACACCCGTAAAAGTCCTTTTGATTTATATGCATGTATTTTATCCGAGTAGTGGAGAGTGAGAGACTTTTCAAGAATATGGTAGGTATATACTAGTGTAGAGACGATTTGAGCGATACACTTTAAACCCAAGAGTGAATTGAGTGTTGTTTGATTATCCCATTCGTGAGAGTTCTCGAGATTAGCTTATGTCTTTTTAATTGATATGCGCTATAATTGATGCTAAGTTGCAAATCTCGAGTTCATGATGTGCTATATGTGCTACCACTCTCGTTTGATTCATTTTGATCACTACATGCTAACGTAAATCATTGCCGGGACGGACAATGGTCCAAGTGTGGGGGAATTTGATAAGTGACGTTTTATATATTTATTTTGCGTCAAATCCCTTACAATTAGAGCCATTTAGATAACTAAAATACCCCTATTAAATTAAGCTTTAGTATTCCATTGTTTGTAAATAAATAAAAGAAAAAAATATATATATTTATTAATTAAGTTGGATGTATTGTTTAATTAAAAAAAAGACAAAAAGATATTGCTTTTAATTTGGTCCTTGTGGTTGGCGTAAAACAAAGAGAGCAAAAGAAAATAAATAAATAAATTAAACTAAGGCCTCTTGTGTTGTGGTTCTTGTTGGCAGGCCCAAGAAACCCACGTGAAAGGAAGAAAAAAGGGAAAGCATTCAGGCCCAAAATTCTTTCAGCACCGTCCAATTCAGTAAAAGAGAAAGAAGGTCCAGCGATGCAACCAGCCCAGAAAAAACGCAGCATCTCTCTCCTTCTCACGCCGGCAAAACGCAGCAGCGGCAGCAAAAATCGAACAGAGGACCGCGCGGCTTCTCCCGCGGCTTCAGGCCACACCCCATCCCGCGTAACCTTCTGTTTGCCTCGAGACTCAGAGACACCCGCGGCTTATTACGCGGCCTTCAACCCGCGCACCATACCGCGCGCCCTAAAATCAGTGCGTGTGTGTGTGTTTTGGCGGTTTCATTCGATTGGAGGTTTAAAACACAGGAAGAACCGTCATTTTGGGGGGAGAAACCATTGGGGAAAAACGATTTTGAAGAGAAGGGAGCAACAAGAGGTGATTTTGGAGAGATTTCATCATTCCAAGTTCATCAATTTCGCAAATTAGGTTTACTTTCTTCCCCATTTCTTAGTTTTAGTTCCAAATTAGCCATGAGTGGCTAATTTTCGTTAGAATTTGACTTTGGGTTATTTACTTTTGCAATTTTCATTTCATATGGTTGCTTGAGATGATGTAATCCAACTTTATTTTGATTATTCATCCAATTTCTAGGTTTAATGTTTATAAAATTAGTTTTCATGCTTTCTGATCAATTGTATGGAAATTGATTGTTGTTAAATTGTTTTCTAAATCCGGAATTGTTTAGTTAACAATTGTTAGTAACAAGCAACAATTTGGGTTTTGTCAAAGATTTTCCATTTTTGTTGTGAAATTGGGTGAAACGGTATAAATGTACTAACCGAGCTTATGTGTTAGTATGTCCGGATTCGGGTTCCATACGTGTTTCATGCTAGTGTAAATTAAGCTTTCAAGAGCTTATTTGAGGCTAATTATATACTAAGGTTTGATAGGAGAGCTTATTCCTTTCAAATTATAATTATGATGGAATTGATTGTTAGAGCTTTTTAGCAATTATAACCGAGTTAATCGAAATAGTTGTGAGATTCGTATACATCATCAATGATACAATCTTTGAATGGAATTGCATTTGTGTTTTATACCCAAAGTTGAATTCGTTTTCGCTATATTGTTTTTAAATTCGTTTAATTTTGTTATGTTAAATTTTTACACAAACAAAACCCCCCTTTTCGTAGTTATTATTAATATTTCGTTCTTGTACTTGAATTAATTGGCAATAATTAGTTAAAACCGAGTCTCTGTGGATTTGACCCGACTTACCGCTATTACAATTTTGGTTGTAATCAGCCGATAGTTGGAACTTATTATTTGGTGGACTCGGCCTCCGTCAAAACTCAGATGTCAGAAGGCTAGTGACTGCAAAAGGACCCAATACTTTCTCAGCCGCAGTAGATGTTGCGGAAGATGTGGAGCGGGATAATAGGAGGGATGATGGAGATAGAGGTATGGGAAAAAGAAAGTGGGAAGGACAGCAGTATGACCCGAAGAAGTCTAGATTTCAGAGATATGATAACCGCCCGCTTTTCCGATCAGCGGAAAGACCTTGTCCGAAGTGCCACCGTATTCATCAAGGAAGTTGCCAAGTTGATTCGCGGGTTTGTTATAGGTGTGGAAAGACCGGGCATGTTTCTAAAGATTGTCGAGTAACACGATTTTGTTTTTCATGCAATTCTCCGGATCACCTACAGTCTGATTGTCCGAGGGGAAGAATACAGCAGGGGGTTACGTCAGGGAAACCAGCGGTTGTCAGGCCAGTAGTACCGAGACTAGAGACACCAAGAACAAGGGGTCGTACATTCCAGATGACAGCCAAAGAAGCGGAGGAAACTCCGGATGTAGTTACAGGTACGTTTTTCATAAACTCTACACGTGCTAAGGTGTTATTTGACTCCGGTGCAAATCGATCTTTTGTATCTCCTGCATTTGCTGCCTATCTGCGTTTAAAGCCTAAAGTGTTAGATCATGCTTTGATGGTAGATACTGCAAATGATAACCAAGTGTCGGTAAAAGAAGTATTTGATAGCTATGTGATAAATATAGAGGGGTGTGGAGTACCGATACAATTATTTCCTATAGCCTTGATCGAGTTTGATGTGGTAGTGGGAATGGATTGGTTAGCTGAGAATCAGGCTAACATAGTATGTGATAAGAAAATAATTAATGTTGTCTTACCTAAGAAGGGACCGGTAGTGATTTATGGTGATCGTAGGAATCATCAGTCTTGTTTAATATCTATGATAAAAGCCGTAAGTGTGTTAATAAGGGTTGCCAGAATTACTTAGCTTATGTGATAGATATTAAGCCAGAAAAGAATAAATTGGAAGATATTCCGATTGTTAGTGAATTTCCTGAAGTATTCCCTGAAGACTTGAATAGTCTTCCGCCCGTTAGACAAGTAGAGTTTGGTATAGATCTGATTCCTGGAGCCGCTCATGTAGCCCGTGCACTGTATCGTCTGGTACCTCCAGACATGAAAGAAATGATGGCACAATTGCAAGACCTATCCGATAAAGGTTTCATCATACCTAGTTCTTCTTCGTGGGGTGCACCAGTTTTGTTTGTGAAAAAGAAGGATGGTTCGATGAGAATGTGTATCGACTACCGGGAACTGAATAAGCGCACGATCAAGAACAAGTATCCGCTACCCAGAATTGATGACCTCTTCGATCAGTTAGTTGGAGCTTGCTATTTCTCCAAGATTGATCTAAGATCCGGTTATCACCAGTTGAAGGTTAAAGAAGAAGATGTTCTGAAGACTGCTTTTCGAACAAGGTATGGTCATTATGAGTTTTTAGTGATGCCGTTTGGACTGACGAACGCTCCAGCCGCTTTTATGGATTTGATGAATCGGGTATGTAAGTCGTATCTCGATAAATTTGTTATTGTATTTATCGATGATATAGTTATCTATTCCCGATCCAAAGAGGATCACACACAACATCTTCGTTTGATTCTGGAGTTGCTGAAGAAAGAAAAGTTGTACGCTAAGTTGTCTAAATGTGAATTCTGGCTACGGGAAGTTCAGTTTCTGGGGCATGTAGTTTCCGAGAAGGGTATTCAAGTTGATCCGACGAATATAGAAGCAATTGAAAAGTGGGAACCGCCGAAGACACCAACGGAAGTACGAAGTTTTCTGGGTTTAGCCGGCTACTATCGAAAGTTTATAAAAGACTTCTCTCGTATCGAAACGCCTTTGACTAAGCTGACACGAAAGAATCTAAAGTTCGAATGGAAAGCAGAACAGGATGGAGCATTCTGAATACTGAAAGAGAAACTCTGTAGCGCGCCGATACTAGCATTACCTGAAGGTTCTGATGACTTTGTTGTCTACAGTGATGCTTCCAAACTGGGATTGGGATGTGTACTTATGCAGCGTGGAAAGGTTATTGCTTATGCTTCCCGTCAGTTGAAAGATCATGAAAGACAGTACCCTACGCACGACATGGAACTTGCAGCAGTTGTTTTCGCGCTAAAGATTTGGAGACATTATCTTTACGGTTCTAAATGTCAAATCTTTACTCATCATAAGAGTCTCCAACATCTTTTTGATCAGAAGGAATTTAATATGAGGCAAAGAAGATGGCTAGAACTGGTGAATGACTACGATTGTGAAATTCTTTATCATCCGAGAAAGGCGAATGTGGTAGCTGATGCATTGAGTCGTCAAGAAAGAAGTGGAACAATAAAAGCTATTTCACTACGAGCGGAACTTCTACCAAACATATTTGACGAATTGCTGAAGTGTCAAATCGAAGCTTACCAAGAAGAACATTTGAAAACTGAACGGTTAGTGGGGTTATCAGCATTGCTAGTAAAAGATGATCGTGGGTTGTTGTGTATGGGTAACAGAATTTGGGTGCCTCGTTTGGGTGGTTTACGTGATCGGGTACTACAAGAAGCTCATCAATCTCGTTTCTCTATTCACCCCGATACGAACAAGATGTATAGGGACCTGAAACAATTTTATTGGTGGCCGGGAATAAAAAGAAGTATTGCTAGGCATGTAGAAGATTGTACTACTTGCAAGAAGGTAAAGATTGAACATCAAAAGCCGTTTGGTCAGTTACAACGATTGGAAATACCAATGTGGAAATGGGATCAGATTACTACAGATTTCATCACAAAGCTACCAAGGACTCCGAAGGGATTTGATTCTATTTGGGTGATTGTTGATAGATTGACAAAGTCTGCTCACTTCTTACCAATAAAGGAAACTGATTCGATGGAACGCTTAGCCAAATTGTACATTGACGAAATAGTAACTCGACATGGAGTTCCAATCTCGATTATTTCTGATCGGGATAGTCGTTTTACTTCAAGATTTTGGAGAAGCTTTCAAAAAGAAATGGGAACACAGATCAAGTTAAGTACAACGTATCATCCTCAAACTGATGGTCAGAGTGAACGAACGATTTAGACATTAGAAGATATGCTCCGGGCTTGCATTGTTGATTTTGGAGGATCGTGGGATAAGCATTTACCGTTGATCGAATTTTCCTACAACAACAGTTATCATTCCAGCATTCAAGCGGCACCGTTCGAAGTGTTGTATGGTCGAAAATGTCGAACGCCTCTGTGTTGGAATGAAGTGGGAGAGAAACAGTTAGCAGGGTCAGATATAGTTCAGTTAACCGCGGATAAGGTTACTCAGATTCGGGAAAGATTGAAAGTAGCTCAAGACAGACAGAAAAGCTACGCCGACCGACGCCGGAAACCGTTAGAGTTCCAGGTTGGAGATTTTGTAATGTTAAAAGTCTCACCTTGGAAAGGAGATATTCGATTTGGAAAGCAAGGTAAACTTAGCCCGAGTTATTGGACCGTTTGCAATTACAGAAAGAATTGGTGAAGTAGCCTACAGGTTGGATCTTCCGCCAGAGTTAAGCAAGATTCACAACGCGTTTCATGTATCGAATTTTCGGAAGTGTTTGGTTACACCAGATCAGGAGTGTCTCTACCCGATATACAAGTTGATGAAAAGCTGAATTACGTGGAGGAACCATAGGCCATTTTAGACGGTAAAGTCAAAGTTTTGCGGAGTGGTAAGGAGATCAAACAAGTAAAAGTTCAGTGGAGACATCATAGAGGTCAGGATGCTACTTGGGAATCAGAGTCGGATATGAGAGCCAAATACCCTCATCTGTTCGCTTAACTGAATTCCGGGACGGAATTCTTTTAAGGGGGAGATGTTGTAATAACCAGGTATTTTATTTATTTATTTAACTAGTATTATTTAAGTTAAATTAGAATTGGGAAATTTTATTAGTCTTTATTTTAAGTATTTTATGGAGTTAGAAGTTAAGGGGTAAGTTTTATTTTTATTTAGAAATTTGAGGGTAGAAGTGGTCATTTAAAGGAAGTATGGGGTTTGGGTAGTAAAAGTGGAGATATTTTTTATCCAAAAAAAAACCGACTCATCCTTTTTAATAAGGATGAGGTGTCTTCTTTAGGCACTTTTAGCAAATAAGTAAAAGAGTGTGTGTGTGTGTGTGTGTGTGTGTGTTTGCTCTCGGCAAAAGAAAGAGAAGAGAAAAGAGAGTGATTTGTGAAGAAGAAGTAGTTTCCATACTACTTCAGCTGAGTTCTAGGATCCACATCAAGATAACAAAGGTATTAATCCATACAAATTCCTTCTTTTATGTATAATTAGTTCCCAAAGTTTTACTATGGGTTGTAGAAGTGGGTTTTGGTATTTTAGAAGGATATGTGAATTTTGGGTATGGATTAGTGTTATAATAGTAGTGTAAAACATATCTGCAAAGTATCATAATCATTCATGGTGTAAAACTGCAAAAATCTGGGTTTAGGATGAACACAGTGGGCTGAGACAATTATGAACACCATAAGAATCGCAACTGTGGGTTGCGACTTTCTTCAGAATCGCAACTGTGGGTTGCGACTCTCTTAAGAATCGCAACTGTGGGTTGCGACTTTCTTCAAACTCGCAACAGTGGGTTGCGACTTTCTTAAAACTCGCAATAGTTGGTTGCGACAATGGGGTGGTGTCGCAGTAGTTGGTTGCGACTTTCACTGTGTATTGCGATAAGAGTTTTTGTAGCTAGTTGGTTGCGATAGAGACGAGGATTCTTGGGTTTTTACGATTTTAAGACTTTAAAAGGAATATTTGTATTTTATCTGATTTCAGATTCTGTGAATTTGGGATAAAGGATTGAAGTGCTTGTTAGTAGTGTGGAAAGAGTTTGGTGATAAGCAAAACAGGTGAGTTTTACTTGAAAATGTTTTTAAACTGGAATACATATATGTGTGTATAGAATATGTGATAAATGATGTGTTTATATGCTTATGTTGGAAATATAATATGTGGAGATTATATTATATTGCATGAGTATTATACGCGACTATATTGGCCGGGCTTAGGACTGGTGGTGTTGGCCGTAGTAGTTGTACGATGGTGTTGGCCGTAGTAGTTGTACGGTGGTGTTGGCCGTAGTAGTTGTACGGTGGAGATAATTTATTAGTTGGCTTGCAACTAACTAATATGGCCATGGGAATGAGAAAGGAAGGGACACGAAGTGTAAGTTCAAATTGATATCTGTGATTGTGCTATGTGTATGGAATTTATGTAAATGGAGTTTATATAAATGATTTCAAACTGACAGGGATTTCTCACTTAGACCACTAGGTCTAACCCTCATTTTGTTTTAAAAATATGTATTTCGGGTGGTGGATCGAGTAAGAGCAAGTAATAGATTAATTGGTGGATAGCTTTTGTGAAGACTTTTGTTATGAAGATTTAGACATGTTTTTGTACTTATGACTTTGTTGTTAGTCATAATGTAAATTAATTAGATGAAAAAGTTTGTACTGATTTACTTATTATGTTTAGCAAGACTTTGGGACCGAATATGAAATATAATATACTTTTGATGAAATTATGTTATGAAATGTATGTTATTTGTATATATGGGATCGTGGGTTGTTACAAGAAGCAAGTAGCAAATTAGCAATAGACAGTGGTCAATAGAAGTAGTTTCAGATAACAATAGTCAACGTATAAACAGAGGCAAATACCAATAGCATTACCAAGGACATTAGAATCTTAAACATTAAAGCTCGTACTCTATAATTAGTTGAAGCCAAGTGCCATGGTGCACCATGACGTTGGATGTGTTTTCTTCACTACGATAAGACCTATAGGTTTGTGTAAGGCATGGCTCACACGACGTGCATTTTCTACAAGGCATGACTTAAAAAAAATATCTTTTGTGTTTTTACACTCTTTATTTTAGATTTTACACTTTTATTTATTTGCTTAATCACATCACTCGGTTTCATGGGTATGCACACATCACCGGCTCATAGTTCAAACAAAGTTGTGAAAATACAAATTTCTTTTAAATATTTAATCACAAACTCTTTATATAATACTAATATATATATATGAATTTTCTTCTTCTATAATGAAGTTAAAATTTTAATATCATAATATCGTTGAATAATAAACAGAAAAATTTATATGTATACTTATAATAATATATATATATATATATATATAGGGGATCATACGAGAATGACAACTATTTAAAGGGATCTATCTATACATATAATAAATAAGTAACTACATTGACACGTGTCGTCGTCTGGTGAGCCGGCTTTACTGTTTTCCCGCCTAAACATGTATCTGGACGCCTTTACATTATAGGTTCAATTAACACACTCACATTCACTCCTCCTTAAATCTCTCCTTAATTAAATTTTTAATATTTATACCTTACATTTACTACCATTATAATTACCTATGTAGTTTACTTTTAATCCATTACTTTTTTTATTTTTCATCTTAGAGTCTTATCATATAAACATAAATAATATATATGAACTAAAATGCATTAAAAAATATTTCTATTTTTTACAAATTATACAATTGTTATCGTTTCGTCAATACCTTCGAAATAAGCCCAATATTGAATATTTTTTGATACATACGTACATATCCATACTTATAATAAACTAGTCTTCTGCACCGCGCGTTGCGCGGTGACGCGAGACTCTTTTGAAAATGTTGAAGTAAGTTTACTGGATCAATGATCATGTATCAGATATTAAAGTAATAAGAACTATTTAATGTAACATGAGACATACAACTAATAAAATGTGGTGTATAGAAATGATTGGAAACGATTACATAAATAAATAAAACCAATATATTATAAGCAATTTTGTTTATAAACTGTGTTGTCTAGTCAAAATCAAATATTCGTATAGTTAGATTCTCCTGCAAACAAATAATATTAAATTAAATAAAAGTTGTGTTAGTTACTTAACGAAATGAAATATACATAAACATGTGGAGATTGTTCAATTCAATGTACATAAAGTAAAAAGCATAACATCCACATATGAAAGAAATTTGGCAATAGTCAAGAAACCAATTTATTCTATACTTAATATGCATACATTTGGTAAGTTCAATTACAAAGAGATACAAAAGTAACATAAAGCATCTTTTTTATGCTCTAATTCAAAATACTTTTGGAAAAATTATCCATACATGCCAAAGAAGAAGCAACCATCTATCAACGTCTTAATTACAGTTTGTTAAAAATTTGCAAAAAACCCAAAAACAAAGTCAACAGGGATTACAATAGGCCAACGAACCGTAAAAAAACTTTTTAGACCTACGATTGTGACGTGCTTCTACTTCTCTCCGGTAGCATCTGAAATTACCGAATGAAAAAATGTCGGTCGACTTTCTTGAATCTGCTGGCAAGGAGATTAAAAGGAAAACTTAATTAGATGTGGAGAAGCAAAGTAGGTAAACAAAAGGGGAGGGATTATTTTAATCTCAACAACAATTTCAATAGACAAATTGAGAAAAAAAGATAATAGGGATTACAATAGGTAGCACGTTGTCACATAATGGTTCATGGTTGATGGTTCTCCAGCTTTTTGGTAGCGTTTGGTATAATAAGGATAATGGATATGGAATAATAAGCATTTATGATGGAGAGCAAGACGAAGAGACGTGCATATTGAAACATCATACATAAAGAGGAGGAAGGCTAAGTGTTAAGAGCATATGAAGAGTTTGGAGGTTAATCCATTGCAAAATGACCAATATAACTCATTCATGATTTAACAGAAAGTTTCCATATAGGGGTTGTAATGTCTTTAACAAATTAATTTGATTAGAAAGTCAAAATTCTAAGAAAATTGCTAAGAGTAGTTCCTAATCAACCAAGCATGCCACATCATTCTCTTTTGGTTTTGCTTTTATATAGATATAGATTCAAAAAAAAATCCCCATCTCGTATAGTAATCCCAAAAATTTATACATATAATAAATGAGTAACTAGCATGCCACGTGTCGTCTGCTGATGAGCCGACTTCAGTATTTTCCCGCCTAAACATGTATCTGGACACAATTTACATTATAAGTTCAATTAGCACACTCGCATTCACTCCTCTTTAATTCAATTTTTTTTAATTTATATGTTACATTTACTACCCTTATAATTAGGTATGTAGTTTACTTTTAATCCCTTATTGTTTTATTTTTCATTTTAGACTCTTATCATATAAACATAAATAATGTATATGAACTAAAATGCATTAAAAACATTTCTATTTTTTTTACAAATTATACCATTGTAATCGCTTTATCAATACCTTCAAAATGAACCCAATATTTAATATTTTTGGATTTAATTATATTATTAAATATCATAAATATATTCGAATTAATGTGTCGTGATTATTATGAGATTTGTTGAAATTAGTATGAGATTTGATACAAATAATCACTAAATTGTCGTGATTTTCTTTTTGCAATTTCATATCAATTTTTACTTCAAAGTCGAATTATTTCGACGAATTACAATTCTATCAAATTCCATTCTATCAACGAAACACCCTTAGAATTATCATAAGAGATTTAATTACTTGGAAAAAAAAAGATATCACTTATCAACTGACTTTTGGATTATGACTTATGAGTTCGAACATTTTTCAAAAATATAAATATGCAATTATTGTGTATTCGTTTGATAAATTCATTTAGTAACGACATTTATAATAGGTATCAAACTTAATAGACATATTTTTATCTTCAAGATAATATTCCCTATTTGTGGAATTTTTGTTTTCTTTTTTATCAATTATTGTATGTGTCACAAAATTATTCAACAACTATTAAACATTAAATAATTAACTTAAAACACAAATTTGATCGTCGCGCAACGGGCGAGCCAGAGATTAGTATAAGAATAAATGTCAACCAATCATAATTATAAAATTAATATTTTTTTAATTTTTTAGATTAATATGTTTAGAAGGATATGAATGTAAATTAACATCCTATTTAATTTAGGATAGTCTCTATCTTCTTAATTAGGCGTAATTTCTCCAATATTTTCGATTTCACATAATATTTTTTCTTCATCATCCATATGCAGATCGATTCACAAACTCTCTCTTATTCACCGTCCATATGCAGAATCTTTTAAGGGTTTTTCCTTTCAACTAATTGTTTCTTCTTCTTTTTTACCGGTTCCAGATCCTTTTACTTGGACGACCTCTTTTTGAACTCCCGCACGTAGCAGAAGAAGGTCCTGCACATATTAAAAAAAGACACAATACTATTAAACCAACAAACATATCAAGTAAATGCACAATAAGATTTTAATAACAATTAGTAAATCAATGGTGATTAAAGACACTGATTAACAACAGTCTTCTTTGAATATTATGTTATCCATTTCCTCATTTACTTGCACGTGTTCTTTAATTCCAATCCTAATTTATAGAATTACACATGAACTTGTAAATATAATATCAAAATCAACAATGATTAACATACTCAACATATTCAAAATCAACAGTGATTAACATAGCCAACACAAAACTCAACATATTAAACATATTTAAAATCAACAGTGATTAATATCCAACACAAAACTCAACATATTAAATATATTTAAAATCAACCGTGATTAACATACCCAACACAAAACTTATCATATTCATAAATCAACAATGATTTATACCACTTTTTGGGCAATATCTATATCTATACTACTTTATTAAAATAATAAGAGCAGTTTTTTTCAAGATACAGTTTTTTCATAGCCACGTTCTACTCCAATTTCTCTCCCACTCCTTCATCTTCATCCCTATAAAAACCTATCAGTCTGGTTTCTTCCAAATAATCTGAAGTTGTTCTCCTTTTAAAACCCTAGGTTTTATTTTACCCCCAAGAGAACACACAATTTCTCAAGAAAAACCAAAACCTAATCTACGATTTCTACTTCTTCTCCACCTGCGATTTCTACACACTCATTTTGATTTCTTAATTCTCAAGTTCAAATCGATTCAACATGTATGGGTTTCTCAAAACCGTTTCTCTCCCCACTTTCTTTATTTTGATTGAAGAAACCGGTTGCAATACATGTCTCAGAGTAGATTAAGGAAGAGAAGCAAGCAAAGAGAAGAGGGAATATCACCAATTTCAGTAAGTTTCCTCTCTTTCATCTCTTACGATTCTATTTCAAACTCAGACTTCAAAATTGTTTATTTATTACCAATTTCAGTAAGTTACACATTTGCTCCTGCTTCCCCTGCCTGATCGATTACAGTTTACAGCTCCCGCCTCCCACCCTTGTAACAACCCAATTTTCTAGCAAATGTGAAAATTGGTGGCTAAAGTCTAAGAAAAGAAAGTTGATGTTGTAGGACTCATGTGCAATATAGGAAAGATATAAAAGAGATGCTAAACCCTAGCTTTAGCAAATCTCTTCCTTGTTGGCGGCTTGAAGGAGAGGAGATAAAGGGAGAAGATGGTTTCTATTGCAATGGAAGAAGGAGAAACACCATCAAATCATCAAATTGGAAGGAAAGTGGTTTGGGAGTCTGATTCTACAGTAAATCTATCCGGTATTTCCAACTCAAATTTCTATCCCTAATGTTCAGTTATTGTGGGTTTGTTTGAGAGTTTTGGTTGGAAAGTGAAATGATGCTTAAAGAGAGAATTTAGACAGCAAATCGTGTTTTATAGCTAAGAATTTAATAAGGTAATGAGCTGAGTAAGTTTTGGTAGTGTTATGCTCATTATCGAGTTGGATTAAGAGCATTTTAGCAGGTTTTGGTTCCCTAATAGTTTTCCAGCCGTCGTACCCGGTAACTCCTCTGTGTTGAAGGTTACCGGGAGGGAACCCGGGTAGTACCCGATAGTGTCTGGGTGAAATGGTTCCCGGATGGCTACCCGGTAAGTGTAGTTGTCCAGTAAGTATCAGGTAAGTATAGTTGTCCGG
Source organism: Saussurea involucrata (assembly GCA_033807775.1). Taxonomy (NCBI): domain Eukaryota; kingdom Viridiplantae; phylum Streptophyta; class Magnoliopsida; order Asterales; family Asteraceae; genus Saussurea; species Saussurea involucrata. Next base: position 229,895,866 of record CM066314.1, read on the forward strand.
ATAAGTATCCGGTAAGTATAAGTGTCCGGTAAGCATAAATTGTCCGGAAAGTTAAGTTGTTCGGATAGTTGGATGATTAGCTTATATGTTTTATTCTTTCATTCAGGAAAATCGATTGGAAGTCTGGAACAGATTAGGAAAGGGAAGTAAGAGCACCAGGTGAGTTTCTCTAACTAAAAATACGTAATCGTACGTGTTTTCCAAAGAAAGTGATTATGTGGAAATGTCGTGTTATTTTACATGATTTTTACGTGAATGAAAATTAATATTTTACTGATTAGGGCATGTTATGAGCATGATTTATTTACAAGCCTTTACGAACGTTTTCCCATGAAAAGTATGTTCTACTGAAAAGATTATTTAGCAAGATGAAATGAATTGTAAAGCGTTATACGGATTTATTTCCTTCCTACTCGGATATGTGATAAGCTTGTAGGAGGGAATTTATTTCCTTCCTACTCTGATATGTGATAAGCTTGTAGGAGGGAATTCGTTTCCTTCCTACATGGATAGAGGGGAGTCTGCTTGGGCCCCGATATGAGGCGAGAGGGGAGTCTGCTGGGCCCCGATCGCGGTTAACGATGTGATCCTTAAACACTATGCAATACCATGAATGATGTTTATGTGAAGAATATGAAATGTTTTAGAAAAAAATGATTTTTATAATGTTGATGTACACTGTTTATGGAGGGAACTCACTAGACCTCATGGTCTAACCCTCGTTTTTCAAAACTAAAACCTTTTCAGGTAAGCGATTAGTAGGGAGCTCAGGTAAGTGAACAAGAGCAAGATAGAGTACAGATGCAGCTAGAGACAGTACAAGTGCCTCTTGTAGAAGTTAGATTATTCTCAGTGGTGTATAGGTTGTTTCCGCCAACCTTAGTTTGTGAATGATGTAACGAGATTTTGGGACCTAGATTTGTAAATGTTATGATTTAATGATATGTATGTCATGTTGTGTTTTTGAGACGTTACAAATGGTATCAGAGCCATAGTTTAAGGGATTTAGGTGACCGGATGGGCCTAAAGTTAAACTTTGGAGTAGAAATCACAACTGAGAATCAGGAAATGCGTTAGGAGGGCACTATTGTTGATATGGGAAATGCGTTAGGAGAGCACTATAGTAGATATAGGACTAATAGGGTACCGAAGACAGTCATGTAAGGTAAGTTTGGGATTTCACCTGGCCAGTGTAATTGCGAACTTACAGGTACATGTATGTGTTTGACCTACCTCATTATTCCGAAGTTGTAGTCTTAAGCTAGTTTATATGTCGTGTTCCAGTAATCTAGAAGGTCAGCAAGATCCCTGAGGGATAGACCGAGCTTTCTTGCTTGAGAAGTACCATGAGAAATAATATATGATGTGATGTATGTATGCATCGAAGAGAAGAAATGTTGTATAGAATGTTATGAGTCGTCTAGAGGTAGCTCTTCGTGGATTCGAAGAGGTTGGATATTGAGTTTGAGTAAGACTCCTGTTTCGGGAGAGTCCCAGTTCTAGGAATCATGGGATAGATCAGTTGGGATGGTAAGGAAGGACAGTGTCAAAATCTTGAAAGTGTCATTGGAGCTCTGAATTCTTAATCGAGCTTTTCAATGGCAGGGTAAATGAAATAAGATATCTATAGTGAATTGAAAGCATGTAGAAGTGGAAAGAGAGATAGTCGATCAAAATGAAATAGTATGAAAGGGTTGAGTAGGTGAGATGTGGAAAGCGTGTTCAGCAAGTTATTGCATGACCGAGAGGGCGACCATTGGTCGTAGGTGAAGTGTCAAGGATAAGTTGCGTAAGTAAAACGGTTGACCTTGTTAGGGTGAGTAGTCTTCAATTGTAAGTAGAGTCTCATGCATAGCGTTCTTATATGTAACATGAAATTTTCACGATTTAAGTCAAATGTGTAAATATCAATTTTGATCGAAAATGAGTCAGAATGTGCACGCGTATGTTTAAAGAAAAGGTGATTTCATTCACATTGCACATTGAAATTTTGAGCTTAACGATTTGCAAAATATCCCACCCTTTTCATGATAAGTCAAATTTGTTGCAAAAGGTCAAGAAAATGGTTACCTGCAATTCATTATAACCAAAATGCTTCTTGACCTATTGATATCATACAAATGAGTGTGAGAACCGACCGGTTTACTTTGTATCGGTAATTCTTTCAGAATTGTGTCATATGAAAAGTTTTCATGCAATATATTACTGTCGTATTAACATCGTTCGGATTGAGCAGGAATGAGGTTCACGGGAAGATGCATGCAAGCGATTCTCTAATCGTTGTGCAAGGCAGTGAAGTTATAATAGAAAAAAGGGTCATGTGTACCCAAATTGTTTCCAAATGTTGTTTATTTAAAAAGGATAAAATGTACGAAATGATTTATTTACCGCGTCGTCATGCATGAAGGCTATGAACTCACTAGGTCGTAAGATATTACATGTTAAGCTAAGGAAGAACTTCAAGAGTGGAAAAGTGTCGGACAAATCAGGAAGGAATGTTGTAGCTTTAGTATTTGTGTTCAAGAGGAAAGATGAACAGTGGTAGAGTCAGAAGTGGATTATAGTGTCGGTTGTATGAGGGTCTGTACCCTGGGTCGGTAACTGAAAGTACGATTGTCAAGGGACGATTGTGTCCGGAGGAAGGACTTGAAGCCTTCAAGGTGTGGTATTAGCAACTCGTTATGAGTAGTATGCTGAGGCAGAAATGAGACATCCTCTATGTCGAATAAGAGTCTTAAGGTGATCGTGAAATTTTGATGTTGCAAGAGTAGGTTTTGAAATGAGGGGGACAGATTATGAAGTTGATCATGATATGTTGGAAGGATTAGGTTCCGTAAGGAACCCATGTTAAAGAATAGGATAGGAAAGTAGTTACAGGATGACCGTTGATGTTGAAGTCGACAGCTGTGTAAGATGGTTGAGGCCGAAGGCTTGAACCAGTAGGTTAAAAGTCGATAAAGCACCTTGTAGGGGTGTTAAGTTGGTGAGAGACTGTTGTTTTGGTTAAGCGCTCTATTTACGAGGTGTGAAGGGTCCATAGAAGGGTAAGGTGTGTAGCACAAACGGGGTGAGTGTAGACTATATCAGTCAGTAAGAAAATGTGACGTGTCTATGAAAGGGCTCAGATCGTAAAGAGCTAGCTAGAAGGTTTGTGTTCGAGCTAATTGAGAACTCGTGAATTATAGTTCAACAAGTTGGGAAAGGACTAAGTAGCGAGATAGACTTGATTATGTAAACGGGAGGATATGAAGGCAAGTTCGAATTGTGTGAATGATCATGAGAGATCCGGTCTGCAGCGTGATGTTATGGGCAAAGAGTGTACGGGTGTGTAGTGACAGTAATTGTCAAGCTAAACGTGCCAGCTAATGTCGTAGTGATGGGATGTTAGAGAGAGGAAACATCAGATAAAAACCTTTTTAGGGGTTTCGGATGAGATGTACGAATTGTTAACCAGATTGTTGGAGCACGTAGGGTGTAAGTTGACGCTGTGATATGATTATGTTCGGGATAGAATGAAAAAGTGGTGGTGGGTGGTTACCCAAAGGAGAAACCGAGTGTTGTTAAATGTAAGAGTCGCTAAGTAAGCATATTTTGGGATCATTGGAAGTTTAAAGAAGATGATGGGTGTGTTAGTCAAAATGTGGTGGAATAGATGTGAAATCCTTAAAGAATGTGAGTTGTTGCTTATGTGTGAAAGAATTGTCTGAGAAAGTAAAAGTTGGAGATTAAAGAATGTGTAGTGACGTCGAACACTGTTGTCGTTTCAAGACGACTTGGTTGAATGCCTTAAATTAGGATCTTGGTGCAACTGTTTGGTTATGTAAGTAATGAGAAAGTGATATCAGCATGTGGAAAGGTCGGGAGAGAGGGGCAAGTAATGTTTGGTGGGCAGTGCTCCACGCTATCGTGGGGAGGTGAAGATAGTATGTCGGAATAAGTGAGTAAATGGGAAGTAGTAATCTTGACGGTAATGCCGAAAGGTGCAGTGTTGTATAGATTGTCATTGGTAAGTGTGCGAACCGTTGGAAAGAGTATTGAGGAAGGGAATCGTGTATGATTTTGTGCAGGAACGGAGAGGATAAGACAGCTGAATGAGTTAAGTTAGTGACTTTTGAGAAATGTATAAACAAATTGGTCGTGCAGTGATTAAGCTAGTGAGAATAGTATGGTGTGACCAGGGTTACTCCTCCCAGTGGAGTGAGGATAACCGGAATTATGTTTTATATGACTGAACGAACGTGGCAATCAACGAGGAATTTATGCATTTCAGGATAAGTTTAATTTGAGTAGGTGAACTCTTCAACGATGGGTTTGGAGGTTACTTCTCTTAGTTACGTAAGTATGGGGTAGTGAAGTAGTGAGGATGTGAGATGATTGACGAACTGTGATCTAGGTGGTCCGAGAAAGGGAAATGTTATCTGCATAGGCGATTGTTGGGTGGTGCAGGGTTGTGAGTTGTGTTACGATGAAGGAACTCGGGGTTGTGAGTTGTCGGGATGTACAGGGTTGGCCTTGTGCCAAGCTGTCAAGTGGGTGATTGTTTCTTAGTAAATGAATCTCGTGTTGTAGCGGGGGACTCCGCCAAGTTCCTCCTTAGAGGAAGTTAAGATGCGTGAGAAGCCTTATTTAATCTTCTATTGTTAAGACCGATCGAATAAGAGCAGTAGCCTACAAATTAGAGTACCGTAAGAACTGAAGGGAATGCACCCAATGTTTCATGTTTCAAATCTTAGTGAAGTGGTTGACTGAGTCAGAGTGTGGCTTTACTTTGGAGAAGTGTCAGTTTTGGTGTGGGCAAGAGACCCGCATCTTTTCCCAATAAGGAATTCCGGGGACGGATTTCTTTTAAGGGGGGAGTGTTGTAACAACCCAATTTTCTAGCAAATGTGAAAATTGGTGGCTAAAGTCTAAGAAAAGAAAGTTGATGTTGTAGGACTCATGTGCAATATAGGAAAGATATAAAAGAGATGCTAAACCCTAGGTTTAGCAAATCTCTTTCTTGTTGGCGGCTTGAAGGAGAGGAGAGAAAGGGAGAAGATGGTTTCTATTGCAATGGAAGAAGGAGAAACACCATCAAATCATCAAATTGGAAGGAAAGTGGTTTGGGAGTCTGATTCTATAGTAAATCTATCAGGTATTTCCAACTCAAATTCCTATCTCTAATGTTCAGTTATTGTGGGTTTGTTTGAGGGTTTTGGTTGGAACGTGAAATGATGCTTAAAGAGAGAATTTAGACAGCAAATCGTGTTTTATAGCTAAGAATTTAATAAGGTAATGAGCTGAGTAAGTTTCGGTAGTGTTATGCTCATTATCGAGTTGGATTAAGAGCATTTTAGCAGGTTTTGGTTCCCTAATAGTTTTCCAGCCGCCGTACCCGGTAACTCCTCTGTGTTGAAGGTTACCGGGAGGGAACCAGGTAGTACCCGGTAGTGTCCGGGTGAAATGGTTCCCGGATGGCAACCCGGTAAGTGTAGTTGTCCGGTAAGTATCAGGTAAGTATAGTTGTCCGGATAAGTATCCGGTAAGTATAAGTGTCCGGTAAGCATAAATTGTCCGGAAAGTTAAGTTGTCCGGAAAGTTGGATGATCATCTTATATGTTTTATTCTTTCATTCAGGAAAATCGATTGGAAGTCTGGAACAGATTAGGAAAGGGAAGTAAGAGCACCAGGTGAGTTTTTCTAACTAAAAATACGTGATCGTACGTGTTTTCCAAAGAAAGTGATTATGTGAAAATGCCGTGTTATTTTACATGATTTTTACGTGAATGAAAGTTAATATTTTACTGATTAGGGCATGTTATGAGCATGATTTATTTACAAGCCTTTACGAACGTTTTCCCATGAAAAGTATGTTCTACTGAAAAGATTATTCAGCAAGATGAAATGAATTGTAAAGCGTTATACGGATTTCATGTTTTATGATTATGATGAGCTATGTGTATGTTATGTGGAGTCGGTCTGCACAGTGGGATCTGTAGACCTCGGGATCCGATGATCCCTTGGGCTGTTGTGAGAAGTTTGTAGGAGGGAATTTATTTCCTTCCTACTCGGATATGTGATAAGCTTGTAGGAGGGAATTCGTTTCCTTCCTACATGGATAGAGGGGAGTCTGCTTGGGCCCCGATATGAGGCGAGAGGGGAGTCTGCTGGGCCCCGATCGCGGTTAACGATGTGATCCTTAAACACTGTGCAATACCATGAATGATGTTTATGTGAAGAATATGAAATGTTTTAGAAAAAAATGATTTTTATAATGTTGATGTACACTGTTTATGGAGGGAACTCACTAGACCTCATGGTCTAACCCTCGTTTTTCAAAATTAAAACCTTTTCAGGTAAGCGATTAGTAGGGAGCTCAGGTAAGTGAACAAGAGCAAGATAGAGTACAAATGCAGCTAGAGACTGTACAAGTGCCTCTTGTAGAAGTTAGATTATTCTCAGTGGTGTATAGGTTGTTTCCATTTATAAATGTTATGATTTAATGATATGTATGACCTGTTGTGTTTTTGAGAAGTTAAAACACTCGCATGTCCGCTTACTCCGCCGCTGGCCACTGCCCCTTTCCGCCGGCGCCTGGTACTGCTGCTTCCGTCCTAAGATCGAACGAAGAGAAAGAGAAAAGGAAGGAGACTTTCAGAAGAAATGCTGCACCGATTGTCACACCACTACAACTTCTCTTTGGCGAGGCGAGAGGCGGTCCTGCTGGTCCTAAGGTAGGTTTGAATTCGGATTTTGAAATCATATGATTGATTTATTGTAATCGTTCTGAGATTTGGTGGTTATGTATTTTTGTGGTAAATCGCTTTGCAATGCGTGTGGATTTTGAAATTATATCATTGATTTATCGTAATCGTTCTGAGATTCGGTGATTATGTATTTTTGTGGATTTTGAAATTATTTTGATTGTTTGGGTGATTGTTTCCTATGATTGTCTGTATTACGCATCTCTAAAATGTTTTTTCAATTTGTTTTCTTTTCTTCTCTCCCACGAACTCTCTCCACGACTTCTGAAGTGGTTTTCAATTTCATGAAGATATGTTGTATAAGGAGCTATGGAAGGCATGTGCAGGACCACCTGTGGATGTTCCAAGAGATGGAGAGAGAGTTTTCTACTTTCCTCAACGTCACATGGAACAAGTAAGTAAAAAAAATATTATTTAGTTCTTTGCCTGAAAGTTTTTCCTTATATAAGTAAAAAAATCCCTGTTTGTTCATGTTTTTCCTTATATGTAAGTTTTGTTTTGTTGATTATAATGGTTTTATTTTTCTTTAATTGGGTTTTTTAATTTTTTTTCTTTATGCTATTTGTGGGTTTTGTTCAGTTAGAGGCATCAACTAAATCAAAGGATTCCTCTCTTCAATCTCAAATCAAAGACCCTTTGTCGTGTTGTCCATACATTTGTTTGTGTGTTGATTCATCATAAAGCTTCTGCAATGAAGGTGCAAGTGTCGTTTGATCTGTGTTCTCAATTCTGATTTTTGACAATGCAGAGCACTTCACCTTGAAATTGTTGCAGAAACATTAACTTTGCCTTTTATCGGAATTATGTTGTAGGCGAAGGATTGTGAGAAGTTGAGGTTAACGTGAGAAGTATCACTTTTAATCAAATGCCCTTCCATAAATTGCTCCTTAGAAGGGAATTCATCCGGTGCATCTTACCATGGTGCATCTCATACTAATGTACTTCCATTTCTCATCCAACAGTTGTTAACCACTTCTCACTGGTACCCAACCAACCCTTATGTTGTGCTATGAAATAGATTCTTATATCTTAAACTTTTTTTCAGTATACTCAATTTCCATTAGCTTCTATATATTTCTAATTGCTTGCAGATCCGTAACTCGTATTGATTCTTATATTCACTTCTGCTTTCCAGTGTCAGTCCTGATAAGGCCGCCATAGTATCAAAGAACACATTGTCACCAGAAGAGAAAGAAGAACTCCAGGTGAAGTACATATTGAGAAACCATATAAGTTTTATTTATTTATATTTTAATCCTTATTGTGATAGTAACTGATCTAGATTATCAACTGTTAGCTCGAGGTGACATTCTGTTACATTATAACATTGTTACATGCTACTTCTCACTTCTATATGGATATCTCATAAGATTAATATGCATATACAGTTATACACCAGGTGACAACGAATATACTTCCTGGGTCCCCAAATGTTACATAAACAAAAATGTTGGGGTTTCTTTTAAATTGGCCAAGAACCGGAAATTGATCGACTCATGATGAAGGTTCCTGTTGGAAAAACAATTCAGTAATCACTAATCAGCATTATCACGTGAATCACTTCATTTACATCAAATTATTGCTTACTGTACAATCAAATGTTTCTTCATATAATAAGAGATCATGTTTCTATGATCTAAATATGTTTGTTGTTTATTTGTTGCAGGCAAGACTACAACAATATGAGGCTGCACTTAACATCTCCCCAGATGATCGTGTTGCTCGTGAAGTTGGTCAAAATTGACTGCTAAAAAAAGAGCAATTTTATTCTTATGATTTGCTTCTTATAAAACTGGTTTTACCGAAAAAAGATTATACTCAACTTATTTGAAGAATTAACTGGTTAACTATGCTTTTGATCTGGGTTTCCCTACATTCTTAGCTAATTGCTGGATAATCAGTGGATGCAGCTCTCTAAAAGTGAATAGTTTCACCTTTAGAAAAAGATAGAGAAACAAAAGATCAAATTATTAATGTGAAATTAAGTCTATAAATTGGCAGGTCTGAAATTGCTTTTTGACCTCTTTTGTCTTGATAACCTTTTCAGTTGAGTTACTGTTTTGCAATTTGCATTAGGCATTAGCCATTTAGCCATTAGACTTGGTGTTTTTGAGTTGTTCATCAATCATCATATATTCTGTGCAAACAATTTTCTTTTGTTAATTTTGTTCTTTTCAATTAGGTGATGAAATCTAAAAACTCAGAAGGCTTCACTAAGAAGACCATGGATTTTTTCCAATTAGGTATGTTTCAGTCCCTTTTTATTTAATTTCTTCTGTGTCCTTTGATTTCTGCTTGAGATTTTGTTTTTCTACGTAGTTACAGGGATGAACACATCGGAGACTATAGCTTATAGTCGATCTCAAATTAGCAGGTCAGAATTCATATTGGCTTCTTTATGACTTCAATAATGTTTTGATGCATATGTGTTCGTCAGTCATCATTCGAAATATGAGCCGTCTCGAATTTCCATTCTAATCCTAGAATTGGATATTGTGTTGTCGGCATTTTACTCTTAGAAATGGTATTTTTTTTGGAGCTTTAGATAATCAAGTATCCGGGAAGACTTTTTTTTAATTATGTTTAATGTGCAAGATTTTTAAATGTTTTGTTAAGTGGTTTATGTGTGAACTATAGCTTCAAGTTTAAGGATATATAGCTTCAAGTTTAATCTACTTTTCTGCTTTCGTTTTTTCTACTCGGATCGACATTCTGACTCTAAAGTGCAAGGATTTTATCTTCAAGTTATTAACCTATTAGCTACATTTATTTTAAATTGCATTCGAATTTTTTTATCATCGAAGCAACATTGTTGTATCTTAAAGAGGTTCTTGACAGGTCTTTCATGGCCTTCTTTCTTTTTTCTGGTGCAAGAGACGTTATCCCGAGCTTGGGCACTAGCCTCATTGATCTTTTTGTTGCTTTCTTTGTTTCGGCATCTGTTTTCCTTGACGGTGGTTGCATTTGTGTGTTGATTTTCCTTTGATTTTTCTACTTCAACCCCTTCATTTTGATGGTGGTTTTTGAGGGCTTGAACAATACATAGTTTCTTTAGGTACATAAAGAAAAAACTTATGTTAACTAGCAAGAAAGACACAATTTGATTCCATACAGAAATGTCTGACAAAAACAAATAGATGTGTAACCTCGAGCACTCTAGGTGGCTTTAATTCCCCTCGTCTTTTATGATCTGGTGTTTTCCTGGTTCTTGACAGGTGCCTTTTGATTCATCCTGTGGCATCTCTTCACATTCGCCATTAGATTTTCCATCAGACATAGTAGTCTCACTTGGTGGGTGCTTCTAATCCAAAATCAGTGTCCTCTGACACCTTCAACACATTTTTGTTTCTTTTAGAGAGTAGTGCTCCATGTTCTTTGCATTTGAATATATATATATATATATGTAATTACAATTGTATCTATCAAGTAACCATAGTGGAGTCTCTTATCAAGTTGCTATTTAAGCAACTATAGTGTAGACATTTGATTAATTTTATCACTTTGTGATTAGAGTGTTCAAACTTCTATAAATTGAAGGGATGCTAGGATTAAACATCAAATGTGACCGATGTTAGTTTGCTCTATTTCTTCGTGTAAACTATCTGTTCATATTTGTTGTAATGGAAAGAATGGACGTTTAATAATATACAGTATATTATTGTTTGATAAGCATTTACTTTATAGATTTTTAGTATTTGTGTCTTAAATCTTCATGACTTATAAGTCTAAAATATGCTCGACAATATACATATAATATGCTCGACAATATACATATAGGATGATAACAATGTTGCTAATGGGTTCCATATGATGCAGAATTTGGATATTCTATATCTTTTTTCCATTGCCACTAACTTTCTCATTTTATGCCTTTTCATGTCTTCAAGTGTGTGTTTACACTTAGGGGCCGTTTACCAAACAATCACGTGTCACATTACCTTACCGGATGAATATAGCAAGGAACAATAATGATACCGGTAAGAGCGATGCAAGAACTGGCTATCCTATTCTTATCTAAATTCACTGTTTTTGGGTTAAATGCATGAATCTTATAGTTTTATTGCTGCTGGTATGACCACACAAGGGCTCTAAATATAAAGCACACACTTGCAACGAAATCGCAGTTCTTTTTTTTTCTTTTTCTTTTTGAAATGGTATCCTAGACTTTGCCTAGACTAATCCCTGGCACTGATTGACTGCTAAGCATGCAGCCCTGAGATAATTCCTCAGTGGCCACAAGTTGCCAACGCCTGGATTCGAACCCGAGGTAGATAGGTTTCTGAGCCACATCCCCCCAAGGCCTTAACCAGTACGCCACACCCCCCAACGAAATCGCAGTTCTTCTTGGAACCTTTAACGGTAAAAGTTGATATCTAGCCTTTTAAGTAGTTTCATACTCACATACCAATAAGAATCTTGGTCCTTACTATATTCATTTGGTAAGGTAATGTGACTTGGTAAGCGCATACCGTAAACAACCCCTTGCTCCTAAATCCTCCTTCTGGATCAAAGATGCGAAACAAACCGGTTTAGAAACTTTACAAGTCTCACTCCCACCCTTTAATCGGATTAACAATTGAAGTTAGTCAATCATTACTGGATCATCATTACATATCTTCAATTTCTTCTTGGAAACTTAGAAAATCTCTAAATAATGAGGATGGCCATTAATGCTTAAATTGTATTTGGCAATGCTAAATACATTTTTTTCAATTCTCTGTGAAATGAATGGAATAATGGAACTCAAATGAAACATGTAGGAACTAAGCACCAAACTGGAATAATGGAACTCAACTGAATGGTTGATCTTTGGACCTGCATTGTTAAATGGGTGTATGTTCATTTGGTTTTAATTTAATACTTGATATATTCCCTTGTTTTTGGGTTTTGCAGGATTCACTTCAAAATCAATAACCCCACAGTTTGAAGACGAAATTCCCTTGCTCTGTAGTGCCAACTTGTAACCGTTTACGAAATGTTCACTTGGTAAGATAAGTGATCATGGTAAGTGCTCACCTGCTTAGCGTTTGGTAAACGGCTCTATAGTTTCCTTACACAAGTCAAACAAGGTACTCTAAGTTTGTTGTGTCCACACGCAACACATTGCAAACCTTGTTGGAAACAAGAATGGTTAACAAGCATATGGCGCAACAGTTTATGTTGAATTGTCTGTTTAAGGAAGCCATGAAAATGGGCATTGAAGTATATCATAACTTGAAGGTACCACCTTCTTTGGTTTTTTATTCTGTTGAATAAACTTCTCAGGGTTCTATGATTTGTAAATTATGTTTCTGAATTCATCAATCTTAAATAATACAATACAAGCAAATTCTTGTTTTCTTCTCAACATCTCTCTATCTAATAACAATGGAAAGGTCTCCTGTAAAGTGGATTAGGACTTTGCTTTTTGGTAGAATTCATCAAAATATAATCTCTTAAAAGTAAAGTAAATGATGTTTCTATCCGCAACTTATATTCGAAATAAGCATATTTAATTGATCCAACTTTGTTGGGTAAATTTGGTGATTCGGGTTTTTCTAAAATCTTGACTAGATGCAAGTCAAAGGATCTATTATGTTTTAATGGAGATGGCTAAAAAGTAGATAGTTTTTGGCAATACAATATTAAATTTTGTTCTATGGAAAACATGGTAATTCAATTGGCTATGTTTTGTTTAAATAACATTAAACCCTGGTTATTCTTTTGGGGTTTTTAATACCATTTAACTTTCGGGTTCCATTGTTTTTGTAATGCAATTGTAACTTTAATTATGAAGTTTATAATGAGCATAGACTTAATATTCTTTATTTACAAAAAAATTTCACATCCCGCTGCATCGTGCGGGTACAATGACTAGTACAAATTAAGAAGATAAGTAAACCCTGTTTTGAGATCAATTATTGACTTCATTGATTCATTTCTGGTAGAAAGTGTAACTTGCTTCAACTTTCTATCGTGCCCTTCTTCTTTCGATTTGGGTTTTTTCAATCGCACTCTCCTTCTCGATCGATAATGGCGTACGTCTTGCTTCAATCATAAATCAGAAGCTATCGTCCACTTCTTCTTTCGAAAAAGGGTTTTTTTCAATTGCAGAAAGCTTCTCGATCGATAATGGTGTACATCTTGTTTCAATCAGAAATCAGAAGATATCGTCCCCTTCTTCTTTCGATTAGGGTTTTTTCAATCGCAATCTCCTTCGAGCTTCAAAGGCGTAAGTCTCCTTTAATCAGAAATCGCGTTTCTCTCTCTCCTTTTTTCTTTTTTGAATGAGATATAGTATCATAGAGAGAAAATAGGTATTGATTTTTTTTATTATGATAATTATCACATCCCGCGATTTTCGCCCACCAAGAATCAAATCTGGTTATGATTTTTTTTTTTCAAATTTACCCTTATAATAACTTGTCCTTGTATGTAAAATGGTTTAATATCTGCCATTCCGTTTTTAACCATTGATCTCATTCAATCAATGGATGAGATTCATCCCTTTATTCTTTATTCTCGTTTGAACCCACCTCTCTCTCTCTCTATATATATATATATATAACATACAAATTTGTCGCTTTATATCATGTCTTGAAAAACGTCGTATCCTAGCCGTGATGTGTAAGGCTAGATGCTTGACCTCGTTGCTATGTCAGACCTTACGTTATTTAGAACCTTGGTTGAAGGTCACAAGCAATCAAGTGGCCAAGTGGACAGAAATGACAATAATCAATAGTCATAAGCGATTGCAGAAAATGATTCATCGTTTAACTTTTAACAAATTTTAATATTCCAATGTAACTAAACAAAACATTTTTAAGCTCTTGTTGTATACTAAAAGACTAGGCCTATGTTTTATTTTATGCTCCTATTATATATATTAATTTTAAATCAAATGATTTGCAAGAAAATCTTTATATATATAAAAGGAAAATCCAATAGATATGAGGTGGCATCATGAGAATTGAGTATTCTCAAATTGTGGATTGCGGTTGAGTTATAGTTATGCCACATTGGTGAGGAGTTGAAATATTAGAACAAATATGTGTGTATAAAAAGTTGGATGTGATGACTTTGTTTTCATTCTCATAGAGTTATCTTATTTTGGATAACATTTATTTTGCATCATGAGATTATTCTCAAATGATAGATTGTGGTTGAGCTTTAGCTCTCCCACATTGGTGAAAAGTTGAAAATTTTGAATAAAGAGGTGTATAAAAAGGTGGATGCGATGCTTTTGTGTCCATTCTCATATGGTTGTCTTATTTTGGATGACCTTCTTTTTGCATCATGAAAATTGAGTATTCTCAAATGCTCAATTGTAGTTTACTTTTAGTTATTTCACATTGGTAACAAGTTGAAAAATAGAATAAAGATGTGTAAGAAATGTGAGTGTAATGCATTTGTGTCTATTCGTCGGTTTTAACACATAAGATTGTATTATTTTAGATGACATTTTTTACAAAAAATATCATCAATTATCTATATATATATATATATATATATATATATATATATATTAAAAAAAAACAAAAGGTTATGAGATGACACCATGAGATATGAGTATTCTCAAGTAGTGAATTGTGTGGTTGAGTTATTGTTTATCCCACATTGGTGAAAAGTTGAAAAATTAGAATAAATATGTGAATAGAAAATGTGAATGTGGTACCTTTGTGCCCATCCATGATTCATAGGGTCATGATTCATAAATTGTTTTATTTTGGATGAATTTTTTGAAAAACAAATAAAAATTATTATTATATAAAAAATCAATCGATTAATATAGGGAAATTAATTAAAATACCCTAAGTCAAACCAAGTGTTACCAAAATGCCCTAAATCTCTTCCAGTTTGCCAAAATGCCCTTTTTTCCGCAATGGGAGCCCGCGATCGCGGGCAGTGGCATTTTGGTAATTTAATTACCCGCGATCACGGGGAGAGGAGCCCGCGGTGGACCAATTTCATACGATTTTGTGATTTTAAATTGAAATTTTACACTTTCACCCCCTATTCTTATTTACTAAATTTACTTTATACCTTTTACTTTAATAAATTTAATTTTACATTTAACACATATAATCGTTTATTAACTAAAACACGTTAAAAAAATACGTTTTAATTTTAACAAGTTACACCATTATAATCGTCTTTTCGACACGTTCGAAATGAGCCCAATCTTGAATTTTTTTTGGATTTATATATTTTAATATATATCATATACACTACATAAAAATGTGAATGTGGTACCTTTGTGCCCATCCATGATCCATACGACCATGATTCATAGATTGTTTTATTTTGGATGATTTTTTTAAAAAACAAATAAAAATTATTATTATATAAAAAATCAATCGATTAATATATCAATTAATAAAAATGTTAAAAACCAATAATTGAACTAAAGGTCATGATGTACACATTGTTGGGAAGTTAAAAAAATTGAAATAATTAAATTTATAGATTAAAGAAGAAATAATAATGTATAATAATGTGGCAGTGTGAGATCTTTGTATTTCAAAATCTAACATTGTGGTGGTGTTTTACTCATCCCACAATGATAAGTAATATAAGATTGGAGAATGAAAGTAATTATAATAAACAAGGAGACTTGACTTTTGATTAATTAAAGGATTGTTTGGCTAGATATTCTTTATGACCAACCTTATTTTTCTTAAAAAACTATTTATTTAAGTAAATAAATTGATAGATAAATGTATAGAAATCATTATATTTCATCAAATTATATAATATTATCAAATGTTGAACCGTGATGTTTTTTTTATTATCTCACAAGTCACAAGAAGATGTAAGTATTATCAAATCTTGAATTAAGATGATGTTATCCACATTGATAGAAAGACGATAAATTTGGAAGAATTAGTGAGTATGTAAAGTAAATGGGAGTCTTATTTAATTATCCCACATCGACGGAAAGACAATAGATTTGGAAGAGGGTGTTAGTATATAAAAGCTAGAAGAGATGTCTTATTTGTTTATCCCACATCGGTGAAAAACGATAGATTTGAAAGAAGAGGTTAGTATATATAAAAGGTGGATGAGATGTCTTATTTGGTAAGTCCGCATCTACAGATTGGTAACAAGTTTAGAACAATAGGCAAGCGAAAGAAAATGTGGATAAGATGCCTTACAAGTTTAAAAGAGTTTGTGATAACTTATTTGGTTGTCTTTTTTTAGTCGACCTATTTTGCTAAAAATCAGTTTTTATTAAATATTAACCTTTATATAACTTCATTTATATAAAAAGAACAACCATTATTATGAGTCACATTGTGAGATTTCAGTATTCTCAAAAGGCATAAGATTGGAGAATGAAGGTAATTATAAGAAATAAGGGATAATTTTGATAGTAAAAAATTTAGTTAGCTAAAGATGTTTTAGCTCACGATTTGAATCCATAATAAATTAGCAAGAATGAAGGATCTCGAAGAGAAGGTCGATACTATATGAAAATGTACCACTTATGAAAATACATTATATTTTTAAAATTGTATCTCATTAAATATTAATGGAGAAACTACATTTTATCTTAACTCAACTCGGTCAAGTACTTAAAATATTTATCGCTACCGCGCATCGCGCGGGATGGACACTAGTATTCTTTAATGTAAAATTGATACCGAAATTGCGAAGCAAATGTGCTCGACGGAAGTGACGGTTCAGCCCAACCCAAAATAAATGGGCCTTTTAACACGTTTGATTTAAATTAGAGGGGTATTTACTTCAGGAGATGGCCAAACAGGCTCGGATCCGGCCCAACCCGCCAGAAACGTGAAGCCCAGCCCGCATGAAGACCGGCCCTGCCCGGCTCGCCCAAAGCCCGGTCCTCGGCCTGTCGGTTACAACCAGGCCTAGTATTTGGAAGTTTTGCCGGCTCGACCAGACCCGAATCCCGATTGCGACCCAGATCCAAGCCCGGCCCGGCCGGAATGCGTTTGAAAAAAAGTTATTGTTTAGCTATTAGACTCGTAAAAGATTAGTTATATGGTTGTAAAATTAGTATTTTTGTCACATCAAAAAAATTATTTTACGTGTGTTTTTGTTACATATTGATAAAAGGGAAATAGTCTCAAATATTCATTTTAAATCTTTAAATTGGTCTTCTAATTATTCCTCTCATACTTTTATCAAAATGTCATTACATTTACAATTACCAAGAGTCAAGGTTTGTAATTTGCAGACCTAGTTAAAAGACCAAAAAGGTTCTTTTTTTTACCTGGGTCCACAATTGCGGATCTAAGTCCGTAGTTTTTTAAAGTAAAATTGACCAGACTCGTTTTTTATGTGACTTTTAGCTAGGGCTGCAAATTACGGACCCGGTAATTACGGGTAGAGGTGGCCAAATGTCCGAGCCGGGCTTAAGATTGGATCGGGCCGAAACACTATTCAAGGGCCCGGGCTTTTTTTTGGACCGGACCGGGCTTGATGGTTGAGGGTTCGACCTGTTTAGGCGTTTTAAAGACCGGTCTTATAAACCGGGCCGAGGACCGGGCCCAAAACAGGGTCTTTTAAATATATATATATATATATATATATATATACTTTTTTTAATAAATATTATTCGAATACACTATAAAATACGTAATTGGGTCACTTAAACATATTTAAAAATACGTTTTATTAGAATTTCGATTGAACAAGACATCTATACTACTTTATAATGCATTTTAAATAACTACATTTATTGAATTATAAAGAAAATACTCTTAATCCTTCCATGGTGGATTTTCTTGAAGAGTTCCGGTCGTTTGAATTCGGTCAAGAGTCGTTCCATCATCGAGGTCATCAACATCGAGTCGTTCGTTGTCGGTCTCGTCGTTGAGAGCCACAATAGTGTAACCATTCCAAACTTCGGATTTTCATCAGTGCTCGGCAAAAGTTTCTCTAATTTGTTCATTTGATGCATTACCGCCGACCATTTTTATTGACGGATGGAAGAATTGAGAGATTGAGAAGTCGTGAAAAATGAACACGAAAAAGCAATAATCGAGAATTATGAGCGAGAATTGCGCTTTTTGCGTTTTGTAACTTGGTATCTAACCCCATACACTAACTATCCTATTTATGGTGTTGAGGAGGCAAAAAATACAAAAAATGTTGAAAAATGGCTATAAAACAACTAGTTTTTTGAATTCTAACGGGCCGGAACCGGGCTTGGAACCGGGCCGGGCCGGAAAAAATCCGGAAATCTCGGCCTGTTACAGCCTGGTGGGCTTGGTGCGGGCTGGGCCGGACCGGGCTTCGTACGGGTTGGGCTTCATCAGTTTCCCTTAAAGAAATGTGTAGTATTTTATATATTTTTACATAATATGTGACGATGGTGAAATATTCAAGGTGATTATTACTAGGATCAATTGTATTTATATATAAAATAGTAATTTTGGAACGATATTTAAAAAGAACATATACGATTGTATGTAAAGTTAGAAAAATTAATAATGAAATCTAGTCATATTTAAAATCTTAAGAACAATGATAAATCTATTTACATGTAATCTAAAATACTTAAAATTTTGTATGGATTATCGTGTAAGGTTGGTGAACTATATTATAAAATTGGTTCAGATGAGTTTCTACGTATTTTGGTTTTAATTGAGTTATATGATATGTGTACTGTGATACTTCATACAAAAATATGAATGGTTACAAGCTTGTTTTCAGTGACGATAAAAGGAATATCCAAACTCGGTTCCTAGAATTTCAGAGAACGGCGTTTGAATGGATATCAAAAAGGATCGGAAGGAGCAACATAATTGGGCAGTTTGGTTAACTTCGCCCTCCACCTATTGTGGGGATTAATCCTTATAACCTGCTGGTTCGTATGGCTGTAGGTCGCTATCCTATAGGTTTACTACTTGCAAACTGGTAGGAGTCTTGTCGGGGTTGGATGTTTAATGTTCTTGGTTGGTCTTTTCCACTTGTTTTGTAATTACTGTTTGGTTGGTTTTGTGTTAATAAAATCTACCTTTTGCCCTTCAAAAAAAAATTATGAATTATATCACTTGACGGGGAATCATGAGCATATACATAATTAAAATTTATTGTACGTATGTAGACGACATCGGTATACCAAAATCATTAATGGATGAAAGAGTTGTGTCAATGAAAACATATAGATCGTACTAGGATAAAGACAAAAGATATATAGACTTGTAAATATTCAAAGTGAATCAAAGAGCATAATAAGTTAATAACCATTTAATTTGTATATTTTGATGTTAATTTAGGGGCTGTTTGGCAATGGTTTGGTATAGAATGATTAAGTGATCAGAATGATTAAGAGACTCTTATGATATTGTGCAAAATAAAATATTGTTGTTTGGTAATTGTTCATAATGAAATTAGTACGTTGAATGGTTAAGAGAGACTCAAGATACAAAATCATTCAGAGAGTTTTAGAACCATTAAAAGTGTAGTAACCGTGTCTAAAATGAACGAGTTTCAAGCCTGGTGGTAGAAATTGTTAAAATGAAAGTTGAGGGGAGTATTTTGTAAATGAGGTCTAGGGTATAAATGGGCACAAAACCCTAGGGGAAACATTTTAATACTGAATTGTTGTGTTGATTGACGGCCGAAGGAAGAAGAAATGGAGAGAAAGAAAGGTTTGGAGTTCTTGTGCATTTTGGAGGATAAAGGAGCTTTGAGCATGGAAATCAGAAGAAAGGGTGTGTTGGGATTCGATTTCTGCAAGAATACATCCAGGTAATTCTCTTCTACTCATCCTTAATCTGTAGGGTGTGGTTAAGATGATTTATTTTGGAGTTTTTGACAAAAGTTGAGGTTGAAGCTTATTGGGGAAGTTTGGGCGTTATATTGTGTTTTTACTGTTGAGGTTTCAGTAATTGTTGAACTTGGTGATCTTATTATTGTTGCTAATCTCTATTTCGTGAGATTTCGACCATAGCAGTGTTTTCTCAGTCCATTTAGGACACAGGTCGACGTCCGGAAAGCTTCTGGACGTCCGGACACTTGGTTAGTTTGAAGGTTTCCGGGTAAGTATCCGATAGTTATATGTGTGTCCGGATGCTATGAGATTCCGGATAATTCCCGGAAAGAGTGTTGTCCGGAAAGCTTAGTGACCGGAAAGTGTACTGTCCGGAAAGGGGTGTGTGTCCGGGAAGTTTTGTGTGTCCGGATTGTGAGCTGTCCGGAAAGGGGTGTGTGTCCGGGAAGTTTTGTGTGTCCGGATTGTGAGCTGTCCGGAAAGGGGTGTGTGTCCGGGAAGTTTTGGTGTGTCCGGATAGTGGGGTGATCAGCTTACGTTTTGCTATTTATTCAGGAAAATCGGGTGGAAATGCCTATCTGTGTGAGAAAGGAAAGTAAGCGTGTCAGGTGAGTCTTTCTAACTAAAGCTTGATGGTACTTGTTCGTTTACTTGTACATGTGTGTTCACTTAACGAATGTTGCATATAAATTACTTATGCATGGCTTGCTGTATATGGGGGGTGTGTCCCATACGTTATGGTGTGATGCCTATGGGGGGGGGGGTGTCCCATATGTTATGGCATGAAACTTATGGGGGTGTGGCCCATATGTTATAGTGTGATGTTTATGGGGGGTGTGTCCCATATGTTGGTTGCCAAACTTTCTATTGATTTATGTTTCGCAAAACTATTTAATTGCTATATGTGGTGTGGATGTAACTGAGGGACCTCACTAGACCTCGTGGTCTAACCCTCGCATTTTCAAAACTGAACCCTTTTCAGGTAAGCATGTTAAGGGCAGTTCCTCTAGTGGTAAAGAGAAGGCGTGAGAGCGGGCATGGCTTGGCATTAGTGGACTTCCTTTACATTCCTGTATTAGAAACTCTCAGTTGTAATTAGGGTTATTCCACAAACCCAAATGATGAATTTTTTTTTATGGCGTGAACCTTGGGCCAAGTCTTGGCGATTTATTATAATTGATGTCTTATTTCGGAATGCTTTGGAGATGGGTTGTTACAGTTGGTATCAGAGCCATAGTTTAAGGGACTTAGATGACCGGATGGGCCTAAACTTAAACTATAGGAGTACAACTGAGAATGTAGGAAGGCCTAGGAAGAACTCACTGGGGAGTGTGAATAATAGGGTGGTGAGAACTATCATGTAAGGTAAGTTCGGGATTACACCTGGCGAGTATAATTGTGAATTTACAGGTGCATGACGGTGATCATTCTTGCCTTGTTATTTTGGGACGGTTGTTAATCTGTTTTGTGTGTAAAGTTTAATCTTGTCATTATTGCAACGGTTTAGTGTGTTGTGCAAATCATTCTTGGCGTGATTGATGATACTATCTAGAAGAAGCATCGTTTGAATGTTTGGTATGAGTGTCCGTGGGAAGTAGAACCTTTAGGGTTCTTAAGGGAAATAAGTGTTTGGAGGTGAACTCCTATTCTCTAATGAGTCTTTATTCTGGGAGATTCCCAATGCCGGTGAATTGAAATCTTGAGAGTTTCAGCTCAAGGATCGGATAGTGGAGAGGTGCTTTCTTACTCTCTAGTTAGTGGAAGAGTGACAAGAGTGGTTGAAAAGTGATAGATGTATGGATTGGTAACATTGGTGTCGGTTAACCAATTTGGGACCGAGGTGAAGCCGTTTATTTTACAAATTAATAGTCAGGTGGTGACTGTGAGGTTGGAGCATCCAAGTGTGTGGGGAAGTATCGGTACCGAAGGTTGTTTCAAATGTAAGGAACCTGATGGTGTAGTGGGAAGTAGGGTGTCGGTGTTGATTTGTTGTAACTGCAAAAAAGTTAACCCTGCTTGAGCGAATAGCCTTCAATGTAAAGCGAGTCATGCATTACGTTTTCAAACCGGTTACATAAGTCCCCATGTCAAAATGTGTGAGTGTGTGCGTGTGCCTTGTAAACTTCTGATTTTGAAAATGAGTTGGCGTGTGCAAGTGTGTGCTGGAAGGAAAAGATAAATTTGTTTACATGGTGTAATAAATTTCGAACTTGGAGAAATAGTGAGTTACTTCACTTCTTTTGCGAGTGAGTTAAACCTTGTTGTAAAAAAATCGTAACAATAATAGATCGTATGGTTTTATGGATGAAAACGATATGAACACGTGGTTGACATATCAACAAGTGTGAGAGTCGGTCGACTATCCCAGTATGGGTGATATTGCTGTATTTTTAAAAACTTTGCACAAGGAGAGTTTCAGTGAATGCACTTTCAAATGATGAACAAGGTTGCGTGTGAGCGATCTTTGAGATCGGTGTGTGTGGTGGTAACTTATGGGAGTGTCGTGGCATGCATATCAAAACCTTGTTTTGTGGGATATTTTGAGTGTGTAAAACAATTTAAATCATTGTGTTGTCATGCATGAAGGCTATGAACTCGCTAGGTAGTAAGGGATATCGTGCCTAAGAATGTGCGAAGTTTCGGGAGTGGAAAATGTGGTCGAGTCGTCGATGGTTGATTTGCGATTTTAGTGTTACAGTATAGGGAGGACAGTGCCTACCTGTAGCCTCGGTCTTCGTCTGTGGAAAAGCTTGTGTGATGGTAGTCCTTGCTCTTTTCGGTAAGTAGGCATAAGACCGACGGCGGGGGGTGTGTCCCGGGTGATTTCGAAGTAGGCAAAATACTTTGAAAGGTAACGTTGTGGTATGTGGATGAGTCGGTATCGACGTAGAGCCGAAGTTGAGGAGAAGTTGAATTTAGGCTAATTGTCAGGATTTGATGTGGAAGTCAACGACGAGTGTTGAGTCGTTGTCGGGAGATTTGAGAGTTGAAAGGCTAGCCCTGGTGTGATTTCATTTGTCGGGTGTGAGCGCGGAGATAAGAGGACGGTTGGGATACGTGTGTATCTGCCCAGAGGGTGGACCGCCTTTTTAGTGAAGTATCCTGAAGGTGGAGATGTGTTAGTTGGATAAGTGATTCTTCCTTTGTGACTGTTATGTCAATTACGAACGAGGTAGTTAGCCCAACTCATGTGGGACCCGTAGACTATGTTGGTTTGCAAGGATGTGTCTTATAGTTTGATTTATTTTAGCGTGCTTCAAGTGGACCCGAAGAGTCGGTCGGGAATAAGGACTCGATCGAGTGTAGTAGACGGTCATAATTTGTGATTCACCTAGATGGGAGAAAGACAAGGTTGTGAGTCTTTCTGAACCTAAATTTTATACAAATGTGACAGAGTTATTATATAACTGTGTGCTTCTCAGCTGCATTTATTACAAAGCGACGATTAAGTGTGTGGTGTGGTTGTTATCTATTCGCGTGTTTCCAACTGCTTAAATATGAAGCTATGAACAAGTGTGTGGTAGAATGCATGCTTTAATTATGCATTGTGCTCTGGCGTTGTCGAGAAAATGGGGGGGGGGGGGTGTCCCATATTAATTATATATATGAATTTGTTTCATATATAGCGAGTGTGCTCTTTGGCGCTGTCACGGTGTGTGTGACTATAGCGTGTGCCAGTAGCAGGTGTCAAAAGGTGATTGTCATTTTAAAGTGTGCTTATTTAAATGTGTAGTTGCATATGACCTGGCGTGCTGTATATGGGGGGTGTGTCCCATATGGATTATTCGAACGAACTTAGTCTATTCCCGAGGGCGGGTGTGTGCCCTAGATCAGGCCACAAGTGTGTAGTGACCAGTCAGGAATTTCCGTTATTTGTGTGGGGGGATGAAGTGCAAAACTAGCTATTGCATATTGTTTCGTATACTCTTTTATATAAATGTTGTGTTTGTTGTGAAGAAAGCGTGGCCTTGTGTGTGTGCAAATGATCGTGACGATCGAACCTCTAGTGTGTGGGGGGGTTGTGTGGATAAGTTGGTGGTAACTTATATCTAGTGAGCATGTGAAGCATAGTGGGGATGAATTGTTGTGAGGTTAAGTGGTGGGCTAGTGTTGATGGGGGATGAGCATAGGTGGAGATCTTTGCTCGGGGTTTGCTCATAAGTCGTTCAGATATGACCAAATTATGTGTGGAGTTGCATGGATGTCTAAGTGGCGTGTGGTATTGTTACCCGAAAATAAAAGAATGGGGTGACAATGGGTGACTAGATAAGAAGAAAATTGTGTACTCTTGAGTTGATTAATGAGTGTGTTTGCCTTGTATCGTTGTAATAATTGTGAAAATGTTGGATTGATTAGTTCATGATATCTTGTAGTAGATATGAAATCTCTGAGAATGTTGAACTGATCCTTGTGTGTAAAGGAATGCAAAGGAGTGGGTTAATATCGTTTGATGAATGAGAAGTGTGTGGTCGCTTCGAACGTAGCGTGGAAGTCCGGTTTGACTTGGTCGAATTTCTCGTATGAGATGTGGTGAAACTGTGAGATTAGACATAGTAACCGTTGAAATTGTGTGTATGGAGTGGTCAACGTTGAAGGAGAAATGTTCCATGTTAGCCTGAGGTAATTGGGGGCGGTGGAATAAGAGAGTAAGTGTAAAGTAAAAAGTATGACAAGTGGCTCGGAAAGAGGGAAACTATGTTTCAGAACGTCACCATTGAGTGCATGAACTCTAGTGAGAGTATGAGAAAGGGGATTTGTGTGTACGTGAGTAGTTTAAGCGTGGAGGAAAACTAGCTTATGTGATTGATCAAGAGTGTGTATCTTCTAGTGAGTTATTCTTTGGAAATGTGTTTTATGTTTGAGAAGGAAGTGGAAGAAGGTAGTCGAATGTAGTGCTCTGATGAAGGACCATGGGATTGGACTTGATAGTAGTATGGGAGTGACGTTGTAGTAAAAGTGTGGGAATTGATTGTTATCAATGGGTTGTGGTCGGCACATTTAATGCAAGAAGGTATTATTTGCCTTAGACGTATTTTGTGCTAGAAGAGTGATTGTAGAGTTGTGTATAGTCTGGAGAGGAAAAATCTTAACTGCGGGATTATGGTGATAGTCAAGGTTGATCCGGTGATCGGTTGGCGAATTGAGCGTTGTTATTTTATAAGGGTTTCGGGATGTGTGGCGTTAACTTCGGTAGAAGGCGTTCTTTTAAGGAGGTAAAATTTTGTGTGAAACCCTTAGTGTGACGCGTTTTAAAACCATGAGACTAGATGTGTGAATGATTTTTGGGTGAGACCGGAGGTCGTGTGGTTGACCACCAATAGGTCATGCATTTCGTGAGAAGTTAAGCGTGGCTCGAGACCGCCACAGGGTGTAAGCAGAAGGAAGAGTTTGATCGAATGTCGTGTGGGAGACAGTGCAATACTTATGGTTAGTCATGAAAAGACGTTGTGCGTTGGAGAGAAAGGAGAAACAAGACTCGGTTATGATGGGCCGTTCGCTATCATTGAGCGTGTGGGAGAAGTGGCGGCGTACAAGTTGGAGTTGTTTGACGGGCTCCGGGGAGTTCATTCGATCTTTCCTATGTCGAACTTGAGGAAGTGTCTGGCCGAAGGAACCATGGCAGTACAGTTGGAAGACATTAGTGTTGATGAGAAGTTGAGGTATGAAGAGGAGCCAATGGAAAACGTAGATAGTAAGATACGAAAGAAGAGGAACAAAGAAGTTCGTTTAGTGAAGGTCCAGTGGAAGTATCATAAAGGACGAGAGGCTACTTGGGAAGTGGAAGCGGTCATGAAGTCCAGGTACCCTCACCTCTTTGAGAATGGAATTCCGGGGACGGAATTCTTTTGAGGGGGGAGTGTTGTAGTAACCGTGTCTAAAATGAACGAGTTTCAAGCCTGGTGGTAGAAATTGTTAAAATGAAAGTTGAGGGGAGTATTTTGTAAATGAGGTCTAGGGTATAAATGGGCACAAAACCCTAGGGGAAACATTCTAATACTGAATTGTTATGTTGATTGACGGCCGAAGGAAGAAGAAATAGAGAGAAAGAAAGGTTTGGAGTTCTTGTGCATTTTGGAGGATAAAGGAGCTTTGAGCTTGGAAATCAGAAGAAAGGGTGTGTTGGGATTCGATTTCTGCAAGAAGACATCCAGGTAATTCTCTTCTACTCATCCTTAATCTGTGGGGTGGGGTTAAGATGATTTATTTTGGAGTTTTTGTCAAAAGTTGAGGTTGAAGCTTATTGGGGAAGTTTGGGCGTTATATTGTGTTTTTACTGTTGAGGTTTCAGTAATTGTTGAGCTTGGTGATCTTATTATTGTTGCTAATCTCTATTTCGTGAGATTTCGACCATATCAGTGTTTTCTCAGTCCATTTAGGACACAGGTCGACGTCCGGAAAGCTTCTGGACGTCCGGAAAGCTTCTGGACGTCCGGACACTTGGTTAGTTTGAAGGTTTCCGGGTAAGTATCCAATAGTTATATGTGTGTCCGGATGCTATGAGATTCCGGATAATTCCCGGAAAGAGTGTTGTCCGGAAAGCTTAGTGACCGGAAAGTGTACTGTCCGGAAAGGGGTGTGTGTCCGGGAAGTTTTGGTGTGTCCGGATAGTGGGGTGATCAGCTTACGTTTTGCTATTTATTCAGGAAAACCGGGTGGAAATCCCTATCTGTGTGAGAAAGGAAAGTAAGCGTGTCAGGTGAGTCTTTCTAACTAAAGCTTGATGGTACTTGTTCGTTTACTTGTACATGTGTGTTCACTTAACGAATGTTGCATATAAATTACTTATGCATGGCGTTCTTTATATGGGGGGGGGGGTGTCCCATACGTTATGGTGTGATGCCTATGGGGGGGGGGGGTGTCCCATATGTTATGGCATGAAACTTATGGGGGGTGTGGCCCATATGTTATAGTGTGATGCTTATGGGGGGTGTGGCCCATATGTTATAGTGTGATGTTTATGGGGGGTGTGTCCCATATGTTGGTTGCCAAACTTTCTATTGATTTATGTTTCGCAAAACTCTTTAATTGCTATATGTGGTGTGGATGTAACTGAGGGACCTCACTAGACCTCGTGGTCTAACCCTCGCATTTTCAAAACTGAACCCTTTTCAGGTAAGCAGGTTAAGGGCAGTTCCTCTAGTGGTAAAGAGAAGGCATGAGAGCGGGCGTGACTTGGCATTAGTGGACTTCCTTTACATTCCTGTATTAGAAACTCTCAGTTGTAATTAGGGTTATTCCACAAACCCAAATGATGAATTTTTTTTGATGGCGTGAACCTTGGGCCAAGTCTTGGCGATTTATTATAATTGATGTCTTATTTCGGCATGCTTTGGAGATGGGTTGTTACAAAAAGACAAACTTTTTTTTACCAAACAAGATTAACCTCTTAATGATTTAGAGATCACCTCTTAATGGAACTGTTAAGAGGTAGACAAACAACCCCTTAATCAAATTTTATTATACTTATCATAGAAAATGTAGCTTGTGAAACAATGAAAGTTCAATGAGATTCACATGGTTAAACTTCACATAATTCATTTTAAACTCCATCCACTTGGTGTATAAGACATATATTTTTTTTCAACACTATAAACCAATTTTATAAGTAACATTCAAATCATAAATGAACACAAGGGATTTACATGAAAACCTAAAATAAAAAAACCACAAGTGGTGCCAATATATCATTTTGTAAAGTAAAACAACAAAGAGTAATTAAATGTATTTGCATGTAGTAGTAAATGTGGAGAGAGTATATACTAAATAAAGATTCTAAGGCAATACATTTATGATTCCTAAAATGACATTAAATCGTCTGTCATTTTGAATTTTCAAAGTGACATTCAATCTCGTCTAACGTATGATACAAGTGTTGAATTGTAGGCAATTTGCATAACTAATGTCACACAAACTTAGGGGCCGTTTACCTAATCACTTACTCGGGTAAGTGCTTACCATTAAAATTCAACACTATCATTTACTTTTCGGGTAAGATTTTAGTTCACCAAAATGGCATCGTATGCAACAATTTAGCCGGTAAGCACAAACCGTGGTAAGAGTCCTCGCATTCACTTACCGGGTAAGACTCTCGGTCCTTGTTTTCGACCCTCGGTCCTTGCTTCTGCTCTTACCGGGAAATATTATTGGTCCTTGCCGTATTTATCCGATAAGCTAATGTGACTTGGTAAACACTTACTAGGGTAAGTGTTTTGTGAACATAACCCGTACTTTTAACATAGATAAGTACTTTAATTATTTTATTAAAATATTTTTTAAAGTAGGATGTATGATAAGGCCATGGTTTCAAAGCGTCTCCAAGACTCCACCGCAAGTTAACCTTTTGTGGAGGTTGCATAAGGCAATTCTCGTTCAATGGCAACTAGATGTGCATTACAACGCGAGTTTATAACACGTTACTTGGTGGCTTTGTCATTTTTTTTCTTAAACAATTTGTCTTATTTTTACGTATATTTGTTTTTACAAGCTTTTAATAATAACCCTTTTGTAAACTCTGTATATATCTATATCTATACTATATTACAAAGCATTTGAGACAAAGTCTTAAAAACTATTTTTTATGCATCAAATACTATTTATTCTTTAATTTCAATATCTATACTATCTTATAAAACATATAGACTAAAAGTCTTAAAGTCTTAAATTTTTTTTTATTTAAAAAATTAATTAAATTCCTCCTTTATTTAAGCCTGCATGTATCACTTTTCGGTAGCAGATTTGCTTTTCAGGTTCCAAATCTGAATTCAAAATTCAAAACCTAAACCCACACGCGCTCTCTCCGTCGTCTCACTCTCCTCCCTCCGCCGCTACGTCCCGCTCCTTCGCTTCAGCCTTCAGGTAAGTATTTTTTCCTGTTTCCATGTCGTACATTGATTTTCTCTTCCTTCTCATTCTTCTCTTTTTAGAGTACGTTGATGCAGGCTTTAAGATATGTATTTATGGCTCCTCTGGATTCTCTATCTCTTCCGGTTTCTCTCAAAGACGAAAGATTTTAGTTTCTTCTGAATGAGGGAATTAGAATCTCTCTTGGTTACTGATTAAATTTGTGAGTTTCATTTTTAAATTTAGGGTTTTCTTTTTCTCCCTCATTTTAGATCTGTTTGTTTGAGACCCAACAACTGATGATGTTGAGGTGCTTTATGTGTCGTTTAGTGTTGTGGTTTACGTTGCTTTAATTTCTTATTTTAATGATCTCATGTTATATGTGAAGGCTATAGGTGGCGACGGATCATTACTGGTATGTATGCAATACCATGTTTCACCGGTGGTTTTTTACCATATGCAAAATGATACCCTACAAGCTTCTAATTTATCATCTAGATGATAGATTAGAGCATAAACATGGGTTGACATGGGTTGTTCTTTGGTTTTTTGTGTGTTTTAGATTTTCCTTGGTTTTCCCTTTTTCTACTTGGGATTTATTTATGCATGCCTTGGTTTTATGTTTCTTGCATATAATCATTCCTTATCAACATAAGGCGTTCGTATTATTGTATGATTGTTCATCTTTGTTTATTCCTTTTCTTCCTTTATTTACGCCTGCTGATTCTACTTTTCTATGCTTGACAGCAATTTCAGGAAGAAAGTCTTTATCAAATTATGACAGAGTCTTCAGCTTACCTGGAGGAACTCGATAGGGTTTTTGGATTTCTCTTTGTTAGTTCCTTTTTCTTAGGCATCTTTTTATGATAAGTAGTTACGTCTCCTTTCTTGTAATGGCTATAAAAAGCCAGAAAGCTTTCTGTTTTGAATAAGAAGCAAACTTGTTGTGTTGAGTCTATTTTGAGTTGGTGCACTGTTTGAGTTAATCTGTTTCTACATTTCTGTACCTAGGTTAACGGAAGCGTTGGATGTCACCTGGGTAATCCATACGATAATCGACGTTCAATTTCTCAGCTTCAATATCGATTGTTCAGGCTACTAATGATACGATTTTCATTTGTTCTTCTTTTTTCGTTATAGAATGTTGTAAATCGAGGTCCGATGGGTTTGGTTTGAGGCTTTACTTAGATTGTTCAGGTTGCTTCTCCGACCAAGGTAATCCATACGATTTTCTATTGTTTCTGTTTTTGGTAATTTTTGGTAATAATGTCTTAATCAGATTGCTCTTTCTGGTTTCACTATTCGATTGCTCTTGCTGCTCTAAGTGTTCTTATTACCAAAGTGTTGCAGACTCAATGACTTATTATCTTATTACCAAAGTGTTGCAGTCTCAATGACTTATTCCTACTCTAAGTGTTCCTGCTCTACTTGTTTGTCTACTTTTGTTCTTGTATGCAGTCTCAATGACTTATTATCTGTCAAAAGATTTCTTAACATCTATTTCGGTTTACAATAGTTTTTCGGTAACATCAATTTAGGTTTCTTAACATGTGATGAAGTTAAGGTTTCCATTATCATTGTTCAGGTAATCTTCTTGAGGCATTTTTTTCTCTTTTCAAGGCGTGCTTTTTCTCTAACATTTTCTAACTCTGCGTCTTGTGTTCTAAGTTTTTCACATGTTCTCACAAAAAAGGTAACATTGTTTCTAATTATATATCATAGCAGTATGTTTTTCTATAATTTTTTTTGAATTCCTCTCATAAGCAATGTCGATATGCTTGTATTTTTAGGGTTAGTAATTGCTTTCGTTTTTCTAATGATTTCACTTATTTATCTTTATTCTTTATCTAGAGGTTTTTCTAATGCTTGTATTCTTTATCTGTTCTCTTTTTTTTTCTCCATAAACCGAAAGGAGTGAGTTCTGAATAAAGGGTTTTCCCGATTTGAAGCGAGTAAAAACCGAGAATTTTTGGGGTTTTGAATAGCAGTATTGTTGGGCAACAGGTTAGTGCTCTCAAGTAACTTGGAATAAATCTTCTACTTAGTTTTTATTTTAAAGTTTTTATTTGAAATATTACATATTTTATCTACATCTGTATTGACTTCAATCCAAACTATGTTGTGCTAGAACTAGATTACTTGGGGTAAAGTTTTCCTCTTAATGTTGGTCTCTCAATCAATATTTTGTAAAACGTTGAATTTATAGGCTAATATACGACCTTATAGTTGTTATTGTATCTGTTGGAGACATTGTCTTTACTTGGGTTGGACAACATGGTTTTTAGCCACTTAATCGTAAAGCCATTTTGTTGTATATTTCTACATTTTCGGCTACTCAATGTTTGGCTTCTTATCCTTTCAGTTGCTTGTGTTGGTTTCAAAGATAAAGCTGGATTTTGAGGGTATTTTTTTGTTGCTGAAGCCAAGTTATAATCATGAGGTTCTAGATTAAGACATGAGAAGAAAGCACTCCCAAAACCGTATTTAGAGATCTCACTTTCTACTCTTTCCTGCAAATACAATTTTGTGCATTTATATTCTTCATGCTTTACTGATTAGTCACTTGATTTTGGATGTTGCATGTTTTAGCTCAAAGACTTGATTACATAGTTGTTGGATCTGAATTTTAGTTTTTGGAGTGGGGTTATGTTTTGGAGTTGGGTCCTTACAAATTTTGTTCACTGGTTATTATTTAGCTCCTTAACTCTTTTCCTGCTTACAAATTATGTTCATTGCCTATTTATTAGCAAATTCTGTTCACTGCTTATCATTTAGCTTATATCTCTGCTTATTATTTAGCTTCTAGCTCTTTCATTTATGTTATTCTGTGTGTTGGTTTATGTCATCAGTTGCATCATTTTAAACTCTTTCATAAAAATGGCCTTGAATTTGTTCTCATGTTTTGTTTTTTCTTAAAAGAGGGATTTCTTAGGGGTCGTTTACCGAACGCTAACCGGGTAAGCGTTTACGGTTGCCTTATGACAATCGCAAGAACCATGAATCTTACCCGCTAAAGGGAACATCATGGACTGGAAACTCACCCAGCAAGTGAGGAAGAAGCAACTAAAGAGGGAACTTGAGTTAATTTATCAACTTATGTTTTTGTACGAGTCTGTTATTGCATTAGGATATGTTTAGGCGTGTTTGTCTTCTTTTGTTGATGTTGACAATGTTTGTATTATTATGATTTTACTGATCCTATTATTCTTTCCAGTGTTCACCTTCTTTTGTTAAATTCTAACATGCTCATGATTGCACCATAAGCTCCATTTTGAACTGGACTGAATCTAAGTAAACATAACTGGCTATTCACTGCATAACATTAAGCAAACAATTCAGACTACCGTTAAAAATAAACATCAATACGTGCTATTTGATAAATTGATGTTAAATTGGTCATTTCTAAAAATAAACATCAAATAGCACGTAAATCATTTTCATGGTTAAATTGGTCATTTCTAAAATTCAAGCTGCCGATTCAGATAAAAAAGTAAACAACATCACCAAGGCTGCCGATTCAGATAAAAAAGTAAACAACATCACCAATTTATCTAGACAACAAATTTATTATTAAAGGAGTTAATAGAAAATTTGGTAAACATCCCCTTAGTTTGGCTCTGGTTTATATATCGATTCTAGTATCTGTCTGTGGTTGTTTTTTAATTCAAAGTTGGTGGCCAGCATCTTTTGATCATTTCATAATAGGAGGGAGAAGGATAAGAAGCAACCTGGTTTGTTTTAGCAATGGCCGTAGGCCATATAGTAATTTTCAATTTGGTTGAACTATGGAAGTAGGTGACTTGGAGCTTTTGTTTGCTCAGGTTTTGTTGCTTGCTAAATTTAATTCACAAAAATTGCGATTTTACTCAATCTAGAGTTAGGGGTTGTTTGGTTGGTTTTCCATTAAGTCCTGTATGAATAAAGTTGTTTGTGTGGATTAATCTGTCTGTATAGATTGGAAAAGTTTTTGTTTGGGAGGGTGTTTTCATAGATGAAATGACCATGTTTTTTAATTGAGAGAGACTGGTTTGGACAAAACTTGGCTTTCTACATAAAACTCCCTCCTAAAAGCTTAATTAATAAGTCACCTTCTATATCATTAAGCTACTACCAAACAGTCATGTATAGGCGGTATAGCTAACTAAATAAGCTATGAGTCCCATTAAACTCATTAAGCTGCTAACAAAAAAGGCCCTTATTTACTATCTTTGTGGGTTGAATATTGGAAAAAGTCAAATAATGTAGATGGTTTCTGGAAGATTGAAGATTGGAAAGTGGATAAGATCTTTGAAGATGATTGAGACCATTTTAAGGTTTGAAATAGCCACATGCCAGATTGATCAAAATATGTGGCTTCCAAAATGATTTAGCTTTTAGGGTGTTTATTTCTTTGGTTATTGGGTTTTAGAGTTAGACTTTTATTGAGTATTTTCTCATAATATATTTTTTGGTTCAACTACATTTTATAAACTAATATGCCATTGACAAACTTGCAAAGCGCTATATGTCATTCTTAAATATATGAACAATGCGAAACATTTTGTTAAACATTTTGCATTTTGAAAGGTAGACGGGTGAAAATGAATGACCATTTTTGGATTTATGATATATTCCGTTGCATTGTGAAAAACTCTTAACTCTTAATACAACATGTGAATGTGCAAGTATTTCAAAAACATTTTGCAAAAAATTGATATTTAAAAGCTAAATATATCTTAATAGAACTTTTACATCCCGCCGCATTGCGCGGGTACTCAACTAGTTCGGCCATGAGTACCGCTACCCAATGAACCCACTGAACCCGATTGCCACCTCAGCGCCACATCAGCTTTTCTCTTTCCTACCCTCCTTACCCTAAAGTGGAGTACCGCCTACCCACCATACCCGCTGAACCCGCCACACCCACCCTCCTCACACACCCCCTCGGGTTCCATCAGGTTCACGAACCCGCTCCCTACCCCCCCCGGTACCCCTTACCCGCTCTTACCCGCTAGCCCGAATTGCCACCTCGGCCTTACCCGATCCCGTACCCGAGGGCGGTACGGGTGGCCTTACAAGTAAATGATGTACGAGAACAAGATTTAAAGCTACAAATTTAAATTCATATAACTAACTGATAATCATAACAGAAACAGGATAAACATATCATTTTAAATATAAAAAATCTAAAATATACTTAGGATAATCATTGAGTTCTAACACAATATTTAATTATTATTTTTATGAAAAACGTTACATTATTAAACTTAAATTAACTTAAACATATTATACAAAAAACGAGTATTTTTGTTAGAGTATTATATTGTATTCAAGATTTATGTAAAGTCAATGTAATAGAAAAATCAAAGTCAAAGTAGTTTAAGTTGAAAGTCAATGTAACCAGCCTTAATGCCTTGTAATGTCTAGGTATAAATAGGTTTAACAAACTTTGTTTGTAAGCAAGTTGTAACAAGAGAGTTCATATTGTTAGATTTAGAGAGAGAATCTAGAGAGAGAAAGTTTCAATCTCATATGTAATTCTAGATCTTCAAGATCAATGAATGACATATTATTTACCTAATAGATCTGATGTGTTAACAATTTTTAAAGGGGGGTGCTATTTGCACCAAAAAGGTGCTAATGACACCAAAATGATTGCATTGTTTTTCTAAACAATCATTTTTTGATTTAAATATATATATAATATATATATTTATATAATATATATATTATTTGATATATATATTATTATTATTTATTTGTTTATATATATATATATGGGTGTCAATTTTATACTGAGACAAACCAACCAATTCTCATACCAACCGTATCAATTTAATTGGTACCAATTTAGTTGGTACCGACCTAATTGGTTGGTATATCGTACCAACTATTTAAACTTAGTTGGTACGTGGTATTAGGAGTCGTGTACCATGATAATTTACCATTGTATAAATTATATCATTGTATTTATTTTTTATAATAAGGTCCGACATAGCTAGGTTTTTTCCCATAATAATTTACCTTCGACAAAAATTGTGATTTTGATTTGATATTTATACTTTCAACCCCTATACTTATTTACTTACTTTACTTTATACCTTTTACTTTCATAATTTAAAATTTACATTTAACACATATAATCGTTTATTAACTAAAATACGTTAAAAAAATATGTTTTAATTTTAACAAGTTACACCATTATAATCGTCTCTTCGATACGGTCGAAATGAGCCTAATATTGAATTTTTTTTATTTATATATTTTTAAAAATATATAATTTTTTTTTAATTTTTTGATTTATATATTTTTAAAATATACACCAAAACATCTCCTATTATTATCGCCACCACCACCACCGTATTTATCTTGTGGTTTCCAAACATCCTTTTATTAGGCCCCAATGTCGTTGAAGGTAGGGAGGTCGGTGATGACGACACAACCGGCGACGGTATTTCGGGTCGGGTGCATTTCGGAAGTGGGAACCCGCATAAAACCGGGTTGTTCGAAAATACGGATTCGGGGAACCCGATAAACTTTTCGGTATTTCGCCCGAAATGTTGTTCATAGACATATTAAAATCCCGTAAATTCGGTAAATTCAGAAACTGAATTTTTCCAGAAAACTGATTTTCCTCTAGACGTAAAGTCAATAATTGCGATAACCGGTTGATCGTCGGCGGGATATTGCCGGAGAGGTTGTTATACGACAGATCGAGACAGAATAAAGAAGGTAACGACGTTGGAAACTCGCCGGAGATTTGATTGTAAGATAGAAAAACTAATTTGAGAGAGGTGAGATTAGAGAGATCAGGAATGGGGCCCACGAGGCGGTTACGTTTTAAAGAGAGGAGACGGAGTTTTACGAGTGAGGCGAATCGGCCGTGTAGATTGAGTCCTTCTAGAACGAGTGAGGTGACTCAGTTGTGGAGGCATGAGACGCCGTAGAAGAGACGATTATAATGGTGTAACTTGTTAAAATTAAAATGTATTTTTAACGTATTTTAGTTAATAAACAATTATATGTGTTATGAAAGTAAAAAGTATAAAATAAAGTAAGTAAATAAGTATAGAGGTTAAAAGTATAAATTTTTGTCGAAAAGGCCTAGGGCCTATAAAGGGAGTAAATTATTATGGAAAAAGCCTAGCTATGTCTGACCTTATTATAAAAAATAAATAGAATGATATAATTTATAAAAAGAATATAAATATATAAAACAAAAAAGAATAACTATAACTATATATATATATATATATATATATTTCTATATTTCTAAGTCGGTACGGTACGGTATTACCGTGGTACACGACTTCTAATACCACGTACCAACCAAGTTTAAATATTTGGTACGATATACCAACCAATTAGGTCGGTACCAACTAAATTGTTACCAATTAAATTGGTACGGTTAGTATGAGAATTGGTTGGTTTGTCTCGGTATAAAATTGACACCCCTATATATATATAAACAAAAAAAAATAATAATATATATATTATATATATATATATATATATTTAAATCAAAAAATGATTGTTTATGAAAACAATGCAATTATTTTGGTGCCATTAGCCTCCCCTTTTTAAATTAATTAATCTGATAATGATATAGATATACTTTTTAATAATGTTTATCAGTTATCTTGATTTAAATGTGTTTATATTATTAATTAATTAGTTTTACAAAATTTAAAAATTGACAGTTCTTTATCACATTATAAAACCATCAAATAACCCTGAAATCATCCACACAAACCCAATTGACTTATCGTTTACAATAGACGCAGTGTGGATAATCCATAGCCAACGAAACCAGAGGTCCCTCACCCCCCTTTGCTCTCTGCGCCATAAATCCACAAAAACCCCCATCTCTCTCTCTCTCTCTCATGGCGTGTTGAATCGGAGTCACCTCTTTTCCAGACACTCAATGGTGGTGGTGATGGTGATCACTCACTTCATCACATCCACACTACTTTGCTTGTTCTATCGCTCTTGATATTTCTTAATGGAGGCCGCACAACGACGTCGTTTCTCCATCATCGCTTCTCATCTTCGCCCAATTACCACCTCTGCTTCCGAACACCACACTACGCCTGAGATTTCCTCATCAATACTCTCCCCCTCAATTTGCGATTCTTCTTCTGATTCTGAGAAACACCGTAATCTCGACACTGATTGTGTTTTCTGTAAGATTATTCGAGGCGAAGCACCTGCTTTAAAGGTATATTTTATATGGTTTTTCGTGTTTGATTCTCTTTGGAGTTGGATTTTGGAACCCTGCATGATATATGTTATGCTTTCATTGACCTACTTCGTTCAATTATCTTATGCCTATCTGTTAATCTACTGAGTTTTATATGGTTTAATTTTGAGACATGGAAGGGTTTGAGATTTTGCACTGCTGCAATAGCAATTAATAAACCGACTGTTTGAAGAATCATGTATTTAGGGTTTCAATCAAATGATCAATTGTATCTTATTGATATGGTCAATTTAAGGGTAATAAATTTTGTTGGACCAAATAGGATTTATTGGAGACCCAAGTTTAGGGTAAGTGATTTTTATATAGGGACTAGTAGCTATTATAGAGGGGTAGAAAGCTTACATATATCCTAGCAATGTCCTGGAATGGTTGGGGTTACTTCTTTTTAAGTGGGTTGATATCTGTTTGTTTGGTTTTCCATTAAGTCCTGTATGAATAAAATTGTTAGTATAGACTTGGGACGGTTTTTCATTGATATAAGGTTTTTTTTTGCATAAAGCTCCCTCCTAAAAGCTTACTGAATAAGCCACTTTCTATATCATTAAGCCACTACCAAACAGTCATGTATAGTTGATCGAATAAACCGTGAGTCCCATTAAGCTCATTAAGCTGCTAACAAACGGGCCCTTGGTACTTTATCCATCCGAAAATCTATCTGTAGGAGATGATGTTCACTTACTTGGTACTTTGTTGGTATATAAAGGCATGTTACTAATACTATGCAGAAATTTTCCCAATATATGATGAACGGCTTATATACATGTGTCCATATTGTGTATTATATCATCCATAGTTTTGGTTAAATCGTTTCATGAATAGTTTGCGTCTCTAGATTAACATGAGAAATCCATATCCAATTGCATGCACTAAGCCACAAGTTTTGAATCTTGCTTATTTATAATGATCAAGATGATATCTCCTTTCTTACTATCATTGAATCTTATCTGCCTACAGCTATACGAGGATGATGCATGCCTATGCTTTTTGGATACCAATCCCGTGAGCCCTGGGTAAGGTATCATATGTATAAGATGCCATTGATTATTTTTGCATCATTATGTATAAGATTTGTTGGTGAAGTTTTGGTTTTTATGCAATTGGTAAAACAGTAAAAGAGAACCATTGATATATACTATGCCACCTGATGCACGTTGCAACAAATCTAGGAGAAAAGGAATTGAATGATTGTGCAAGATGTATTAAACTATGTGGTTTATGCACTTTGCAACAAATCATTGATACATACTATGTGGTTACGATTTTTCATTTTATGGGTTATTCAACTTCTTATCTTTATTTCTCTTTTCTGTAAAAGGAAAAATGTTACACCATTACACTACTTCACTTGTAAAATAGAACACTCTGCATGGTTTTAACTTTTAACAGTATAAACATATTTGGGCATATTTTGCAGAAACTAATTTTTTTTGCCATTTTGTCAGGCACTGTCTTATTATTCCACGATGCCATTTTCCATCTCTGGTAGCAACTCCCCCATCTGTAAGTCCCTATTACCAACTTAGCCATCATGCTTTTGTTAAAAATATTTTGTAGTTTCTTTTATGGTCAAATGGTGCGGCCATTTGAAAAATTATTTGGGTCAGCGGTGGCCCGTGCCACCGTATGCTATAGATTGGGTCCACCCCTGTTGGTAGCTACTGGAGTTTCATTGTGTACGTTGATTGATAAAACTTCGAAGGCAATGTAGCAAACCAGTTTAGAAGCTTCGTTTCTTGAGCTTCACCATGTCCTGGATTGTAGAAAGATTCTTGTTTTGTACCACGGAAATGGTCTTAAAAAGAATCCGCTTTGAAAAAAAAGGGGTTGATAAATGTAACGATAATGTGGTGATCCTGCAGGTGGTAGCTGCCATGTGCTCAAAAGTTCCCTATATTAGCAAGGCAGTCATGAAAGCCACTGATTCTGGTATTTTTCTATCTGTTTCTTATGGGAAGACTGATTTTAATTAATCGTAGAAAAATCAGAGGAGACTTCAAAGATTATTCCCTGCATATTAAAGTTTATGTTTTTGTAGACTTCAAATAACCAGCTAAATTAGTCACGTTTGGTAAAAAACTAGTTGATAAGTTAGATGACAGTTTTTTTTTGAAGGGTGTCCTAGGCTATGCCTAGACTAATCCCTTGGCAAATTATGAATGTAAGACATCAGCCATGATTAAACCTCAGTGGCCACAATTGTTGTGTACGTCTGGATTCGAACCCTGGGCAGATGGGATATTCCACCACATCCCCAGGGCCGTAACTAGTACGCCGCAACCCTTGTGGTTAACTTAGATGACAGTTTAAAATGACCTAAAAGGCTTAGGTCTTTGGTCATTTATGTAAAATAGAGGGGGCATAATTGTAAAAAGGGAAAAATCCCCTGGGGCTTATTCAAACACTACTTGAAGTAGCTTTTCGAAAACCTTATTCATGGCTTACCAAACATGACTTTTTCAATAAGCTCAAAAAATGCATACATTTTATCCTCTCCGACCCTACCTCCAGTTGGGATATATTGTGTTTGTTTGGTTTATATTAAATAGACTTACAACAATCGATTTTTTTTTCCAGACTCATTCAATTTGTTAGTCAATAATGGCGTGGATGCAGGCCAAGTTATATTTCATGTAAGTATCAACAAGTGAAAAATAGAAGCAGGCTTCTTTTTTATTCTTGTTAGGAAAGCCGAGTTATTACTTGACACAATCTTGAAAAGGATCTGATTGATGTTTTCGTTATTGTTCTTCTTGATTCAGACTCACATCCATATAATACCTCGGAAGGCACGAGACTGCCTATGGGCTTCTGAGGTATGCTATATAACTATTACTTCTTGCACCTCCATATTTCATTGATCAGGAAGATGTGACAAGATTGGTAAATTACCAAATTACCCTTGTCAAGTTAAAACCCTAGTTCTTTCACCCACCTACCTCACTCTCGTCCATCCGGTTCTGTCTATATACCAAATGCGCCCTAGTGTCTAATTATGGTTTAATGTGGTTAGTACGTTACATAGTTTTCGATATTGAAGATTACAAACCATCGAGATTAGAAAACTAATTATGGAACAAAAAAGGGGGTATGAGCAAGATCTCTTTTTTTTTTTTTTTTACTTTTTGATTTAATTTAATTCTGTAAAATTGCAGAGCTTGCAGAGGCATCCCCTAAAGCAAGACCAGGAAGCCTTGCATCTTGTTAATAGCATTAGACAACAATTGTCATTTGTGGATGGGTTTGAAGATAGCAAAGATCATGGAACCACTCTCATTGGGAGCTAATTCCTTATTTGTAATTTTATCCAAATATTCCTCTTTTACTTTTTATTTTTATTTTTTTTATATTTTATTTTTTAAGTTGTTGATAGTACAAATTGGAGTAGTGAGTTGCGGTTTGTTTTTTGTGGTCCTCATTTGGATATGCAATTGGTGTTTTTGATTCTAGGTCTTTATGGAAACAATCTCTTTACTTTTTGAGGTAAATGTTAGGTTTGTTTACATTTTTACCTCTCCAGACCTTGCTTTGTGATGATTGATTGGGTTAGTTTGAAAATGGGTTTAGATTCAACACTAATCACTTATCCGGGTAAGTGCTTACCGATAAAATTCAACACTATCACTTACTTTCCGGATAAAATTTTAGATTGGAAAACTGCATAAATTATTATTTCATCCTGATAAATCTACGAATAGCAACTCACTTCTCTTCAAAGATAGAACTACTGCATTGCCTCAACGTGATATGTGTCATGGTTGCGTAGTTTAGGTTGGAATTAAAACGATTCGATCATACACAATAGTTGAGGCATCTTCGTAGTGTTTGTTTCTTCGTCGTCCCTACTTTCTCATTTTTTTTGAATCCATATGAATGATGATGCAATGACGCCCCAAGCGTAAAGCAACATGACTAATTGAATAGCTTCTAAGCCAGTTTAAAATCATGGTGATAAGGGCTTGTAGGGAACTTTCACCTCTAACCAATATTATTAAGAGATCTATGAGTCCAACTCATTACAATTCAAGGGATCACCGCTTTAACATTTTCTGTAACACCCCAAATTAAAAGTAGAATAATGACCTAATAACTTTCAAATGAGCTTAAAATTGTTACCAAAAATCTTATAAAGACTCGTAAACTTAATTGTGGAAAAAGGGTTGACTCTATCATCCCTAGCGTCTTACCATCATGTGAGAAGTAAATCACGGTGTCCTATGACATGACAAGGTGGACGAAGTCAGATTTAGACCCGAAACCTTGTTGTGGAGTTGTTGGGATAATTCAACGAGGGTGACTCATAAGCTTAATTTATAACCAATACAAAACAAATTATCATGGCAAATCAAATATAAACCCTATATATGTTACAAAAACCCAAAAATACGATTACATATGGAACATCCACACACATACATACTCTTGCACACATGAACAAGAATAAAACTTATGAAACAATATAAATCTTATGAAACAATATAAATCATAACTTAAAATTAATTGAATGGCCTGAATTGGTTTTTACGTATTTGTAACATTGGGTTTGTATTTATATGAATCACAAGATTTTCTTTTCTTACCAAAGGGCCTTTGGCCTAGCGGTATGTGAGTCTCTTTCCTCCTAGGAGGTCAGGGTTTAAACCTCACCAAAGGTGAACAGGATGTGTGAATTTATTTGTTACATTTGTCGTATATAAATATTATATACTTCAAAAAAAAAAAGATTTTCTTTTCTTGTTCTAAACAACTTCATCTTTGTCATATTCTCCTTGGCATCCTTAAAAGAGGAGTTAGACTTAGAATTGACTAAATATTTGATAAATAACAAGTCTTTTGTTCCACAAACTTTCTAAGGAAAGATCCACTTTTTTAATCGAATAGTATGTCGATCTATAATATGATATGATCATTTTTTTTCATATGTTTATATTTTGGAATTTTGTGTGAAAATTGATTGATTTATAAAGGATATTAGTTATTTAACATCCTGAATTCTGTTATGAAATATTTTAAGCATATTTTTTGTATCGTTATATTATTTATTTTTAGATTTTTTGAAATAAGAGTAATGATACATTATCTTAAAATCCTGTTAAGTCTAACGGAAATTTAAATACCGATGATTTACCTATAAAATGATAGAATTTTAACTAAATTTAAATTTACGTCATCAACCTCTATCTTCTAAAAGTTTTTAGGTCTATTGATAAAATCTGTAAAACTGCGATAATTGTTTCATAATTTGAAATAAAAAATAGGGTTTATTG
Source organism: Saussurea involucrata (assembly GCA_033807775.1). Lineage (NCBI taxonomy): Eukaryota > Viridiplantae > Streptophyta > Magnoliopsida > Asterales > Asteraceae > Saussurea > Saussurea involucrata. The sequence goes on from CM066314.1 coordinate 229,937,680, forward strand.
TTAAGAAGGTAGAACTGAACTTAACCCGTCTACTAGAATAGCGGTAATTGGCGTGACAAGAAATGGAGGAAGATGATCTGGAAGACTTCTCTAAAAGTACGTTTGGTACACTTAATGAGACAGAAAAAAGAGAATAAAACAAGAATCATTGTTCCATGTCAGGGTGAGGAGTTCACGTTGGGGGTAAGTTTTAGTTTACTTTGTGTTTACAAGCTTTATCAACCTGTGCCATGTTCCAGACACATGCACACTAAAAACAACTTTACCATTTCTGATTTTGAAAAGTCCAAAGATTTATTTGTTCAAAAAAATTGTCCAAGAACTTAATACTCAAAATCAAAAAGTCCACATCTTCCTGGTCGAGTTCCGCATAATTTGCCTTGTTGCTACATGTCTGACATTCATATTGAAAATGCATACGATCGTGACATTTATATCACTCCACATATGCCTTGTTGAAGAATGCTCTTCCCCTTCCTCAACCTCTTCCTCTTGAAGAAAATCGGCCCCTGCCCCCTGGTTCCAAACTTTTCCTCCACCTTCAAAACACGATGCTCTCCTTCTTAATACGCCCTACTAAATTTATGCTCATGGACCATCAATGAACTTTGGTGTTCATGGATAGACATCTTGGTGTGTCTTTTCATTCTTCAAATGAAACAACCACATACGTGAATTTCTCAGTTAGGATTCGCATGATTTTCTGCACAATCTTAGAATCTGGCATCTCCTCTCTGTTGCTCCTCATTTTATTCGATACAACCATCACTCTAGCGAAATACTCCGAGATGGTTTCATTGCTTTTCATCATGACTATTTCGAGCTCTCTCCTATGCGTATTCAGAGGAGACATTTTCACCCTCTTACTACCGCCAAATTTGCGCTTCATTGAATCCCACACAATCTTTGTCGTTCGACGATCCAAAATCTGCTCGAACACATTACGATCAATTGCTTGGAACAGGTAATGCATTACCTGATGATCAAGTGCTCTCTTCTCATCGATTTGCCTTTTCTAGGCCACACTCAACTCTATACCCAACGGTGGTTCTTGAAATCCTGATCAAACTCCAAAGCCTTTGGCTCTCAACAAATTCTCCATAAGCTCACTATAGTGGTCATAGTGACCATCAGAGGTTAGAATTTTGGTGAGGGGCCGTAAGGTCCGGAAGTTGCGGACCTGAGTATTACAGATGTAGTGACATTTAGGTCAATTTAGGAGAGGAATAACTAGAACACCAATTTGGATGTGTAAAATCAGTATATGAGGGTGTTTGGGAAAGCTTTTTTAGTTCAAAAGTGCTTTTGACCAAAAGCGCTTATTGACTTATTGCTTTTGGAAAAGGAGTTTTTAAAAAAGTGTTTGGATTAGCTTTTGAGATAGTAAAAGTCAATAAGTCAATGAGTTATTTTTTAAAAAGTGTTTGGCTTAGCTTATACATGTAAAATGACCAAAAAGGACATGCCTTGTTATTTAACCATTTTCCCTTATTTTTACATACAATTTTGTATACTTTTATCAAATTGATTGACAACAACAAGTTCATAGCAACTCGAAATACAAATTTATGTTAGTTCAACAGCTAATTGCATAGTCAATTGAAACACGCAATTACACAGATTCATAAATTGAAACTAGTAACACCAAATATCTAATTTTACAGACATTGACATGTAAACGAAAGGCTAATAATGACCAAACAGATTGATATACAAATTCAAGATCAGATATGGGTTACCTGAGGATCGAGAGGAGCTGCAGAGATCGAGAGATCGAGAGATGGAGAGGAGCTGCAGAGATCGAGAGATGGAGCTGCTACAGATCGAGATCGAGATCGAGATCGAGATCGAGAGATGGAGCTGCAGAGATCGAGAGATGGAGCTGATGATGAGAATCGTATGACTGTATGAGGGCACAGATCGTATGAGAGATCGAGATCGAATGAGGGAATTAGGTTTAGGATGAGGGTATTTCTGTAATTTTGCTATTCAAAAGTCATTTTCCATTCCAAAAGTCAGGATTCTGTGACTTATCAAAAATCACGTTTGGAGACAAATTCAAAAGCTGTTTTAAAAGCACTTTTGCATTTGCCAAACAAGCTTTTTAACTTATTGGCTTCTTGAGAAGCCAATAAGTCAATAAGCACTTTTAAAAAGCTTTCCCAAACACCCTCTATATATATTAAAAGAGAAAACCACAAAAGATGATGTGCAATCCTAAGAATTGAGAATTCCTCATTTCTTGAATTGTGGTTGCTTCTAAGGTATCCCATATTGATAGAGAGACAAAAGATTGACAATGAATTGTGGATATATAAATGGAGGTTGAGATGTGTTTGCGGTAACTCATGGGATTGACTCATTTTGGCCGATCCTCTAAACCAATGTTGTTGGCCGTTTTTGGCCGACCCTCCAAACAATATGTTGGCTCATTTTGGCCAACCTAAAAGTTTAAATCTATCTATATATATATATATATATATAGGTGAGGTATCCGTTGCAAACCAGTCAGTTTGTGCAAACCCCGTGCAAACCAATCTACCAATCACGTAACTTTTTTTTTCTTTATCCATAAGGGTATGTTAGGGCTTTTAGCATATTTTTTCATCTCCACCAATCACGTAACTTATTTTTTTATATCCATAACTTATTTTTTATATCCATAACTTATTTTTTATATCCATAAGGGTATTTTAGGGCTCTATCGGAAAATATAGATTCATGAAGCCAAATTATATATTCATGAATCCAAATTTTATATTCATGAAGCCAAAATATAGATTCATGAAGCATCAACATAAAAAAATTGCAGATTCATGATTGTAGATTGGTTTGCACGGGGTTTGCACAAACTGACTGGTTTGCAACGGATACCTCCCCTATATATATATATATCTAAAAGGAAAATCCACAAAATAATGGGTGGCATCCTAAGAATTGAGATTTCCTCATTTTCTTGAATTGTGGTTGCTTCTAAGGTATCCCACATTGATAGAGATACAAAAGAATGACAATAAATTGTGGATATATAGATAGAGATTGAGATGTATTTGTGGTAACTCATGAGGTTGGCTCATTTTGGTTGATCCTCTAAACCAATGTTATTGGCCTTTTTTAGCCGACTCTCCATACAATATGTTGGCTCATTTTGGCCAACCTAAAAAGTTTAAATCTATATATATCTATATCATTTATATATATATAAAAGCAATTACCACATAGAATGATGTGGCACAATGTAGGATTAGAATGCTTCATTATCTAAACGGAAAATCAACAAAATATTGGGTGGCATCCTAAGAATTGAGAATTCCTCATTTCTTGAAATGTGGTTGCTTCTAAGGTATCCCACATTGATAGAGAGACAACAGATTGACAATGAATTGTGGATATATAAATGAAGGTTGAGATGTCTTTGTGGTAACTCATGGGGTTGACTCATTTTAGCTGATCCTCTAAACAATATTTTTGGCGTTTCTGGCGTCTTTAGCCGACCCTCCAAATAATATGTTGGCTCATTGTGGCCAACCTAAAAGTTTATATGTATATATATATATATAAGAAAAATCCACAAAAGATGAGGTGACATCCTAAGAATTTAGAATTCCTCATTTCTTGAATTGTGGTTGCTTCTAAGGTATCTCACATTGATAGAGATACAAAAGATTGGCAATAAACTGTGGATATATAGATGGAGGTTGAGATGTGTTTGTGGTAACTCATGGGGTTGGCTCATTTTAGCTGATCCTCTAAACCAATGTTGTTGGCCTTTTTTGGCCGACCCTCCAAACAATATGTTGGCTCATTTTGGTCAACCTAAAAGTTTAAATCTATATCTCTATATATATATATAAAAGAAAAATCCACAAAAGATGAGGTGGCATCCTAAGAATTGAGAATTCCTCATTTCTTGAATTGTGGTTGCTTCTAAGGTATCCCACATTGATAGAGAGACAAAAGATTGACAATGAATTATGGATGTTTGGGTAAAAAATCACACCTCACGACCGACGATAGAAAACTCAAATAACATTTATATAAGACCACTGATACGCATTGAGAAATCTACGTGTATGTGTTTATTTTATCTTATTTAGACTAGGTTATTTTTACTTTTATCCAAATATTGAGTCTTTTTCTATCTTTTTTTCCATATTTGTGTCATGAAGCTAAAAGTTGTGAAGTTGCCTGTTTTATTCCTATAAGTAGGCTAATATCTCTATTTTTGGTGAAACTGACAGCTACTAACAACATTCCCACAGCATTGAACTGACGGGCCCCACACATGTCTTTTTGGAGGGCTGAATCTGTTAAGCCTGGAATCAGATGAGAGTCAGCACTTTTGGAGCTGGGGAATGGCAGAAGGATCTAGAAGGCCTTTTTGTGAAGAAAAAGTGACCTCTATTATTTAAGTACTTGTTACTATTTATGAATAGTAGAAAACACTATGTTAACTTTATGACTTTTGGACAAAGAGGGATGGTTGTTGTGTAGTTGGTAGCTTAAGTCAAATTACCATATTACCCTCTTGTTGTAGTATAAATAGATGGTGTATGTCTTAGTTTTTTTTGAGAGCTAAGGTAGGGATTTAGGTTGGTATGTGACAAACCAATCTTTAGAATCATCTCAAGTTCAAGTTTAATATATTCCATTTTCTTTATTTATTGTCTTCTATAATTTCTTGCATTTACTTTAAGTCATTTAAATTCTTGTCATTTATATTTATGGCATTTCAATTCCGTCATTTATATTTCTTGTATTTTACATTTCAGTATGAGTAGCTAATTTTATTTAGCTGGGTGTAAGACAAAAAGGGTGAGTATTTAAACCAACGGAAAGTGGACATCGTTTATCAATAACGATGATCCATTATTTCATTTAAGTTTTATAAACCTAAGAACCTTCTTGACGACTTGATCACTTGAAAAGTGTTAAAGTGCCATGGACTCAGGAATGAGCCATTGATATGCACGTCAATTCGAATGACATTGAGGGTATACTTGGAAGAGTTGCTTACAAAGGAATTTGTTTTCAGTGTTTTTCAAATTGATTATTCTCGACGAGTTGATCACTAGTTAAGGTGGTAAAGTGTAGTGGACTCAGGAATGAGCCACTTAGAACACGTCAACTTGAATGATATGGGAATCGGCTCGGAAGAGTGATTTTAGACAAAGGAATTTGCTAAATCCATATATTGTGAGAACTCCGTTTGACACTCGCACTGGTCTTGATACTCCATAGGAATATGTTGATTGATAGCTAAACAAAAGTGCAACGGAGAGAATCTGGAAGGATCACTCTCAAAATAGATAATGGAGTTAGTTGTTGACTGACACATGCTGCCAGCATTGCTACAACATTGGTCAACAGAAAGTTGTGTTTCTTTACTCATCCAAAGTCTTACACCCTTTCTTTCCTTGTTAATCATCTTAGTTAAAGATAAATCAAACCAATCAAAGTCTTCAAAATCGCCATCTGAAGTTAGTCTTTCATCTCGAGATCTTGCAACTTAAGATACCTATCCCTGTGGAATACGATACTTGGTTCTTACCATATTATTACTTGAAAGACGATATTGGGCCACATTGTATACTTGCTTTGGGGTCTGATCATCACAAGTCTATAGGTGTATTCAAAGCAATATCAACCACTCTTGTATTAAGATAAGGTCTTGCAGGTTATTTACAGACGAGCGCTTGGTCGTACATTTTTCTGATGGTCGTATGTTTCGTACGACCGACGTCCAAGACTCAAGACGGTCGTACGATTACACTAACCGTTAACAGTCAACACCCGTTTTTTTGTTCATTAATGTAGGTCCACGAGCATTCATAGTACAACAGCCAGTAACAGACGAGCTATTAATGGCATTAAAGACCCGACAGCGGTTACGAAACAAGCCATCAAGAAACATTTATTACCAACAGAAGCTATATAAGGGTCTACTCTACAACCGGAAAACACATCTATTCCCAAGCTATTACACATCGCAAACGCAACATTAATCTACGAAGCATTCGAACAAATATCGTTAAAGAAACCTTCGCACGACAGCAGTTCAGACCGCACGACATCAGTTTATTTCGCACGATTTACACACGACGCACGACTTTTACATACGATTAAGTTCATTTTTTTATATTGTAACCTGTTGTACACAAAACACCTGTTACAAAAGGACTATCGCCCCTATTTGGCGACTATAGTGCACTGTCGACTTCCATAAGTGGGCCGCGGTTTTTTCCCCTCTTTTGGGGTTTTCCGCGTCACCAAATCCCTTGTCTTATTTACTTTTTATCGCGATTGTGTTGCTTGGTCTTGAGATCTTTTTCTTTAGTTGTTAAATTCCACATCAACCTTAAATTGTCCTTTTGGGTGATTTTTGGCATAAACAGTTTGGCGCCATCCTTGGGACCCCATCTAGAGAAAATCTCAAGCCAACTCACACGTCGCTCTAACGATCTCGTAAAGATTTTTTCCAGGATAATGACAGCCCAATCAGATCCAGTGGCGCAGCAGTTATAGATCCAGAATATCCCCGAATCCTCAAATGACTATCGTGTGGAAGAGGTCATCCTGGACCAGAATAAGCCTGATCAGATCGTCTTCGTAGGGGCATCATTAGATCTTGTCATAAAGGGTCAGTTAATTTCCTTTTTGCAGGAACACGCTGACTGTTTCGCTTGGACACACGAGGACATGGTGGGCATAGACCCCAATGTCATATCCCACAAGCTGAACGTCGACCCATCTTTCAAACCAATAAAGAAAAAACGTCGAAAGTTCGCCCCTGAACGGAACAAGGTGATCATCGATGAGGTCGACAACTTGCTTAAGACTGGGAAGATCAGAGAAGTGAAGTACCCCGACTGGTTAGCCAATGTCGTGGTCATACAAAAGAAGAATGGGAAGTGGCGCGTCTGTATCGACTTCACAGATCTTAATAAGGCCTGTCCTAAAGATCCGTTCCCACTACCCCATATCGACGCTATGGTCGACGCGACCGTAGGACATGAACTCCTGACGTTCATGGATGTTTATTCTGGATACAACCAGATATTAATGCACAGTGAAGACCAAGAGAAGACTGCTTTCATGACAGACAAAGGCATCTACTGTTACAAAGTCATGCCTTTTGGTTTGAAAAATGCAGGTTCGACCTATCAGCGATTGGTTAACAAGATGTTCAAAGAGCATCTTGGTAACACCATAGAAGTCTACATTGACGACATGCTTGTCAAATCCAAGCAGGCGATCGATCATATCAGTCATCTAAAGAAATCCTTCGACATCCTGCGAAAATATCAGATGAAGCTGAATCCTACGAAATGTTCTTTCGGAGTTAGCGCCAGGAAATTCCTGGGGTACATGGTCACGCGACGAGGCATAGAGGCAAACCCGGATCAAATCAAGGCCTTGATAAGCATCAAGTCGCCCAAAAATTTCAAAAAAGTCCAACGACTTACGGGTCGTGTGGCCGCGTTAAATCGCTTCATCTCACGGTCGTCAGATAAATGTCGCCTGTTCTATAACGTCTTAAGAAAAAATAAAGGCTTCGACTGGACGGACGATCACGAGCAAGCGTTGCAACAGTTGAAAGAATATATGGTCGTCCCACCATTGCTTTCAAAACCAGAGGAGCACAAGATCCTACAACTATATCTCGCAGTAAGTCCTCACTCAGTAAGTTCCGTCCTAACTAGGGAGGACGACAGACAACAGTTACCTGTCTATTACGTTAGTAAGTCTCTATTGGACGCGGAAACCCGATATACGTCCATGGAAAAACTGCTTTTGTCACTAGTCACAGCAACAAAGAAGTTAAGACACTACTTTGAATCCCATCCCATTACCGTCGTAACAAGCTTTCCTCTTAAGTCGGTCCTGAGAAAACCCGAACTATCGGGACGACTAGCGAAATGGAGTATCTACCTCAGTAGCTATGATATTGACTTCAAACCTCGCACAACAATAAAATCGCAGGTCTTGGCTGATTTTGTCGCTGACTTCAGTCCCGAACTGGAAAAAGAAGCACATATCGAGACCTGTACTGTGGCGACTTTAAGCGACACGACCTGGGTACTACATGTCGATGGCTCTTCAAACTCCAGAGGAGCAGGTCTTGGTGTCGTCTTAAAGTCCCCACAAGGGGGCAAGATGGTGTACTCCATACAATGCAGTTTCAAAGCTACTAACAACGAGGCTGCATACGAAGTTCTGATCGTGGGCATGAATATGGCTCACGACTTGGGGGCAGTCGGACTTCACATCAAAAGTGATTCCTAGTGGTCGTAAACCAAATGAGCGAGGAATTTGCAGCCAAAGATTCCAAGATGATGGCCTATCTCAAGATAGCCAAGGATAAATCCAAGATGTTTGATCCATTCTCAATCGAACAAATCCCCAGAGATCAAAACACTCAGGCCGACGCGCTAGCTAACCTGGGATCAGCACTTAATAAGCCGTCATTTGACGTTATTCCTATGATCCATCTAGCAACCTCGTCTATTGAAGACTCTAAAGAAATCTGTGCTCTTAGCATAGAAAACAGTTGGTCGTGTGACATCAAAAATTACCTTATGCACGACCAATTACCTGAAGATGGAATGGAAGCCCGCAAGATTCGATTCAAAGCATCGAAATACATAATCATTGGCGATAGACTCTATCGAAGCTCGTCAACGGGTCTAAATTTAAGATGCATCGATAATCCCGAACAAGTACAAAATATCTTAAAGGAGATGCACGATGGCGAGTGTGGCAACCATTCAGGTGGTCGCAGTCTTGCAAACCGTATCTCACGGCAAGGCTATTACTGGCCGACATTAAGGCAAGACGCCATCAGGTACGTCCAAAGTTGTGATGCATGTCAACGACATTCAGGTATGATCCACCAACCCTCCGAACCTTTACATACGTCCTTGATTCCATGGCCTTTCATGAGATGGGGAATGGACATCGTTGGTAAATTACCTCCTGCCTTGGGGCAGAAGGTCTTTCTGTTAGTCCTTACAGATTATTTTTCTAAATGGATAGAAGCAGCCGCCTACTCCCAGATTCGGGACAAAAAAGTCATTTCTTTTATCCAGACTAACATCCTATGCAGGTTTGGGATCCCTTCCGAAATCGTATGTGACAATGGGTCACAGTTCATAAGTGATCGTACACAACGATTTTGTGAGGACCGTAGTATCAAACTTACGACCTCAACCCCACGTTATCCCCAATCCAACGGTCTTGCAGAATCGAGCAATAAAGTCATCATCAATTCAATCAAGAAAAGACTTAAAGCCGCAAAGGAAAAGTGGGTCGAAGAACTCCCATCGGTCCTGTGGGCCAATCGTACGACACCTCGGACATCGACAGGGCATACACCGTTTTCGTTGGTTTACGGTTGTGAAGCCGTCTTACCTATTGAAATGCAACTCCCGACATCTAGACATACGTCCGTCGATCATAATTTGGTGGACCTGAGCTACGACCTTGACGCTCTTGAAGAGCTAAGAGAGTCTGCTTTAGTCAGGATGGCATCTCAGCGACAAGTCGTTGAGCGACATTACAACAAAAATGTTAAGGCCAAAATCTTTCAGGAAGGTGACTACGTCTTACGACGGGTATTCCAGAACACTAAGGAACCAAATGCAGGTAAGTTATCCACTAAATGGGAAGGACCTTATCGAATATCCGAGGTCGTCGGAAAAGGTGCTTACAGGCTTCAAACCCTCGACGACCAAGACATCCCACGTAGCTGGAACGCAATACATTTAAAGAAGTATTTCTTTTAAATTTTTACTTCCGATTTATTTCGACAAACGATTACTGACTTAAGCATCGGAGGGTCGTTGGTCAAACCAACGACCGCCCCTGATCTTACATTGCAGGCTCGCAGGGTCGCATGAACTCTAGTCTTACGATCTATATCGTGAGGAATAAAGTCTCTAAGACTACACGGTCACGACTAGCATGTCATGACTGATAAGTCATGACTCACACGTCATAGGCAGAATCTAACGATTCATGTCATGGATCTTATGATCACAACAGGTGCTTTTTTCGGGGTCAAAGTCTTACGATTTGAATCCCATACTTAGAATATATTCGGCCCAGCCGCCTGGCTACTTCGAAAGTTACAAGTACCTTAGTCGTACAGTTTTTCTTGTATCATACTGCTTTATACATTTGCTATTGTTATCTCTCGTTTATTTTGTTTATTTACAACAAAGTAAAGCACACGATAATATAATGAAAGACATACTTATATTAATCAAGAAGCAGCACAAGAAAAAGGCGCGACCACCAACGATCGCCCTTAAACGAAAATTACAAAAAAATACAAAGGCCTACTTAGGGCCCTGGTCAACTCCGCTCTCGTCTTCCGCACCACACGTCTTGGTCTCCGCGGAATCAGTGTCGTCGACCCTATCCTCTTGGTCGAGATCCTCCTCGGTCCCAACGTGCTCGAGGTAGGATGCGACCTCGGCCTTGATAACGCCACTTTTTGGCGTTATTTTCGGTCCTCAAACCAATGAGATTGGCTTGTGTTCTAGCAAAAAGGCGGGATTTTATGGTTTATCGAGTGAAATGTGCAGGTAATCTAAATGACGGAAATCATCGAGAAAAGAAGCGGAAAAAGTCCAAAAGAGAGCCAAAACGAAGCCCAACGGAATCCCGAGATCCAAGCCCAAGACCCGTGCCCGAACCAGGACCCGAACCTGACCCAGAACCTGATCCGGACACATCAGGCAAACCGCGCGGTTTGTCCCGCGGTTTGCAAGCCACGGGACAAGTGGCGTAAGTCTCTGTTTGTTTGCTATAATTTGGTGTTTTCCGGATTTTAGGTCATTATCTCGCACACGACGACGGCCAGCGACTTGGGGGTGATTTTCAGAGGTTTTTCGGAGCTTCTGGAGCGACGATAGAGGATCAATTGAGGAGGAATTCACGACGCAAAGCGGATTAGAGCCGGGAGAAGGGAGTTCATCATTACATTCACCACGTTCACGTTTACTATGTTTGCATACATTATTTCCTTTCCTTTTCTTATGTTTTTATCCACCACCAACATGAACTAATCTTTAGATGTTGGGGGTTGGAATGAATTTGGTTTAAGCTTATGAACATGTGACTTGATACTTTTATCAGTTTTCCCTATCTTAATGAAGCATGTGATTTAGTTTTTAATGATTTTGTGAGTTTGGCCAACTTTCAATTGTCTTGTTTGTTTTCAATTAAGTTCGAGAGAATTAATTGTTAATTGGAACTAGAATTTGCATGCCTAGGGTGAGAAATTGGATAGAGATATACCAAGTAAGCCTTAGTCCCATTACAATCTTGAGTTTAATGTGTTTTGAGTTCCATAGGTTGAGATCGAGAGATAAAACTTATGCTTTCAAGATAAAACCCGTTGTTGTTTGAGAAAGAACAATGATGATTTTTAGAGATTGGGTATTCATTAAGGGGAATAGCTGGTAATTGTTTTGAGTCAGGTGTTTATATGTGAAAACCTTAGGATTTCCAACCCTCAATTGTTTTCTCTATCAAAGTTTCCTAAGTTGTTTATTGTCTCGTTCGTGATTTACTTACTTGCAATTAATTAGTTTAATATAAACCACTCAAAATTGCAACCGTTCAGTTAATAGAGTTTATAGTCATTGTGATACTTAGTTCCTAGTTCCCTGTGTTCGATACTCATACTTTCAGTACTATTACTTGACTTCGACCCGTACACTTGCGGTAAGATTTAGGGGGGTGTAAACCCGCCTATCAAGTTTTTGGCGTCGTTGCCGGGGAACTAGTTGCAACTGATAGCACTACCAGCTATAAGCGCTATTACGTTGAACATTTTTTTTATTTTTGTTATTTTGTTTTCATCACTTACAGTTTTTGGATTGCTAATTTCGCTGACTTTCCGTTTCAGGTACTAATTGGTTTATGCCAAGGAAAACCCGAGGGGAAGGAATCGAACCACTCGATCCGGAAATCGAAAGAACCGCCCGTCAGTTAAGAAGAGAATCAAAAGCTAAAAGGAAATTGAAGATGGGTGACGAAGCTCCTCCTGAGAGACGCCCTATGCGGTCGTTTGCCGATCCGAACGTGGCAGCTGCACGCATAGGCATCTAAGCGCCCACTACTGGGGTGAACTACTTTGAGATCAAACCAAGTACCATCGTGATGGTACAGCAGAATCAGTTTGGGGAGCGCCAACTAAATATCCCCATGCACACCTTCGTGCATTTGAATGGATCTACAATACGTTCAAGATCAATGGGGTGGACGAGAATGGAATCAAGCTGAGGCTATTCAGTTTTTCTCTCAAGGGTAGAGCTGAAATATGGATAGAGGGCCTACCATCGGATCAGATCACTACATGGACAGGCCTGAAAGCTGCGTTCCTCCAAAAAAATTTCCCACCGGGAAGAACCGCTCAACTATGGCCGACATCACCCACTTCGCTCAATGGGACCAAGAGACTCTATACGAGGCATAGGAGAGATATAAAGACATGTTAAAAAAGTGTCCACATCATGGGTTACACGGCTGGGTAATTATCCAAACGTTCTTTGGAGGACTTCACCCGCAGTTCAAGAATGACATCACTGCTGCAGCGGGTGGAGCTCTCATGAATAAGACATATGAAGAAGCAGTCGAGTTGATGGAGAACTTAGCCGAGCATAGCTATGCCACTCCACGATCTTCCATCAAACGGGTAGCTAGTGTTCAAGAATCGGATGAGCTGAAGGCAATAAAAGCTCAATTAGCCGCTATCACAAACCACTTGAAGGGAAGTAGCCCAGAAGTGTTCCCCGCTCCTCAAGAACCTGAACAGGTTCAATTTTTGCAAAACCGAAACAACCAGCCGAGGAACGACCCTTTCTCGAATACCTACACTGAGGGGTGGAAGAAACACCCTAATTTTTCATGGAGTCAACCTCAAGGGCAACAACAATACGGTAATCCTCCTAACTTTTCTAATTCTTCTAATGCTAACAATGTTTACCGTCCTCCAGGTTTCAACCAAAAAAAAATTCGATGAAGGACCATCCGTAGAAAAGAAATCGGGGCTGGAAGATATGATGATGAAGTTTATGACCAAGATGGATAGCACGGTTGAAGGTTTGGCAAGCACGGTGAGTACACTGAAAGCTGCAACTGATCAGAACACCACATCCATTAAGCTCCTTGAAAGGCAAGTGGGACAAATTTCTGAAGTCCTACAAAACCGAGCTCCCGAGACATTTCCAAGTCAGACTGAGAGAAAGCCAAGAGAAGAGTGCAAAGCCGTTTATCTGAGAAGTGGCAAGGAGCTGATCAATGAGCCTACACGAGAACCGTCATCAAAGGAAACCGAGCCCAAAAGGCAAGAGGTGAAGATCATAGATATGGATGAGTTGGAAGCCGATGAAGATATTGTGATTAAAGAGAACACGAAGAGTGAAGAGAAGAAGCCAAAGCAACCACCGGTCAAGCCGACAGCTCCAAAAGTGCCCTATCCGAGCAGGCTTAAAGCGCATAAGGATGATGTTAATTTCTCTAAATTTCTTGATATATTTAAAAAGTTACATATTAACATTCCTTTTGCAGATGCTTTGGCACAAATGCCCTCATATGTGTAACATCCTAAAAATTCAAGCAAATTTAAATTTTTTTAAACTAAACATTTCATTCATAACAAACCATTAAATGAACCCAACGTTTCGTTTGCAAACTCATAATTAAAATCTTTATAATAAAACCAGCGGAATAAACATTTAATTATTAAATCATAAAAACAACCAGCTCTCCTCGCGCGCCAGTGTGTACTCGTCACGCCTTGGAGCCGCTCGGACCTGAAACCACAGTTTATTGGGAAAGGGTAAGCACGAAGCTTAGTGAATTCAAACACCATAAATAATACAGTTATTCCACACTACCCCTAAAACAGATAGTGACACATAAACGATCACACAGGTCTACGAACAAATCATAAACATGTATATCCACAACCACCCGCCTAAAAGGCACACGTCGGTCCCACCGACCACAAGATGACATCTTCGGCCCCGCCGAATCCCCGGTCCCACCGAGTCTCTACGCCCCGCGTATAAAACCTCCGGCCCCGCCGGACCCCCGGTCCCACCGAGTCTCTACGCCACCCGCGTATAAAACCTCCGGCCCTGCCGGACCCTCGGTCCCACCGAGTTAGCATGGCAACATAGTATCAACTAGACACCCCACTATCTAGTTCCACAACACAATCACATAAAGCTACCACACACGTACTACGGCAATGATAAAACAACTATTATTAGATATAGTGAGAGAACTCACCTCGAATGCGCGCCTAGCTTAACAACACAATTCAAGCTTCACAAATACGTTCACTTCCCAGCACCTAAACGCATGTTAAAACGTGTCAATACGAGACTCGGACCCTATGACACGACACACGCTTAAACCGTCACTAAAACTAATTTCCGTTCTCACAAAACAGGTCTGTTCGGGACCTGATTCGACCCCTTTAAACCCAGAAAATTCCCAATATTAAACTATGACCAGAAAGTACTCTGAGATAGGGTTTCAAGGACATATTATACGCCTCCTAACGATTTTTCTACATTTAATTACGGATTTTATAAGATCAGCCCGCAGAACAGCGAAAAACAGCACTTATCAGCATAAAACGACGATTTGGCCTAAGCTACGTTCCGAACTGGATTTTGCACAAAACACAGAAAAGTTTATAGACTCAAAAAGGGAACTTTTGGCACCGAAATCACCCCAATCCGAGTTACGAGGAAAAAGTTACAGCTTACGCAAAACAGTGACCGAACTGCAGTTTCTTTTACATAAAATGACGATTCACTGAACTTACGACCACTTTTCCACCTAGCTAGAGGCCGAACCAGTTTTCCGCTAAAACACGGAAAACATGTCCGACCCCGAGCTTGAACCGTGGGCGCCAGTTTCGGCTCAATCGGAGTTACGAAGAGAAAGTTATGGTTGACGCAAAACAGTGGCAGAAGGACGTTTTTCACATAAATTGACGATTTTATAAAACGGTTTGAACGATTCGGCTTAATCGATTAAGTCAAGGCTTAACGGATTCTACGGTGATTATTAATAAGACATGACCACGCACTACCCTCTGCCCTCCGGCAGTGGTGATCGTCGGCGGCGGCCGGCGGCGGTTCATCGACGAAGAAATAAAACAACCCGCAAACCACCGCGAGACCACTACCCTCTCGATCACCCTACCGCGTGCACCAACGACTCACACCACCACCGCCACCCGACACCCAGCCACCATAGTGGCGGCGCGGCAGCGGCAGCGACGGCCGGCCGGCGGTGGTCCTCCGGTGACGAAAACGAAAAGAAAAGAAACGTCGGGTGAAACCTTACCTCGATGACGACACAACGACGAAATCCGACACCTTCACTCTCTCTCGCTACACCCCCTCTTCTCCGGCAGAACCAGCAGCGCCGGCTGCTTGTGGGTGGCTCACGGCGGCAGCAGCGACACGGCGAACAGCGGCGGCGGTTCCGGCAACGGCGGACTCCGGCGGCTTTCCTCCTCCTCACTCTCGCCTTCTCGCTCTTCCTCTCCCTCTCACGAATCTCTCTTCTCGGCCGTACAACACAAAGGAAAGAAAAGGGTTGTAGGGTTTTTGGTTTATTACTTGTTTCTTGCTCACAACTCCAACACACGCAACCAAACAAAAGAATGGGTTTTGGTTTTTTTTTTCCTTTGATTATCCCTCACGGCAACAACACCAAACAATTTAACATGGGTCTCGACAAGTTTCTGCATGGGCCGAAACCCAATATGGGTTTTTGGCCTTTGCCACAAATGGCCCTTCAACTTGCAAGCCTCTCACCCCTAACCAAGAATTTCGATACTTAACGATTTGACCCAACTCGACTAACCCCGTTTACGGAAACCACAATAATCGAACTTAAAAGAAAATAATTAATACTAATAAATTACATACCGGGATACGGGCTTTACAACTCTCCCCCACTTGGATTAGACTTCGTCCACGAAGTCTCTGCCTACGAATTGCTCCGGATAGTTCTCCCGCATATCATTCTCGGGTTCCCCAGTCCACTCGGACCCCCTTTCGGTGTTGCCACTGGACTTTCACTAACTGGGATCTAAATTTCTCACACCGTCTAAGAATCTCCCGAATACTTCCTTACTAACAACACTCATTCAAGAACACTGAAAACGCGATTGGAAGAACACTCCAACAATCGGAATCATTCCTAGTTAAACGACTACGGTTGTCCCCCAACCTTAGATATTCCATACCTCCCGAGTCAAAACTCAAGCTCTAACCACTCTAAAGCTGTTCACCAGTATACCCTACATGATACTCGGTTACGATCCCTCCTATCATTAATTGACGATTAACTTCTACGAATTCTAAACGCATGTTAAAACGTGTCAATACGAGACTCGGACCCTATGACACGACACACGCTTAAACCGTCACTAAAACTAATTTCCGTTCTCACAAAACAGGTCTGTTCGGGACCTGATTCGACCCCTTTAAACCCAGAAAATTCCCAATATTAAATTATGACCGGAAAGTACTCTGAGATAGGGTTTCAAGGACATATTATACGCCTCCTAACGATTTTTCTACATTTAATTACGGATTTTATAATATCAGCCCGCAGAACAGCGAAAAACAGCACTTATCAGCATAAAACGACGATTTGGCCTAAGCTACGTTCCGAACTGGATTTTGCACAAAACACAGAAAGGTTTATAGACTCAAAAAGGGAACTTTTGGCACCGAAATCACCCCAATCCGAGTTACGAGGAAAAAGTTACAGCTTACGCAAAACAGTGACCGAACTGCAGTTTCTTTTACATAAAATGACGATTCACTGAACTTACGACCACTTTTCCACCTAGCTAGAGGCCGAACCAGTTTTCCGCTAAAACACGGAAAACATGTCCGACCCCGAGCTTGAACCGTGGGAGCTAGTTTCGGCTCAATCGGAGTTACGAAGAGAAAGTTATGGTTGACGCAAAACAGTGGCAGAAGGACGTTTTTCACATAAATTGACGATTTTATAAAACGGTTTGAACGATTCGGCTTAATCGATTAAGTCAAGGCTTAACGGATTCTACGGTGATTATTAATAAGACATGACCACGCACTACCCTCTGCCCTCCGGCAGTGGTGATCGTCGGCGGCGGCCGGCGGCGGTTCATCGACGAGGAAATAAAACAACCCGCAAACCACCGCGAGACCACTACCCTCTCGATCACCCTACCGCGTGCACCAACGACTCACACCACCACCGCCACCCGACACCCAGCCACCATAGTGGCGGCGCGGCAGCGGCAGCGACGGCCGGCCGGCGGTGGTCCTCCGGTGACGAAAACGAAAAGAAAAGAAACGTCGGGTGAAACCTTACCTCGATGACGACACAACGACGAAATCCGACACCTTCACTCTCTCTCGCTACACCCCCTCTTCGCCGGCAGAACCAGCAGCGCCGGCTGCTTGTGGGTGGCTCACGGCGGCAGCAGCGACCCGGCGAACAGCGGCGGCGGTTCCGGCAACGGCGGACTCCGGCGGCTTTCCTCCTCCTCACTCTCGCCTTCTCGCTCTTCCTCTCCCTCTCACGAATCTCTCTTCTCGGCCGTACAACACAAAGGAAAGAAAAGGGTTGTAGGGTTTTTGGTTTATTACTTGTTTCTTGCTCACGACTCCAACACACGCAACCAAACAAAAGAATGGGTTTTGGTTTTTTTTTTTCCTTTGATTATCCCTCACGGCAACAACACCAAACAATTTAACATGGGTCTCGACAAGTTTCTGCATGGGCCGAAACCCAATATGGGTTTTTGGCCTTTGCCACAAATGGCCCTTCAACTTGCAAGCCTCTCACCCCTAACCAAGAATTTCGATACTTAACGATTTGACCCAACTCGACTAACCCCGTTTACGGAAACCACAATAATCGAACTTAAAAGAAAATAATTAATACTAATAAATTACATACCGGGATACGGGCTTTACAATATGTGAGATTCTTGAAAGATATCCTTTCTAACAAAAGGAAGATTGAGGAGCACGCGACAGTTGCACTTACTGAGGAGTGCAGCACGATCATTCAGAACAAGCTTCCCCCGAAGCTTAAGGATCCAGGGAGTTTTTCGATCCCTATTCAAATTGGGAATCTTTGTTTTGATAAAGTGTTATGCGATTTAGGAGCAAATATTAATCTAATTCCTTTATCTGTTTTCAGGAAACTTGGCTTGGGGGAAGTGAAACCAACATACATGACACTTCAGCTTGCAGATAGATCGATAGTGTATCCATATGGAGTGATAGAGGATGTTCTCATCAAGGTTGACAAGTTCTACTTTCCGGTGGACTTCGTGGTGCTGGACATTGATGAGGATATAGAGGTCCCGCTGATATTGGGAAGATCCTTTCTGGCCACGAGCAAAGCACTGATCGACATGGAAGAAGGTGAGATGACATTGAGGGTTGGCGGCGAAAGGGTAACATTCAAGATGTTCGATAATGTACGAGGTCAAGTTGGAGAGGAGCCGGGCAATCACGAAAAGCCTAAGGAGTGATAAGAGGGAGGGTCGAGCCATGACCGAAACCAAGGCGCTGGGTGGGAGGCAACCCACCGAGGTTTGCGTTTTCTGTTACTATTTATGTGTTAGAGTGTTCTTTATTTAAAAAAAATATCGCAATAGAGACTTACGCGGTTTTGGCCGCGGCCTACAAACCGCCCGCTAAACCGTGAGCGTCTCTGGTTTGTTTGTGAAACAGATACTTACGCGGTAGGGGTGAGCAAAAACCCGAAAACCCGACCCGACCCGAACCCGAAAAACACCCCAAACTAGCAAACCCGATACCCCCGAAACCCGATACCCGATCTTTTCCCCCGGGTTTGTAGGATCGGGTTGGGTTCAGGTTCTACCCACCCGATCCGACCCGATATCCGAACTATTTTAATTTAAAAAAAAATATTATATATATATATATACCTGTTAATTTCTCATTCACCATTCTCAGATTCTCTAACCTAAAATCCTAAATACCCACAGTAAGCATCAACTACAACTACCCCCTACCCAAATCAATTTCTCATTCTCTAACCTAAATACCCAAATGGACTGTGAGTTCGCATCCATCCACGCCACCATCATCATCGAGATACATCTTCAATTTTTGCTTACATAATCTCAAACGATCTTCCAATAAGCTTCTTTCCGATTCATGTTTCAGCACAATCGTCTGTGACCTTCGACGGGATTGACATCGCCGGCCGCCCACCGCCCACCTCTGGAGTTCGTGTTACCTCGTCTTCCTACCACCACCGTTGTCCGGCAGTTTGTGTGGGTGAGTTTGATGATGAGTTTGGCAGTTTGCTATTCAATCTTAACCCTAAATACCCGAAACCCGACCCATGGAAAACCGAACCCGAACAGCCCCGATATCCGAATATCCGATCTTCCTTTGGACGGATTTCGGGTTCATCTAGACCCCCCCCCCCCGAAACCCGATCGGGTTGTGGGTTTTTGACCCGACCCTCAAACCAATGAGATTGGCTTGTGTTCTAGCAAAAAGGCGAAATTTTATGGTTTATCGAGTGAAATGTGTAGGTAATCTAAATGACGGAAATCATCGAGAAAAGAAGCGGAAAAGAGTCCAAAAGAGAGCCAAAACGAAGCCCAACGGAAGCCCGAGATCCAAGCCCAAGACCCATGCCCGAACCAGGACCCGAACCTGACCCAGAACCTGATCCGGACACATCAGGCAAACCGCGCGGTTTGTCCCGCGGTTTGCAAGCCACGGGACAAGTGGCGTAAGTCTCTGTTTGTTTGCTATAATTTGGTGTTTTCCGGATTTTAGGTCATTATCTCGCACACGACGACGGCCAGCGACTTGGGGGTAATTTTCAGAGGTTTTTCGGAGCTTCTGGAGCGACGATAGAGGATCAATTGAGGAGGAATTCATGACGCAAAGCGGATTAGAGCCGGGAGAAGGGAGTTCA
The DNA here is from genome assembly GCA_033807775.1 of Saussurea involucrata. Lineage (NCBI taxonomy): Eukaryota > Viridiplantae > Streptophyta > Magnoliopsida > Asterales > Asteraceae > Saussurea > Saussurea involucrata. Next base: position 229,957,693 of record CM066314.1, read on the forward strand.
TCATTACATTCACCACGTTCACGTTTACTATGTTTGCATACATTATTTACTTTCCTTTTCTTGTGTTTTTATCCACCACCAACATGAACTAATCTTTAGATGTTGGGGTTGGAATGAATTTGGTTTAAGCTTATGAACATGTGACTTGATACTTTTATCAGTTTTCCCTATCTTAATGAAGCATGTGATTTAGTTTTTAATGCTTTTGTGAGTTTGGCCAACTTTCAATTGTCTTGTTTGTTTTCAATTAAGTTCGAGAGAATTAATTGTTAATTGGAACTAGAATTTGCATGCCTAGGGTGAGAAATTGGATAGAGATATACCAAGTAAGCCTTAGTCCCATTACAATCTTGAGTTTAATGTGTTTTGAGTTCCATAGGTTGAGATCGAGAGATAAAACTTATGCTTTCAAGATAAAACCCGTTGTTGTTTGAGAAAGAACAACGGTGATTTTTAGAGATTGGGTATTCATTAAGGGGAATAACTGGTAATTGTTTTGAGTCATGTGTTTATATGTGAAAACCTTAGGATTTCCAACCCTCAACTGTTTTCTCTATTAAAGTTTCCTAAGTTGTTTACCGTCTCGTTCGTGATTTACTTACTTGCAATTAATTAGTTTAATATAAACCACTCAAAACTGCAACCGTTCAGTTAATAGAGTTTATAGTCATTGTGATACTTAGTTCCTAGTTCCCTGTGTTCGATACTCGTACTTTCAGTACTATTACTTGACTTCGACCCGTACACTTGCGGTAAGATTTAGGGGGGTGTAAACCCGCCTATCAAGTTTTTGATTCTGCGCCAGCCAAGGGATTTTTCCCCTGCAGATGACGGTGCATCATTGCCGCCCTGACCTTCAGAGGGGTCAGCGCCTCAAACGAGAGGAGCTTCTCCTCTAAGGACCCCGTCTTGGCCTCGGCGGCCTTAACCGACGACTTGAGCTCCCCTACCTGTTTTTCGCGCACGATAAGGGATGCTTTCGTCTTCGTCACCTCTGCCTCATAAGTAGAGGCCCTTTCCAACGCCTCCTTGAGGCGATTTTGGAGCTCCTCCTTCTCCAGCGACGATGTCTCCAGACGACTCTTGAGATCGTTGGTACGTGCGAAATATGTGATTTAATCGCAGTGGGTTGCAAACTGTCCACAGTGGGAAGTGCAAGTGTACACTGTCTACTATGATCGTCACAACAAGTAATAGTTGGTAAAATACCAGAATCGTATCCACAGGGACTGGGCAATCAAGACAATACAGTTTTCATGAGCTTCCTTTTACAAGTTTCAATTAGAGAGGAAGTAATATTTTGGTTTGGTTTGGTGAAACGCTATTTTAACGATTTTACTTAAGATTTAAAAGAAGGAATGTAGGTTAGATTTTCCCTAGATTTTATATTAAATACCTGATCCCAAAAGTGATCCTTGTACTTGAAGTGGGCATTCTCGCTAGAAAAGCCCGGTTACAAGATACTCACAACTTTAAGTAAAAATCCCATACTCTTAGTACTTACTGTTTTGTCAATGGTAATCTCAAAATGCACATTTTCAGGCCTCGATGGAATGTGTAGAGACAAATACTCTAAGTGTTTTAAATACACCAACTAGCTTGCCAACTACTCCAGTGGGTTGAGATTAGCTCACTGTGCCGACCTCACTTTCCCAAGTGTCATAAGAATTTTTTCGAACTCCCTAGCATCATCCAAGCTCGTGTCACTGTGTTCTACTCATTTCTGAATTGAGAACTAGACTTTAGATCCTTACAAGTGATCGGCTTGTTCGCATCATTGGGCAATAATCGAGAGTGAATGACCAAAACAATAAATATTCCAAGAATAAAGATTACTCAAGCATTTTTCATAAAATCCAAGTACTTCTCTTTCCTACATCCCAAGGGATGTTTAGCCCATAACTACTGAAGTACAGAAAATAAAAGATGAAGATTTGCACATAAGTAAACTGAAAGTGACTTGTATTAAAACTGCAATGGGGAACGAGGGTACGTCACTGCCACCAACGACTTGAAACTAGCGATTACACTAAGAAATTAAATGCTGAGAATTAGAGAACTACTACAGTAAACTATGGAGCTAACAACTAACTTACACTAAATGTGGTAGATGAGATATTGATGGATGAATTAAATGAACCCAACACCTCTTTATATACTAAGAAGAAAAGTTGGATTTTACAAAAGATGGATTTAACTAGAGACTAAAGACTGAAGATAGAATGCATAAAATTCAGCTTCTTTGAGTAATTCCTCTATCCACAAACTTGTAGCTTCTTTACCCATAGGTCCCTTTACCTTTTCCAAAAAGTCCACTTAAAGTACCATGGGTTTTATTAAACAATTCATCTTGCCATGCTTTAAGGAACATGCTTGTACTTCACCATCCCATGCCTCTGCCATTTGAACCTTCTATTCTCCAGATTTTTACTTTCAAGCTAAGATTTAATTTTCTTTTGTCTTCTTCTCTGCTCGCTAGTGGGATCCGGAGTGGGCACTCCGCAAGTCACTGCAGATATTTCATGAAAATGCAACAAAACTCCACCAAATGATTTATAAAAACTATGGTTCACTCTTTTTGCTCATTTTTATGAATATTACCAAGAATGGGGGTTTTTAGAAGTGAAATGGCTAAAATTTGACAAAATAAAATAAAAATAAAAGGAAATAATAACTCTAAAAATAGAGTTATCACAACCTCAAACTTAAACCATTACTTGTCCCCAAGTAATAAAAAGAAAAGAAAAAAATAAAATTAAAATTATGCACTTTTGAGTTTTCAGGGACTTACCAACTTCTCACTCTGAATGAATGTTGATCTCCCTCCATGTATGCTTCTTTCGGTTCCAAGATTAGAGCTTCACTTTTGTATTTGACGATATCTTTTCCTTGTTCACATTTAATCAATAAGACTTTCTTGGGTTCGAAGGTTTTGTGGCTTTGAATAATTTCCCAAGGGCTTTGTAGCAAATACTTCCACACATGGACCGAAAATCTCGCTTTGAGATTTTTATTTCAAGAAGTGAGTGTCTTGTATTTTGCAAGGGTAAGTACGTACACTTCAGGCTTTTATTTGGGTATGGCTATTTTTTGTGAGAGTGGGTATTCTGATGGTCCAGAATAGGCACACCATCTTTTTCTGGGAGTGAGCACTTTGATGGTCCAGAAAAGGCACACCATCAATCTTTTGTAGTGACACTCCGATTTTCTTCTGTTTTTGTGTTTCTGTTTTTTTGGGAGGGGGTATAGCTTACCCACCTCAAAATTAAGACTTCACAGTGTCCCCACTGTGGAAAGACTGGAAGTCACACTGGAAGTCCCCACCTCAAACTTAAGATCGCACAGTGTCCTCACTGTGACTTGGAAATTGGGTTCAAGGAGATGTTTTAGGGTACAAAAAGGTCGAGTTTGGATGCGAAAAATGGCCTAAATCATTTCAATGTGACAAGTTGAGAATCATACTTACAAAAGTGACTTTTTAAGTTGGAAGCCGAAAGTTGCACCTTGAAATGGAAACAGATCAAAAATCATTCAAACGAGAAGTAAGTTAGTACCCAAAAGCACCTACTAAAAGTAGTAGGGATCCATGCATCATAAACCAAAAGTGAAATAGTATCAAATTGTCAAGTGCCTAGCCATAGGCAAAATATCAAACAGACATCAAAATTAAAATTGTTTTTGGAGCATTCAGAGTGGGAACCAAAGTCCCAACAAACCATTTAGTGGGTAGGAGTTGCTGGCAGTGGGCTTTCTGCAGAGTCGCCACTGAAATCATCCTCACTATCGTTGGAGGGACAGATGCCTTCTGGAAAGTCAGGGAGTTGTGCGGCCAATTCTTGGTCAGCACCTTGTAGCATTTGATTCATGACCGCATCCCGATCTCTTGTATACATCCAAAAAGACTCTGTAGCCCTGTTCATGTGTTTCTGTTGTGCTTCCATATAATCGACACGATAAGTGAGAGCTGTCAATGCGCTCAGAATGGCGGTTATGGGATTGCTTGTGCTTCCTGGAGTGGGTTGGCAGAGTGGGGAACCGGTGGATCTCACTGTGGGTTGTTCATCAACAGTTTCTTCGTGGGGAGCTGTGATTGCTCTCCCCATCTTCTTGATTGTTACTATGCTTATGTTGTTCAGAGAAGTGACCCACTTGTCATCTAGAGCAGACGGCACTCCAGCATCGATTAGTAAAGATGTAATGAGACAAGGGAGAGGGAGGATTACCTTCTTTCGAGTTTTTGCTTGGTGAATTGCTGAGTGCATTAGGATTCCCAGGTTGATTGTTTTCCCTGTTAGGATGCAGTACAGCAGAGCGCACTTGTGCATCGAGAGGGTTGTATAATGCGAGGTGGGTGATAAGGATGCACGCAAGAATTGGAACCACACAACGGCCTCGGTAGTGAGGGAGCTAGCGTGTAGGCACCTCCTCTGGCCATCCTTATCCCAGGGCTTTCCTTCAACTGCCAGTGCTTTCAAAATAGCCTCTTCATCCGCCGGGGTCATTTTTTCAGAAATTTAGCAAAGGTGCAAACAAGTGGGGTCCTTATTCCAAGGACCCGATTGATTGCAGTTGCGTTGTAGTGTACGACTCGACCCCGGACTGTCACAAATGTGTCCTTAGTCTGTGAGGCCTCGACATAAAACTCCCTTACCAAAGAGGCGTTGGCCTGTCGATTGGCAGTTGCCAATGTCACCCAATCTTGCTGTAAAACCCTCTCTTTGATAAAAGGGTTGGCCTCTACAAAGTCCGGGTCACTCTAAGTTCAACTTTTGGTTGACTATGCATTCATAGTGGGCAGCGACCGCTGGGGTCGTGAACTGCCTGGGCACCCCACTGGGGGCATGCTCAGTGCCCACTGTGGACTGATGTGGGTTTCTAGTTTGAACTTGTTCATCACCAGCATCAGATTCATAAGCTGATGAACTTAAAGAGGGAACAAGACCCTTACCTTTCCCAGACGTTGTCTTCCTCGGTTACTTAGCCAGTGTTTTCTCTGAAATGGTCACCCCAGATCTGGTGACCATGCCTCTCTTCCTCAAAGCTCTTTTGATTGGGTTCTCCTCACTGTGGGCTGCCTTATGAAGTGCCTCCAAATCAATAGTGCTACCGACTGGGAGGTTTTGGTCAGTCTGAATCTGCTCCTTGTTGTGGAGTATCGCAACCTCTACTTCGTTCTTTTGGTTTTCCTCTTCTTGTCTGATTCGGCCCTCTTCTTCCTTTCTTAGTTTTTCTTCTTCCGCCTTCTTCTTCTCTTCTTCAAGCAATCTCTCCTTTTCAACCCTTTGTTTTTCCTCTTCTTCCCTTAACAACCTTTCGGCTTCTTCTTTTCTGATTCTCTCTTCTTCCTCTTTCCTTAATCTTTCCTGCTCCTCTCGTTGTAACCTTTCTTCCTCTTCTTTCCTTTTCTTCTCAACCTCCTCTTTCTTTTTAAGAAGGGCTAGGAGTTTTTGATTGTACTCCTCTTCTAGCTTCAGCATTTCCTCATCAGTTTGTTGCTTCTCCATGTCAAAACCGCTCAGACTGGTGTCTGAGGCTTTCGAGGAAGAAGCCGCCTTCGACCCTTCTTGTTTCGATGACTCCGCATCCGGTGTGACGGTCGTCATCGGAGGATGACGGAGGCTCGTTTAGGTCGCCGGTGATGTTTTCCAGCGGGTTATCGTCGGTGGTGCGGCGGCGCACTGTACGACAGAGCTCATTAGGGTTTGGGTTGAGTCTCTTGCTTCTCGCCATTGAAGAGTGTTTGATGTTAGAAATGAGAAAAGATGAAAGTATTTTTGAACTTTGAGATGAAAAAGGTGTCTTTTGGCTTTTGGTGTGGAAAGGAGTAATTTTCTGGGTATTATCTTTTAGGAGGGAACGATTTAATTGAGAGAGAGAGAGGGGTTATGATGGGTTTTCTTGAAAATAGGCGAAGTGGGTGTAAGGTGGCAGAAAAGTAGACATTTGTGTAAGAAAAGGTGATTTGTTTTCAGTTATTGGGCCCTCAAACCGTCCCATCGAAGCGTCAGGCCAGCAGTGGGAAGCGCAGTGACATGCTCGATGTCACTGCGAAGCAGTTGTTGACTTTTTCTTCAAAAATTAACAATCCATCCTACACACATTCAAAATAAACTACCATACGGAATTAAAAAGACCAAAAATAATAAAAAGACAGTAAATAATTGAAATAAAATATTTACACATGATTATGACTTTTCTTAACCAGAGTGGGGTAGAGAGTGAGATGGAGTGTGGGCACTATCGCTCAGAAAGTGCTTCACCCTCTGCCCATTGACTTTGAAAGTCTGACCAGATTGTGGGGACATTAATTCCACTGTTCCAAAGGGACTTACCTTGACCACTGTGTATGGTCCCGTCCATCGAGATTTTTGCTTACCCGGAAAGAGCTTGAGACGGGAATTGAACAATAGTACTTGTTGGCCTTCGACAAACTCCCTATGGTTGATTCTTCGATCATGCCACATCTTGGTCTTCTCTTTGTACAACTTTGCATTTTCATAGGAGTGGTATCGTAACTCTTCCAACTCATACAGTTGCAAAAACCTCTTGGTTCCCGCAGCATCCTCGCTCATGTTAAGCTCTTTAAGGGCCCAAAATGCCTTGTGTTCCAATTCAATTGGTAAATGGCAAGCTTTGCCAAAAACCAACTTGAATGGAGACATTCCCAAAGGAGTTTTGTAGGCCATACGATAGGCCCAAAGAGCATCATCAAGTTTGGTTGACCAATCTTTGCGGTGGGGTTTAACGAATTTTTTCTAAAATGCCTTTGATTTCTCGGTTTGAAAGTTCATCTAAACCGTTGGTCTGCGGGTGGTATGCGGTGGCCACTCTATGATGTATATCATATTTATCAAGGACCAAGCTCATGACTTTGTTTACAAAATGGGTGCCTTCGTCACTAATTAATGCCCGTGGTGTTCCAAATCGACTGGAAATATCTTTATGCAAAAATTTCACCGCGATGTTTGCATCATTGGAGTGACATGCAACAGCTTCCACCCACTTTGAAACATAGTCCACCGCAACCAAGATATAAAAATTATTGTTTGAGTTTGGGAAAGGACCCATGAAATCGATCCCCCAAACATCAAAAAGTTCTACCTCCAGAATGTTATTGAGAGGCATCTCGTTTCTTTGTGAAATGTTCCCGGTGCGTTGACATTGCTCACAATTTTTCACAAATTCGAAAGAGTCTTTAAACACAGTGGGCCAAAAGAACCCACTTTGCAAGATTTTTGCAGCAGTGCGGTTTCCACCAAAGTGGCCACCGTAGTGGGATGTGTGACAACCTTGAAGTATTTGATGTTGCTCACTCACGTGGACACAACGCCTCAATATTTGGTCCGTCCCTATCTTATATAAGAAAGGGTCGTCCCAAACATATTGACGAGTATCATGTAAAAACTTTTTAAATGGTTGTCCACTCATCCCGTGGGGCTTTAGTCCACTTGCTAAAAAGTTTGCAATGTCAGCATACCGAGGAATATTATTTTCATGATGTTGAGCTGCTAACAATTGTTCATCGGGAAAATTCTCTTTGACCGGAGTGGGGTCTACAGTGGTCACTATCTTCTCGAGCCTGGACAGATGGTCAGCTACCTGATTGCTTGTTCCTTTTCTATCAACGATCTCAAGGTCGAATTCTTGCAACAATAAAACCCATCTAATCAAACGTGGCTTGGAATCAGCTTTGTTGATCAAGTATTTTATCGCTGCATGATCAGTGTGCACGATGACCTTCGTCCCTATCAAATATGACCTGAAACGATCAAAAGCAAACACCACCGCAAGTAACTCTTTTTCAGTGACAATATAATTAATCTGAGCTTCAATCAGTGTTTTACTTGCATAATAAATGGGGTGAAAGATTTTGTTCTTTCGTTGTCCTAGTACAGCACCCACAGCCCACTCGCTGGCGTCACACATGACTTCAAATGGGAGTGACCAGTCAGGAGTGGTCACTATGGGTGCAGTAACTAAGGCTTTCTTGATGGTTTCAAAAGCATCTTGACATTCTTGGGTGAAATTAAATTCTTTTTCATGTTGCAACAGGTTACATAGGGGTTTAGTTATTTTGGAAAAATCTTTGATAAACCTCCTATAGAAACCTGCGTGACCCAAGAAACTTCGAATACCTTTCACAGTTGTGGGTTCGGGAAGTTGTGCCACTACTTCAATCTTGGCTTTATCAACCTCTAACCCTCTTTTTGAGACAAGATGACCTAGGACAATACCTTCCTCTACCATAAAGTGGCATTTTTCCCAATTTAAAATAAGGTCATGGGTCTCACATCTCACTAGGCTTTTCTCTAAATTTCCCAGGCAGTTGTCAAACGATGTCCCTATCACAGAAACGTCATCCATAAAAACTTCTATGGTGTCCTCAATCATGTCGGTGAAAATGGCCATCAAACAACGTTGGAACGTGGCTGGGGCATTACACAATCCAAATGGCATCCTCCGGAATGCAAAAGTACCGTAGGGACAAGTAAAGGTGGTCTTTTCTTGGTCCTCGGGGGCGATATGGATTTGGTTGTATCCAGAGTATCCATCTAGAAAATAATAGAATTCATTTCCCGCTAACCTATCAAGCATTTGGTCGATGAAAGGTAGGGTAAAATGGTCTTTCTTGGTGGCTAGGTTGAGTTGTCTATAGTCCATGCATATTCTCCACCCCGTGACAGTCCTAGTGGGAATGAGCTCTTTCTTTTCGTTTTTCACTACGGTTGTTCCTCCCTTTTTAGAGACACATTGAACGGGGCTCACCCAACTACTACTAGCTATTGGGTAGATAATATCGGCGTCTAACCACTTCAAAATTTCTTTCTTAACTACCTCCTTCGTTATGGGGTTCAACCTTCTTTGAGGTTGGATTTTTCCAGGGTGGTCACTCTCCAAGTTAATCTTATGTTGACATAAGGAGGGGCTAATACCTCTAATGTCCGCTATGGTCCAACCAATTGCCCTCTTATGCTTCATCAACAAATCAGTCAGAAGTTGTTCTTGTTTCTCACTAAGTTTGGAAGAGATAATAACGGAAAGTTTATTATCCTTAGCGAGATAAGCATATTTCAAGTGGGAAGGCAATGGTTTAAGCTCTAACTCGGGAGGTTGTTCTATTGAAGGGGGTTGAACGTTTCTGTCTTTAAAGTCTAGAGGTTCAAAGGCTGCCACTATTGCGTTACACTCATCCTCAAAAGTGTCATCACTCTCAGAGTCGGAGTGCTCACTCTCACTCCCCACTGTGTTAACTGAATCAAAACTTAGGGTACCACTAATCGAACTCAAAGCAAAACAGTCTTCGGTTTCTATGAACTTAAGGAATTTGAAGACATTAAAGGTTACCTCTTGGTCATGGACTCTCATAGTGAGTTCTCCTTTGTGCATATCGATCAAAGTACGTCCGGCTGCAAGAAACGGTCGCCCTAAGATGATTGGGATATCTTTATCGGCCTCATAATCTAAAATTAGAAAATCGGCGGGGAAGATAAATTTATCCACTTGGACCAAAACGTCTTTTATTTTTCCTTTGGGGTAGGCGATGGATCGGTCGGCTAGTTGTAATGTCACGGTTGTGGGTCTAGCCTCTACAATACCTAACTTGTTGAAAATGGACAATGGCATCAAGTTTATACTAGCTCCCAAATCACAGAGTGCTTGACCTACTTCTTGTCCTCCTATTGTGCATGGAATGGTGAAACTACCCGAGTCTTTCAACTTAGGTGGAATCTTGCTAGTAAGGAGGGCACTACATTCCTTAGTCAATGCCACAGTCTCAAACTCACCCAACCTTCTCTTTTTGTTCAAAATATCTTTCAAAAATTTAACATAGCTTGGCATTTGCTCGAGAGCCTCTACCAAGGGTATGTTAATGTGAAGTTGTTTGAAAATGTCTAAAAAAATTGAATTGAGCATCGACATTTTTAGTCTTTATTCTTTCAGGAAAAGGTACACTTCGGGGGTCAATTTGAGTTTGCTGTGGTGTTGGCTTTGGAATATTAGGTTTTGGTGGGATTTTGAAAGTGGGAAGCTTAGGGATATCGCTTGTCATTGTGGGTTTGACAGTGACTTGAGGAGTGACCACTGTGGTTTTAGGGACAGTGGGTATTTGAGGCGAATCATCAGAATCAAAAACGATATCTTTCAGATCCTTTCCACTCCTCAGCGTTATGGATTTGACTTGCTCTTTTCCTATTACCCTAGCATGTTCAATATCACTAGGTAACGTCCCTGGCGGTCTATTCTTAACTTCGATGGCTAGTTGTCCTACTTGAGTCTCTATGTTCCTAATGGCTGCTTGAGTTTGATTCATGAAACCTTTGAGAATTGATTCGATTGATGGTTGAGTTTCAAGGGGGTGAGATGGTCGTGGTTGGAATGTTGCGAGGATTGCCCTTGCTGAAAGTTCTGTGGGGGTTGCCCACTGTGATGTTGGTGAAATCCAAGTGGGTTTTGCGGTCTTTGCTGGACATGACTCGCCCCGTGGGGTTGGAGTCCTGGATTACCAGCCCAAGAGAAATTTGGGTGATTTCTCCACCCTGGATTATAAGTCTGTGAATAAGGATTGTTCCTCGAGTTGGTTCCTATAGCATTAACGGCTTCTGGATTTGCTGGACAATAGTCAAAAACATGTTCCTCTCCACAGAGGGAACAGTTCTCAGTGAGATGTGCTGCGGAGTTGACTTGGCCTCTATTTTGATTCAAAACTAATTTGGTTAAAGCCACTAAATGCGCATTCATGGTTTTGAGTGCCTCGGAATCAATGGTGTTGGTCTTTGGCATGGGTGATCCAGGATTTGACCACTCGGTGTTGTTGTTGGACACTTTTTCTAAGATTTGATACCCTTCATTGTAAGTCTTACTTGTGAATGTTCCACCTGCTGTTGCATCTAAGATGATTTTGGCTGCATTGGATAGACCATTGTAAAATGTCTCCAATTGGATGCAATGTGGGATGCCATGGTGTGGGCACTTTCGAAGTAAATCTTTAAATCGTTCCCATGCATCCGAAACAGCCTCATCTTCTTCTTGCTTGAACAAAATAATATCATTTTGAAACCTTACATTCCTCGTGGGAGGACAGTATTTTTGTAGAAATTTGTCCGCAAGTTCTTGCCAAGTGGTTATCGAGTGAGGTGCATGTGAGTTCAGCCAAGACTTGGCCTTATCCCTTAATGAAAAAGGGAAAAGCCTTAGCCTTAACGCTTCATCACTCACACCTTGCAATTGAAAGGAATCAGTCATTTCCAAAAAAGATTTTAAGTGCGAGTATGGATCCTCAGACGGTGATCCTCCAAACTGACCCATGGCTTGGATTATTTGAAACATCACAGGTTTGAGTTCAAAATGTTGTGCAACAATGTTGGGCCTTAAAATCCCGGAGCTTAAATCACTAGCTCCGGAAGTAGCATAGTCCCGTATTTTTCGATCTTTACTATCGGCAATCGTCACTGTGGTCTCCACTACTGGTGGGTTAATGGGTATTTCTGCCATGTTTACAGTGGTTTCCACAGTGGGTTGTCGATTTTTGTTCTTACGTCTTCTTCGAAAAGTTTTTTCTATTTCAAGATCGATTGGCACCAAAGGTCCGTGTTGTTGCCTTGGCATGCAACACGAACGGCTTAGAAAAACGAGTTACTCGGGCTCGAACAAAAACTAATGTCCTGAGATTTAAAATCACGCCAGTCCCCGGCAACGCCGCCAAAAACTTGGTACGTGCGAAATAAGTTATTTAATCGCAGTGGGTTGCAAACTGTCCACAGCGGGAAGTGCAAGTGTACATTGTCCACTATGATCGTCACATCAAGTAATAGTTGGTAAAATACCAGAATCGTATCCACAGGGACTGGGAAATCAAGACAATACAGTTTTCATGAGCTTCTTTTTACAAGTTTCAATTAGATAGGAAGCAATATTTTGGTTTGGTTTGGTGAAACGCTATTTTAACGATTTTACTTAAGATTTAAAAGAAGGAATGTAGGTTAGATTTCCCCTAAATTTTATATTAAATACCTGATCCCAAAAGTGATCCCATACTCTTAGTACTTACTGTTTTGTCAATGGTAATCTCAAAATGCACCTTTTCAGGCCTCGATGGAATATGTAGAGACAAATACTCTAAGTGTTTTAAATACACCAACTAGCTTGCCAACTACTCCAGTGGGTTGAGATTAGCTCACTGTGCCGACCTCACTTTCGCATGTGTCATAAGAATTCTTTCGAACTCCCTAGCATCATCCAAGCTCGTGTCATTGCGTTCTACTCATTTCTGAGTTGAGAACTAGACTTTAGATCCTTACAAGTGATCGGCTTGTTCGCATCATTGGGCAATAATCGAGAGTGAATGACCAAAACAATAAATATTCCAAGTATAAAGATTACTCAAGCATTTTTCATAAAATCCAGGTACTTCTCTTTCCTACATCCCAATGGATGTTTAGCCTATAACTACTGAAGTACAGAAAATAAAAGATGAAGATTTGCGCATAAGTAAACTGAAAGTGACTTGTATTAAAACTGCAGTGGGGAACGAGGGTACGTCACTGCCACCAACGACTTGAAACTAGCGATTACACTAAGAAATTAAATGCTGAGAATTAGAGAACTACTACAGTAAACTATGGAGCTAACAACTAACTTACACTAAATGTGGTAGATGAGATATTGATGGATGAATTAAATGAACCCAACACCTCTTTATATACTAAGAGGAAAGGTTGGATTTTACAAAAGATGGGTTTAACTAGAGACTAAAGACTGAAGATAGAAGGCATAAAATTCAGCTTCTTTGAGTAATTCCTCTATCCACAAACTTGTAGCTTCTTTACCCATAGGTCCCTTTACCTTTTCCAAAAAGTCCACTTAAAGTACCATGGGTTTTATTAAACAATTCATCTTGCCATGCTTTAAGGAACATGCTTGTACTTCACCATCCCATGCCTCTGCCATTTGAACCTTCTATTCTCCAGATTTTTACTTTCAAGCTAAGATTTAATTTTCTTTTGTCTTCTTCTCTGCTCGCCAGTGGGATCCGGAGTGGGCACTCCGCAAGTCACTGCAGATATTTCGTGAAAATGCAACAAAACTCCACCAAATGATTTATAAAAACTATGGTTCACTCTTTTTGCTCATTTTTATGAATATTACCAAGAATGGGGGTTTTTAGAAGTGAAATGGCTAAAATTTGACAAAATAAAATAAAAATAAAAGGAAATAATAACTCTAAAAATAGAGTTATCACAACCTCAAACTTAAACCATTACTTGTCCCCAAGTAATAAAAAGAAAAGAAAAAAATAAAATTAAAATTATGCACTTTTGAGTTTTCTGGGACTTACCAACTTCTCACTCTGAATGAATGTTGATCTCCCTCCATGGATGCTTCTTTCGGTTCCAAGATTAGAGCTTCACTTTTGTATTTGACGATATCTTTTCCTTGTTCACATTTAATCAATAAGACTTTCTTGGGTTCGAAGGTTTTGTGGCTTTGAATAATTTCCCAAGGGCTTTGTAGCAAATACTTCCACACATGGACCGAAAATCTCGCTTTGAGATTTGTATTTCAAGAAGTGAGCGTCTTGTATTTTGAAAGGGTAAGTACGTACACTTCAGGATTTTATTTGGGTATGGCTATTTTTTGTGAGAGTGGGTATTCTGATGGTCCAGAATAGGCACACCATCTTTTTCTGGGAGTGAGCACTTTGATGGTCCAGAAAAGGCACACCATCAATCTTTTGTAGTGACACTCCGATTTTCTTCTGTTTTTGTGTTTCTGTTTTTTTTGGGAGGGGGGTATAGCTTACCCACCTCAAAATTAAGACTTCACAGTGTCCCCACTGTGGAAAGACTGGAAGTCACACTGGAAGTCCCCACCTCAAACTTAAGATCGCATAGTGTCCTCACTGTGACTTGGAAATTGGGTTCAAGGAGATGTTTTAGGGTACAAAAAGGTCGAGTTTGGATGCGAAAAATGGCCTAAATCATTTCAATGTGACAAGTTGAGAATCATACTTACAAAAGTGACTTTTTAAGTTGGAAGCCGAAAGTTGCACCTTGAAATGGAAACAGATCAAAAATCATTCAAACGAGAAGTAAGTTAGTACCCAAAAGCACCTACTAAAAGTAGTAGGGATCCATGCATCATAAACCAAAAGTGAAATAGTATCAAATTGTCAAGTGCCTAGCCATAGGCAAAATATCAAACAGACATCAAAATTAAAATTGTTTTTGGAGCATTCAGAGTGGGAACCAAAGTCCCAACAAACCATTTAGTGGGTATGAGTTGCTGGCAGTGGGCTTTCTGCAGCAACTCCTACCCATTTCACACCAAAGCCAGAGCATGATCACACACATTTAAATCATACAATCCTCCACACACATACTCTTTGCTTCGTAATTAAAAGCAGTTGAAAATCACACAGTTAGATACAAGTACCAACAATCACACTTGTATAAAATTTAGGTTTAGAAAGACTCACCTGGAGTCCTGATTAGAAATTCATACTCGCACCGATCGTCTCTACTCGCACCTACAATTTAAACCCAACACACATACCAGATAAGGCACACTGGATTTTACTAAATTTTACTACCTTGAAAAGTCTCAGCCGAAAATACCGGATCCTAAGCCTCGGACCCAAAAACCACACTCCGGATCTAAAATAAAAATATGGATCCACATAACGATTTGACCCAATTTAATAAATTCCGGTTCATTTAATTTGATTTCGGACCCACGACCCAACCTAATGAATTCCGGTTCCTCATTAGAATTCCGGATCAACGACCCAAACTCCGGATCCCATTATTTATTTAGTCCACATTCCGGTTTTAAGTTAATGAGGCCCAAAAGATTTAAATTCCGGGTCTCTAATTATTAGCCCAACTCCATTAAATTCCGGATCAAATTTTGAATACCGGATCCAATAACATTGTTCCGGGACTTTCGGCCCAAGCTGCACAATTCCGGATTCTCATTCCAAACTCCGGTTCCAGGCCTAAATGTCAAATGGATTTCGGATCTCTTTCATAACTCCGGATCTATGCCCAAATTAATTAAATGTTTCAGACCCCAAGTCCAAGATTCCATCCAATTCCGGATTGTTGGCCCAAGACAAAGACTTCCGGATCTATTCCGGTTTTAGCATTGATTTCGGATCCACTTCGGTCCATTAGAAATTCCGGATTCAAATTAAGGAGTTTCGGATCCCATTTTGTCCCACCCACTTTCGGATCCAGTTTCTGGATTCCGGATCCTATTTTAGCCCAACTAAAATTCCGGGTCAATAATAAAATCCAATTCCGGTTCCTTTGATTTTAACCCATTCCGGATTTGTATTAACCCAACTACAATTCCGGATCATTACTAAATTCCGGATACACTCCGATTCTTATTGTTTCTCGGTATGAGTTCCGGTTCTACTCAGTTTCGGTATGGATTAATTATTTCGAACGCTAAGTTTTCCACAGATGCGACCACTAAACCCTCAAAATGATTCTTGGGGAAAAACAATACCGAAATCGACTAATTATTCAATAAACTTATCAATTTACATTAATTGAAAATAAGGGGTTACCGTCTAGACACCAATTCCATTTTCTTCCTAAAAGATGGATATCAGGCTCAAAATATTACTCAAGACCTCAGGATTAAATGCAAAGAAGAAGGGAATTGGACAATTACCTTGCAAGATGAATCCCTCAAGCACCCAATCTTGAAGAACCCTGAAATCCCTCGATCATCATGATTCGCACTCTCAATCACACCTCAGCCGCACACACAAATTTTGAGATAATTAGAATTCTTAGGGTTTGACACCTTTTTATACTTCCCCACCAACACACCAAACTTTCTTTTTTTCACACTTTGCACCACAAAACTTACATTATTTCAAATTAGGAACACGGTTATTACATCATCCTCCCCTTAAAAGAATTCCGTCCCCGAAATTCTATCTTCGAACAATCGAGGAAAACGGTTCCTCAGCTTTCTAACCTTGCGATCTATAATCGCCAACGGTTCCCCCACATAATCTAACTTTCGTCCACACAAGTGTCTTCTAACAATACGACCATGCCTTCCTCGACCAAGCACTTCCTAAGATTCGACACGGGAAATGTCGAATGAGCTCCCCGAAGCTCCTCGAGCGACTTCAACCTATACACTACCTCACCTACATGCTCGGTGACGGCGAACAACTCGACATACCCGGGTCTTATTTTCCCGTTCTTTCCAAACATACGTCTTTCCACTACGAAGTTCTAAACATCACACTGTCTCCTATATAGAATTCGATCAATCTCCTCCTTCTGCTCACATAATCCGGTGCCGGTCTTGAGCCACGCTTAACTTCCTGCGAAAATGTTCGACCTATCGGTGGTCAACTGTGTTACCTCCGGTCTCACCCAATATCATTCACACATCTAGACTCACGGTTTTAAAACGCGTCAAACTAAGGGTTTCAGACATAATTTCACCTTCTTAAAAGAACGAATTCTACCGAAGTTAACGTCACAACAACATGAATCCTTTATTAAAATAACGACGCTCAATTCGCCAACTGATCACAAGATCAAACTTGAATATCACCTTAACCCGCAGTTAAGATTCTCTTCAACAGATTACACACAATTCTACCATCACTCTCCCAACACAAAATACGTCTAAGGCATATAACACTTTCTCACATTAATTAAACTGACCACAATCCATTGATAACAATCAATTCACATGCTTTTACCATAACGTCACTCCTATACTACTACCAAGTCTACTCCAATGGTCCTTCACCCCGAGCACTACATTCGACTACTTTGTTCCATTTCCTTCTCAAGCATAAAACACGTTTCCAAATAACGGCTCACTAGAAGATGCAGACTCTTGACCAATCACACAAGCTAGCTTTCCTCAACGTTTAAACCAATCACATACACACCAGTCCTCTTTCTCACACTCCCACTAGAAGCTCATGCACCCGACGGTGACGTTTTGAAAACATTGCTTCCCACATTCCGTGCCACTTGCCACACTTTCTACTTCCCGTTTACTCACTTAATCCAACCTACCGTCCCAATTACCTCAGGCTAGAATGGAAAATTCCTCATCCAACATTGACCACTTCATACACGCAATTACAACGGTTACTATGCCTAACCAACAGTTTCACCACATCTCATACGAAAAATTCAACCAAGTCAATCCGAAATACACCCAATGCTCGAAGCGACCACACACTTCTCATTTCTCAAATGATATTAACCCACTCCTTTGAATTTCCTTTACATACAAGGATTAGCTCAACATTCCCAAAGATTTCGTATCTACTACGTAACATCATAAACTAACCAATCCAACATCTTCACACATATTTTAATGACACAAGGCAAACTCACTCATCAACTTAACGCAACCAACGAGCACACAATTTCCTTCTTAGCTAGCCACCAACTTCCACCTCATTCCTTATTCCCAGGAAACAATACTACACGCCACTCAACGTCTATGCGTCCCAACACACATAATTGACCACATTTGAAAATTTTATTAGCAATTCCCGAGCAGAGACTTCCACTTACGCTCATGCCATAACGAGACTAACCCACACCTTAACCTTACAACAATTCCTTACCACCACGACTCGCATACCCGCTTTGTATAAGTTACCACCAACTTATCCACACCACCACTACACACTAGAGGTACAACCCCTCGATTACTTGTATGCACACTAGGCCTCGCCTTCCTCATGCCAAACACAACTTATATTTGAAATAATAATATCTCACGACTTAGCCTACCTCCACTCTAGATGAACCACAAATTTTGTCCGTCTACCCCACTCGATCGGGTCTTTATCTCCCGCCGACTCTTCGAAATCCACACGATATGTGCTCCCTAGAAAGCCAGCCTAATCCACACCCCTCATGAGTTAAGCTAACTACCTCATCCACAAATGAAACATCAATCACAAAGGAATGATCACTTATCCAACTATCAATTCTCCACCATCAGAATACTCATAAAAAGGCGGTCCAACCTCTTGACAGATACACAACTTTCCCCACCGACCTCTTATCTCTACGCATACACCCGACAAAATAATCACACCAGTGTTATCTTTTCCAACTCCAATCTCCCGACAACGATCTCAACACCCGACGTTGACTTCAACGTCCATGCCCGGCAAATAGCCTAAATACTAGGCCACCCCAAGCTCCGGCTCCACGCCGATACCCTTTCTTCAACATATTACAACGCTACCTTTCGAAGCATCTTCCCTACTTTAAAACCACCCGGGCACACTTCCCCGCCGTCAGCCACATGTCAAGTTACCGGACAGGCTGAGACAATCATCTCTAACGTCAAGGACTGAGACTGCAGTTATTTCGCCGCCCTCTCTAAAAAGGAACATCAAGGTCACGAATCAACCATTGACAACCCAACCACATTTTTTTCCACTCTCGAAACTTTGCACATTCTTAAACGCGATTTCTCTTACTACCTAGCGAGTTCATAGCCTTCATGCATGACAACACAATGATTTAAATCGTTTTACACACTTGAAATATCCCACAAAACAAGGTTTGATATGCATGACACGAAACTTCCATAAAGAACACCCACACACACACCGATCTCAAGGATCGTTTACACGCAACCTTGTCCATCAATTGAAAGTGCATTCACTGAAACTCTCTTTGTGCAAAAGTTTAAAAGTACAGCAAAATCACCCACGCTGGGATAGTCGACCGACTCTCACACTCGCCGATATGTCAACAATGTGTTCATATCGTTTTCACCCATAAAACCATGCGATCAAATATTGTTATGATTTTTACAACAAAGTTTAACTCAATCGTAAAAGAAGTGAAACAATTCACTATTTCTCCAAGTTCGAAATTTATCACACCACGTAAATAAATTTATCCTTTCCTTCAAGCACACACTTGCACACACCAACTCATTTTCAAAACCAAAAACTTACAAGACACACACACTCACACATTTTGACATGAAGGACTTATGTAACTTGTTTGAAAACGCAATGCATGACTCACTTTACATTGAAGGCTATTCGCTCAAGCAAGGTCAACCGTTTGCAGTTACAACAAATCAACGCCGACACCCTACCTCTAACCAAACCATCAGGTTCCTTACATTTGAAACAACCTTCGGTACCCGTACTTTCCATACACTTGGATGCTCCAGCCTCACAGTGACCGCCTGACTACCATTTTGTAAAATATACTGCTTCACCTCAACTCCAAATAGGTTAACCAACACTGGTGTTACCAATCCATACATCTATTATTTCTCGACCACCCTTGCCACTCTTCCACTAACTAGAGAGTAAGAAAACACATCTCTACTATCCAATCCTTGAGTTGACATTCTCCAGATCTCAATTCACCAACATCGGGAACTCTCAGAAATAAGACTCATCAGGGATTAGGAGCTCACTCCCAACCAATTATTTCCTTGAAGAACCCTAAAGATTCTACTTCACACGGACACTCACACCAACATTCAAACAATACCCTTCTAGATAGTGTCATCAATCACACCAAGAATAATCTGCACAACACACTAAACCATTGCCATCATGACAAGGTTAAAACTTTACACACTACAGTTACTCTCCACACACTATTCACCACACTCCACACACTACTAATATCAGAACAGCGGTAATCAAGCACACCCATGTACCTGTAAATTCATAATGACATTGGCCAGATGTGATTTGAAATGTCATTATGAATTTACCTTACATGAGAGTCCTCACTACCATCGCCCTAAATTCTCAGTGGTTAAGGTCTTCCGTAAAGGCTTCCTATATCTCAAATGTGTCCTCCTACTCCACAGTTTAAGTTTAGGCCTATCCGGTCACCTAAATCCCTTAAACTAGCGCTCTGATACCAACTGTAACAACCCACGCCAAGCAATCATGCTAAAAGCTACCTCTTTACATTGAAACGCCAAAATGGCTCAACATAGTCACACGACCAAAGATTTACAACACTGGGTTTGCGAAAATAACCCTAAATACAACTGAGAAATCTAACTAGACATTAAAAGGAAGTTCTTCTAATCCTTCTAAACGCAAGCTCCGACCCCTGTCTTGCCAAACCTCTAACGTGCTCTCGGCTACCTGCTTACTTGAAAAGGTTTTGGTTTTGAAAAGCGAGGGTTAGACCATAAGGTCTAGTGAGTTCCCTCCACACCAGGCCACACCATAAATATCACAATTTATAAATCAGTTATGAAAGAGTTTATACAAAATCATAACAAGCACGCTTAAAAGATATGCACACAATGACACATGCTACTGGCACACGCTATAGTCACACACACCGTGACAGCGCAATAGGGCACACACCGCCCATATATGAAACGAATTTATATATATATAAATATAATGGGACACACCCCCCATTTCACACCAAAGCCAGAGCATGATCACACACATTTAAATCATACAATCCGCCACACACATACTCTTTGCTTCGTAATTAAAAGCAGTTGAAAATCACACAGTTAGATACAAGTACCAACAATCACACTTGTATAAAATTTAGGTTTAGAAAGACTCACCTGGAGTCCTGATTAGAAATTCATACTCGCACCGATCGTCTCTACTCGCACCTACAATTTAAACCCAACACACATACCAGGTAAGGCACACTGGATTTTACTAAATTTTACTACCTTGAAAAGTCTCAGCCGAAAATACCGGATCCTAAGCCTCGGACCCAAAAACCACACTCCGGATCTTAAATAAAAATATGGATCCACATAACGATTTGACCCAATTTAATAAATTCCGGTTCATTTAATTTGATTTCGGACCCACGACCCAACCTAATGAATTACGGTTCCTCATTAGAATTCCGGATCAGCGGCCCAAACTCCGGATCCCATTATTTATTTAGTCCACATTCCGGTTTTAAGTTAATGAGGCCCAAAAGATTTAAATTTCGGGTCTCCAATTATTAGCCCAACTCCATTAAATTTTGGATCAAATTTTGAATGCCGGATCCAATAACATTGTTCCGAGACTTTCGGCCCAAGCTGCACAATTCTGGATTCTCATTCCAAACTCCAGTTCCAGGCCCAAATGTCAAATGGATTCCGGATCTCTTTCATAACTCCGGATCTAGGCCCAAATTAATTAAATGTTCCGGAACCCAAGTCCAAGATTCCATCCAATTCTGGATTGTTGGCCCAAGACAAAGACTTCCGGATCTATTCCGGTTTTAGCATTCATTTCGGATCCACTTCGGTCCATTAGAAATTCCGGATCTAAATTAAGGAGTTCCGGATCCCATTTCGTCCCACCCACTTCCGGATCCAGTTTATGGATTCCGGATCCTATTTTAGCCCAACTAAAATTCCGGGTCAATAATAAAATCCAATTCCGGATCCTTTGATTTTAATCCATTCCGGATATGTATTAACCCAACTACAATTCCGGATCATTACTAAATTCCGGATACACTCCGGTTCTTATTGGGTCCCGGTATGAGTTCCGGTTCTACTCAGTTCTGGTATGGATTAATTATTTTGAACGCTAAGTTTTCCACAGATGCGACCACTAAACCCTCAAAATGATTCTTGGGGAAAAACAATACCGAAATCGACTAATTATTCAATAAACTTATCAATTTACATTAGTTGAAAATAAGGGGTTACCATCTAGACACCAATTCCATTTTCTTCCTAAAAGATGGATATCAGACTCAAAATATTACTCAAGACCTCAGGATTAAATGCAAAGAAGAAGGGAATTGGATAATTACCTTGCAAGATGAATCCCTCAAGCACCTAATCTTGAAGAACCCTGAAATCCATCGATCCTCATGATTCGCACTCTCAATCACACCTCAGCCGCACATACAAATTTTTGAGATAATTAGAATTCTTAGGGTTTGACACCTTTTTATACTTCCCCACCAACACACCAAACTTTCACTTTTTCACACTTTGCACCACAAAACTTACATTATTTCAAATTAGGAACACGGTTATTACAGCTGGCAGGAGGAATTTTTCCAAGTTAGGGAAAATCTTCGCCCTATCCAGGACACCGTCCAACAAGAAGTCCGACGGTAACGGAAAGTTTACCGTCGTAACTTCAGGGGACCCCTCAGTCTGGGGACCTTTTTCCTTATCCCCTGCAGTGGACGACCCAGGTGGCGTCGGCGTCGCCCTTGGCACGTCCGAAGACGTCTTCGCCTTCCTGGGAGTGGAGACCTATAACGGCTCTCCACCCGTCGACGACGGTTCCCTTGGGGGAACCAACTTTGTCTTCTTTAAAACCTCCGACCCTGAAGTCGGAGGGTCCTTTCTGTTCAGCTCTTTGGCCTTCTTGGCCAAAGCCAGTTGGGCTTCTCTCTTCGACTTGCTCGAAGTGGATTGCATTTCAGAACCACCTGCAAAAGAATACAAGTGTCAGACATTGTCGTACGACTCAAGGAAAAACAGAAAAGGTACGATTAAAGGACACTCACTTGTCGAAGTCTCCTGTTGACTTCTTTCTTCGGCTTCTGAAGCCTTAACAGACGTACGACTAGGGGAATCGAATAACTCTCCGACCCCACAAGAAAAAAGTCTCGCAACCTTTTCTTGAGAATCAGCAGCAGAACCGATCCCAGCAAAATGAATATCTAAAAACGAAATGACAGAGGTTAACAAAAGAAAATCAATATTAAAATCATACGACAAGACAAAGGAAATATACCCCTAGTATTCCATCCGGAAGCGATCCAGGAGGTATCCTCGTCTATACGATCGAGCGTCAGTACCCGACCGATGACATACTTGGTCCTCCACCCGCGATCGCGAACCTAGGTGCCAGGGACTGTTTGGGCAAAATTTCACCAGTCTCGACCACGACCAAGGTAAGTAAAAGCACTCACTTCTGTTACTTCTGGTAAGGAAATATCATAGCACTTTATCCCCCGACTAAAGTTAAGATCAAAAGTTATTTACCTCACGACACTCGACCACAATGTCGTACGTTTCACACGATCGTCGCATAGAACCATGCGACCTCGACTAGCTAACGCGTGATACAACTGTTACGTTTATTTAGTGTTTATTGCAGGAGTCAACGTCATTGATGGGCAACGGCTATAACTGATGAAATCCATTAAACAGCACTAAAGATGACGTCCGTTACGACAGCTATTGAAGTATTTAATGAGCCAATTAAAGCGCCCGAAGACTATAAATTCCAAGCTCAATCCTCAGTTCAGGGGATATCGAAAAACAGACACAAGCACTCGAACTCGAAAGAACACTTGGAGCACAGAAATCGCTCGCAGAAGAATCGCTCTCGACGCACGACATCAGCGCACGACACATAGTTTAAACACACGACGCACATTGTTTTTACATTCGAAACACTTGTTACTTTACATTTCGAAGTCTTTTTTTCATTTGTATTGTAATCTCTGTACGATCGACACAGAAACACAAGGACATCGCCCCTGTTTGGCGACCATAGTGCAGCGACGACTTCCACAGTCGTCTGCGGGTTTTTTCCTCGTTAAGGTTTTTTCCGCGTCACCAAATTCTCTGTCTCGTTTACATTTTCGTCTTTGTCGCACGCTTTGTCAAAAGATTCTTTTCTTTAGTTGTTAAAGTCCACATCGACCTTAAGTTGTACTTTGGTGCGATTTTTGGCATTAACAGTTTGGCGCCATCCGTGGGACCTCATCTAGAGAAAATCTTCGACAAACGTGCGTCCTACTAACGGTTTCTTGTAGTCTCCTCTGTCTTCTGTTTCAGGAAAATGGCAGCTCCTGGAAATCAAGAGCACGTCATTGCCCAGATGTATCAGGAATTGGAGGTCGCGCGGAATCAAATCAATGCCATGGCCGAGTAGAGTCGCAGAGCAGCCGAGGAGATCGCACGGCTGAGAAATCCCTTTGGTCCTCAACATGGTCCTAGGCCGTTCGTTCAGAATCCAGGCCAAGGATCGTTCGGTCAAAATGGTCCTAGACCATTTGCGCATAATTCAGGTCCAGGATCAGGTCCGTTCGCTCAGAATCAGCATCCAGGTCCATTCGCTCAGAATCAGCATCCAGGTCCGTTCATGCAGAACCAACAGCTGGGGCCGTTCAACCCAAACCCCCAGTTTGGGACAGTTCCTCCTCAGCATATAAGGCCACCACCCATGCAGAATGGATCGCAGCCATTTCAAAATGGGTCGCAGCCGTTTCAGAATGGATCGCAACCATATTTTGTTCCTTTCAACGGGGACGCCAATGGCTCGTCGCATGGCAATGGCACCAGTTCAGGAGTCAATCCGCAGACAGGTATGCATCCTTATCCTAATGATCCCGTCGCCCAGCGACTGAAGATGCTAGAAGATCAGAACGAGTGTGTCCTATCTTTGCTCGCCAAGCTTCCTGGGGCAGTTGTGCCCGTCGACGTCGAGCCTCGATCAGGATTTCAGGCGTCGCCTTTCATCGACGAGATCGCGACTGTCGAGGTCCCGAAGAAATACAACGTCCCCACCTTCACGCCCAAATATTCGAGAGTGGCCGATCCAACAGAGCACGTCGCACAATATAAGCAGCTCATATGGACGATCTCAATCCCGCATATGTATCAGGAGGTCTGTATGTGCAAGAGCTTCGGCGCGACTCTCACTGGTCCTGTCCTCCAATGGTTGATCAATCTCAAACCCAAGTCCACCGGGTCGTTCGCCGAGTTGGTCAACCAATTCTCTCAGCAATTCGCCAGCAGTCGCAAGATGGAGAAGCAGACCAGTGATCTATATTATGTCGTGCAGAAGACCAATGAGTCTATTCGAAGTTATTTCAATAGATTCAATGCGGAGATGATCAGTGTTCGCAACTGAGACGTCAAGACCGCAATCGAAGCTTATAAGCGTGGTCTGGACGACAGTTCGGGTTTATACACTGACCTGACCAAGTATCCTCCAGAAAATTTCGAAGACGTCCGAGCTCGAACCCTAGCGTATATGAGGGTAGAAGACGACGCTGCCTTTCGTCGCAAGCATACCGACGACAAGAGGTCGTTGGGTGTAAAGAAGCCAGAGTTCAAAACAAAAGCAATTTCTAAGGTAGAGCCCGCGCGCCAGATTTCGAATGTCCGATTCAAGACGAAAGCAGAGGCCAAGACCGCGATCAAATTTCTTCAGTACCCCAAAATATCCTCTTACGGATTCAAAGGGTCCACTAAAGATTTGGTCGAAGCTCTGAAGACCACTCAAGCGACCATCCGATGGCCAAAGAAATCCGATCAGGACGATGCTAAGAAAGATAAGTCAAAATGGTGCGACTTTCATGTCGACCATGGTCACGCGACAGATGATTGCATAGCTCTCAAAAAGGAACTATCATATCATGTCCCGAAAGGAAATTTCAAAGATATCATCGATGATGTCGTTACTTTAGCTAGCGATCATCGAACGTCGACCCCAGAGCACAGAAAGGTCATCAATTGCATCACTGGTGGTTCCGACGTGTGTGGTCTGGCGTATTCCGCGGCCAAACGTCACTCCAGTCAAGCACCTGACGATCGACCTATTCCGCGTTCATCGAGACCAAAAGGAGATTTGAAGTTAGAAGCTATGAAGATCATATTCGACCAAGACGACCTCGGTGACTCGTATCAGAAGCACCATGATGGGTTGATCATTCAACTCACGATTGGTAATTGTTTAACTCGACGAGTCTTGGTCGATGGGGGCAGTTCAGCGAACGTCATTTTCCTTGACACCATCAAAGCTATGGGAATCGATCGCTCGGAAATCACCCGACGTTCGACGACCTTAGTTGGTTTCAATGGAGAAGCGACGAGCACCTATGGAGAGATCATCTTGTCGGTCTATGCCGGAGGAATCAACAAGCAGACCAAGTTCAGCGTCATCGATTGTGCGTCGGCCAATAACATCATTTTAGGTTGACCATGGATCCATGAAATGAAAGTCGTTCCCTCGACGTATCATCAGACTCTGAAATTCCCTACGCCGTGGGGAGTTCAGGAAATCAAAAGTGAGCCAAAAGTCGCTCGTGACTGCTATAATACAACCCTGAAGCCGCAAAAGTAAGCTGTCTGGCAGTCGCAGGTTGAAGGCTAAGCATGACCGTAGGGTCTCAACAGGTTCGTCCTTCTATCCGTAATCTTAAAACTTCTGACTCTCATACAGGATATGCCGACTATTTTTGCCCTGTCGCACGAAAACACGGTCGTCATAGACGTATACGTTGTTCCTCGAGATCTCAGTGTCGATCCGTCATTTAAAACCTACTCTCTCCTGAAAAGAATAGGATGATAAATGACGGGGGCAAGTACCCCATCCGAGAGGGTATGCTTTCAAAATTCCCTTTTTCTTCTTCCATACGATTTTTTATCACAAACAATTACTGACTTAAGCATCGGAGGGTCGTTGGTTAGCCAACGACCAACCTTTAACATTGTTTTTTTCGTAGAATCGCACGCCGATAATCACTAAGTCTAAAACGACTTTAGTTTCGCAAGGTCGCACAATGTAAACGATTAGGTCTATGACTTGATCATCCTTCCACAGGGACACACGATTCGCAGTTCTTCGCACGACTTAGTCGTACGATCGCAAAGTCTAACGATTTTGCACTCTAAGTTTCTTAACTTTGAAGAATTCAACCTCTAAATGTATGCTTTGATCGCATGTGTTTGATTTGTATACACGATTTAGAAGTCTTATGGCTTATGTTCTAATTGTTGTATTGCAATGGATGCCTAAGTCGCATGATTTCTCGATTATTCTCTACTTACTGAATCTTACGATTAACATTATATTTGTTCATGAAATATACAAAGCGTAAGTTCAAAATAAGTCTAAGTTTCATTCATTGAATAAACTATCATTTACAAAAAAGCTCGACCACCAACGATCGAGTAGCAAAGAAACGAAATAAGCAGAGACACATCTTTTAAGGCAGAGGAGGAGTGTCGACCACATCCTTGCCTAATGCCTCGACCTGGGGGCCCTCCTCCTCCTCAACTTCTTTCTCATCGTCTGAGTCAAGATCCCTCTCAGCCCCGACCTCCTTATAAAAGATGTCCAGCTCGTCCGACGCCAAGGCCAAAGGATCCTTGCCCATCAAGTGGCGTCGCATGATCGCCGCACGTGCAGTGAGTCGAGCAAAGGAGAAGATGGACTTATTCTCGTCCCTCAGCTCCTCTAACTCCTTCTCTAAGCCCACCATCTTGGATTTAGATTCCTCGACTAGTTTTTTTCTCATAGTCAAGGATTCTTTCGTCCCCTCCAACTTCTCTCTTTGGTCACGCATCAAAGTCAGAGACTGCTTCAGGCGCGAGCTCACGTCATCTCTCGCATGACCGACGGCTTCCAACTCGTTCAAAGCATCGTCGAGATGCACTGACGTCGCCTCTTCTCGCTCCAGAGCGGACTTTTCCTTCTCCAACGCCGCATCTTCTTCCTTAATAGCAGAAGCCATCAAACCTTCTACCTTCGACGTTTCGGTCTGCAAAGCCAATGAGGCTTGAAACGCCTGTAGAAAACATAACATAAGCATTGTTAATAACAACAACAACGATGACAACGACAAATGGACAAAGTCTTGAAAGATAGACTTACCAAAAACACAAGCCCAGCTGTTAGGACAAATATGTCTTCAAGATTTAATCTTGATTTATAGAGTCAAAGTCAATGTATTTAGTCATGTGTAGAAAGTCAAAGCTAGCTTATTTCCTTAATAGGTCTTAGGGTATATAAGGCTTTGTTTAGACTTTCTTTGTAAGCTTTTGATCATAACTCATATCTTGTAATATTGAGAGCCGACATAATAAGATCTACTTTCTCTCTCTACTCTCTCTCTCTAGAATTTCTCTCTAATCTTGATAGATCTTGGATTAACAA
This sequence comes from Saussurea involucrata, assembly GCA_033807775.1. Taxonomy (NCBI): domain Eukaryota; kingdom Viridiplantae; phylum Streptophyta; class Magnoliopsida; order Asterales; family Asteraceae; genus Saussurea; species Saussurea involucrata. The sequence continues at coordinate 229,985,591 of CM066314.1, forward strand.
TTGGTATCAGAGCTGGATTCGAGATTCAGAGGAGATTTTCAGTGATCAATCACGAAAAGCTTGGTTAATTCTTCAAGAAAATTTGATCGATTTTCTGGATTTATCAAGAAAATCTCATTTTCTTGAAATTTGATCAAATTTTTCTGATTTTTTATCGAATTGTTCTGCGGTTTGGCTCTCTGGATTCGTTTTTCTGAGGAGATCATATTTTGTTCAAGGATCGAAGTCTAATTCGAAAGTTTTCAGCATCAATTTTGAGGTTTTCAAGAAATTTGATCTGTGTGTGTTCGTTCTCTGCTCGATCTGTTCAGACTCAAATTCAGAGGTTTTCAGAGGTTTATTTTGAAGATAAAGTGTTAGGATTTGGATTTCGAACCTATCTGCACAAGTTTTTCTCAGAAATTTTGGTGTTAAGAGGTTTTTTTTGAAGATTTTGATCATTTCTCGCTAGATCTGGACTTTTCGCAACATTCATCTTCAAATTTTTCGCAACCTTCAGTTTTCTGATTCTAAGTATACTTTTCGCATAGCTTATCGCTACCTTCTGTTGCGAAAACCTTACTTTTCGCAACCCTCTGACCCGAATAGTCAATCTTTTCGCAAGCTTCTTTTGCGAAAAGTAATCCTTCAGTTTCCCACTTCCAGCCCAAGTCTATTTTTCGCAACCTTTGCTTGCGAAATCCTCAATTCTCGCAACCGTTGCTTGCGAATTTCTCACTTCTCGCTTCCTTTGCTTGCGAGTTCCTTACTTCTCGCAACCCTTGCTTGCGAGTTTTTGACTTGGTTATTTTCAGACGATTTCCAGTACCCTCGTCTCGCGCAAACCTCACTTTGAGAAAAAAATTTATACTGAAATTTTTTCTATAGTGTATTTCATACACTTTAAGAGTTTTTCAAGAAAAAGTTTTATATAATTTTTTTTTCTGATTGTACATTTTCCGCAAATTCAGTAGTTTTTTCATTATAAAGATCTTTTAATCGTCAAGCGAACATGAACCGACTTCCAGTGCTGATCAAAGAATCTGATTTTGAACGATTGAGTGTTTCGTTCATCGATTTTATTGCAAGTAGAGAAAATGGAGAGAATATGATAAAATCTTTCACTGGAGGCCCAATGATCAGAACTGACAAAGATTATACAGAAGAAGAGATTAAAAGAATGAAAGCCGACAAAGAAGCTTCATCCAACTTGATCTTCGCACTTTACAAACTTCCGCAACACATCTTCAAACGCGTTGAATGTTTCAAACAAAACCCAATGCAGATGTGGAACGAGCTATCAAAACAAATGCTTGGATCTAAAGTTTCTTTTAAGAGAAAGGAAGAAGAAAAGAAAGCTGAAAAGGAGGATACGGAACAGAACTCATCAGATGCTGAAAATGAGGAACTCAAGAAAAAAGCTTATTGAATTTACAAAGAAGTTGTCTGAAACAGAAAAGTTGCTAAAAGAGGAAAGAGAAAATCACAGAAAAGAAAGAGTTGCTCGTTCAGATGACAAAAAGCAAATTCTTTCTCTTTCCCAGAAAGTTTCTGAACTTGAACAAGCTTCAAAGACGGAGAAGAAAGAAAGTGAAGAAAAGAAAGCTCTTGAACTCAGATGCAGAAAACTTTCCAAACAAAATTCATATTTTGAGAAAGTTTTATTTCTTGAAAAAGAGAAATTGGAGAAGGAAAGGCTTGAATTTGAAAATAAAAGGAAAGACTTTGAAGCAAAGAATGAGAAATTGTCAAAGAAGATATCTGAGCTTCAAAAAGAATTAGATGAAGAAAGACAAGAGCTGGAAAAGAGAAAGAAAGCTGACTTTCAGGCCAGGAGCGTCAAAGATGAATTTTCTGTTGAAAGGAAGATATTTCAGCAAGAAATACGAAAGCTAACAAAGAATTTGGCCGTGTTATCAACTAATATCATGATTGAGAAGAGGGTTAAGTGTGATATTCTGAAGAAGCTTGATTGTGTGACCAAGGAACGGAATGAATTATCTTACAAAGTGAAGTCATTCAACAAATCCAAAATCTATTCAGAATGTCCGATTCGTCCTTCTAATCTTTTCTATGATCATTCAGTGGATAATTCTTCCAAGTATAAATATGTTGATCTTCTTTCATACAAGAAAGTCAACATGCAATGGAGAGTAAAAGGTACGACTCCTCAAAAAGATGTACCAAAATCATCTGTTCCCAACAAGAACACTAACCTGAAAGGTAAATCTTTTGCTAAACCTGATTCATTATATTCTGCAAATCATTTAATCAGGTTAGCACAAAAGAATTTTTGTTGTTCTTATTGTGGTACTAATGATTTTATTAAAAATGATAGTATTCAATATTGGTATGGTACTTATCATTTTCCTTCCTATAGAGCTCCGCTTAACAAGCCAGGATCCCAAACATGTTGGGTACCAAAATCTACTTAATCTGTTTTTGCAGATTTAGAAGCATAGCGTTGAACTCTTGGAAGAAGATTACTTGTGCCATTAAGGGGGAGTAAAGAGAATGGTTTCTAAACACATCAGTTTAGAACCCGGATTTCACAATTATTGGTTTCTGAATACATCAGTTCATGACCCGTGCTTCAACGACAATGGTTTCTGAACAATTTAGTTCAGGACCCATACTTCAAAGACTAAGACTTCTAAACAAATCAGTTTAGAACTCATACTTATCAGGTGATATCCTTAACTGTCACATCTTTCAATTCAAGGAACAAGTGGTGAAAGGTAACATTGCATTATGTTTCATTTCTACTGCTTTGAAAATTTGAATCTCAAAAATTTAATTCAATGAGATGAATTTTTTCAATTTTCATTCAATGAATTAAATGTGTGCTAAAAGATGATTTTACAAGTATTGTTGTATTATCTGAGTTTTATTTGCTTCAACTTTCTCTTCTGAAATAAATCGAAAGGTCAGCAAAACATGAATGAAATTTTGATATATGCGCAAAATTGTGTAAATCTAGACTTATATAGAATACGATGCTCACAAAGCCTATTTGTCAGGATGAAGAATGGAAATGAAAATATGATGGAAGCACAAAGTTTTATAACCAAGTGATTGAGATGCAATAAAAAAAATAAATAAAAAATAAATAAAAAAAAAATCATTAAGTTTGAAAGTCTGTGCCTGTGGCCTATCTGGTTTGGGAGATTAAGTCCCAAGGGGTACTTGATACCTAGCCCCTAAGATCAACTGGTCTGGGATTGGCTGACCCAAATCCTGCTATAGAACCAGATAGAAAGCCATGTTCTACTGGTACAGATGGGATTAGGATATATCGATGTAGCCTTTCTGGTTTGGGAGAGTAAATTCCAAGGGGTGCTCGACACCTAGCCCCTAAGGCCAACTGGTCTGGGATTGGCTGATCGAAATCCTGCTATAGAACCAGATAGAAAGTTACGTTTACGGTGTATCTTAGTCTTAATAAACTTTTTGACAAAAAGATGCCAATGTGCACAAAATAAAAGATGCCAATGTGCACAATATGAAAAGATGCCAATGAGCACACGTCTCTTATATCTTGGAGAAATAACAATGTCGCGATAAACTTATAAATTTGTGGAAATTCTGATTTCAGTCATATAGTGTGAGTAAGAGCAAAGTATTCTTATAGGTTTCAGAAGTACATTTGATTGTTGCAAATCATATTTCGCATGCTAGCACACCACATAGATTTAATAAAGGGGTTGAAACTGAACATTTTTAACTTGATATGCAATGTTGTCTTGTATTTGAATCCAAACACATGCATTTGATTTCATTTGATTGAAAAATCTGTTAAATTTCATTAAGTTGGATTTCTTTTGTAAAGCTTTCAAATGATCAAATGGTAGTAGTTATAAAATGTAGTTCAATGAATTTTATTTTCTTTGAATAAAATTTTCAACTACTGTGCCTAAATGAAATATATGCATACTTTCAGGGGGAGAAAACAAATTGCTCCAGAATTCTTATTTTGAGGGGGAGCAAGGTCATTCATTAAGGAGGAGATTGTTAGTGAGAATCAGAGACGCGACTGAAATTGAAGAAGGTTTTCGATGATCATGATGCACACTTTCATCGAAAAAGGGGGAGAAATGTTTAGTTCAATTTCATGTCAAAGCTTTCAAGTCAAAGATTCGATTTCATGACAGGGGGAGAAATGTTTAAAGAAGACTTCGTCTCAAGAAAGGAAAGGGGGAGATTTCTTCTTCAAGAGTTTAAGAGAAATCGATTGACCATCTTGTGATCTCTTTTTCTTAAACTTGTGCTATATGGTGAATATCCTTACTGAAGATTGAAGTTCTCAAGTCAAAGAAAGAAAAAGGGGGAGAATTCTTCTAGAGTTTAGGAAAAATCGATTGATCATCTTGGTTTATCAAGAATATCTCTTTTTCTTAGATTTGCGCTACATTGTATCAAAATGCCTTGTGTGAAGAAACAAATTCTCCATATCAAAGAAAGAAAATCTCTGTCAGTTCCCCGTCTGAAGATTTTGTGACAATTTGACTTTGACAAGCCTGATAAAGACCGAAGATTTTGATGATTCAAGAAGCCGGAGACTGCTGTTCTCAAATGTTTAAATCTTGAATCCAAGGGGGAGATTGTTAGGACAAATATGTCTTCAAGATTTAATCTTGATTTATAGAGTCAAAGTCAATGTATTTAGTCATGTGTAGAAAGTCAAAGCTAGCTTATTTCCTTAATAGGTCTTAGGGTATATAAGGCTTTGTTTAGACTTTCTTTGTAAGCTTTTGATCATAACTCATATCTTGTAATATTGAGAGCCGACATAATAAGATCTACTTTCTCTCTCTACTCTCTCTCTAGAATTTCTCTCTAATCTTGATAGATCTTGGATTAACACCAGCGACATGGGATTCCGTATCTTTGAGAGAAACCCCGTTAAAACGCTCTCTGAAAGAAGGAAGCTGGTACTTTCCCAAGTGGGGGAACAATCTCGTCCCGTCTAGGACATTATCATCTAAGAAATCCGACGGCAACGTAAAGTTGACCGTCGTTTCCCCCACAAAGCCCGTCTGCGCACCTTTTCCCTTGTCGGTCGTCGAAGGGCCATATGCGGCAATGGGAGACATCGACGCCGGTTGCACCGTATCAACAGATCTTACGTCGGTCGTGTCAAACACGGCCGACGCCTTCGCCTTCCTAGACAAGGCGACTCCAGATGAGCCACTCATCTTTAACGTCGGTTCCCTCGTAACGGACATCCTCGTCCTCTTAAGAATACCCGACCCAGCTGTCGGGACCTCTTTTCTCTTTAGGACCCCTGACCCAGTCGTCGAGGCATCCTCCTCCCTGTCTTCTTTCGCCTTGCGAGCCAGCTCGATTTGAGCCATCTTCTTGGCAGCTGCAGGCGTCATCTTCGCCCGAGATTCTCCTGCATGGAAAAAGAAAGAATTAGACATTTGAGGGTGGAAAAAGACTAGGTTGAACGGAAAGAAGGCCAAGGGATACTTACCAGTTATCTCTACGTCTGGTTCTTCCCCCTTCTCCTCCTCCTCAGTCTCCTCAGATTCCTCTTCTTCTTCTTTCTCTTCTCGACCCATCCGTATTCTATCACCCAGGAAAACAGTGTCGTCGTCCTCATCTATCAGGTGACGCGTGACGTACGATCGTTCATCAACACTAAACTCCAGAAACTTCTTGACCTTGGCTTTAAAGTCATCATCAGGTTTTACCTTGTCAAAATCAATATCTACACATAAGAAAAAATATTAGGCGGAAAACACCCAAAATAACAAAGTGACATAAGACGTACGACGAAAGGCTTACCCGTCATATTCCAACCAGATCTGATCCAGTCACTATCGGTATCTAACTTCGCCAATCGCACAAACACATACTGAGTCTTCCATTTTCGATCATTGACTGACGTGTTTTGAACCAAGGTGCGCTCGCCCTTGTATCTCGAAAACAAACTATAGCGACGGTATTGGTCCTTCTTGACCTGGTACGCCGTCAACAGGTCCCTCACGTTCATGGGCGACTCCAAGTGTGAAGTAAGTCGTTCGATGACCCGGATCACGCGCCAAAATTGGGGCATCAGCTGCCGTGGCGAAAGATCGAACTCGCACATAAATGCCTTGGCCAGAAGCGAATATGGCCAATGGAAGCCTATCTTGAATGGGTACTCGTATATCACGATGTACCCTTCAGGACATATTGTTTGGGTAAAAAATCACACCCTCGACCGACCTGGGAAGCACCCTCGACATAACCCATGGACATTGATTACCCCCGACCGACAAGGATAATACCCGTTATTATCATATACCCGACATACGTTAAATAACCACGATAATTGACATATTGGGTCAATAGTCATATTACATCTCATAGTGCAGCGACGACATCCCTTGTCGTCCGCAGGTTTTTTCCTCGATTGAGGTTTTTCCTGCGTCATCAAATCCCTTGTCTCGTTTATTTTTTCCCTCATCGCACGTCTCATCGAAAGATCCTTTCTTTAGTTGATTAAGTCCACATCGACCTTAAGTTGTCCCTTTGGTGCGATTTTTGGCATTAACAGTTTGGCGCCATCCGTGGGACCTCATCTAGATAAAATCCTCGACGAACGTGCGTTTTACTAACGGTTTCTTGTAGTTTCCCCTAAGCTCTGTTCCAGGGAAATGGCAGATAAAGGAAATCCGGAACCAACCGCTATCCCGGTACATGCGGAGCCTGAAAATGTGCAAGATCTCCCAGCAGTAGTCGATGATGATCACTTAGAGGAAATCGTTCTGGATCAGAGCAAGCCTGACCAAAAAATTCTTGTGGGGTCGTCCCTTGATCCTTGCATCAAAGAAAAACTCTTATCTTTTTTGCAGAAACAAGCTGATTGTTTCGCCTGGTCGCATGAAGACATGGTCGGGATCGACCCTAGCGTCATTTCCCATAAGCTTAACGTCAATCCGTCATTCAAGCCCGTCAAACAAAAGCGACGTATATGGCGAATTATCAAGATCCCCTGATTCAACTCCAATCGGAATTGGATGCGGCTCGAAGCTAGATTCAAGCCCTAATAAAAAAAATGCTCCGTCAAAGTATCGCATGTATCGCATCATCCAAAGGACTCGGGGGCTCGGTACACCCTTCGCAAGCTGAAAAATACCACATTCGATTTCAAAAGTCCTCGGAAAAAGGCGCTTATCGATTCCATGGTTCACAAGATCATATGAATACAGGTCTTACGATTTATATCGTGAGAATCAAAGTCTCTGCGACTTAAAACGCATATCGCAATTTATAGTCGTCTCATTTTTTCTTATGATCGCCAGTCATGGCAAACGCATGTTGCAACTTTTAGTCATCTCACATTTTTTGTGATCACCAGTCGACAGATACAGGTAAAAATTCTCGGTCGCCAATAAAAGCGACTTGCATATTGGAATCGCATCACTAGTCATGGCATATGTCTTCAATAAAGACGACTTGTACATTGAATCTCATAATCACCAGTCATGGTAAGATGAATGTCAAAACACAAAAGTCGCCAATAAGAAATCCGAAATAATTGGTCGTGCGGCATCCGAAATTGTCTGCGACAATGGATCCTAGTTCGTAAGCAACAGGACTCGACAGTTCTGTGAAGACCGCGACATCAAGCTGACAACCTCGCCACCCAGGGGTAAGCGGTCAAGCGACACTTCAGCAAGAACATCAAAGCTAAAGTCTTTCAAGAAGGCGACTACGTTCCCCGTCGAGTGTTCCAAAGCACTCAAAAGCTCAATGCAGGTAAGCTTTCCACCAAATGGGAAGGTCCTTGTCATATCTCAGAAGTCATGGATAAAAAGGCCTATCGGCTTTCAACCCTCGGCAATCAAGATATCCCACGTAGTGGGAATGCAACGCACCTGAAAAGCCAACGACCAACCTCTGACATTGTTTTACCGCAGGATCGCATGACATTAGTTACTAAAGTCTATTATATGACTTAAGTCTCGCAGGATCGAACGATATATAAGTCTATTGTACGATATTATCCTCGCAAGGTCGCACGACATAAGTAATCAGGTCTATGACTTGATCATTCCATCACAGGAACACATGATTCAAAGTTCATCGTATGATCAAATCACACGATCATAAGGTCTAGCGACCATCTAAGTTCTTCAACTTAGAAAAACTTCATGTTTTGAATGAATGCTGTAATCGCATGCGCTTATACGATTCAGGAATATAAAAGTCTTATGACTCAGTCGTTGTATTACAATGGATGCCCAAGTCGCACGACTTCTTGTTCATTTTTGTACTTAATGAATTTTTACACTCGACATTACATCTGTCCATGACATGTACAAATCAGGTTCAATAGAAAGGTAAACGTTTTACCGACTATCGCTAAAACGAAACTTACAACTAGCTAAAAATGCTAGACACAACGTATCATAGGTCTCTAGCGACCGTATCGGCTGTAAACGCCAGATCAAAGGTCTTTAACGACCAAATCGGCTCGAGCGCCAGAACATATGTCTCTGAACGACCGTATCGGCTGTGAACGCCAGACCACAGGACCACGTTGACCGAGAACGCCAACCCGGCGACATGGACCCCTGTCTCCTCGATAGGAAAGCGTTCCCTGAAAAATGGGAGCAGATATTTCCTCAGATGAGGAAACAACGTTGTCCCGTCTAAGACACCAACAACGTCGTCCCGTCTAGGACACCATCGGCCGATGATCCGTCCCCCTTGTCGGCAGACGCTGGGACAACACCTTAGACACTAGCTTCGTCACTGTCGCCGGAAGCGCCGAACTTGCTGGTGTCGCGTATATCGAGCCAGAACGGCTGGATGACGCCCTCGCCTCTTTAGGTGTGACAACTCTCGACGAAACGTCAGCCCGCGAAGACGGTTCCTTCAGGACTACCGTCCTTGTCTTCTTCAAGATTCCTGACCCAGCTGTCGGGGCATTCTTTCTCCTTTCCCGGCCTCGAAGGGCAAGCACAACTTGCGTCACCTTCTTTGGCTGACCAAGTCAGTTTTCCTCTGATGATCTTAGCAAAAGTAACACGTCTCCGTAGCAACGCATTAGTGCGAGATCTGAAATTCTACTGGCTTTGAAATTCAGATCTCGGGGGGCTAACTGTTTGGGTAAAAAATCACACCCTCGATCGACCTGGGAAGCACCCTCGACATAACCCATGGACATTGATTACCCCCGACCGACAAGGATAATACCCGTTATTATCATATACCCGACATACGTTAAATAACCATGATAATTGACATATTGGGTCAATAGTCATATTACATCTCATGATCGCACGTCACGCACTTTGCACATCACTAGTCCTACGTTACTAGTCCTATGTCGCCAGTTACGGCTCGTCGGTCTTAGGTCGACAGTCTCCTGTCATCGGTGTTATATCGCTCTGGTCCTACGACAACATCGTCCTGACATCCTGGTCCTACGACCAAATGGTCTTATATTTTGGCGATAGTCGTAAGTTCCATAAGACCGACATCCGAGACTTAAGACGGTCGTACGATTATACTAACCGTTAACAGTCAAACATCCGTTTATTATGTTTATCAATGCAGGTCTTGACCACGAATAGAAAAGGTAAGGTACTCGTTATGAACCATATCTTGTATTAAGATAAGGTCCCGACAAAGACCCAGAAAACATCCGTCGTCCCTCCCGAAAGGTAAGTCGAGAGTTCATCGCGACACTCGACCTCGACGTCGCCCGCTCCGCACGACCGTCGCATATAGACCATGCGACCTCAACCAAGCTAACACATAATATAACTGTTACGGTTGTTAAGTGGTTAATGCAGGAGTCAAAGTCATTAATGGGCAACGGCTATAACCGACGAAGTCATTAACAAACATTTAATCCCACATTGAAGACAACGATCGTTACAACAAGTCATCAAAGCCTTTAATGATGTAGTTAAAAGCTCCCGAAGACTATAAAAGATCAATCTCAAGCCTCATTTCGGGGACATCTGCTATCGAATCCAAGAAATCATCTACTGAAAGCTAACATCTGATACTGAGTTCAAGAATTCTTCAGCGAACTCAAGAACAACAGAAGAAAAGAAGCTTTCACTCGAAGAATCGCTCTCGACGCACGACATCCGCCCTCGACCAGCAGTTTACGCCTTATTTCCACACACGACAAACACTTGTTTTACATTACAAACACTTGTACTTTACATTTCGAAGTATTTCCTTCATTTGTATTGTAATCATCGTACGACCGACGCCAGTACCAAGGACGTCGCCCCTGATTGGCGACCATAGTGCAGCGACGACATCCCTTGTCGTCCGCAGGTTTTTTCCTCGATTGAGGTTTTTCCTGCGTCATCAAATCCCTTGTCTCGTTTATTTTTTCCCTCATCGCACGTCTCGTCGAAAGATCCTTTCTTTAGTTGATTAAGTCCACATCGACCTTAAGTTGTCCCTTTGGTGCGATTTTTGGCATTAACAGATATCTCGGGACGAATCCTGCCCGCCTTGCTTATAGTTATGCCAGCAGGAATTCTCGCTAAGCTTCTGAAGTCGTCGATATCCTCGTCGCTTTTGATGGTACTTCTGGGCTCTGTCAACATCTCTATCCCCGTCAACAATGTTTGTCTATCTGAAAGACCCCAGATATCCCAATTTTTCCTAGGCTTCCTAGCAATGGATTTGCGACGCATACGCAAACTGAAGAGTCGCACCTTATATAAGCACTCTAGACCTTGAGAATCCTAACCGAGTCAAAGATTCTCGCTAGAATAGAAGGGATCGGACGAAGAACAGCAAGGAAATCAATAAGGAATCTTCGCCTAAAATTCTCTGAAAACGTAAACAGGGAAAGACCCATCGTGACCTTTATATATGCAGTCGATCGTGTCAGGTCGAGTCCTTCGATGATCGACACGCGTCCCGTCTTTTCGTATAACCACGCAGATCGCTGACACCTGGCCATGACAGCTGCTAAGCACCATCGTACGTCAGCATGACGTCACGATCTCATCCCCTCTTCGACTTCCCTCTCTAGTTTGAATTGAACCAGTCTAGTCCCAAAGCAACTAAAATAACTTTCAACACGTGTCATAATTTTATGCGTCCAACTGACAAAATTTAAAATTTGAATTTAGCATTCTACTTTCAAATTTTGGGGGCAAACTGTTTGGGCAAAATTTCACTAGTCTCGACCACGACCAAGGTAAGTAAAAGCACTCACTTCTGTTACTTCTGGTAAGGAAAAATCATAGCACTTTATCCCTCGACTAAAGTTAAGATCAAAAGTTATTTACCTCACGACACTCGACCACAATGTCGTACGTTTCACACGATCGTCGCATAGAACCATGCGACCTCGACTAGCTAACGCGTGATACAACTGTTACGTTTATTTAGTGTTTATTGCAGGAGTCAACGTCATTGATGGGCAACGGCTATAACTGATGAAAGCCATTAAACAACCCTAAAGACGACGTCCATTACGACAGCTATCGAAGTATTTAATGAGCCAATTAAAGCGCCCGAAGACTATAAATTCCAAGCTCAATCCTCAGTTCAGGGGACATCGAAAAACAGACACAAGCACTCGAACTCGAAAGAACACTTAGAGAACAGAAATCGCTCGCAGAAGAATCGCTCTCGACGCACGACATCAGCGCACGACACACAGTTTAAACACACGACGCACATTGTTTTTACATTCGAAACACTTGTTACTTTACATTTCGAAGTCTTTCTTTCATTTGTAATGTAATCTCTGTACGATCGACACCAGAAACACAAGGACATCGCCCCTGTTTGGCGACCATAGTGCAGCGACGACTTCCACAGTCGTCCGCGGGTTTTTTCCTCGTTGAGGTTTTTCCCGCGTCACCAAATTCTCTGTCTCGTTTACATTTTCGTCTTTGTCGCACGCTTTGTCAAAAGATTATTTTCTTTAGTTGTTAAAGTCCACATCGACCTTAAGTTGTACTTTGGTGCGATTTTTGGCATTAACAGGGACCAAAGTATGTCCTCCCCTCAGCTTGGAGGACAAGCGATATCGATGGTAACCGTCAACTTCGACATGGAATGCCGTTAACAGGTCTTGTACCGAAAAAGGCACGTCCCAATCGGCGGTAATCCAATCAATCTCCTGGAAAACCTGCCACGATTCGGGCAAGATCCGTCCAGGAGAAAGGTCGAACGCATCTAAAAATGCCCTAACCAAGGGACAAAAGGCCACCTAAAGCCTATTTTAAAGGGATATTCATACAAAACAAAAAATCCTCTTAGACACTCGGCTGGTCTTAGCTGGTCGGGTGAGTACACCTCACGGCAGACGGTATCCCCGCCTGAACCCTAAAAAATTCTACCTCCTCGTTCTCTTGAAAAGAGCTCGCCGACTCAGAGAACATGGAAAAATCGGGTACGGAAATTTGCGCTATATACAGGTCCATTAGGTCCCTGTTTGTCGTAGCCTTTTTGGCTATGTATTTTTTTCCGCATATTGGAAGAGGAAGATCGTACCTTAAATCTCCAGAAATCAACCGCAAACAGCAAAAACGGGAACAAGGTCTATCTGAAAATTCTCTCTAGAAGCACATGTGAACATAAAAAAGGAAGTGGTTTCCTAAATCCCGCTATTTATAGCGAAAATTACGTCAGAACGACCCTCTGGATGGTCGACACCTGTCCATCGCCTTTTCGCATGCATCATGCCAATAGACGACACATGTCCTCTAAACGGCTCTACGCCTCTGACACGTCGTCATGACGTCACGATCTCCTCGTTTCCTCTGATCCAAATCGAACCAAGACGGTTGGAATTCAAACAGACCCTCTCCCCATGCGACACGTGTCAAACCACTTCGTCTGATTTAAAATTCGAATTTCACGCCTAAATTCAAATTTTGGGGGCAAACTGTTTGGGTAAAAAAATCACACCTCACGACCGACGATAGAAAACTCAAATAACATTTACATAAGACCACTCTTGTATTAAGATAAGGTCTTGCAGGTTATTTACAGACGAGCGCTTGGTCGTACATTTTTCTGATGGTCGTATGTTCCGTACGACCGACGTCCAAGACTTAAGACGGTCGTACGATTACACTAACCGTTAACAGTCAACACCCGTTTCTTTTGTTCATTAATGCAGGTCCACGAGCATTCATAGTACAACGGCCAGTAACGGACGAGCTATTAATGGCATTAAAGACCCGACAGCGGTTACGAAACAAGCCATCAAGACACATTTGTTACCAACAGAAGCTATATAAGGGCCTGCTCTACAACCGGAAAACACATCTATTCCCAAGCTATTACACATCGCAAACGCAACATTAATCTACGAAGCATTCGAACAAATATCGTTAAAGAAACCTTCGCACGACAGCAGTTTGGACCGCACGACATCAGTTTATTTCACACGATTTACACACGACGCACGACTTTTACATACGATTAAGTTCATTTTTTTATATTGTAACCTGTTGTACACAAAACACCTGTTAAAAAAGAACTTTCGCCCATGTTTGGCGACTATAGTGCACTGTCGACTTCCATAAGTCGACCGCGGTTTTTTTCCCTCTTTTGGGGTTTTCCGCGTCACCAAATCCCTTGTCTTATTTACTTTTTATCGCGATTGTGTTGCTTGGTCTTGAGATCTCTTTCTTTAGTTGTTAAATTCCACATCAACCTTAAGTTGTCCTTTTGGGTGATTTTTGGCATAAACAATGGATATATAAATGGAGGTTGAGATGTGTTTGTGGTAACTCATGGGGTTGACTCATTCTGGCTGATCCTCTAAACCAATGTTGTTGGCCTTTTTTTGGTCGACCCTCCAAACAATATGTTGGCTCATTTTGGCCAACCTAAAAGTTTAAATCTCTCTCTCTCTCTCTCTCTCTCTCTATATATATATATATATATATATATATAGGGAAGAGTTCAATAGAGAAGTCCAAATATTTAGAGAAATAGAGAAGTGATCTTGACCATTCATTCGGTCAAGATCGGTTATAATTGGTCAAAAGTTGCGGCTTTGACTGGTCAAAAGTTGCAGCTGTTCCTAAAATAGAAGGGCAATTTCGTAACTTTTACAAAAAATACGGGCTGAGTTCATATATGAATCTGTGTGATTCACATATGAACTATACGTTCATATATGAACCTTTGTAATTCACATATGAACTCTTTATAACTAATTCATATATGAATCTTGTGATTCATATATGAACCTTTGTGTTTCATATATGAAACTAATTAACTGTAGATTCATATATGAATCAATTGAACCAATTAACTGCATATGAACAAATTAACTGATTCATATATGAATCACAAAGGTTCATATATGAATTAGTTAAAAATATTTTATATGTGAATTACAAAGGTTAGGTGCATATATGAATCACACAAATTCATATATGAACATGTCCCGTGTATTTTTTTTGAAACTACCCTCTATCTTGTGCAGACCACGCGAGGAATTATCCTCTACTTCTCGGTCAAAGCCGCCGATGTTGACCGAATGCATGGTTAAGATCACTTCTCTATTTCTCTAAATATTTGGACTTCTCTATTGAACCCTTCCCTATATATATATATATATATATATAAAAGGAAAATCCACAAAATATTGGATGGCATCCTAAGAATTGAGATTTCCTCATTTCTTGAATTGTGGCTGCCTCTAAGGTATCCCACATTGATAGAGAGACAAAGGATAGGCAATGAATTGTGGATATATAAATGGAGGTTGAGATGTCTTTGTGGTAACTCATGGGGTTGGCTCATTTGAGCCGATCCTCTAAACCAATGTTTTTGGCGTCTTTGGCCAACCCTCCAAATAATATGTTGGCTCATTTTGGCCAACCTAAAAGTTTAAATCTATATATATCTAAAAGGAAAATCCACAAAAGATGAGGTAACATCCTAAGAATTGTGAATTTTCATTCTTGAATTGTGGTTGAATTTTTTATCTCACATTGATGAGAGAAAGAAGATTGAAAGACGACCGTGTGCATTTGAGCCGATCCTCTAAACCAATGTTTTTGGCGTCTTTGGCCGACCCTCCAAATAGTATGTTGGCTCATTTTGGCCAACCTAAAAGTTTAAATCTATATATATCTAAAAGGAAAATCCACAAAAGATGAGGTAACATCCTAAGAATTGAGAATTTTTCATTCTTGAATTGTGGTTGAATTTTTTTATCTCACATTGATGAGAGGAAGAAGATTGAAAGACGAACGTGTGCATTT
Source organism: Saussurea involucrata (assembly GCA_033807775.1). Classification (NCBI taxonomy): domain Eukaryota; kingdom Viridiplantae; phylum Streptophyta; class Magnoliopsida; order Asterales; family Asteraceae; genus Saussurea; species Saussurea involucrata. Next base: position 230,000,785 of record CM066314.1, read on the forward strand.
GAAAGGATATCATACTTTGTATCAAGCGGCCATATTATTGGTTTAAACAAATTAACGCTTTCTTTTTGCCAATAAAAGTTTGAGAATGATGCCTATTTGGTAACTAGATCTATTTTTGTTTATATAGTATTTGAGGAGGTGATATTAGTAAATGTTTTATGTTATTAAAAATGTATGTATATCTATATCTATATCTATATATATTTAAAAGGAAAATCCACAAAAGATAAGGTGACATCCCAAGAATTGAGAATTCCTCATTTCTTGAATTGTGGTTGTTTTTAAGGTATCCCACATTGATAGAGAGGCAAAAGATTGAAAATGAATTGTGGATATATAAATGGAGGTTGAGATGCGTTTGTGGTAACTCATGGGGTTGGCTCATTTTGGTTAATCATCTAAACCAATGTTGTTGGCCTTTTTTTGCCGACCTTCCAAAACAATATGTTGGCTAATTTTGGCCAACTAAAAGTTTAAAATATATATTTATATACATCTAAAAGGAAAACCCTAGAACTGTAGTAGAATCCTAAGAATGAAGAATTTTTAATTCTTGAATTGCGATTGAATTTTTTTGTATCTCGCATTGATGAGAGAAAGAAGATTGAAAGAAGAAAATGTGTATATTAAAAGAAGTATTTTTTATAGCAAGTCATGATGAGATTTGAGTTTTTTTTCTTAAATCTTAAAATGTGGTTAAGTTTGTTTATCGCATGTTGGTGAGAAAAAAGAAGGAAATATGTATATGAAAGGAGAATGTCATTTTCTGTAGTAAGTCATTTTAAGAATTCCTTAAATCTTGAAATTTGTTTATGTATGTGTATCTCACATTGGTGAGAAGATGATGATTGAAAGAAGAAAGTGTGCATATGAACGGAGGAAGTCATACTTTGTAACAAGTGGTCATATTATTTGTATAACTATTTTTTTGCCAATAAATAAATAAATATAAGTATTTAAAATCATTTGAAAAAGTAAATCATCAAAAGGAGGTGGGTATAAGAATGAACAAGTATAAAAATACAGAACATTTTCATGAATAATTCATCGTTATATTATTTAATCTACATGATATAACAATTCATTATATCAAAATCTCTCAATTTTATCTTTATACATATAAAAGTAACAACTAAGGGTACTTGAGGTGGCATTGGGAGAATTAAATATTTTCAAATATTGCAAAGTGGTATTACTTTAGTTATCCCACATTGATTAAGAAAAGTTAGATTTTAAAAATGAAGATAACTATAAGACCATGAGTACCGCTTCCTATCTTACCCTCTGAACCCTGATGCCACCTCAGCGCCACATCAGCTTTTCTCTTTCCTACCCTCCTTACCCTAAAGTGGAGAACCGCTTCCTATCATACCCTCTGAACCCACTCTTACCCACACCCACCGATTATATTTAAAAAAAATAAAAAAATAAAAATAAAATAAAATTAGGACCGGGTTCCCGAACCCACTCTTACCCGCACCCACCGAACCCGCGGTACCCGTACCGTGTACCCGGGCTACCCGCCCCAACCCGGTGTGAACCCGGCCGTGGTACCCGATGGCGGTACGCACGACCTAAGAAAGGATGAGAGATGATTTTGATGATTAAAATGTTTTATTGGATAGAAAAATCTTTTCAAACCTCATTAGAGATGTTTTATAAAACATGACATAAATCTTTATATATAAACCCAAAAAAATACTTACATCCTTATTTTTCTTTCTTTCTTTATGTGTACGAAAAAAAGAACCAAGGGTATTTGAGTTGCATTATGATGTTGTTTTAGTCATTCCACTTTGATGAGAGAATGCTAGATTAAAGATTCGTATATGACTATAAAACACGATGAAGGAATGTTTTACATAAATATGAAATTTGGTGAGTTTAGTAATTCCATATTGGTGAGAAGATGGTTTTTTTAATTAAACGTGTGATCTTATATTGACAAAATGAGAGTACGTCAAATTGTTGCATCTCATAAGGTTGGTTAATTTTAGTTGAACCTTTGTAGCAACAATAGTGATGTGGTTGTATTTCAACAGACATAAAATTGTAACAATAAAATTGTAACTGATACATCGTAAACTCTTCATAACAAGAAAAACAATTATCAATATAAGAAAATGTACCACTTACGAAAATACATTCTTCAATTTAATTTGGATATAATTAACTATTAACCAAAAAATTACGTTTTAACTTAGCTTGAACAAATATTTTTTCTTTAAAATGGCTTTCGTTACCGCTTAACACTCGGGCTAACTATCAAAGGGGTGTTAGCCCAGTGGTAAAGGCTTGGGGCCAGTGGATGGTATCCATTGGTCTCAGGTTCGAGCCCTGGGGGAAGCATTCTGGAGATACCCAGATTCTGGGTTGGACTATGGGTGAAGCCCTGGTTTGACCCGGATCCAGGTGCCAACCTACGGGTTGGGCCGCTCCAGTGTTACTGCTGGGTGGCGGCTCCGGGCTTCCATTCTTTGGAGCGGGTTTGGTAGTACCAGACTTTGTCGGATGCTGGATAGGCCCAATCAATTGGTTGGGTCTGGTCTAACCGAGGATTAGTCGGGTCGGCCCGTAAAGGAGCCCGGATACCTCGGGGGCGTGTGCGTGAGTTCTCTGCCGTTAAAAAAAAAAAAACACTCGGGCTAACTATTTGAGTCAATTCCTCTAATATTTAATTCTCAATTTATATTAACTTTTTATTCGCACCGGGCCTTAATTTCCGCAACTTTACAACATTGGTGGTTTCCTCGCTTTTACTCAGTGACCCTTATCAACACCACTCGACGAGTCGACGCTATTCCAACGGAGGAAGGTTCCGATTAAAAATAACAGACCAATCATTTCCGCCTGTCATCTTCAACCATTCTGTCACCTGTATTTAGTCTCCACCACCGAGTACGACTGCCTGCGACGCCTCCTTCCTCCTCCTCCCACATAAAACGATCCCTTTCTTTACCTAAAAGATTTCAGATAGAGATCGAGAGAGATCGAGAGAGAGAGAGATAAGTTGATTATAGAAACCAACGACGAGAGAATTCTTTGTATAGCGAAGACATTGGCGATGGTGAAGGGCGTGAATACAGCGGCCATGCAAGCCGAACAACTTAAACAAGATGGAAACCTCTATTTCAAGAAGAACAGATTGGGTGCTGCTATTGATGCTTATACGGAGGTAGATTTTTAGGATTTAATCGTTTATTAAAGTTAGATTAGTTTTATAATCATATACTGTTTGATGAAATGTCTGTTTGGTTTTTTAAATTTTCAGGCAATCACGTTGTGCCCTAGTGTCGCAATTTACTGGACTAATCGGGCTTTATGCCATCTCAAGCGCAAGTATGTATGAATTGCCAAGCTTTTTATGTCATTAGGGTTTTGCTTACGCCATTGTTTCAAAAGATGAAAACTAGAGTTAAAATAGTTAAACCTAGTAATTTGCAAATGCAAAATTGAAGGTTATATTTAGAACATTAATCTTTTTTCCGAATGGTAGTAATCAACCTCTCAAGAAAGAGGTAATTACCCAAGTTTTCAAGAGTTTTAGAGTTTTTTTTTTATATCAATTTTGAAGTTAAATTGTTGGAAGCATAACTATTTTGACAGCAGAAGTAAAACTGCACCTTATCTTTTGGAACTGAAGGAGAGTATTGGGCAATGTTTCGATCTTGTGTTTTGTAATTTGCCTATGATGTTTTTATGTAGTGATTGGACAAGAGTTGAGGAGGATTCTCGGAAGGCTGTTCAACTTGATCGTAATTCCGTTAAGGTCTACGTCATCAAATATTTACTTTTGCATACATTCACTATTCACTTGTTTCCTTTTTTTTCTCTAGTGGTAAATCCTTGCCTTCTGTTAATTTGATCTCACATTCTTAGGATTCAAGAATTGCAATTCTTGTATGCACTAATCCATAGCTAGCAAAGTAATCATTGTGTAAGCATTTAACATATGGCATAAAGAAACCATTGCCGTAAATGAGGAATGTAGATAATGATGTAAGAAAGTGAGTGGCAGGAAAAACATATGTTATATGTTTATTTGGTAAAAAACATTCAATGAAGTTGATCTTCGCAATCTGAGCCTACATATTCTATTTACTAGGTGCTACTTTTGATACGTTTAACAACATCGGAAAATTGTACGTGAAAAGGTTTCCAATTTGATCCGGTGGACTAACATTTTTCTGTTTACAGATCATTGATACACTAAACTGCATTCTTTTCTCCTACAAGATTGTTAGGTTTATTGATGGCTAACACCACCCAAAAGATAACAAAAGAAAATAGAAGAGATTGGAATAATATATAAAAATCCTAAAAACAGGAGATGAAAATAGAGGATTTTAGAAGTGCAAGTGCGTAATATCTGAATGAGTGCAGATACTTCTTATATCCACTTATCTTTCAGGAGTATATTTATGTACTTGCTCATAATCATGGTTTAAAGATTATACCACATTACGTGTTGTCAACTTCTCTAGAATACAAAAGGCCCGAGATGTGTTAAATCTTTTTTTTTTCACTTGTGCCATGATAAAGCTTGAAGTGAGATGCCAATGACATGTTCAATGCCATCTTAAAATGTTAAAATACCTTTTTCGTCTCACATATTTTTTTTAGGCAAGTACAACTTTTCGTTAGTTTAACCATGTGAATCTCCATTTCTAAGACTTTCTTTGTAGCACCAAAATCTCTCATTTCACACTCATCACTAAGTTGCCTCTTTTGCCCTTTAAGCATAACGAATATGTGATCCACATAAAGCGAAGCTGTCTCGTCTAAAACGTATGCATCATCATAGAGTTGTCAAATGTTTCAACTTTTCCCTCTTTCTTCTTTCTTCTTTCTTCTTTCTTCTTGCAGCTTGCTTATCTTCTTATTTTTTGTTCTCTCTATATCGGTGTATGTATAAATATATGCTAGCTTATATTCTCTCCAATATATAGTAGATTGGATATTGATAATGCAACGATAAGTCAATTTCTTTGCTTATCATTTTATGACTTAAATCTATATCTGGTTGTCAATAGGATGGTTGACATTGTGATGCTTTTGGAACTGTAGGGTCATTATATGCTAGGGCTTGCACTAATACAAAGGGAAAAATATACTGAAGGAATAAAAGCTTTGGAAAGGGTATGAAGTTTATTTCCCATACGTCTTTTGAATATCTTGTTGATTAAATTTTGAAAACGACAGTTACCTAGAAGCCATTTATATCATCTGCAGTCTTTGGATCTTGGAAGAGGAGCAAACCCTCATAGTTATATGGTGGAAGAGATATGGCAGGAGCTAGCAAGAGCAAAATATCAGGAATGGGAGCACGATTCTACCAAACGATCTTGGGATTTGCAAAACCTCAAGTATGTACTTTTATTATGTGTTTAGTACGTGGGACTGGACTGGACTGAGTGGGACAAAAATGCATTTTTCTTGGAGATGGGGACACAATTGGTAAATTACTAAACTACCCATGTCAAATTAAAACCCTAACACCTTGCACAATTACTAAACCACCCATTCAGTCCGGTCCCATCTGCATGCCAAACGAACCCTAAGTATGTGTGCATTGGATGTTAGAAAGTCTTAATTTACTTGAGAATGTTGTTTCTTGTTTTTTTCCTGTTGTTACTTTGTGGTTCAGAGAAAGTTGTGAGATAGCTCTTAAAGAAAAACATTTGCGTGATGTGACTGAAATGGAAGGCTTTACTGATGAAGTTACAGATTCTACTTCACAACAGTTAGAAGCTCTTAAATCAGTATTCAACAAAGTTGTGGAGGTGGACACACCAACGGAGGTGAAATATTGTTTTTGTGGGTTCTTATAGTTCATTATAACAAAGTTCATGTTTTTTTATTCATAGACATGTGTAATATATCAGGTACCGGATTACCTATGCTGCAAAATCACACTTGATATTTTCCGTGATCCTGTCATTGCCCCTAGCGGTTTTACATATGAAAGGGCAGTCATTCTCGAACATCTCCAAAAGGTGCAGAACACCCACATTTTAAATTTAAAAAAAAAATCTGAGCCTATCTCTTTGTGGAATTGAAATTCTTTGAATCTTGTCTTTCTCACATTTGTCCTCGATAATTTCCAGGTGGGCAAGTTCGATCCAATTACACGGGAAAGTCTTTATCCGGCCCAGTTGGTCCAAAACTTGGCAATAAAAGAAGCGGTGCAAGCATTTTTGGAAAAGCATGGTTGGGCTTACAGGATGGACTGAAAGATGGTGTTCGAGTTGTATTATTCTTATATCCATTTTTACTTCTTTTGCATTCAACCTGTTCCATTTGTAATGCGCATATCCCCAAATTGTACAGTATCATCATATAGATTCTAGACGGTTCTTTTTGCTATGCTAAAATTGCGAAACAGTTGCTTTCATGATTGTACAGTTCGTTAGCAAAACTTGCTATTAGTATTTAATCACGGGTGTGAAGATTTAGAGGCTGTTTACTAATTGCTGACTGTCTCTTACTGGGTCAGAGGCTCTTGCCTGTTAAGAGGTGAGGTTGTTTACCATACACTCTGACCGATAAATGATGATGACTGAGATGTTGACTCGGTATGGAAGGAAAGGCTCTCTTACTCGGTCAATGTTTATTTAGACCGCACTGTTACCCAGTTAGTGCTTACCCTATCTAGATTGTATCTATTCTGTTGCATGATTGGATGTAAATTTATGCTGATTGAAAGAGTATCTCTTATGTTTCAGATACTTTCTGGAGGCACCTGAAGGAAAGATTAGAGACTTTTTTGAGGTTGATGCTACCATATTGGTAAATTTTCTACATTGCTCATCTTTGTGGTGAAGTATGCAATGTTATGGACAATGTTTATAGGTTATAAACCAAACCAAATGAGTACAGAATGGCTCGCCTGAGGTGGGGTCTGAATTTTGATGTAGCAGACCTGACCTGACCTCTACTCTCAAAGAGTGGATCGTCATATCTGTGTACACTTTCTGCCTTGGTGCTTAAAGAACATGAAAACATCATAATAACCATTGAAGTAGCTACTACAAACCAAACCAAATCAAACAAACCTAATCTATATGACGCATAGGTATGGTGTGGGTGTATGATCGTAGACTTTGCTTCTATCCCAAAGAGTAAAGATGTTGTTTTGGTGAAGATCTCATACTTGTCATACTTGTAAAACAAAAATAAAAGGAGACACATCAGAAAAGTAGCATAGGAAACACACAGGAAGTAGCTAGTACAAGATGTGTTGTAGAAAATCTTTCTAAACAACCATGGTATGCATTGTTGGTGGAGGAAGCTAAAGCAAACCAAACTTTTTCAATGAGTCCTGCTTGAAAGCAGGGTTTGAGGAGTGTGAGATGTATGCAGATTTGTCCTCTACCGGTCCCCATAGTTTGCTACCTTAGTCCTATGTCTCGAAGTACTCCTATTAGATGTCTTGTCCTCGATAATACTTAAGGCCAACATGTCCATCCTAAATTGCTCATCCCTGGTCCTCCTCATCCCCTTGACTGTCACTCTTTCTACCCTCTGCACCGGTGTCGTCATCGGTCTTCTATGAACGTGCTCAAACCAACGCAATCTATCCTTAGTTTATCCGATACTGGGGTAACTCCAACTCCCTTTGAGAAACCACTTTTGGAATTATGTCTAACCTAGTCCGACCACATGTTCACTTCAACATCCTCATTTCTGCAACTTCCAACTTTCTCTCAGCGGCCTTCCTTGATCTTGTGACCCAACATTCTAACCCGTACAACATAGTTGGTTGGATGACTACTCTATAGAATTATCCGGTTACTTTCAGTGGAACCTTCTTGTCACACAGCACCTTGCAGTACTCTTTTCCCAAATGTTAAATTCTACCCTTCTTCCAAACTCTCCCTAAAATTGCACCATATCATCAAAAACTGCTATTGGTGCTTTGGTATATATCATATCATAATTCATACAGTATAATTCCATCCAATGGATTGTAGTTTGTACATGTCTGTTATTTGGATAGTCATTTACTGAATATAAAACTTAGGTGGCGTTTGTTTTTTAAGAGGTGGTGTTGAAATCTGAATCAATAAGACCGTTTGTTTTTGTAAACCGACAAACGTCTGAATATGTATAATTATCTATTTTATCCCTCAAAAATTCAACTTAATACGTCAATTGAAGTGAGCATCGATGATCGAAGGACGGAACAGAAAAAAAAAACCAAAAGAAGGATGCAAGGCTGTGGAATTTTAATCATATCTCACACACCAAAACCCTGATTTAAGTGATTCACAATGTTATGGAAAGTCAACACATATCTACAATCTTCGTGTTTTAAGACCATTCACTATTTCTTGAAGCTCGATCTCTCCCACGGATGAACCATATAGCCAAGAGAAACCAAGAACCAAAATTGAAGAGCTTGCCCCACCCATGAGTGAATATTTCATAGTAGCCTCATTAGACCGTACATCTTTCTTGGTATATCCAGATAATAGGTAGGAGCATAAACTGAAACACTCTGAAGGTTGCGTTTTTCGTAAATCCAGGGTGTATATGGGCCAAAATTGGCGTTGAAATCGAAAGAATTGTGTTGAACGGAAATAAGAGTGAGATTTAAGAGATAGGGTTACCACTTTTTTGTCCGGACTATATTAATTCAGAGATAAGAGGTTCAGAAAATAATAAAAACAACGATTTGAATTATAAAATGTTTGATCGAAATAGACATAAGTTGTGATTAAGAGTTTAAAAAAAAACCAAAAACAAAACAAGACCTTGGAATTGATTTATCTTTTGGTACCATAAACCAATGTAGATTCTTGATAATATCATCCATTCCATTCCCAAGTACTCAGCAGTGGTTTCCTGACATATTTGGGTGTTTTGGTTTTAGATTTTGAGTATTCCCAGAGATGCTGTTATGCTATTTACACAAACAAGAGGAAACATATCCACTCTCATTTTACAGTTTTGTTTGTATTGCTGGTATTAGCAATAATCCCACCACCTTATCTTTGGATTCATATGTCCATTGGTTATATAGTATTCCATCATAAGTCTCTCTCACCCCACCTATTTTTAACTTAAATGTCTTTTTGCTCAACAAAAAACACCACTTTAACCAATCTTTTCATTGTTTTCTTGTACAAATTGTGGGTAGGAATTTGATTGATATATTGAACTCTAACGGTCGCTAAGGGGTCCTTTACCGACACTAAATGGGTAAACACTTACCAGGTAAGAATGCCATATGGATCAACACTAATTATTGACCGACTAAGGACCCATTTACCAAACATTTACCGGGCAAGTGTTTACCAGCAAGCTTCGTCACTCTTACTTACCTTATTCAGTAACCATTCTCTGCCATCAAAATGAACTGTTAGGTTCTAAATAGCGTGAGGCGTGACGTGGCGACAATGCCAAGCCTCAAGTCTTAGGAGCCACGACGAGGCCACATCGTTTATCAAGACGTGACTTATGACGACAAATCTCTACATCATATATAATATTGTATATAAAAACATAAGTTTTCTACTATTATTTGATGAGTAAGTGAATAATAAACAAGTTAAATTAAGTTATATATTAAAAACTAGGAAATAAAACATTAAAAACGTAAAGAAAAATCAAATATCGTGTCACAAAAGACGACACATTAGGCCATGGTGTACCGCAAACATAACGTGGCGTGAGACACAAGCCTTGAGTCATGGCGTGCCATGGCTGCTGTTGCGACGAGCCTTTTAGACCAGTTACTGTTAGTAAGCGTCTCTAACCAGGTATGAGTCTTTTCCCTCAATTAACGAGTAAGATTCTCAGTGTTGTCATGCTCGCCTGACAAGGTAAGTGTAATCGATAAGCATTTGTTAAATGACCCCTAAGAGTCCCTTCTTTAACTTACTAAGTCAACATCATGTACCGGTAAAAAGGTTTGGTAAACAAGTGCATCTCTGACCGGGTAAGTAAGAGACGGTAAGCAGTAGTAAACAACCCTTTAAATGTAGACTGTAGAGTTCATTGATGAATAAGGATGATAAGTCAGATATTTTCATGTTTCTATTCTTTTAAATAGGAGAAATATCTGTATACATTCTGTTTTTTTCTATTTTTCAATACTTTCATTTTTATGTGACATTTCTAACCTTGTTTGATTTGGTCAAAGTAAAATATCTGATTTTGGGGTGGGATATTAAAAGCATATGCACTAATTAACAAGAAGTGTGATGCATGGGTTAAAATTAAAAATAACAAGTGGGTACATCATTTATTTTTTATTTGTTGCTAATGAAGAGTTGTGGTATTAAATAATGATATGGAGATAAATCTACCCACAAATATCCAACAAGAATCTTCACCTTTTTCATAAACCCTCGGAGCATCCACACAAGTCTTGCAAGATGACGTGGCATGCCATATGGCTTGTAAGGCCTTGCAAGACAACCATCATCTTTCTAAATTAGAAAGGTCTTTCACAAAGTAAATATATTAAACAAAAGCATTTTTTAATTTAATTCATTTGTTTGTTTGTTTGTTTGTTTAAACATTAATTATTAATATGTTTATATTATAATTTATTAGTTTAGAAAGGAGTTTTGTCTTGCATATGTGTGGAATGTGTTATTGCAAAGCTGATGTAGCACTTTAGAAAGGAATATGGTTTTTGCAGGTGTGTGGAAGGTCTCACCATCAAATCAATTCAAAGTAAACATAAAAATTTAATTTGTTTATTATGTCTTTTTTAAGTAATTATATTTTGATATGTGCTAAAGTAAACATAAAAATTTAATTTGTTTATTTTTGATATGTCTTTGATAAAGTTTGTCTAGCATGACTCTTTTAAGGTGTGTTTGGCATGTATGGACGGATTTGTTTGTGATATACGGTATAAAAACTTATCGGCTCACGTTAGATCTAGGATCCTGAGACAAGATTTGTGGGACAAAAATGCATTCTTTTGTCACATTAAAATAGGTGGAACAAAAATCAATAAAATAAGGACAAGATTCGTAAATTACTAAACTACGTGTATCAAATTCAAACCCTAGAATCTTACAATAATTATGTGTCTTATGTCTGCATACCAAATGTATCCTTAATAATGTATTAAGGCTATGTTTGGCAAACTAGCTAATAAGCTAGCTAATGACTGATAAGCTAGCCGATGAAAATGTCATGTTTGACAAAAACTAGCTTATAAGCATGCAAAATGACTAAAAATGACATCTTCGAAAAATAATCAATTACAATATTTAATAATATAATTAAAACAAATTTATAGTAATATAATATGTTAATTAATACAAACAATATAGTAAATAATATAATATGTTAATTAAAATTTTGAATTTTTTATTATATATTGTATATTATTAATTTTGAATTTGTTAAAACAAATTTAAGAAAAAATCTACATCAACTCATAATTTCAAATAACCGTTACATATAATATAAAATGAATAATTAAATAATAATTAAAAACAATAATAGTAATTGATAACTAAAATATATTGATTAATATTAATAAAAATAGATGTTGATTAATATTAATAAAACTTGATATAAATAATAATAAAAGTATTAAGGTTAATTAAAATTTAATTTTAATTTTCAGTTATGATTAATTAATATTTATTAGTTAATAATAATTAAATTTTAATAATTAATATTTATTTATAATTAATAGTTAATAAATAATAATCAATTTCAAACGAGGACATAATTGGAATAATCACAAAAAACTCCTCGTAAGCTATTCCAAGTAGCTTATCAAAAAGTTAGTTTATATACATCCAAACATGTACCCAAAAAATAAACTAGCTTATAAGCTAGCTTATTTTTGCCAAACGATGACTAAATGATATTTTAGATATTTAATTAGGGAAATTGACTCAAATAGACAAGGGGAAATTGAAAATTGGCCTCCTAGCCATTTTTTTTTCGGGTTTTGCACAAATAGTCAATGAGTCCGCACTCCGTACTCTTAGGTCCGCACTCGCAATTGCGGACCTGGTAAAAAATACGAATCTGACAGTTTTTCTTTAAACTTTTTTATAGTGCGGACCTGAGTCATTTTTTTAAAGTAAAATTGACTTTTAGGGGTATTAAGGGATTGACAAGTGTTTGATCGCGGTCCGCACTCTTCGAGTCAGGTCAGAGTGCGGACCCGTTGACTATTTTGATAAACCGGAAGAGTGTATGACTAGGAGACCAATTTTCAAGTTTGATTTCGCTATTTCAGCCAATTTACCAAATAGTCGAAGTTTCTTTTACCAACATAATTTAATAAATTAATCAAATTTATCATAGATTTTAATTAAAGAACGCATATAAATTGATGGGAAAAAGAAAAGTAAACATGGATGTTAAGCTTTAACTAAACAATCACTTTTCTTTTGTTTCAATGCTTTAATCCTTCCAATTCCATTATGACTCATGAAATTTGGACCACAATTTTTTTTTATTTTTTTTTATTTTTTTTTATGAAAAGATGCCCTTCTACTTCTACTTCTATTTTCATTCTTACCATCCTTTTCCTTATGAGCACCTCACATCTTCTTTTGTCTTTTTTTACTCATTCAACCAAACAATAACCATTCTAAATAAACCTCTTTTACAACCTTGAGTAAATTACTTATTTCGTCCCTGTGGTTTGCTAAAGATTGCAGATTTCATCCCTATGGTTTTGAAATTTCGGTTTTAGTCCCTATGGTTTGCAATTCATTTCTATTTTCGTCCCTGAAACTTTTAAGTATGAAGGACTAAAATAGAAATAAATTGTAAACCATAGGGATGCAATTAGCAATACATTTTAAATCATAAGGACGAAAAAATGATGAATTATAAACCATGGGAATGAAAAATGCAATTTCAAAACCATAAGGATGAAAATAGAAATTTTCATCAAACCATAGGGACTAAAATTGTAATTTACTCTACAACCTTTATTAACTTATCAACATCAACCTTTTTATGGGTTTTTAATATGATATTGTTAAATGAAGGATTTTAGATTAAATTGTGCATTTAAAATGTAAAAATAAATGTTTGATATCAAAAGCATCTTCAAAGGACTCTCTGAAATGAGTAAATGAAGATGTTTTCGAGTATCATTTATGTAATTTTTAGTTTTAGAAATTAATTGAGTAGTCATTTTTATATTGTAGCTAGCCTGACAGCAACCCCCATCGTGGGCACGTTCCTCTCTGGGTCGGTCTGGTCTAATCGAAGTCAACTGGCTCACATGGAATACGGGGTGAGTTTTCACCGAGCTCGTCGCTTTAGTTTTTGAGGATTTCATGCAAGTCTTTTGCTCCATCAAAAGTAGGAGGGAGAGTGTTCTTCGAATTTAGAGAATTTTCCAAAAAATGATTATCGAGAGAGAAAAAAATGAATATATTTTACCAGTAAGAAACTTTGATTTGAATATTTAAAAAAGAAAAATAATATCTTATTAAATGTAAAATATTTTAATAATGTGATCAATGTTATAATTTCTAAACTGGAGAAAGGTTGGAGTTGAATATAATTCTATTTACAGATCTTAAATTTAAATTTTCAGTTTTCTAGCAAAAAAAACATCCACATGTGCTTACAGACATATTTAACTCCACGTATTATTGTACAGTCAAAAGTGGATCGATTTCATAAAAAATTGTATCATTAGGTCAAATTTCACCGGGAAAGTCTTTTTGAGATCATTAATATTGTAGGGCGTCTTTAAAATATACCAATTTAATATACCTATCCTTCTTTAGATAGGAAAAATATACTTTGAATCAATATTGAAAGGAGGTGGTTAACAATATATTTCTTCCTACATATAGAGATGCTCTAATATCAACTATTTATTTATTGAGAAATTGATCCAAATAATTATTTTTTATACTTAAATTGGTCTTCTAGCTATTTTTCTTCTATTTTTATCAAAATGTCATTATATCTGTAAATTTTAAGCCAAAATCCAATTTTTTTTTAAAAAATTGACCAAATTCGGCTTTTTTTTCTTTTCTATCTAGGTAAATTACGAATATAGTGACACTTAAATTAATCTGAAAAAGAAATAAGTATAAGGTTAATTTCAATATATAAAATAACTATTTAAGTCAATTTCTTTTAATTATTTACAAGGGATATATTTATTTAATTTAGAATATTTACAAGGGATTTATTTATTTAATTTAGAATAACCACTTATTATACTTTTATGATGGGATGGGGGGGATTATGTGGATATCAAGTACTGCAGATGATACCCTCACACTCTGGAATCAGATTCTGACAAAATAACATAGTACAAGGGTTACCATCATCCCTTCAAAATGCAACCCATGAATATGCCCTATCCAATAAATTAATTGTCATTTAATAATAAAATATATTATTTACACTATCTTGTATTCTTGGGAAATTGACCAAAATAGCCGTATCAAAAACCAAAAGTGAGAAAATAGCCATTCTCTCTCCTGGATTACCAAAATAGCCATGGGTCTGCATTCGGACCCGACTCAATCCAGTGCGGACCGCACTCCAAGACCAAAACGACGCCGTTTCAAATGAAAATGAGTTTTTTTTAAAACAGGTGCGGCACCGCAAGTGCGGACCCGACACCGCAAGTGCGTACCTTTTGCTCAAATTGTGAATTGAATTTCCAATTTACACTTTTAACCCCTATACTTATTTACTTACTTTACTTTATACATTTTAGTTTCATAATTTAATTTTACATTTAACACATATAATCGTTTATTAACTAAAATACGTTAAAAAAATACGTTTTAATTTTAACAAGTTACACCATTATAATCGTCTCTTCGATACGTTCGAAATGAGCCCAATATTGAATTTTTTTGATTTATATATTTTAATATATATCATATACACTATATAAAAAAATATTTTTTATATTTAAAATTCATTTTTAACGTATTTTCAATTTTGTTTTACACTCCTATCGCATTAACATAATAATCATATATGATATATATTAAAATATTTTTTATTAAAATTATTTTTTAAAACTTAATTTTAATGTAGTGTATATGATATATATTAAAATATATAAATCAAAAAAAATTCAATATTGGGTTCATTTCGAACGTATCGAAGAGACGATTATAATGGTGTAACTTGTTAAAATTAAAACGTATTTTAGTTAATAAACGATTATATGTGTTAAATGTAAAATTAAATTATGAAAGTAAAAGGTATAAAGTAAAGTAAGTAAATAAGTATAGGAGTTGAAAGTGTAAATATCAAATTAAAATCACAATTTAGTTTCAGGTACGCACTTGTCAACAGTGGTCCGCACTTGCGGAGCCATGGCTATTTGGGTAAAGTGAGAGAGAAAATGGCTATTTTCTCACTACACCAATTAAAAATGGCTATTTGTGTCAATTTCCCTGTATTCTTGTCACCACAAACAACCACCCAATAATGTTCTAAAAGGTTTACCATAATAATCATTAAGGTTTCAGACTTGTATTTCACGTCATGTTAAGCATGTGACACGTCATGTCATGATAGAAAACCTTTTAGAACATTAAGTTTCGTATACCCTGGTGTTTCTTACATTTTCAATTTCATATTTGTTAGTTTTTGATATAGAATTGTTTAACGTCATTGACTCATTGAGTAATAATAGAAAACATATGTTTGTATATAACATTATATATTATATAAATATTTACCGTCACAAGTCACGTCTAGAATAACACCATGGCATCATTGTGGCTCCTAAGGCTCGAGGTTCGACCTCAACATCACACCACTCCTCGCCTCACCTCATGCCATTTAAAATCTTAGAAAATACTGTGAAATGTTTTTAGGTTTTAGTTTTTCGAGAAATCTACAAATCTTGTCACATCTACCTGATTTGGTGGAGAACATGAAAAAATGCATTTTTGTATCATGTTCTCGTCTATTGTCGCACCAAATGTGAGACAACAAGTTTTTATACTGTACTGTCTCGCCCTGCATACCAACCTCACCAAGACCACATATGATTTCAACAACCATTTTATTAAATGTCACCAAGTAATTACTGAAATCAACAGAAACCCATGAACCAAGTGGTTATGGTGATCAAAAGATTAATCAATGGAGCCAAATAAAAGCATGAAAACTGTGCATATACCCATGCCAACAAGATAAAGTGGTGATTTGGTTACCAACTGGTGTCAATCAAAAGTTTCACAAAAAAGGAACATAGGCATCTTAAATGGATGGATAAATTCATACCACACAAAAGACAGTGGCCTCATTGATTATGGGCATATTCTTCCTATTTTGATCCCCACTTCTTCATCCATCAATAATTTTCAACAAAATGGTAACCAACAATTTTGTTGTTTTTATTCCTTCCATAGCCATGGGGTCATATGGTCATAACCATGGGGTCATGGTCATGGCCCCAAACAAATTCCAAGAAGCAAACTCATGTTCAAATACCCATCTCCACCATCTATGGAAATTTATATCAACTGGGGTTTTATAATAATTCAAGAAAATCAAATCATTTTCTTGGAATGTAGACACAACATGTGATTCCTCAAGTGAGGTTCAAGTTATCTACACTGCATAACCATGTGCAGACTTAATGGACAATCCAGCAAATATGAACTTGGTTGACTTGATTGCTAGTGAATAATTTAAATCCATCAACAGGGCGTTTCATGTGCAGAATTTATTAGAAAATAGTATTAAAAACATATAATATATAATAATATAGATATATAGTAATTATTCACAGTGACTATAATCTCAAGCCTGGGACAAGAATTTACAAAATTGAGGTCGAAAAGACGAAACAAGGTTAACTATAACTCAAACCTGACATGAAGCGAATGAACCCTGTTATCGGATTTGTAATGATATAGAAGAGTCGAATTTACAGGTCTTTTTTTGGGGGGTACCCGTTCAACTCACCCGTTGAACTCAGGCGGTGTGGGTAAGGTTGATGGCTCTATTGAGCCTATCGAGTATGCCATTGGCTTTTCGCTTAGCCCTTGAAGTGCCATTTTGCGCGATTTGAGAGAGAGTGCCATAACTACTCTCTTCTTCCCTCATCTCCTTCCATTTTGTTCGGTCACAATAACAGATGGTGTATAAAACAGCAATGCAATTCTCCTTGTTTCGGGCACAATTTGTTTCTTTAATTAAAGAAAGCAAGCAAGAAACAGCTCCAAGATCCCCCATTTCCTCAACGGCTTTTTGGTTACTCGAAAGCATGGCGAGGATAGCCAATAACTCGTCCACGTGAACCCTGTTTTTAATTTTATTCAAAAGTGCTCTCACAGCACCATCCCTCACAGCTCTGGCTTTATTTTCATGGATGATACATAAATTAAAGATAGCAGAAGCAACATCTTTCATTGCCAATGGATGTCCTTCTTCCAAAAGATCAATGAGGGGTTTCAAAGCACCCGCTTTTCCAATTAAAGATTTATTGGAGTCAAGAGCCGATAAGGTGAAAAGGGTAGCAGCGGAATTGCTTCTCGTTTCAATTGTCCCAAATCTTAAAGCATCCAGTAGCAGAGGTACAACCATTGGTGTCTCTGCAACGAGCTTCTTGTTATTATCATGAATAGATAGATTCAAAAGGGTGGTGATCAGATCTTCTTGAAGATCAGGGTGGATTTCATTATGAGACTTATTTTGGCAAAATGGGGTTAGCAATTGAGGTATTGCTTCAAGAGATTCACCAAATAACGCGCGAAAAGAAGGCATTCTTTTTGTCAATGACCGCAAAGTTCTAGCGGCTTCTTTCTGCTCAGACTGTGTGGATGACATTTTCTTGAGAAGAGATATGAAAAGATCGCGATCGGCTTCTGTTAATCCATCTTCATCTGCATATTGAAGAGGGCCAGGAAATTGGACTCCACGATTCTTGCACCATTGTGAAATCATATCTCCAACCAAGCTATTTGGGGTTAGAATGGTGTGTGAAAGAACTTGTTGGGTCCTAGGGCATATCCTGTTCCCAGCTTTTAACCATTTCTGGATAAATGGCCTATCATATGTCTGCAAATTATCATAATTCCGAATATTGAAACCAGAAAGCAAACAGAGATAAATCCCCAATATTCAACATCAAAAGAAATTTAATCAATTTGTCAACATAATAACGCTTGAAATTTAATCAATTTGTCACCTACTAAGAACGCTTATCAGAAGATGAACCAAATTGAAAATTCATAGGGAGAAACCCTAGTTTTGATTCTTCAACATAATAACTCATGAAATTTAGTCTAATTTTGATGTAATCATGATATTATATGGTAAAATAGACCATAATCAACTCGTCAAAGAGAAAATTTTCACAAAAAAACTAGTAATTGATTAGATTTAGTACCTGACCAGTAGAGAGGATAACAGGATCTCTCATGAGTTCTTTAGAAAGAGGGCAACGAAATTCCTGAGGGCAAGAAGCCCAAAGTGACGTCGAACTTTCATTGTTACTACGATTATTATTATTATTATCATTATTGATTCTCTTGATAGATGATGATCGTTGTTTTCCTCCCTCTTTCAACTCCTTCAAAGCTTGCAAAGTCTGATTGGCTCTCTCAATAAATCCAAATCCATTTGGTTCTTCCTCTGACGACGAATCTTCAACAATCGCTTTAACGAGTCTCTGTAATTCCTTCTTCAACTCCGTCGTCGCCTTCGCCACCGCCACGCTCTGATCCCCTTCAAACACCCCACTTTTCGCCATTAATTACATAAACATACGATCTTGTATCTCCAGATTCGACTTTTTTGACACCGGGAGAAGATGATGATGGTGATGGTGTTGTTGTGGGTGCAGTTGCCAAGAAAAGTTACACACAGTAACACACAATATGTGTGTCTTCAGAAATTCAGAAGCATATGAATGCGTAGAGAGAACGATGATGGAGGAGTGTGAGAGATGTAGGAGTTACTGGTTTATAAGGGTGAGTTTTGTAAGATAATGAAATGAAAATATTGGTCCCTCTAAAGTACAAATACTACAAAATCAGTCCCTTTTTTTTAATTTTGTCTCTTTTAAGATTTAAAACACTGTGTCAGATGGAGTAAAATGTTTCGGGTTTTGGATGTGTGTTTTAAAAGTCACTATTGTAACTTCAAGAATCGGGAATTATAATCGGAGGTTTGATTGATTAAAGTTATCCATAGTATCCTTACAAGTTTGGCTTAGACAAGAATGAGCGAGATATACGAAGTTTGATTCCAGCACTACATACATGCCACCAGACTTATTAAATGAATACAAATTATATATACATACACACACATGGAATGGTTCAAACAAAAACACATTCATTTTACGAAAACACTAGAACATCCTTTTACTATAGTCAATCACATGTGATACTAAATAAGAGACGTGGGCAACGATCGACGCGACCTAGGTTGCGGGACAGGTCACCCGCACATCACTAGTCCCCGTCACGTAATTATCACATGTGAATATGTGATAAGGGTGTCCTCAATGTGTTACTATAATCCATCACATTTGATACTAAATTAGGCACAACACCAAGTCCCCTCAAGTGTATTATCACATTTGATAAGATTGTTCTTGTGTTTTTGTAAAACGAATGTATTCTTGTTTGCACCCCCACCTATATATATATATATATATCTTAAGTTTATTATAATTACAATATAATGATATTCATCTGTCGTTTTAACAGTTAACCACTTAGTAATACATAAAGAAGAAACATATATTTGGACTAAATATGAAGTTATTAAATTTTAGAGGGGGTTGAAGTTTAAATTTATGTAGAATATACGTGGGCCGCAGTATGCGGGTAGGGCCCAATAGAAGTAAAATTGGCCCACTTGACACGAGATCAAATCCATGGCCTTACAGGCTTACAGCTGGCATTGGGAACTTGTGGTTACGCGTCGGGGACTATGCTTGATTTCCACACCACACTACTAAAAGCACCCTTTTTACATTCAATTCTTTTTCTTTTTTTTTCCTCAAAATTGTTTTCCAAAAATTCAACAAAAATTGATTTCATTTGTCTTTTTATAAACAATAATATCTAAATATTTTATAGGAAAATTGATTAATTAGTCATTTTAGCCAATTTTCTTTCATGTTAGTTGAAATATTATTACATCCGTTAAAACTTGTGGATTTAGTTAAAAGAAAAAAAAAACAAATAGGACTAAAAAATTGCAGATCTGGGCCTAAAAATTGCGTTTCTGGGTCTGCAAGGCATAAAAATTGCAGATATAGTGACATATTCGTAAAAATGGGAGATGAATGACTATGAGACATTTAATTTGAGTCAAATTTCTTATTTTAGTCTAGAATGAAAAAATGCATTGATATTAGAAACATGCAACTATTACTTTTAATTAATTAAATAACAAATTTACTCTTAAAATGTAATAATTTTAAAGTATTAGTTAACTAATTTATGTATTTCATTATTGACGATGGAATTAAAGTAAATAGACGGTTAATGTTAAAGGAAAAATAAGTACTTATTTTTGGATAAAAGAAAAATCTCATAAG
This sequence comes from Saussurea involucrata, assembly GCA_033807775.1. NCBI lineage: Eukaryota > Viridiplantae > Streptophyta > Magnoliopsida > Asterales > Asteraceae > Saussurea > Saussurea involucrata. The sequence continues at coordinate 230,021,285 of CM066314.1, forward strand.
ATTCCTACAAAAATGTGTGTTTATATAGATCACACAAAAATGTATTGCGTTAACCCTTTGTGGCGTACTAGTTAAGGCCCTGAGGGATGTGGTGGAATATCCCCTCTGCCCAGAGTTCTAATTCAGGCGTACACAACAATTGTGGCCACTGAGGTTTAATCAGGACTGATGTCTTACAGTCATAGTTTACCAAGGGATTAGCCTACACATAGCCTAGGACACCCTTAAAAAAATGTATTGCGTTTAGGAAAGCTTCGTCGGTTTTCTTACATTTATTTTCCTTGGCAATATTCTAGACGTAAATTGAAATATAAATTTAAAGAAATGGATAAAAATAGAAAGTTACACTCTGACCTTCTAACTTACTTGGGTTGGCCATATTACCCCTTTGGGAATAGAACTAATCCCCAAAACCTCCCTTTTTTGGTCAAGCAAATGGTTAACTTTCAAACCCACAACCTTCTTTACATTGAGTGGTTGCATTTATTAAAAGCAAAATTTCTATATTTGATGCATTTTCCAACTTGGTTTGTATAACTATAAATCTATTAAAATGACATCCAACTCGAATCATAGTGGTTGATGACTATGAGTTTCTTAAATTCGTTAAACTTATCCTGATTAGGAATAAGTCTGTGTTTAAATATTTATCAGTGATGTCACAGACATATGATAAAATGGTATGATTTATTTTCTTTTTTTTTTCCCAAAAAAAAATCAAAATTTAAATCCAGTACACCTTTTGGGATGAGATATTGACATGTCTATTACCAACGAAAATCATATATTAGTATGTGTTTTTTTATCTTTTTTTATTATTTATTTAATCAAACACATTTAGATATATGAAAATACATCAAATATAGTCCCCAGTCACTCATAATTACGAAAAATTAAATTGAACAAGTATAACGTGGATTCATTTATAACAAATGGAATTAACTGTATTACAATCATATAAAAAATTTCATGCGTGGTTGATATTTTACCATACTATAAAAACAAAAAAAATTAATTTAAAAAATAGAAAAGAAATCACACCATAGTCAAAAGGGCATCAACTGCTACAAGGTATAGCTTAAAACCAAGAAAAATATTGGATGTGTCAAATAAAATAATCACAAATATTTATAAAATCGTAAAGGTTAAACAAAATAAACCTAAGGGTGCAAAGTGTCAAATTTTCAAAAAATCAAGTAACAATCGTTTTTTTTAAGTAAAGCAAATTGAGAAAGAAAAAACATAAGGGGTGAAAAGTGTCAAGTTTTGAAAACATTAGGTGGTAGAGTGGAGAAACCAGAATAGTAAAGGGAGGAAAAGGGAAAATGGAGGGTGGGATTGGATGTAGGCGGTGGAAAGTTGATCACGATGCAGCCGGGATCAGTGGGTAACAAAATAAGAATACATGTGCGTGAATTGAAAGGGGACATGTGTAAAGGTGGTTGCCAATTCAAACCTGTTTTAAATTATAAATTATAAATTATAAATATAAAATAAAGAGTTTTTTATATTTAAAAGAATTGGTTGGTTTTATTTATAATAATAAATTATCTAAGTCGATGAATTTGGCATCATTTGACTTCCCCAACAACCTGCTTTTACTGACTTAAATTCAAGGATATTGAAGAGGTGTTGGGACATTAATTTTTCATTAACAGATGTGTACCTGTGTAATGTAGAATATACAATTATATATATATATATATATATATAGTCTTAGGTTCTTTATTCGGTCAAGATCAACTTTAATTGATCAAAAGTTGCGGCTATTTCAAAAATAGAAGGACAGTTTCATAACTTTTACAAAAATACGGGACGAGTTCATATATGAACATGTATGATTCACATATGAACTATCTGTTCATATGTGAACCCATGTAATTCACATATGAACTCTTTTTAACTAATTCATATATGAACCTTTGTGTTTCATATGAACTAATTAACTGTAGGTTTATATATGAATCAGTTGAACCAATTAACTGATTCATATATGAACATTTATGATTCATATATAAACTATTTTTTAATTAATTATCATATGAACTAATTAACTGATTCATATATGAATTAGTTAAAAAGAGTTCATATGTGAATTACAAAGATTCATTTATGAACGTATAGTTCATATGTGAATCACACAGATTCATATATGAACTCGTATCGCGTATTTTTACAAAACTACCCCTCTATCTTGTGCAGACCACGCGAGGATTATCCGTTGCTTCTCGGTCAAAGCCTCCGATCTTGGAGTCATTAATTTTTTTAGCCTTCTTACCAAACCCAACTACAAAAATAACCCTTTTTAAAAAATTTACAAAACTAGCCACCCACTTCTCCTCAAGCATTGCTTGGGGAGAAGTGGCCCACGACAAGACATTTTTTCTAATTAATTAATAACAAAATAAATTAAAATAAGATCGATTTGACACAAGATTCTTTGACTTGACACAAGATTCAATGAGTTGACTGATTTGACAACATATTTACCACCAAAAACCAAAAAAGACCTCGAAAACCACCCGGGCTCGCGCCGGCCGGCGCTACCCTTCTCCGGCGGCGCGAACCGGCGTTTGACCGGCGGCGACCGGCGTTAATTTATCTTTAATTTATTTTTGATCTTTAATTTATTTTTGAAAGAAAAAACAATTTTAAAAAACGTATTTAATTAAAATTACTTAAATTTTTTATCTTAATTAAAAAACGTATTTTTAAATTTTAATTAAAAAAACGTATTTTTAAAATTTTAATTATAAAACGTTTTTTTAAAATTTTAATTATAAAACGTATTAATTTAAATCATATTTAAAATTACTTAAAACTTAAAAATGTATTTTTAAATTTTTTAAAAAATTTATGTATTTTTAAAATAAGTTTAAAAAAAAAAGAATTTTTTTTGGTAAACGCCGGTCGCCGCCGTTCAAACGCCGGTTCGCGCCGCCGGAGGAGGGTAGCGCCGACCGGCGCGAACCCGGGTGATTTTCGAGGTCTTTTTTGTTTTTTGTGGTAAATGTGTTGTCAAATCAGTCAACTCATGAAATCTTGTGTCAAGTCAAAGAATCTTGTGTTAAATCAGTCTTATTTTAATTTATTTTGTTATTAATTAATTAGGAAAATGTCTTGTCGTGGGCCACTTCTCCCCAAGCAATGTTTGAGGAGAAGTGGGTGGCTAGTTTTGTAAATTTTTTAAAAAAGGGTTATTTTTGTAGTTGGGTTTGGTAAGAAGGCTAAAAAAATTAATGACCCGCCGATCTTGATCGAATGAATGACTAAGATCACTTCTCTACTTTTCATATATTTAGCACACTTCTCAAATGAATCTCTCCCTATATATATATATATATATAATTTTATAAATTTGTGTGGTTTAAAAGAGTGGGAGGGTTCGTTTGTTGGTTATAAGATGTATGAAGTATTTTGTGGTATGAATAAAAGTTAAAATTTATCTTGTATTTAAATCAATGTTCTAAAAGGCTTGTCACGACAGTCGCCATGGCGCGCCGTGACTTAAGGCTTGTGTCTCACACCACGTTATGCATGTGGCACGCCATGGCCTAATGTGCGGTCTTATATAACGCAATATTTGATTTTTCTTTACGTTTTTAATGTCTTATTTGCTAGTTTTTAATATATAATCTAGTTTAACTTGGTTATTGTCATTGACTCATCGATTAATAGTAGAAAACATATGTTTTTATATATAATAGTATATACGATATAGAGATTTGCCGCCATAAGTCACGCCTTGATAAACGCCATGGCACGTCGTGGCTCCTAAGGCTTGAGGCTTGGCCTCGCCGCCACGCCACGCCTCACGCCATTTAGAACCTTGATTTAAATATGTTTATCAGTTGATTAAGGATGAACCTAAAAACCTTTTCATATGATGGCACTATACTTCTTCATACGGTTTTTATCGGCATATGTATCTTTTTTTACCAATGTTTAATATCAGCCGATGTGTTTTTAGCCAAATTTCGGTGTTTCGAAGGATTTTTAAAGTTTTTGGCTTTATTTTAGGGATTTTTATGTTTTTTTTTATCGATTTTGAAAGACTTTTTCGGTATTTTTGGTTCATTTCGGGAGATTTTTTCGGTGTTTTTGTTGATTTCAAGAGTTTTTTTGGAGGTTTTTGGTTGATTTCAAGAGTTTTTTTGGTTAATTACGAGGTACGATTGCACTTCCAAATGAATACGGTAGCATCTCTTAAAACAATACGGTTGCACCTTCACGAAACTAATTTTTTTACCCTTTGTCGATGATAGCGGAAAACCGTATAATTCTACAAAGTGGCCACAGTGTTCCTACATTGGGGGCGCAAGTATACACTCAACTATGATCGCTACAAGTAATAAAGTGATAAGTATACCGAGATCGTATCCACAGGGATTGGACTTCAAAGTTTCGAATCCTAAGTCGAGAATACACTGATTTCAATGAGAGAAGAAGAAAATATTTTTAATGGGTTTGGTGTTTTTTAATAATAATAAAATCTAAACAAGTAACTAAAATGAGTATGAGTGTAAGTTTCCTTGAGATGAACGTAGTAACAAAATGATTAGTTACTTTGTAACACGAAGTGTCTATAAAACCCTGATCTCTCGAAATGATGATTTTTATAAACCGGTCCTACAAAGTTCCCATAAAGTGTCCATTGTTACCGACTCTCGATCTTGCCGATTTAATTAAGTTTGACTAAACGTCAAGTTCTACCAATATGGAGATTTATACCCAAATCTCTTTGTGATATAAATCTCGACCGGTGTTTGAACCTTAATAAATCATACAAAACCCGCAACTCGACGTGGTTATCAAAGACTCTCTCAAATCTTTGTGCATCACTCAAGCCGTATTTCGAATCCGCCCCTCTCGAGGTCAAGATCTAATATTAACACTTCAAAGTGATCAACTTATCCGTGTTGAGTTTAAGTCCCGACTCAAGTGACCAATCTCGAGAGTTAGTAACGATGGTCACACCCAAGTATTGCCTACTAGTCTCAAGTTTGCTCACACCCACACCCAATGGGGATTTTAGCTAATAAAAATGAAAGACATAGTAGAAGAAGATAAATACTTAAAAGATATTTGCATTAAAGTAAAGAGAAGAAAATAAATTACAACTACAACTACTAAGAACATGTGTTTGGAACTTCTACATTGTTCAAGTTCTTCTAAAAGTGAATGGCCAAAGCTCCATTAAATAGCCCCACAAAATTAAAATGACCATTGGTCAAAAGCTTCTTTTAAACCCTTGGGCAAAAACCAAGCATGCTTCTTTGAGGATTTTCAGGGATTGCCCCATTATTCCAGCCATGATAAACATCTTTTAATATTATATCTCTTGCACATATTTAAGCATTGTCCGATGATGAAAAGATGTGGTCCGTCCGTGCCCGCAGTGGGATGTCTTCATGGCCACAGTGGGAAAAATTGTTGCTCAATATTAAACCCAAAAATTGATGCAAATAACCATAAAATGTAACACCTCGGATTTCCATTAGATTTTATTTAATATGAATGGAGTCTAATTGTAATTTAGTTTAAAATTGGGACTACTTTGCAATTATATAACTTAAAGGGTTGAAGTTCCAAATGACCAAAGTTTGAGTGATTTATGAAAATTAGAAATATGAAGGTTTGTTTGGTCATTAGTTGTAACTTTGAAGTTGAAGGTGTGATTGGTCATTTATGGAAAGTTGGTTATAGATAAGGTAGGAGTAGGCTGAATTGAGAAAAATACTCAATCCTTTTCTTTTGCTGGAGTCGGTCAAGAACAGAGAGAAGAAGAAGAGGAAAAAAAAGAGCAATATGATTTTGGTAAGAAATCCAATAGATTTCTGTAAAATGATTTCAGTTTGGAGAATGTGATTACAAACTAATCTGATTTTGGTACAGTTTGGTTGGAATATTTGATTTGGACTTTGGATTGTGCAGAAGAAGTGGGTCTAAGAACCACAGGTGAGTTCATCCTCTCTTTTTGTTTAAATCCATGCTTTCTTTCAAATTAAGCATTAAGATGCTAGTATAAATTGTTTTGGGGCTGAATGGATGTGTGTAAAATAAGCTGGGTGGAACAAACATGGGCCTGGATTGAAGTTTTAGTGTGCAGGTCGAAGTTACCGGACAAATTGATAAGTGTCCGGTAGTTCCTTATCAGTGGTGTCCGGTAATGTAACATCCGTAATTTCGGTAAGTAAATATCACCCAAACGTCTTGCAGCTTGAAAATGGTGGAATTTATGTTGGGGAAACATTGTTTAAAGTCCCAAAGAGTATCAGGAGTTTTGGCGTTGAAAAAGTCGAGTTTCGGGGCTTGGTACGGGTCAAGCTACAATGACCAGCGACATTGACCATGCCATAGTCGCAGTGGCAATGTCGCGAATGAGGAGCTCTGGTCGAAAATCAAACAGAAGGTGGTACCACTTCCACGACTGTGACACGCGACTATGCCACAGGGCATAGTCGCGATCGGGGTGCAGGGGGCTGTTTTAAATCCGATTTTTATCCTCATTTCACTCCTCACTTCCTTTCCTTCATCCTCTTCTCTCCCAAACCGAACCCTAAGCCGCCAAAGCCGATTTCAAGCTTTTGAACCCCAAGATTTGATGTTTCAAGTGAGTTTCTTCATCTTTCATGGCTATGAGAAGCTAAAGCAAGAACCCTCTCCACTTCATCTTTTTCACCAAGTTTTCTAGGGTTTTACCCAACCCTCACCTAAACCCTTCCGTTTGATGAAGTGGAGAATGAAGTTCATATTGGTAACCTAGAAGTGTTTGGTTGGTGGATTCACTTGATGGTTGAGGTAATCTTCTCTTCTCTTCATTTTGGAAAATAGGGTTTCGATTTATTGGTGATTATGGGTGTAATATGTTGGGGGAAATGATTCTAAGTGTTTAAGGATAAATATTCATGGTTGGAAATTGTGGATCTAGGTTTTTGGAAGATTTAGAGCTTGAGGATTCGTGTTTCTTCAAAGGAGCTTACGTTTGGAAAAAACCTAGATTTAGCCTAAATCTAGCAAGGTGAGTTCAAGTTGCTTTGTGAAAACTTTGTACATGCCAAAATGTTATTTTTCCAAATACTTATGTGTTTTAGATGAAAATTATCTATGGTTGAATTATTTGGCGGGTTTTAACCCTTTGAAGTATTTATGGTTGTAAATATGGTCAAACACTTACATTTGGCGTTTTTGGGAAAATGTGATAGATAAATCATACATGAAAATGGGTTATGGATTTATGTTATAAATGGAGTCTACTCTTTATGAAAATGCATTGTGTATATCTTGGAAATATGCGTTAGTACATCATGGGATGATTTGAAAATGTGATGGTGTGAGTCCTTTGGAAAAGAGGGTTTCCCAACCCAAGGTTTTATTTCGGGTTTTCATGGATTTCAAAGTATTTATTGGCAAGGGTGTGTGTTGTTACGTTTAATGTCATTTTATGACTTTTTATGAACTATCTTCTGAGTCAGTTGAGCTTGTGGCTTGGTATTGGATTTTGTGAAGTCTTGAGGTCAATTGTTCAGTTTTGATAGCTCAAAGTTGAGTTTTAATCATGATTTACGTTATTGGGAATTGCATGTTTTGAATGCACTTGTTTATTCATTTGGGGTCGTGTAATGTTTTAGACCTTGTTAGTTATGGATCCATAGGTGTTTGAGTTTCTCAAGTCTCACGGGCAAGAGATCGGGATTGATTGAGCTCAGTTTACGAGACGTTAGTTCCTCTTTTGTAGCACGGGATAGGCATCGGGTTCCATGATAAGTAAGGTGTGGACCTATATGGTCGGGCGTCGTCTCATGGACAGTAAGGTGTAATCCCAAAGGTGTTGTTGTGGATTTGGAGTGACCAGTGTATAGACCTGGAGTGGTTGAAGTTGGGGGCTCCCTAGTCTCGCGGGCAATAGATCTGGAGTGATTGAGCTCAGTTTACGAGAGTAATCCACGTGGGTGTTTTATTGCATAGTAGGTGACCTACTTTTGTGTTCCGTCACGTGCAATGTATGCGGGTCTCCCCCGTCATCGAAAGGTGTTGTTTTGGGTACTTGTGTTTATCCATGTTTTCGGTGACGTATCATATTTATGAGAATTGATTTTCCACGTATTATGAGTTATGGGTTATGTTCATCCATGTTTGGGGATGTTTGGAATAATGTCAATTTAATTATGAATTCAATCGATTTGAGTATCAAATGTTATTTCGCCTTTCACGTTGGCTTTTGGAATTGAGTCCATTTTGAGAACCATTGTATATTAAAGTTTTCAGCACGGGATTTGTGTGAGTTGGAAAAATGGGTGATTTGCATCTAAAGTAAATTCTTTTGAACTCATGACTTAAATTGCATCTCTCACGATTTATGAATTTATATGGTCATGATAAAACTCTTGAACTCATTAGGCGTTAGCCTAACCCTTTTTATTTGTCGGCATGTGCAACAGGCTCAGGTTGAGAGTAGCGTTAGCTACACAGTGAAGTGGTGAGTGCTAGTAGAGTGCACGAGAGGTGATTTTGATTAGTGAAGTCTTCCGCATTTATTTGGGACTAGCAACTTGTGTTGTGTTAAGTAACGCCCGTTTTAAGTTATTTATTGTGGGAATTATGATGTTTAAATTCCGAGGTAATTTCAGGGAAGATCTGTAGAAATGATTTTATCCTCTTTTGGTTATTTTACTGAAATTAAAGTTAGTTGCTCGTTCCAATTTTGAGGGTGTTACAAGTAAGTATTTAAGTTTCCGCATAAAATAGATACCGGATGGTATCCGGATCACGTCGGTTTCCGGATGTCATCCGGATTGAATATGTTTCCGGTAAACATCCGAATAGGCTTAGTATCCGGTAAGTTATGATGATCGGTAAGTTATGACGTCCGCAAGGGCGTTGCCCCTTGACCCCATCCGCTAACCGGGTAGCGGAACCCCCGTGCTAAGTCGCCGAAGGGGGGACATCTAAGGATAAGGATACGATAGGTTATCTAGTATTCTTAGCGTTGAGAATATGATACAAGATGTTGCGTGTTTATGTTGTTATGCATATACGTTAGTAAGTGTAATGGATCCATAGGCACTGGTAGTATTTGTAACGTGGAATAGGCATAAAGTAACTTGTGATTCCCGTTGACCTAAAATGAGGAATATGCATAAAGTAACTTGTAATTCCCATTTCGTAAGATGATGAGAAATGAGGAATAAGCATAAAGTAAATTGTAATTCCCATTTCGTATTGTGAGTGGAAATCTTGGAATAGGCATAAAGTAAATTGTAATTCCTGATTTCTATGGGAAGGTAAGAGATAGGCATAAAGTAAATTGTAATCTCTACTTCCACTCCAAGAAATAGGCATAAAGTAAATTGTAATTTCTTGGACATGAGCGATGATCTAGAATCGGTAATGATTCGTAGTAGGCTCTCGATTGTGATGATATGACTTTCTGAATGTTAGTCATATTCATGGGATCGGGTATGATCCCGTCATCGCAAGATGAATATGTGTACGGTAAGAATGGTGGCAACCAGGTTTGTTTATATGCTTTGATTACTTGAGTTTCCAAATCTGCTAAAGTTTTAATTTGAAAATGGATGTTCTCACTAGGCGTAAGCCTAACCGTTTCAAATTAAATTTTCTTACCAGGTACGAGCTTGGGGAAGTAACTGGAAGAGGGACGAGTGTTTTTGGTATTCAACTTTTGGTGCTAAGTGGAGAAGTTAGCTTATGCGAGGATGCTTTTGATGAATGGTCTAGACAACCAATTTAATCTAATCGTAGTTGTCAGAATTAGATTAATAGGTTGTTTTGATAATTCAAAATGTGTATATGAACCCTCATAGTTAATTTTCCGCTTATGTATAAAAGTTTGGATGAAATTATGATTAACTCTCATAAAGTTTAAGGTTTAAATTGGCCCTGATTTTTAGGGTGTTACATAAAACGTCCTCAACAACTCCAAAAAAAAGAGGAAAAACACGAACACATACAGAAAACACAACTAAAACGAAAGAAAAACTCACACAAATGATGTGTAAATAACGGTCAAAATGAGAGTTATCAGCCGGCAAAATAACACGATGGCACGTGCCATCGTGTGCCCTTAGTTAGGTCCATGTGTTAGTTCTATAATAGATTGTATGAATATGTATAGAGAGTGTGTGTGAAAAGTTCAATTGCAAATCACATTTAATCATTTATGTTGTGAGCTAGTGGAAAAAATATTGACTTTCCATCTTTATATGATCCAACAATTCACATTAAATATGATTTTTAATTAAAATGATTAGGGGCAAAAAATGAAGTCTATTTTAAGAGTAAATTCCGGATTTGGTTCCTGTGGTATGTCGATTTTTATGGATTTCGTCCCTAGACTTCATTTATTATGGATATGCTGCCAGTGGTAGGGGTGTTAACAAGTCGAGCTTTAACGAGCTACTCGAGATCGAGCTCGTTTATCTCGAGCTCGAGCCTAATAGTTGTCGAGCTCGAGTCGATCTCGAACACAAAATAAAGCTTGCTTAAGTTAACGAGTCGAGCTTTATAACACTGATGTTCGACTCGACTCGTTTGAAAGCTCGATTAACCTTACGAGTCGATTCGAGTCGAGCCGAGCCATTCGAGCATACACTTTTTCGAGCCTGACATATTTATATGTTTACAAATTATATAATTAAAATATAAACGTTATCGATCTTGACTACATAAACGAGTTAAACGATCTCGAATTCGAGCTCATAAACGAGCATCGAGCTCGAGCCCGATTTTAAAAAATTAATTGAGCTCGAGCCTGGTATTATTTTTTCGAGCTCGGATCGAATAACATGCTACTCGACTTGGTTCGGCTCGTTAACACCCCTAGCCAGTGGTATGCACTTTCTGTTGGATTTGGTTCTTCTGCCTAACGACCGTCTAACAGGTATGTTAAAGTCGAGGGATAAGAGTCTTTTTGCATTTTTCATTTTCTTAAACATTTTTAATTAACCTTTTTAAATTAGGGACGAAAATGTAAATAATAAAACTCGAAGAGCCAAACACAAACAAGAGTTTTCTATCTCCTACTGTCGCGAACCCGTTTTTCTAGTGAGAAGTGTTTTTCTAGTGAGAGGTGTTTTTCCGGCAAAAAATGTCGGAAATAAAACATCATAAATTCTACAAATATATAACTTAATCGGGTGTTACTTAACACCACACATGATTGCTAGTCCAAACTATTGCGGAAGACTTCACTAAACAAGTCACCTCTCGTGCACTTTACTAGCACTCGCCACTTCATAATGTAGCTAGAGCTACCCCAACCTGAGCCTGTTGCACATGCCGACAAATAGAAAGGGTTAGGCTTATGCCTAGTGAGTTCAAACATTTTGTCATGACTATATAAAAACATAAATCAAAAGAGTAATAGTTTAGTCATGATTTCAAAAGAATTTACTTTTAATTGCAAATCATCCATTTTCCAACTCACACACTTCCATGGGAAAGTTCCCGAAAGGTATAATACGCTTTCCGAAATGAATTACATTTCCAACTCACTCAAATACGCGAATAAGTTTAGTTTAAGCAAAACCTTCAAATACGATTGACAATACATACTCATCCCGTAAAACATGGAAACCATCCGTTAAATATAACTCTTTATTAAAACACAATACGAAGCGAGACTCGCGTGACCGTAAAAGGTAATAAAGATCAAATACCATAAACGGGGGAAACCCGTAGCCGTTGAAGGTGGAGGTAACACAAATACCCAAAACATCATACACGGATGAGATATAAACCACAACTTACGTACCATGGAAAACAATACATATAAATAGAACACGTCACCGAAAACATGGATACACACAAATACCTAAAAAACACCTTTCGGTGACGGGGGAGACCCGTATACGTTGCATGTTACGGAACACTAAAGTGGGTCACCTACTATGCAATAAAAACACCCATGTGGATTACTCTCGTAAACTGAGCTCAATCACTCCAGATCTATTGCCCGCGAGACTAGGGAGCCCCCAACTTCAACCACTCCAGGTCTATACATTGGGTCACTCCAAATCCACAACAGCACATTAGGGATTACACCTTACTGCCCATGAGACGACGCCCGACCATATAGGTCCACGCCTTACTTATCATGGATCCCGATGCCTATCCCGTGCTAAGCACATATGGAATTACACCTTACTGTCCATGAGACGACGCCCGACCATATAGGCCCACGCCTTACTTATCATGGAACCCGATGCCTATTCCGTGCTACAAAATGTAACAACCCAATCTAAATAAAGCATACTTAGCATTTATATTTAAATAATTACAAAACTGGGTCCACAAAAGTTTCATTTCATCTGTCTAAATAACTTAGGTTGGCGGAAACAACCTATACACAACTGAGAAAAACTAATAACTAGAGTGCCACTATGCTTCTTGACTCTTCTCGCTAAGCTCAGCCTATGTGCCCGAGCTCCTGGAAACCTGCTTACCTGAAAAGGTTTTAATTTGAAAACGCGAGGGTTAGACCATGAGGTCTAGTGAGTCCCTCCTAACAGTTATCAAAGCATTTAAAAACAGTTTATCTCTTCAGCTTTAAACATTCATATTCAACACGTCAAAATCATATACGGACTAAAGTCCGCCTCCTCGTAATCTGACACCCTGAAGCCACCCGAAGGTGACAACGAGTCAGCCTCATGCTGCCTTGCGGAGCCTCGCTCCTGGCATATAGGGACCTCCCTTCCCGCACGATAGCTGGCGGAACTACTCTTCCGTCTTTGCCAGTTTACGTCTCCTCGATGTATGCATACATTCTACATAAAACTTTAAACAACTTTCATGCAATTAAAGCATAATAATAAAGCATGGCAATTCTCAACATTCATAACACATTTTGAAAACACTTTAAAAGCCACACATTTTAGTTTAGAAAACTCACCTGAGGCTGTTACCTCTCGTTCCTAAACCGTTCCAACTTCCAAATCGACTTCCCTGAATAAACGGGCATAAAACAACAACTCAGCAAAAGTATCCGGACAACTCAGGTTTTCCGGACAACCCTACTTTTCCGGACGCTAAAGAGTCCGGACACCCACACTAATCCGGACGACAACTAATCCGGACAACACTCCTTTTCCGGGTAACTTCTACTCTCCGGACGATACCCCTTTCCGGACAACAAATCCTATCCGGACAACTCCTATCCGGACACACACACATCCGGACAATTCCTATCCGGACACACACATCCGAAAAACTCCTATCCGGACACTTACCCGGAAACATTCATCTGATCGAAGTGTCCGAACGACGCTGGACGAGTTTGGAGGCTGCAATCTCACGAAAATCCTCCAAATTAACACGATAGAGCGATAAAAGGTAACATGAACATTACATAACCAACTCTTATCAAATTCTTGCTATCCAAACACTTTTAGATGATTTAATCTCTCTTTCAAGACCAAAAGCACTTTCTTACAAAAACTCCCAATAAACAATCAAACACTATCAAATCAGCAGAGAGTTTGTAAGAAGGATTACCTGACCAAATTACTAGCAGAAACGAAATCCAACACCACTTTCTCTTCTGAATCCACAGATTGGTGCATCTCTTCTTCAAATGCCAAGAATATCAAAAACCCTTTCTCTCCTCTTTTCTCTTCAATAGCCGCCAACCACAACAAAATCAGGAGAAATATGACTCTCCTAGGGTTTTGTGCCCATTTTATACCTTACCCCCTAATAACAAAATACTCCCCTCAACTTCCATTTTATTAACTTTCCACCACAAGACTTGGAACCCTTCCTTTTTGGACACGGTTACTACACAAAAGAAACTAACGTCTCGTAAACTGAGCTCAATCAATCCCGACCTCTTGCCCGCGAGACTAAGGGGAAACTCAAATGCCTATGGATCCATGGCTAACAAGGTCTAAAATATTACACGACCCCAAATAAATAAACAAATGCATTCAAAACATGCAATTCCCCAATAATCATAAATCATGATCAAAACTCAACTTTGAGTTATCAAACCGGACAAATGTCCCCAAAACTTAATAAAATCCAATACAGAGCCACAAGCTCAACTAACTCAAAAGATAGTTCATGAAAGTCATAAAATGATATTAAGTATAACAACACACACCGGTTGTCAGTAAATACTTCAAATCCGTGAAAACCCGAAATAAAACCTTGGATCGGGATAACCCTCATTTCCAAAAGGACTCAACCTTTACATTTTCAAAACATCTCATGATGTACTATATGCATATTTCCAAATATCCACAAAATGCATTTTCATAATAAATAGACTCCATTTATCACATAAATCAACAACCCATCTTCACATGGGATTTATCTTTCACATTTTTCCAAGATATTCAAAATATCCAAAAGTAGTGTTTTACAATGTTTACCACAATTAATACCTCAAAAGGTAAAATTCCCCAAATAAATCAACATTGATAATTTTAAGGTAAAACACATAATCACTTGGAAAAATAACATTTTGGCATGTACAAAGTTTTCGCAAATTAACTTGAACTCACCTTGCTAGATTTAGCTAAATCTAGGGTTTCTCCAACGTAAGCTCCTTTGATGAAGTTTGCATCCTCAAGCCAAAACTTCCAAAACCTAGATTTATGAATTCTCAACCATCAATAATCATCCTCAAACACTTACATACATTTCCCCCAACATAAATCATCCAAAAACACCAAAAATATCAAACCCTAGCTTTTTAGATGAAGAAAAGTGAGAAGTTTACCTCAACCACCACCAAAAACTATTGGGTCATTCATGATACTTCAAAACTCTTTCTATATCCTTGAAGAGCTCCCAAAAACGAAACCATAGCAACTTGAATCACTCAAATCGGAGTTGTGGTGCAAAAGTTATGAAGGTTTGAAGTTTGAGGGTTTGAGATTCGCGACTTAAAGGCTCAGATCACTCCCGCGGTTTGTCCCGCGGTTTTGAAGTCGCGTAACATGTCGTGCGGGTCTTAATCAGAGGGTTGCGCGGCTTGGGCCGCGGCCCAAAGTCGCGTACCAACCCGCGCGGCCCCTTTTTGATCCGATACTGTTTTGGTCGTAACTTCTTTGTTATAGCTCCGTTTTCGCTCCAGAAAGAACCGTTGGACTCGTATTCGAATTCCCCATCCAACAAAACCATAAAATCTAAGATTTAAACCAAAATCCAATTTTTCATATTTTTCTTATAAGATCGGTTTCCCTCTGATTCGAAATTGTACTTATCCGAAAATTACGGGTGTTACAATCCTCCCAACCTTAAGATGATTTCGTCCTCGAAATCTAGATCCCTTACAACAAAGGCTAACCGCCTTAACTCCGACCATAATTTATCAGTTCCTAACTGGAATCTAAATTCCCTCCACACAGTCTATAAAGACAAATCCTCGAACAATTGTTTATCAACAAAGCCCCTTCACGTACACTGTACTTATGTCCGGGAGAACACTCCGACAACTGGAATAATTCCTAGTCAGACGACTTCGGTTGTCTCCCAACCTTAGATATTCCATACATCCCGATTTCGATTTCAGACTCTAAGTCAATCCAAGGTTTGTTCGCTAACGAACCCAACAAAATCATCAATTCTGATTATTCCTACCATTAATTGCCATCTACATCCAACGAGTTCTAGTAGACTCCAAGAATCCATCCCAACATCAATCATTAAACCGACAGGTTCTGTAACCATACACGAAGGTTATTCCACCAAAACCACTCGTCACAATCGAGCATCTTAAGGTTACTACAACCGTTACCATCATTCATTTAAAATCGGACTACAATTCCCCGATTACACTAAAGGTGCTTGGCCTCAAGCCCAAAAGTTGACACCTAGTCATACCATTAAGTTGAATCACCACAGACTCTACACACGAGCTTCACTCGTCGAGCCTTCTTACAAAACCAAGGTTATCGATATGGTGTCTAAAGGGTCCCACATACGAAAGTTGACCAAGACCCCAAAATAAGATTCCCAACAAGAAAGGTCACCACCACCCTCAATATAAGATACCGCGAATTAGATCTCTTAGTTACAAAAGTGCATCATCCCCGCACCCAACACCATTCGGCCTACAGCGCTATCACGCATGGAATACCTAACCTTCCACCGTCGAAGTGCTACACGCACTCACCCTTAACTGGGTTACTTACCCTTTCCAAGGTCCTAACGAGTTCAAGGTTTTCAAGTGCGTTATTCAATAAATATGCCAATCAGTCAAAACCTTTCACAAAAATTTGCAACGCAAAGATTTTCATATCAAATAAATTGTACTCATAGAAAAACTACTATCATCAATTCGGTAGTTACGCAAAATGGACACGCTCGTCCCACATATGAAAATTATGTTGAAAATTATTTCATTGCAGTTCAGTTTACCCATAAAACGCCAAAAGCGTAATAAACAATTTCTTCAAAATAAACTGCCACGGTTCTAGTATGGATTGACTCATGACATTCACGTAAGGTAACTGCCCGACGTTAAACAGGGTGCAACAAAAGTTGTGCACGTATTTCAAAAGAAGTCCAAACGACATTTGACTCCAAAATTTCCTTTCTAACTATAAAATGGCATGAAACAAGATTTACCAATCAAATTTGCGCGCGTCAGTTTATTACACAAAACGATGAAACGATTCATAATTACACTCTAGTCAAAACACAAACCAACTTGTGTAAGTTCCAAGTTTAAAGACAAAACCAATCCGTTTCCATTATTGGAAAATGTCGTCTAAAACATCATAAAACCTTAAATCGGGGTAGGCATGCAAGCTTGTAACACTTCCTTAGAAATTTCCTTGTAATGAAATAACATGCACCAATTAACTCACACCAAAATTTCAAAAGATGGGGTTCTTTAAGTTGATTTCCAAAATTTCCTCAAATGGTCACATAACGACACACGAGCAAAATGTTTCTAACAAAATTGCACACCACAATGTATTTTCCAAAAACTAGGAGGAAACAATTGTTAGTAAATGGTTGACACCAAAAAGGGTTCAAACCTATTTTCAAATCCCAAATTGCTCCAACGGTGCGCATCAATGTTCCAAAACATAAGAAAGTACATGCAACATAGTTTTATACAAACAATTTTCTAAAATCTTCATCACGAAGCATTTCCTCAAAATTTCGTACTTGGAACATAAAACATCAAAACGTCATTGCTTAAAAATGTTTTTGTTAAAAATACTCCAAACGCACCTTTCTTCCAAAACCAAAAAGGTTTTCAAGTTTCCAAAATATTCGGTAAATCGACAATTGACCAATGTCAATGACTCATACATTCGTGTTTTCAAAATGTAAAATATTGCGAACTATGCATGATTTCCAGAACACCAAAACACCCTTTGACCGAATGGTCATCATTTATACAATGAGTTAATAAAATAATTTCACTCACGATTCGTTCAACAAAGTGACGAGAAACAATGGTTACCAAGCTATGCATACCCCTAAGTCGATATAACGCATCTACATGAAAATGATAATAAAACATTTAACTGACCAAAAGCGCACTAAGTAAATCATTATGAATGTTACGAAAATGTTCTTTCATGCATTACTTAAGTCACGTATAAGTCAATCCATACACTGAACTATTTGCAACGAAATACCTAATAACACAAACTCTTGAAAGAAAAGTTACGCGACACTAGAGTCCCAAACTCATATCTTCTTAGTCGCCTTATGGCATAAAATTAACTTTTCTCACCAAAACTCGAGTGGGACCAAATGCCCAACACAACTCGTAAACTTTTCACATAAGCAAATAGAGTATGCACATTGTAAAATTGTACCCACACGACACAAAACGTCGTAAAACAAAACTCCATGAACTCCAACGAACTCAATGACTCTAAGTCAACAAAACGGCACTAAACATCGTGCCTCCAAAACCAAATCGCTATAAGCAAAATCATAAATGCAACGCCAAGATCCCAAAAATCCCCTTCTAGGGTAATATCATATAAACAACATTGTTTAACAACTCACATTAAACAAATTTCCCAAAAATGACTTTACATAGACATAATGGAATATAACTTCCGTCCAACTCTAACATATGTGGAGGAGATCCAATGTTAAAGTCACAAACCGTAGTTATTGCCCAACATCTTAAACATCATAAAAATATGGTTGCCATTACATCTAAAACAGATGTTGAACAACAATGAAATAAGGCAAAACAAAAACCGGCAGAGTTTGCAACTTCCCGCAATAAAATGATTCCATGCACGTTCAAAACCATGATTTGAAATCTTGTGTGTGTGCTAAATATTTCTTCAAAATTCATAACACAATCCAATCAAGGATTTGAAACACAAGAAATAATTGATGCAATTTATTTTCAAATTAAACTTTGTGCATGACTTAGTCAGCATTCAACGTCTCAACTCATACCCTTTCAAATCTCTCCGGTCCACTATTGTCATCCGGATGCTTTAACCTCTTAAGGTAAGTTGGGAATTACATCAATTAACTTTACGGTTTTTCCTCAAATCAAAATCGGCTCATTAGGCCTATGGTTCTAATCCAACCATCAATCTCGACCCGAAACGGTCTACTTAAAGCAATTATTATGCTTATCGTCACTCCCAGTGACTAATACTAGAATCGTCCATCTATTCCAACGACTACTAGCTTAGAACCTCCTTCACTACCCCAACGATTATCACATTAAAGTAATTCAAGTACGCACATGTACTAGCAGGTTCACCATGACACTGGCCAGGTGTCAATATGAACGCACCATACATGATTATCCTTGTTACTCTCGACGTGACTCTCGTTTCTAACAACATCCATCAATTTCAAAACATCCTATCTTAAAGTGCCTAAAGGTAAATTTCACTCTCATTTACTTAAACAAACGCTAGTTTGAGTCTAGGTATCCAAAATCAACACCTAATTCTATCAAACTTATGCTCTGATACCAACTTATAACACCCTCAAATTTGGAACGAGCAACTAAATAAAATTCAATAAAATAACCCAAAAGTAGATAATTTCCTTTCTACAAATCATTCCTCAAAGGTACCTCGGAAATAAAACATCATAAATTCTACAAATATATAACTTAATCGGGTGTTACTTAACACCACACATGATTGCTAGTCCAAACTATTGCGGAATACTTCACTAAACAAGTCACCTCTCGTGCACTTTACTAGCACTCGCCACTTCATAATGTAGCTAGAGCTACCCCAACCTGAGCCTGTTGCACATGCCGACAAATAGAAAGGGTTAGGCTTACGCCTAGTGAGTTCAAGCATTTTATCATGACTATATAAAAACATAAATCAAAAGAGTAATAGTTTAGTCATGATTTCAAAAGAGTTTACTTTTAATTGCAAATCATCCATTTTCCAACTCACACACTTCCATGGGAAAGTTCCCGAAAGGTATAATACGTTTTCCAAAATGAATTACATTTCCAACTCACTCAAATACGCGAATAAGTTTAGTTTAGGCAAAACCTTCAAATACGGTTGACAATACATACTCATCCCGTAAAACATGGAAACCATCCGTTAAATATAACTCTTTATTAAAACACAATACGAAGCGATACTCACGTGACCGTAAAAGGTAATAAAGATCAAATACCATAAACGGGGGAAACCCGTAGCCGTTGAAGGTGGAGGTAACACAAATACCCAAAACATCATACACGGATGAGATATAAACCACAACTTACGTACCATGGAAAACAATACATATAAATAGAACACATCACCGAAAACATGGATACACACAAATACCTAAAACAACACCTTTCGGTGACGGGGGAGACCCGTATACGTTGCATGTGACAGAACACTAAAGTGGGTCACCTACTATGCAATAAAAACACCCACATGGATTACTCTCGTAAACTGAGCTCAATCACTCCAGATCTATTGCCCGCGAGACTAGGGAGCCCCCAACTTCAACCACTCCAGGTCTATACATTGGGTCACTCCAAATCCACAACATCACATTAGGGATTACACCTTACTGCCCATGAGACGACGCCCGACCATATAGGTCCACGCCTTACTTATCATGGATCCCGATGCCTATCTCGTGCTAAGCACATATGGAATTACACCTTACTGCCCATGAGACAACGCCCGACCATATAGGCCCATGCCTTACTTATCATGGAACCCGATGCCTATTCCGTGCTACAAAAGAAACTAACGTCTCGTAAACTGAGCTCAATCAATCCCGACCTCTTGCCCGCGAGACTAAGGGGAAACTCAAATGCCTATGGATCCATGGCTAACAAGGTCTAAAATATTACACGACCCCAAATAAATAAACAAATGCATTCAAAACATGCAATTCCCCAATAATCATAAATCATAATCAAAACTCAACTTTGAGTTATCAAACCGGACAAATGTCCCCAAAACTTAATAAAATCCAATACCGAGCCACAAGCTCAACTAACTCAAAAGATAGTTCATGAAAGTCATAAAATGACATTAAGTATAACAACACACACCGGTTGTCAGTAAATACTTCAAATCCGTGAAAACCCGAAATAAAACCTTGGATCGGGATAACCCTCATTTCCAATAGGACTCAACCTTTACATTTTCAAAACATCTCATGATGTACTATATGCATATTTCCAAATATCCACAAAATGCATTTTCATAATAAATAGACTCCATTTATCACATAAATCAACAACCCATCTTCACATGGGATTTATCTATCACATTTTTCCAAGATATTCAAAATATCCAAAAGTAGTGTTTTACAATGTTTACCACAATTAATACCTCAAAAGGTAAAATTCCCCAAATAACTCAACATTGATAATTTTAAGGTAAAACACATAATCACTTGGAAAAATAACATTTTGGCATGTACAAAGTTTTCGCAAATTAACTTGAACTCACCTTGCTAGATTTAGCTAAATCTAGGGTTTCTCCAACGTAAGCTCCTTTGATGAAGTTTGCATCCTCAAGCCAAAACTTCCAAAACCTAGATTTATGAATTCTCAACCATCAATAATCATCCTCAAACACTTACATACATTTCCCCCAACATAAATCATCCAAAAACACCAAAAATATCAAACCCTAGCTTTTTAGATGAAGAAAAGTGAGAAGTTTACCTCAACCACCACCAAATACTATTGGATCATTCATGATACTTCAAAACTCTTTCTAGATCCATGAAAATCTCCCAAAAACGAAACTATAGCAACTTGAATCACTCAAATCGGAGTTGTGGTGCAAAAGTTATGAAGGTTTGAAGTTTGAGGGTTTGAGATTCGCGACTTAAAGGCTCAGATCACTCCCGCGGTTTGTCCCGCGGTTTTGAAGTCGCGTAACATGTCGCGCGGGTCTTAATCAGAGAGTTGCGCGGCTTGGGCCGTTGCCCAAAGTCGCGTACCAACCCGCACGACCCCTTTTTGATCCGATACTGTTTTGGCCGTAACTTATTCGTTATAGCTCCGTTTTCGCTCCGGAAAGAACCGTTGGACTCGTATTCGAATTCCCCATCCAACAAAACCATAAAATCTAAGATTTAAACCAAAATAATATTTTTCATATTTTTCTTAAAAGATCGTTTCCCTCTGATTCGAAATTGTACTTATCCGAAAATTACGGGTGTTACAATCCTCCCAACCTTAGGATGATTTCGTCCACAAAATCTAGATCCCTTACAACAAAGGCTAACCGCCTTAACTCCGACCATAATTTATCAGTTCCTAACTGGAATCTAAATTCCTTCCACACAGTCTATAAAGACAAATCCTCAAACAATTGCTTATCAACAAAGCCCTTCACGTACACTGTACTTATGTCCGGGAGAACACTCCGACAACTGGAATAATTCCTAGTCAGACGACTTCGGTTGTCTCCCAACCTTAGATGTTCCATACATCCCGATTTCGATTTCAGACTCTAAGTCAATCCAAGGTTTGTTCGCTAACGAACCCAACAGAATCATCAATTCTGATTATTCCTACCATTAATTGCCATCTACATCCAACGAGTTCTAATAGACTCCAAGAATCCATCCCAACATCAATCATTAAACCGACAAGTTCTGTAACCATACACGAAGGTTATTCCACCAAAACCACTCGTCACAATCGAGCATCTTAAGGTTACTACAACCGTTACCATCATTCATTTAAAATCGGACTACAATTCCCCGATTACACTAAAGGTGCTTGGCCTCAAGCCCAAAAGTTGACACCTAGTCATACCATTAAGTTGAATCACCACAGACTCTACACACGAGCTTCACTCGTCGAGCCTTCTTACAAAACCAAGGTTATCGATATGGTGTCTAAAGGGTCCCACATACGAAAGTTGACCAAGACCCCAAAATAAGATTCCCAACAAGAAAGGTCACCACCACCCTCAATATAAGATACCGCGAATTAGATCTCTTAGTTACAAAAGTGCATCATCCCCGCACCCAACACCATTCGGCCTACAGCGCTATCACGCGTGGAATACCCAACCTTCCACCGTCGAAGTGCTACACGCAATCACCCTTAACTGGGTTACTTACCCTTTCCAAGGTCCTAACGAGTTCAATTTTTTCAAGTGCGTTATTCAATAAATATGCCAATCAGTCAAAACCTTTCACAAAAAATTTCAACGCAAAGATTTTCATATCAAATAAATTGTACGCATAGAAAAACTACTATCATCAATTCGGTAGTTACGCAAAAATGGACACGCTCGTCCCACATATGAAAATTATGTTGAAAATTATTTCATTGCAGTTCAGTTTACCCATAAAACGCCAAAAGTGTAATAAACAATTTCTTCAAAATAAACCGCCACGATTCTAGTATGGATTGACTCATGACATTCACGCAAGGTAACTGCCCGACGTTAAACAGGGTGCAACAAAAGTTGTGCACGTATTTCAAAAGAAGTCCAAACGACATTTGACTCCAAAATTTCCTTTCTAACTATAAAATGGCATGAAACGAGATTTACCAATCAAATTTGCGCGCGTCAGTTTATTACACAAAACGATGAAACGATTCATAATTACACTCTAGTCAAAACACAAACCAACTTGTGTAAGTTCCAAGTTTAAAGACAAAACCAATCCGTTTCCATTATTGGAAAATGTCGTCTAAAACATCATAAAACCTTAAATCGGGGTAGGCATGCAAGCTTGTAACACTTCCTTAGAAATTTTCTTGTAATGAAATAACATGCACCAATTAACTCACACCAAAATTTCAAAAGATGGGGTTCTTTAAGTTGATTTCCAAAATTTCCTCAAATGGTCACATAACGACACACGAGCAAAATGTTTCTAACAAAATTGCACACCACAATGTATTTTCCAAAAACTAGGAGGAAACAATTGTTAGTAAATGGTTGACACCAAAAAGGGTTCAAACCTATTTTCAAATCCCAAATTGCTCCAACGGTGCGCATCAATGTTCCAAAACATAAGAAAGTACATGCAACATAGTTTTATACAAACAATTTTCTAAAATCTTCATCACGAAGCATTTCCTCAAAATTTCGTACTTGGAACATAAAACATCAAAACGTCATTGCTTAAAAATGTTTTTGTTAAAAATACTCCAAACGCACCTTTCTTCCAAAACCAAAAAGGTTTTCAAGTTTCCAAAATATTCGGTAAATCGACAATTGACCAATGTCAATGACTCATACATTCGTGTTTTCAAAATGTAAAATATTGCGAACTATGCATGATTTCCAGAACACCAAAACACCCTTTGACCGAATGGTCATCATTTATACAATGAGTTAATAAAATAATTTCACTCACGATTCGTTCAACAAAGTGACGAGAAACAATGGTTACCAAGCTATGCATACCCCTAAGTCGATATAACGCATCTACATGAAAATGATAATAAAACATTTAACTGACCAAAAGCGCACTAAGTAAATCATTATGAATGTTACGAAAATGTTCTTTCATGCATTACTTAAGTCACGTATAAGTCAATCCATACACTGAACTATTTGCAACGAAATACCTAATAACACAAACTCTTGAAAGAAAAGTTACGCGACACTAGAGTCCCAAACTCATATCTTCTTAGTCGCCTTATGGCATAAAATTAACTTTTCTCACCAAAACTCGAGTGGGACCAAATGCCCAACACAACTCGTAAACTTTTCACATAAGCAAATAGAGTATGCACATTGTAAAATTGTACCCACACGACACAAAACGTCGTAAAACAAAACTCCATGAACTCCAACGAACTCAATGACTCTAAGTCAACAAAACGGCACTAAACATCGTGCCTCCAAAACCAAATCGCTATAAGCAAAATCATAAATGCAACGCCAAGATCCCAAAAATCCCCTTCTAGGGTAATATCATATAAACAACATTGTTTAACAACTCACATTAAACAAATTTCCCAAAAATGACTTTACATAGACATAATGGAATATAACTTCCGTCCAACTCTAACATATGTGGAGGAGATCCAATGTTAAAGTCACAAACCGTAGTTATTGCCCAACATCTTAAACATCATAAAAATATGGTTGCCATTACATCCAAAACAGATGTTGAACAACAATGAAATAAGGCAAAACAAAAACCGGCAGAGTTTGCAACTTCCCACAATAAAATGGTTCCATGCACGTTCAAAACCATGATTTGAAATCTTGTGTGTGTGCTAAATATTTCTTCAAAATTCATAACACAATCCAATCAAGGATTTGAAACACAAGAAATAATTGATGCAATTTATTTTCAAATTAAACTTTGTGCATGACTTAGTCGGCATTCAACGTCTCAACTCATACCCTTCCAAATCTCTCCGGTCCACTATTGTCATCCGGATGCTTTAACCTCTTAAGGTAAGTTGGGAATTACATCAATTAACTTTACGGTTTTTCCTCAAATCAAAATCGGCTCATTAGGCCTATGGTTCTAATCCAACCATCAATCTCGACCCGAAACGGTCTACTTAAAGCAATTATCATGCTTATCGTCACTCCCAGTGACTAATACTAGAATCGTCCATCTATTCCAACGACTACTAGCTTAGAACCTCCTCCACTACCCCAACGATTATCACATTAAAGTAATTCAAGTACGCACATGTACTAGCAGGTTCACCGTGACACTGGCCAGGTGTCACTATGAACGCACCATACATGATTATCCTTGTTACTCTCGACGTGACTCTCGTTTCTAACAACATCCATCAATTTCAAAACATCCTATCTTAAAGTGCCTAAAGGTAAATTTCACTCTCATTTACTTAAACAAACGCTAGTTTGAGTCTAGGTATCCAAAATCAACACCTAATTCTCTCAAACTTATGCTCTGATACCAACTTGTAACACCCTCAAATTTGGAACGAGCAACTAAATAAAATTCAATAAAATAACCCAAAAGTAGATAATTTTCTTTCTACAAATCATTCCTCAAAGGTACCTCGGAAATAAAACATCATAAATTCTACAAATATATAACTTAATCGGGTGTTACTTAACACCACACATGATTGCTAGTCCAAACTATTGCGGAAGACTTCACTAAACAAGTCACCTCTCGTGCACTTTACTAGCACTCGCCACTTCATAATGTAGCTAGAGCTACCCCAACCTGAGCCTGTTGCACATGCCGACAAATAGAAAGGGTTAGGCTTACGCCTAGTGAGTTCAAGCATTTTATCATGACTATATAAAAACATAAATCAAAAGAGTAATAGTTTAGTCATGATTTCAAAAGAGTTTACTTTTAATTGCAAATCATCCATTTTCCAACTCACACACTTCCATGGGAAAGTTCCTGAAAGGTATAATACGTTTTCCAAAATGAATTACATTTCCAACTCACTCAAATACGCGAATAAGTTTAGTTTAGGCAAAACCTTCAAATACGGTTGACAATACATACTCATCCTGTAAAACATGGAAACCATCCGTTAAATATAACTCTTTATTAAAACACAATACGAAGCGATACTCACGTGACCGTAAAAGGTAATAAAGATCAAATACCATAAACGGGGGAAACCCGTAGCCGTTGAAGGTGGAGGTAACACAAATACCCAAAACATCATACACGGATGAGATATAAACCACAACTTACTCACCATGGAAAACAATACATATAAATAGAACACGTCACCAAAAACATGGATACACACAAATACCTAAAACAACACCTTTCGATGACGGGGGAGACCCGTATACGTTGCATGTGACAGAACACTAAAGTGGGTCACCTACTATGCAATAAAAACACCCACGTGGATTACTCTCGTAAACTGAGCTCAATCACTCCAGATCTATTGCCCGCGAGACTAGGGAGCCCCCAACTTCAACCACTCCAGGTCTATACATTGGGTCACTCCAAATCCACAACAGCACATTAGGGATTACACCTTAATGCCCACGAGACGACGCCCGACCATATAGGTCCACGCCTTACTTATCATGGATCCCGATGCCTATCCCGTGCTAAGCACATATGAAATTACACCTTACTGCCCATGAGACGACGCCCGACCATATAGGCCCACGCCTTACTTATCATGGAACCCGATGCCTATTCCGTGCTACAAAAGAAACTAACGTCTCGTAAACTGAGCTCAATCAATCCCGACCTCTTGCCCGCGAGACTAAGGGGAAACTCAAATTCCTATGGATCCATGGCTAACAAGGTCTAAAATATTACACGACCCCAAATAAATAAACAAATGCATTCAAAACATGCAATTCCCCAATAATCATAAATCATGATCAAAACTCAACTTTGAGTTATCAAACCGGACAAATGTCCCCAAAACTTAATAAAATCCAATACCGAGCCACAAGCTCAACTAACTCAAAAGATAGTTCATGAAAGTCATAAAATGACATTAAGTATAACAACACACACCGGTTGTTAGTAAATACTTCAAATCCGTGAAAACCCGAAATAAAACCTTGGATCGGGATAACCCTCATTTCCGAAAGGACTCAACCTTTACATTTTCAAAACATCTCATGATGTACTATATGCATATTTCCAAATATCCACAAAATGCATTTTCATAATAAATAGACTCCATTTATCACATAAATCAACAACCCATCTTCACATGGGATTTATCTATCACATTTTTCCAAGATATTCAAAATATCCAAAAGTAGTGTTTTACAATGTTTACCACAATTAATACCTCAAAAGGTAAAATTCCCCAAATAACTCAACATTGATAATTTTAAGGTAAAACACATAATCACTTGGAAAAATAACATTTTGGCATGTACAAAGTTTTCGCAAATTAACTTGAACTCACCTTGCTAGATTTAGCTAAATCTAGGGTTTCTCCAACGTAAGCTCCTTTGATGAAGTTTGCATCCTCAAGCCAAAACTTCCAAAACCTAGATTTATGAATTCTCAACCATCAATAATCATCCTCAAACACTTACATACATTTCCCCCAACATAAATCATCCAAAAACACCAAAAATATCAAACCCTAGCTTTTTAGATGAAGAAAAGTGAGAAGTTTATCTCAACCACCACCTAATACTATTGGGTCATTCATGATACTTCAAAACTCTTTATATATCCTTGAAGAGCTCCCAAAAACAAAACCATAGCAACTTGAATCACTCAAATTGGAGTTGTGGTGCAAAAGTTATGAAGGTTTGAAGTTTGAGGGTTTGAGATTCGCGACTTAAAGGCTCAGATCACTCCCGCGGTTTGTTCCGCGGTTTTGAAGTCGCGTAACATGTCGCGCGGGTCTTAATCAGAGGGTTGCGCGGCTTGGGCCGCGGCCCAAAGTCGCGTACCAACCCGCGCGGCCCCTTTTTGATCCGATACTGTTTTGGCCGTAACTTCTTCGTTATAGCTCCGTTTTCGCTCCGGAAAGAACCGTTGGACTCGTATTCGAATTCCCCATCCAACAAGCCATATAATCTAAGATTTAAACCAAAATCCTATTTTTCATATTTTTCTTAAAAGATCGGTTTCCCTCTGATTCGAAATTGTACTTATCCGAAAATTACGGGTGTTACACATGAAACCTCCATTACACCCCTATAACTAAAGGCTCACCCACCTCTCGTTTTCTCTCTCTCGATCTCCATGAAACCTCCATTACACACCCTTCGTCCCAACCCCTCACCTCCCTAAACCTGACTAAATCAAACCGACAGTTTACTCAGGTCATCTTCTCCGGAGTAAGAGCATCTCAAATGGATGTTCTTACAAGAACCTCCTTTTTGCACTTTTTGGTGCCACTTCATTTCCAGCTCATTAAATTGAAATTTTATAAAAAAATCCACAATGGCAGTTCTTAAAAGAACCTCATTTTTGTGGGTCCCATATATTTATCAACTTCAAAAACTATTATATATTTATAAATAAATATCAACTATTTAAATTAAATACCAATAGAAATGAAGAATATGTCACTCCATACCAAAAATCAAGGTAAGAACTAAGGTTCTTGTTTAAGAACCTAGAGGAGGTTGGGTTCTAATAAGAACTCTCCACAATAGTAGTTCTTACAAGCCAATACACTTTTTGCTTGTAAGAACCTTGCATTGGAGACGCTCTAACACATGCATACTCGAACACTTCGCTGGTAACACAAACATACACACACTCGAAGCACTGCTCTGCACTCACGCACACACACTTCCCTAGAAACACACACACACACACACACACTTGAACGACTTCTTTGCACCCTGGAAACACACACACCACCTATTAACCTACCCACCACTGTGACCCCCCTGTGTTGTGTGTGCTCCGTGTGTGGGTGTGTGGGTGTTGCCGAAGATGGGTGGCGGTTGACGTGAAACGTTCGGGACGAAAGTCCCGTAGTCGTGGAGTTGGGATGAAAGTCGTCACACAGACTGTTCATATATATATATATATTTATATATAAGTTAAAATATAAAATATAATATACTAAATAATGTTTATCTTTGGCCCATCAAGTTCCAATTTATACATATTGGCCCTTCATTTAAAAAAAATGTTAAAAAAGGAGGAATGACACAAATACTATTTTGCCCTTGATTTTAACGGACCTGCTAGACGGATGTTAGGACGAAGGACCAAATCCAACAGAAATTGCATACCACTGGTACCAAATCCATAATAAATGAAGCGTAATAACGAAATCCGTAAAAATCGCCATACCACGGGGACCAAATCCGTAATTTACTCTTATTTTTTTCCACGTTTATTAAAATTTTAAACTAAATTATCTTAAAATTACTAATATTTAATCAAACAAATTACATAAAAAAACAAACATTTCATTCTTTTCGATATAGTTTTTTTCTTGTTTAACCAATTTTTACGTGAAATAGTATATATATATATATATATATATATATGTAATATTCACTATAAATATTAATGTACGTTCACATGTATACAACAACTCGACACGGTAAGTTCGTAACTCGCATCACTTTTTCAACACCGTAAGTTTGTAATTTGAAAACATATTCTTCAACACTGTACATTTGTAACCTGGTGTGTCCTTCCACGTATAAAACTATAACCTACCACCTTCACTTTCCATTAAGACCGATGAAGAACCTAAATATTGATTTGTTGTGTGAATGTGTGTAAACCATGACCTACCACTTTCAACTTTTATTGAAGCGTAATAACTCATCGCGACCAATTGAGAACCCATTAAAGAAAAACAAATATGTAGGGTTTAAGCAATAGTATATTTTGGATGAATATTATTATATGCATAATTAATATATGGTGAAAATTAATATTTATGATGAATATAATACTGATAGAAATACTAGAGAGTTGTATACACGTGAACATAATAAATATTCATGATAAATAGTCTATATACATGATGAATGTTATAGTAAAAATGTATATTCATGATTAATGTTAGAGTAAATTACATATTTGGTCCCTGTGTTATAGTGGTTTTAACACTCTGAGTTCCAGAAATGAAATAATTATGGATATCATCCTCGTGGTTTTAACTTTATATCGTGTTGAGTCCCTAAAATTAACTCCGTTTGAAATCTCTCTGTTAAAGTACCCATGTGCAATGCACATGATGGGTAGTTTGGTCATTTTATGTATTTTTCTCAATTTTACATTAAAAATAAAAACAACACCAATAGCATACTACCATGTGTCCCTCTTCATCCCTTCCCTCTTCATCCTTCTTCCCTAAAACCCAGATCTTCATCCCTTCTTCCCAAAAAGTAAAATATATAAAAAACCCAGATCTTTTTTGATCTTTTTGTTTATAGTTTGACCCACATATTTTTCTCTCTAACCCATATTTCATAAACCAAGATCAAACTCGAAATCCTAAATCAAACCAATATTCTAGCCATGGGTACGAAGCACACAAAATAAACAAAAAGAAAATCTATTGTAAAGAAAACGTAAATCATAGGGATCGAACTATAGGGACAAAGCACAGGGAAGAAGGTGGAGATCGGTGGAGCTACAGGATCGAACCAGGGACCAAGCATAGAGAAGAAGATGGAGAGGTTCGATATCATATTTCGATTCCAGAGCTTATCCTTTGACTTCCATACGAACACAAACAAAGAAGATGGAGAGGTTCGAAACAAGATTCCGGTTCCAGAGCTTCTTCTTTGACTTCCACACGAAGACGTCAGATAAATCGTTGGAGAAGACGAACGAAAGAAATCGATGGGTCTGCTTCTTCTATCGATATGCTTCTTCTTCTTCTCTCGATCTGCTTTTTTATTAAGATCCAAATTTAGGGTTTAATTTGGAGTTTAATAGGGTTTGACTTAAAGTTCTATAAATTTTGATTTTAGGTATCCAACTTAATTTAGAATTCTAATTTTATGGATGGGGTTTTGATTTTACAAGTTTGTTGGAATAAATCTGTGTAGGATGTGTTCTTTATTTCTTCATGTTTTTAGGTTCATATCTTCATGTTCTTGATGTTCATACACCTTGATGATGTTCTTGATTTCTTAATAAAAAATAAAAAATAAATATTAAATGACTAAAATGTCTAAAATACCATTGTACTTAACCTGTTTAACAGAAAATTTTAACGGAGTTAGAGATTAGGGACTTAACACGATATAAAGTTAAAACCACGAGGATGATATCCATAATTATTTCATTTTCTAGACTCAGTGTTAAAACCACCATAACACAGGGGCCAAATATGTAATTTACTCTTAATGTTATAATGAAAATGTTTATCCATAGTGAATATTACACTACTAATCAAAGGACTATTACCGACGGACGTTATGACAGATTTTCCGTCAGAAATATTTCTTGCGGATCTCCGGTGGAATCAACGAAAGCCAACACCAACATAAATTAGTTGGAAATTCGCCTCAAATCCGTCACTGATTTTTTTTTAATATATATATATATATGGATGAGATCGAGAGAGAACCTTAAAAAATAAAAGAACCGAAGAACTCATCTAAACCGTTAGATTGGGATGGTCCAACGGATGAGATTAAAATGGTGGTTATAACCACTTTTCTCAATAAATAACTATTTCCTTCTAATTTTTAAAATCGAAAATCAACGAAAACAACAAAAATTGGAGCAAAACAAACTACACCAAAAAATAATCACATTATTATCTTTAATTTGACATCCATTTTGATATACTTTTTCATCCGTTTTTTCTTGGTTATCCGGTTCTTTTTTTTCAGGGTTCTCCCTGGATCTTTTCCATATATATATATATATATATCCTCGTGAAAATTTGCAGACGGATTTGCAGTGGATAAGAATTCCATCACAAATCCATCACAAATATTTGTTAAATTAAAACTAAGTTACTTAAGTAAAGTAATTAGCAATTAAATAAGCAAATTAGAATTAATTAATTAAACTAATGACGAATTTAATAATCAAATTAGAAAAACCAAATTAATTTTCGGCGGATTTCCGATGTAAATTAATCCTATTTAATTTAATTAATTTTCATTGGAAATCCGCTGGAAACTTCTTGAACTTTGCGATGGATTTTTTGCGGATTTTTTTAAATTACGTTTTTGTGTATTTTTTTCACAATTTCTCTCCATCTATACTTATTCATGTCAAAGCTTTAGTGGGTTTTACCGTGGCTTAGTGGTTTGTGTTTGGCTATAGTGGGTCTTATTTTATTTTATTTTGAACCGACTACATACCACATGCATATATGTAGTACATATTTGTACACATACACATAATAACTCACATATGATATATTTGTGACGGGATGTGCGTTTTCTTGGTATACTTTTTGAAATAATGTGTGTTTTTTTATTTATTTTGTGAAAGAATTGACTTTAATTGGTTTATTTTGTGAAGGGTTGAGTATAATTTTTGTATGTATCAATTTATGATTTAGGCATACCTTTTGAATGTTTCGGAATTAGTGATGAAAATGGTATAATTTTTTCTGTTTAATTGTTTCATTTTACTTTGTTGTCGGTGAAAGAAATTGTTTATTTTTTTTTGTTAAAAAAGTTTTTGATTTATTTGTTCAAAATTAAGTTCATGATTTTGTTTATTCAAAAAAGTTTGGGAATTTATTTTGTAAAAAGATTTAAGAAAAAGTTTAAAGATTTATTTGTAAAAATAATTAGGTACTTAATTATTCAAAATTAAATCGTTTGTTGGGTTTTTTAGACTTTTTCCAAATTTTTATTACATTAATTTTTTTCACAGCTTATAAAGATTTATTTAATCGGTTTTAAAAAATTTAAGGATTTTATTATTTAAAAAAATAATTTAAAAAACTTAAAAATTCAAAATCAAATAGTTTATTAGATTTTTTTAAATTTTTACCTAAAAAGTAAACAAGAATAATAATAAATTTATTTTAGAGGGGATCCGATTCTCAGAATAAAGTCGCAACTTTTGGGCTTTGGCTGTATATATAGTTTGGGTTTTTGTTTTATATTTTATATTTTACCCTAAAACCAATGTTCAAAAAAACATCCCAAATTTTCAAGAAGAAACCAACCTACCCTACCCTACCCTACAATATTCCTTTTGTTGCTATTCATTATTCCTTTTTAATTAGTTTTTAATCATTTCTGATACCTCAACAATTAATAGCATCTCTAACAGGTTTGCTATAATTTTTCTAAAATGGAGAATCAATAGTTAAAATCTATAAAAAGAGTTAAATTCATCTCCAACAGCTTTTCTATTTTAGAAATTTTAACTCAAGTTATATTAATATAATATTGTCTAATTTATGTTCCCAATACATTTTTTTTAAAACTTAATATAAAATGATAAAAGTTTAATGTCATTGGTGGGATTGAATAAAATAATTATTTCTCTCTCCTATTATCAAGTTTTAGAGAATTCTCTAAACTTAGAAAAATTTCAAGTTTTTTCTATTATAGCAAACAAGATAGCAAAGCTGTTGGAGAGGTTTAGAAAACAAAATTTTGATTTTTTCTATTTTAGCAAAACTGTTGGAGATGCTCTAACTTTCAAATAACCCATCTAAAACAGTTACAAATTTCATACTATAGCTACTAGTAGTCTAGTCTACTCCAATCAATCTGTTAAATAGTAGATTAAAATGTTCTGTTTAACACTTTTGGTAGGAGATGATCCTATGTAACAAATTAATTAAGTCAAGAATGTCAAATATCATATAATTTTTAATACTGAAAAAGAGATTGTTTGAAGTTAGAGCTAGAATTATGCTCAATAAAAGGAACAACTAAGACTTCAATAAGAAAAAAACTATTGGAAGAAAGGCATTTGAATGACATTTCTTCAGTTACAAGTTAATTTATTTTACAAATAAGTTATCTGTAATAATCCATTATCAGATATTTCGCTTTGTTCACACACCTGGACTCACGGTTTTAAAACAACTCTAATAGAGGAGGTATCAAGTCCCTTTAATAAGACAACCTTTGTTCCCCTCCCCAACCAATGTGGGATCTTACAATCAACCCTCCTTGGGAGCCCAACGTCCTCGCTGGCACACTAGTCCGATTCCCGACTCTGATACCATCTGTAACAACCCAGAAAACTGTATCAGATATTGTCCGCTTTATCCACACACCTAGAATCACGGTTTTAAAACGCGTCTAACAGATGAGGTATCAAGTATTTCTTATAAGACAACGTTTGTTCTCATCCCCAACTAACGTGGGATCTTACATTATCATCCCACGTGGTATTTGTTGTTCTATAAAGTTTCAAGGTTGTTGTTTTTAAGGTCAAAATTAGTTGGATGTAGATTGTTAACAACAATGGTAAAAATACAATATATGTGTTTATTGTCTTGCTTAATTATCTTAACAATACTTTTAGAAATTAGAAGGTAATACAATGCTAAAGTGTTAAGCAACAAGTAAAAACAATTAAAGATAAGAACAAGATACCCAATAATAAAAGTAAAGATAAAGTCAACATGATAACATGATATTTTTCGATTCCTTCAGTTATGTATTTATAGTAAATAAATAGAAGTCTTTTAACAAGCATATAATAAAGTTTATATTTTGGGAAATTAATTAAAATATCCCAAGTCAAACCAACTGTTACCAAAATACCCTAAAATTTTTCAACTTTGTAAAAATGCCCAAAATACCCGCGATGGGGTCCCGCGATCGCGGGATACGCTGACGTGGCACGTATTTTGGGGCCAAATGCCCCGCGAAGCCCCTCAACTTTGGCCGCGGTGCACTTTTGGTCCCTACCCGCGATCGCAGCCCGCGATGGCCCAAAAAATTACAGTTTTGGTCCCTGAAATTTTACACTTTTGGTCCCTGAAAATTTACACTTTCAGCCCCTATACTTAGACGAATTTTGCATGCTTTTACTGTTTTTTTCCACAATTATTGCAATTTAAAGACCGATTTGTGGTTGAAATTCATTTGCATGTTTCAATCAATGTTAAATCAATGTTTTTGGAATACCAGTTTGTGGATGAAATGAGAGATTGGTTTTCTGATATGTTGGTTGTTTCATTGATAAATAGACGTAAAATTCAAGCCATAATCCCCACACAACGATTTCATTGTTGGAATATTTCTTTCTGCAATATTTTGTGTTTGAGATACTACTGAAAAAATGAGTTCATCTGTTGCAAAAGCTAAGCTATATTTCTGTTTTGATGGTGAATGGGTGCAAGATAACAATGAGTGGAATTTTGCTTATAAATCTAAGCATGGTGTAAAAGTGTCAGTAAACTACACTTATCAGAAGTTTGTTGCATACGCCATGCAAAAATGTGGAATCAACTCTTCTGATATTTGCAAGTTAGTATTTAAAAATGGCGATGGGTCATTTGTGGATTTATCCAACGATGGGGATATCTCTACTTTTCTGCACCTTGCAGTCGATTCAGAAAGACCCCCATTACTCTTTGTGTATCCCGGCGTATCCGACGGTGACGGCGACGGTGACGACGACAGTGACGACGACGATGACGAGGAGGGTGATTCTCAACAAATAGAGCATCCTGATTCTCAACAAATAGAGCAGCCTGATTCTCAACAACAACAACCACCACAACCACACGAATGGCGTACTGCTGGAGTTGCTGATGACGAAACCCACGTTTTCAGAACGGGTAATTCTGAAATAGACAGATCAGACACCGATAATGATGATCACGAAGAATATACCCCTAGTAGAAAATCATGTAGTCAGATAAATGACTTTTTTGATATGCCCCCTATTCTTCCAGACTCCCATACCCAGACACAAAGCTACGAACCTACACCTTATATTCGCAGTGAAAGTTTAACAGCAGGTCAGATATTCGATTCGAAGGATCTCTTAGCAAGTCAGATCGGACTCAAGTTCTTGGAAGAGGGTTTCCAAAGTCGCGTGCGGGCATCTGACAAAAGCAAATACGTAGTTGAATGTGCTAGAGAAAAGTGTGAGTGGAGGTTGTACGCGATTCACACGGGTCCCAAAGGAGGGGCGATAATGATTAGAAAGTTGCACGACGTACACACTTGTACGAGGACGCAACTTAATCCCCACCCCTTCAATAGACGCAACCCATTTAAAGGGCCGTTACTTGGGTATGATGTTCCTGGCGGTTGCCATGGACGGGGATAACTCCATCGTTCCAGTAGCTTTCGGCGTAGGCAAGTCCGAAACCGGGGACGAGTGGACTTGGTTTCTGTCCATGTTGAGATAAGCTATCGAAGACCCGCAAGGGTTGGTGTTTATGTCTGACAGGGCTCCTTCCATAAGCGCCACAATCTCTGCCATGTACCCAAACGCCCCTCACGCCATATGCTGTCGACATTTGGAGATGAACGCCAAATCCAAGGACAAACGTATTACCACCTACAAGGATGTCTATTGGGCGGTAGGGGTGAGAAAACGGGCGGGTCGGGCGGTTCGGGCCGATTTTTGGCCAACCCGATCGGGTTCGGGTGGGGGGATCAGACCCCGAAACCCGCCCAAAGTATAATTCGGGTTTCGGGTGGAATCGGGTTCGGGTTGGGCGGTCGGGTTGGGCGGGTTGGGCCAGATTCATTTTAAGCCCAATTCATTCCAATTCATTTTAAGCCCAATTTATAATTGATGATCTCGAGCATATAAAAAAACCTACGGCTGCTATAATTAGTGTTAAACCAACCCCCAAACTTGCTATGATCCATCGAAATGGTACATGGGCCTTATGATCGTTCTGATTTACTGCATATATAACAACATTAGTGAATTCCTCTCCTATAATCTCTAAGAAGAACACCATATGGTTGATGCAAGATATTTTTTTTAAATAAGAAAATACAATATATATTTATATTTACAATTTATTAAATTAAAAAAATACATTTTTTTCGGGTTAATCGGGTTTCGGGCGGGTTCGGGTTCGGGAAAACCCAAACCGAACCGAACCGAAATACCCGACATAAAAGATCGGGTTCGGGTGGAATCGGGTTCGGGTCCGTCGGGTGGCCAAAGTTCGGGTGGAATCGGGTTCGGGTCGGTCGGGTTAATCGGGTCGGTCGGGTTATGCTCACCCCT
The DNA here is from genome assembly GCA_033807775.1 of Saussurea involucrata. NCBI lineage: Eukaryota > Viridiplantae > Streptophyta > Magnoliopsida > Asterales > Asteraceae > Saussurea > Saussurea involucrata. The sequence continues at coordinate 230,058,245 of CM066314.1, forward strand.
ATTGGGCGGCATGCAGAGCATATACGGATCGGGAGTTTAACAAGTACATGAATATGCTACGATACAGTGTCAAGGAAGCAGCCAAAGTCTTTGACGATGCTGGACCGGAGAGGTGGTCCGCGGCCCATTTTCCTGGACAACAGTATGACATTCTGACCTCGAATAGTGCAGAGTCTGTGAATGCACTCTCCCGTTTTGCGCGTAGATGTCCGATTGTTAATCTTATGGACTACTTTCGGGCCTTTCAACAAGAGTGGTACCAAATTCGACGCCTAAAAGGAGCTAAGATACAAAATGCACTCACACCAACGGCGGAGAATATCGTTCAGTACAGGGCGCGTCGTGCGGCGACATGGCCGGTAAGAGCAATCGGGTATGGGAAGTACGAGGTGCATGATGACTATATTAACGCGATTATGAATATGGAAGACCACCTTTGTTCGTGTCGCGAATGGGATAAATCTGGGTTACCGTGCGGCCATGCCATCACTGCAGCAACATATATGGGTCGTACAGATTGCAGCGACTTGGCTGTACCTTTCTTCACGTCCGAATATTACCGGAAAACATACGTGGAGGTAATAAACCCAGCTGGACCCCCTGCAGCATGGGTGTATCCACCCGACCCGCTTCCACCATGCTATCCACCTTTAATGGATAAGAACAGGGCTGGGAGACCGAGAAAGAACGACCGACGTCCATCACGTGGTGAAAGTTCGATACAACGAAGATGTACTCGGTGCCAATGCGTAGGACACACTCGTGGAGAGTGTCCAAATCCCGCCCCTTCAACCGTGCCAAGGAGACATTCTATCAGTCACACCCCGGGCCCGTCACAGCTTGAACCATATGAAACAAACACATATGATACTGTTGATCTAAACACTGATTTGTAAATGATATATATACACACATACATATGCTTCTAAATGAACATTGATAACACAGCTAGTTTGTAAATGATATATATATATTCGTATTATATATTTACACACATAAAGAAAATAGGAGACCTTCAATTTTTCTTAGTATTTTCTTGACCTTGTTCTTGTATCCATGGCAGTGAATGTTAACTCTGAGTACACATGTCTGTTTATATAGCAAGAAAGATTAGTAGCAAGAATGGAAGCAGGTTTCTAGCTTTATATATATATATATATATATATATATATATTATATGTATATATGAAGAAGAAGAAGACTTAAAAAAGGAGACCTTTATCTGTAAGATATGGAAATGATCATTTCTTGACATTTTTGTTGGAACAAACACATATGATACTGTTGATCTAAACACTGATTTGTAAATGATATATATACACACATACATATGCTTCTAAATGAACATTGATAACACAGCTAGTTTGTAAATGATAAATATATTCATATTAGATACGTTTTAATTTTAATAAATTACACCATTATAATCGTCTCTTCGATACGTTCGAAATGAGCCCAATCTTGAATTTTTTTGGATTTATATATTTTAATATATATCATATACAGTTATACATTAAAATTCATAAATTCTTAAATGAGAAGAATATTAAATGGGGTTTTGACAAGTTGGTATCACTGGACTCATTTAAGAATTGTGAAAATGGGTATTTGGCGAATGATGATTCATGTGTGTTTAAAACACTTCAGCTCCAAACACACATGAATCATCATTCGTCAAATACCCATTTTCACAATTCTTAAATGAGTCCAGTGATATCAACTTGTCAAAACCCCATTTCATATTATATATATACACACATACATATGCTTCTAAATGAACATTGATAACACAGCTAGTTTGTATTCCATCCAACAAGCTCTTCATCTTCAATCTTTCTGACCCTTCTTCAACGGCTTCTGCTTTTGCAACCACGTATGGCCATTGTGTACCACAACCCGCACACACTTTAGCAAATGAGTTGAGGGTTGTCATATATTCTACAAGAGGAGTAGGCCCACGAATGAGGTAACCTATGACTTGACCTTGCATGATGTATCCAACCTAACCGTGGTTCAGCGGCTTAAAAACTACTTTTCAGAGAAATTAACAACAACAAAAAATACAAAACAACAACACAACAACACAGTAAAAAAAATACAAAACAAGAAAAAAATACAAAACAACTAAAACAACCACCACCTACTTAAAAATTGATTTAGTTTCATCAATCCAAGCTTGCTTCTCGTTTACCTTCGCTTGAATAATTGCGAAGTCTTGCAGAATATGGTGAATTGCTTCTTGTTCTCGACGAACACGAGCCTCCCTAGCTTTTATATCCCCTTTCATCCTTTTGATCTCCCTGTCTTCCTCTTCGATCATTCTCAAATGGACTGCCTTTCTGTCCATAATTTTTTTCCACTCTTCTGTTAGTTCATCTATCTCCTTTTCCTTTTTTGCTATGGCGACCTCGATTTGAGGTGGCATTTTTTCAGGAGTAGCCTTAGGGTTTGATGACGATGCCATTTGTGGATTAAATGAGAGAAGAGAAATCAAGAGAGAAAACAATTCAAAGAAAGAAAGCAAGAGAGAAATCAAGAATGAAAGCAAGAGGAAGTGTGAATTGTGAATTGCATCTTACTGGTATTTATGGATGAAATCTCAAACATGCAAATGAATTTCAACCACAAATCGGTCTTCAAAGTACAATAATTGTGGAAAAAAACAGTAAAAGCATGCAAGATTCGTCTAAGTATAGGGGCTGAAAGTGTAAATTTTCAGGGACCAAAAGTGTAAAATTTCAGGGACCAAAACTGTAATTTTTTGGGCCATCGCGGGCTGCGATCGCGGGCAGGGACCAAAAGTGCACCGCGGCCAAAGTTGAGGGGCTTCGCGGGGCATTTTTACCCAAAGTACGTGCCACGTCAGCCCTAGCCCGCGATCGCGGGATCCATCGCGGGTATTTTGGGTATTTTTGCAAAATTGAAAAAACTTAGGGTATTTCGGTAACAGTTGGTCAAACTTGGGGTATTTTAATTAATTTCCCTTATATTTTTTACAATTATTTTTAATCATTTAAACAAGCTCACTTAGGCCATGAGTACCACTACCCAATGAACCCACTTGCCACCTCAGCACCACATCAGCTTTTCTCTTTCCTACCATTCTTACCCAAAAGTGGAGTACCATTACCCAATGAACCCACTTGCCACCTCATCTTTTTAATTCTTTTATTTATACATTTAATTATTTAACAAAATAAAAATATTTATATATTTTTTAATAAATAAAAATAAGATAAATAATAAAAATAAAATTCATATCATTCATTAAAAAATTAAAAATTACAAAATAAATTTAAAAATTACAAAATATTAAAAATCTACTCGTCGTCATTGTTGGGAACTTGGATACGCCAAATATGTTCGACCAAATCCGACCGAAGGTTATTATGAGTGTCCCGGTTTTTGACTTCTCGAACATTTGCCGCGCGTTGTTCCTCACTGATTTGTGTTTCGATATCATCCGTGAAAATATCGTTTTCATCGCCACCACAAATGGCATGGTCTTCGTCTTCGAGTATCATATTGTGTAATATGACACAAGCGTACATAATGTTTCCCAATCTTGTCGGATGCCATCCGCGTGCCGGGTTATGAAGTATATGCCAACGTTGTTTAAGCACGCCAAAAGCTCGTTCAACATCTTTACGTGTTGATTCTTGCGCGGACTTGAACTTTTGTCGTTTAGGGTCATGTGGGCACGTAAATGATTTTACGAAAGTAGCCCATTCCGGATATATCCCATCCGCTAGATAATATCCGTGGTTGTAGGTGACTTCATTCACCTCAAAAGGGCACTCGGGTGCTTTTCCATCATATAGATCGTTGAAGATGGGCGACTGATTGAGAACATTGATATCGTTGTTGGAACCGGCAACACCAAAGTATGCGTGCCAGATCCATAGATCATGGGAGGCCACTGCTTCTAGCATGATTGTCGGGTGCTCATGATCACCTCTCATGAATTGACCTCGCCATGCTACCAGACAATTTGCCCACGCCCAATGAGTACAGTCTATGCTGCCGAGCATGCCGGGAAATCCGTGTTTAGCTTCATGCGCGGTGTACAACTTTTGAATATCAACATAAGTAGGCTTGCGTAAATATTTTTTACCATAGAGTTCAATAATACTTGTGCAGAATTTGTACAGACAATCTCATGACGTTTTGTCTCCCATCCTCAAGTACTCGTCAAGTGAGTCGGCAGCTACTCCATACGCCAATTGCCGAATAGCGGAAGTACACTTTTGTATCGGAGAAAAACCTTGTTTATTTCTGGCGTCCACCCGAAGTGTAAAATACGGATACTCTCCTTCTAAATCTTCAACTATTCGTTCGAATAGTTGCCTGCTCATCCTGAACCGCCGTCTAAACATATCCGGTGTATAAACCGGGTTGTTGCCAAAGTAGTCCCGCAAAAGCCGCTCGTTTGCAGCTACCTGACCTCTTTCTATGTTCCCGGCCCTCGGTTCTCTTCATGACGATGAGGCGGTGCTACCATAAATTAATTTTGCAACTTCTCGAACCAACCCTACAAAAATTTCCCTTTGATGATGCAAGTACTCGTCGGTGTCTATGGATGATGATGATGCGGTCGATGAAGCGGGTTGTGGCGAATCCATATTGTCTAAAATTGAAGAAATAAATGGAAGAAAGTATAGAGTTGTTTGGTGTGAAAAAATGAAGATGATAGAGGTTAATATATATAGTGTGTATAATTTGAAAATAAAAATAAATAAATAAATAAATTAATAATATAGCCGTTGGTAAACGGTATTATTTAAAAAATATAAAAAAATTAAACCACAACGGGTTGATCGGGTTGGTGAACCCGGTAGCCTTCCCGCTACCTACCCGATCCCCCCCCCCCCCCCCGGTATGGCTGCCCGATTGCTACCCAACGAACCCGATGCCACGATGGACCGAGCCCGAGCCCGTACCCGATGGCGGTACGGGTGGTCTTATAACCAAAATGAGCCACGACGAAGCCATGACGTTTTCAAGGCGTGGCTTATGACGTCAAATTTATAATTCATATATAATATTATATGTTAAAAACATGTATTTTGTAGTGTTACTCAATAAACCAGTAGTAGTAAGCAAGTTAAATTAGGTTATATATTAAAAACTTGCAAATAAGACATTAAAAACGTAAAGAAAAATCAAATACCGCATTACAAAAATTGCGCATTAAGCCATGGCATGCCACGGATTTTACGTGGCGCGAGACACAAATCTTGTGCAACGAGTTTTTTAGAGTAACTATGCACGTTGATTTAAGTGAGTAAAATAAAAAGAAAAATAATAAATAAATGAACTTTGGTGGAGTATGGGCTGCTAATTATAAATAAAATATTAGAATTGTGTTGGGTAGGATTTCACAATTAGGACTATGGGGTGTTTGGGATTGCTTATATTTTTTACTTATTTGCTTATAGTTTCTTCCCACCGCAAATAAGCTATTTAAAGTGTTTGGATAGAAAAAATCAAAAGTGCCTATTTGCTTCTCCTCACCACAAATAAGTTGTTTTTGATAAGTCATTCCATACCTACTTATTTACTTCTCTTTATTTCTTTATCTATCCAAAATACCTTTTTACACTCAATTTTTAACAAACACTTTTTAAAAACTGTTTTTCCTCACCACATAAGCAAATAAGCATAAGTTAAAAATATAAGCACTCCCAAACACCCCCTATAAATTAAGTTATTGTCGTTTTGGTCCAAGTTGACTTATTTTATACTAATTCATTGGATTTTGATGATAACGCGCAAACCACAAAAGATTTAGGGTGCGTTTGGTTCTCATAATGATTTTTGAAGGAATGAAATCTGTCAAAGGAATTGGAATCTGGAAGAAATTGGAATGGAATGTTGTCAGGTTTGACCACCTGTTTGGTTGACAGAATTGGAATGGAATCTGTCAAAGGAATTAGAATCTGTCTGTTTGGTTCACAGAATGTAGCTTTGGAATTTGAATCAATTTTCGGCAAATGACCAAAATACCCTTTTTTATAAAATAATTATTAAATACTTTAATGTGTAAAAAATATAATATACATAATCCAAAAATAAAAAATAAAATAAAAATAAAAACTAAATGTATTAAATTATATTAATAAAAAAATTAAAATTAAAATTAAAATTAAAATTAAAAACTAAAGTATTAAATAAATTGAGGGTATTTTTGTCATTTAGGCAAATTTGGATGGAATGAAATTCAATTCCATCCATTCTGTAAAGGAATGGTGAATTCCTTATTTGGGTGGAATTCATGGAATTCAATTCCATTCCATTGCAAACCAAACAGCACAATGGAATTTGGTCAATGGAATTGACCATTCCAATTCCGCCCAATTCCGTCGGAATCCGCCGAACCAAACGCACCCTTAGGCTTTGTATCTATTTGATTATTATTTTGAGATTATATATTTTGAAAATATTTCTCTTGTTTTATCATAAAACTTGTACATTAACCAGTGGCAGATTCAAGATTTTTTCCTACTGAGGTCCCATTTAAGGTAGTTTAAATGCCGGTAAAATTGTTTGATATATTTTTCGTCTAAATCCCACGTTTCGGGGGGGGGGGGGGGGGGGGGGGGTTAAGTTTTTTTGGTAGATTTTAAGAGACTTTTAATTTTTTTTTGTCGATTTTGAGGGACTTCTTTGGTTTTTTAGTCTATTTTGAGAGTAGTTTTGTTTTTTTTTTATTTCGAAACATTTTTTTTGGTTGAATTTATTTATATCCATATGTATCGCACGAGTACAAAATAAGTGTACGCATGTAAAAAGAACTGTTTAGACCTAGAAATTTTTTTTGAAAAAGATATATGCAGAGAGAGAATATGATCATAGAGGTGGGTTCATACGAGAACGCTAACTATTTAAGAAAACACCCGCTATGTACAAAATCATATATGATTCACGTACAAAATCATATATGATTCACGTACAAAATCATATATGATTACGCGACTTTTCCCGCCACATTAAGTCGCGGCGAAAGTCGCGCATGTCCAGTTTTTGCAGTTAATGTAAAATCACATGTGATTTTGCACATAATTTGTTGTTTTCTTAAATAGTTAGCTCTCGTTTTAAGCTTCCTCCATGATCATAAACCTTATATATGCTTTATATGAATCTGAATATGTTACATATTAACATAATAGTTAAACCATTGCTACACAAATATTTAAGGTCCAAACCCTAGGTCCGTACATACATATTGAAAACCCAATAGTGTAATGGAACTATGACTCATCTCTTGGTTATTGACCAATAATCAAAACCCCACTTATTAAACAATTGCAAAAAAAGCGACAACTAATGCATATGACTATACGTCTATATATGACCGTTAAAAGTAACATTGTTCTTATATGTGACAGTCTGAAGTTTAGTTACAAGGAGAAAGGGACCCATAATTAATAACACAAACCATAAACGTACTCAACACTTTTGGCAAGTAAAATGAGTCAACTTATTTACGTTACTAAAATGAATCAATCTTTATAAGCCTTCAAGAGTCTTTCCATCAAAACCGCAAGGGTTGTGGTATAGTGGATGATGTCCAGAGAATGTGGTGGAATATCACATCTACCCTAGATTCGATTCCAGGTGTCCACAATAATTATGGTCACTAAACTTATAAAGATTGATCTTACAATCACAAGTTATCAAGATTAGTCCAAAGATAGCTTGGGCATCTTTAAAAAATTTCCATTAAGCCATCCAACAATTCATTACATATAATATGCATAATGATGAGTTAAATGGATATTTTAAGACGTATACGACATCTATTGAAAACAAATAAATAAATATAAATAATAGAGTGAGTTACATGTTTGGTCCTTCTGGTTTAGTGTTTTAATGATTTTGGTTTTAAAATTAAAATAATTACAAATTAGAAACCTATGGTTCGTGCTTTTGCACTTCTTAAGTCCCTCTTTCTAACATAGGGGCTGTTTGGCAGTTGCTGAATGGTTTGGTGCAGAATGGTTGAGAGGCTCCGTATGGTTGAGTGCAGAATGAAATTCGGTTGTTTGGTAATTGTTCGAATGGTAACTCTGAATGACAACAAACTACCATTTTAACCCTCTGTATAAATCAATACATACAAACAACACACGTAAACAGTAGAACTCGACAGTAGCATAAACTAGTAGCATAAATCAACAGATTTCATAAATTGACAGTAGCATAAATCGACAGATTTCAACAGTAGCATAAATCAACAAGAGTAGTACATATAAACTAGTAGAACTCGACAGTAGCATAAATCGACAGATTTCGACAGTAGCATAAATCAACAAGAGTAGTACATATAAACAGTATCATTTATAGAGTAGTACATAGAGAAGAGAAGATTTCAACAGTAGCATAAATCGACACTATCATAAATCGGCAGATTTCAATAGTAGCATAAATCAACAAGAGAAGAGAAGAAATCGACAGTAGCAATATAAAGAACAAAACTACAGAACTCCAGTAGCAATATAGAGAAGAATTCGACAGAGAACAATTCGACAGAGAACAAATCGACATAGAACAAATCAACAGAAGATTTCGGTTTTGCAAACTCCACGGTAGAAATCGACAGAAGAAATCAAAGATGGAACACGGAGAGAAGAAATCGACAGTACCTGAGAGTTTGCTCGGCGGTGAGATGGAACACCAGAGAGATTGATCGCCGGCGAGATGGGAGCAATGGAGAAATCGATCTCCTGGAGTGCGCGGAAGGAGGATGCGTGGAAGGAGTGCAATGGAGCCCCTCAGTTTATGAAGATTCAGGGAGAAGACCCTAGGAGAATACGTGCGACTATGAGAGTGAAAGAGAGGGGCAAATGTGGAACAATGTGAGATCTGAATGGTTGAGAGTGGTCCAATATGCAAAATGGCTCAGAGGTATTTGTCATGGTTAAGAGGTATCTTTTTTTTGCCAAACAGTCTCAACCTCTGACCGATTCAGAGGTGAGCTCTTAATGTAACCATTAAGAGCTAAACAAACAGCCCCATAATCTCCATTTTTTAGATTTTGTTAACCCAGTTAAATCCGGTGGCAGTTCAATCTTTTCACCTTTTTTTGTCTTTATACTACTAGAAAATAACACACACACACATACGCAAAATGATGGAACAACCCCACCTGCATCAAGCCCACTGCAAGCCTTCATCTCCGGTCTCCCCTATAGCCGGCTCCATTCCCGACCACCACACCACTATCGACAAATATCCTCCGGTTACCCCATCACCACTTGCAACTTCCCCATTGCCCTCCGATCACCATCGCCGTCTTTCTTCGCCATATGCATCCATCATTTACATCTACATCCAAACATACATATATACATCGTCATCTACATACAACTTACAAGCGTCCATATCTAATTGCCCTTCTGATTTTGTTTTTTTATCTGAAAATCAATTTCCATCTTTTGTGGCCATATTAATACCATGGTTTTAAATAACTCGTTATGACTTTGTTATGGTTTCGTTATGGCACGTTATGGCATCAAGGATTGGCTTCACCGCCACATTAACCCTTGTGGTTCTACTCTAAGATTTTGCTTCCATTGTAAGACGTTATGGCGTGTCTGACGTGTCATGGCGTGTTATGACGCGTTACAACACGTAGTTTTGTAAGGGTTGTTTTTTTATACATTTTTAAACACATAATTTGCGGGTAAATGATAACTATGTACTGCATTTAAGACTTATATAAACATTAGAAGAAAATCTAAAATCTAAAACCCTAAGTTGATAAATCTTTACTCCCTTTTCACGTACAAGGTGAGTCGAACATGAATTCTTTGAAATTTGAAGAAAGTAGTGAGTAGAGACTCAAATTGAAAATCGTTTCACCACATGAAAAAGACATAATTGCCATTTTGGTAGCAAAGATTCACCATATGAAACACATACTCACCAATAAAATCATAATAATTTTTTTGTAAGGTTAATAATGACAGTGTTTCATCTATATGTTATTTCACCAGATGAAACACATAGATTCACCAAATGAGCCAAATTAAATACATAGATTCACTAGATGAAACACACTCGGAAATCAAGTACAAAAAACCCCAAATCTGGGAGCATACTTCCACTTTTAAAAAACCCTAAAAACAAGAATAATGATATTAATAAGTTAAGCAAAATCGTCAACATCTAATAACTCATCATCTATGGCTTCGATTCCAACAATGGGTGCTTATGTGGATGAAATTGTGAAATTTACTGATTTCTGAGTTGAAATTGATGAATGATTTGGGTTTTTTTCCAGTCAGAAACGGTGGATATTATCTTCCGTGTGTCAAAAGAGCTGAAACCCCAATCAAGAAAGCTTTCATTCATCGATCCTTTGTGGTGGTCTGCAACTTCGCCATCACAGGTTAGTTATACCTTTTCACCATTCACCGGAGTTCCATCAAAGGCGTTGATAGGGTTAATTTATTAACCCTATTTTAGCCAATTTTAGTAGGTTTTTAGTGTGTTTTATTTGCCCAAAGTCAGTAATTGAGTCATTTTTATTAGCTTTTTAGCATTTTCTGTGTTTTAGGTGTCAAGCATGATTTAATGTGTTGGTGCAAGTGTACCCAGCTTTAAATATTGTGATATATTTTTGGTACACATAAAATCACATCTCCATATTTATTTTGATGATTACAAAACACACCGCATTATTTGTTATCTAATATTTTATCTGAGTGTGCAGATATTTAAATGATCTCGATAATTTTTTTATCTGAAGAATCCAAGTCTGAAGAGTTTCGTCATTTTATTTTAAAATGATAAACACCCTAAAATATTTTATCACTTGGATATTTCGTATCTATATAAATATATTTGAATCAAATATATATATACAATATTTTTTATATATATTAAATCACTTGATATATATATATATATATGCTGTTTGCTACTGTTCATCATCTGTTGCAAGAAGTGTGATCAGCCGAACCACCCTGCGTTGCCTTGCTCTCATTGGACAAAACTTCAGGCGGTATACCGCCAAGGTCCACGCGGTATACCGCGGGTACTGTTCACCATCAGCATCATCTGCATATGAAGCTTCTTTTGTCAGACAACTTTTTCAGGCGGTATACCGCCATGTGCAACGCGGTATACCGCGGGTACTTGTAGCCGTTGATCTTTTGCAGGTTGACCTTCTCCTTGCAGTACACTTTTTCTGACGCAGGTATACCGCGATGGTTTGGCGGTATACCGCGAAACTCTCAAGACTGATGATCATCCAGTATAAATACAAGCATCCAGCAGCCTTCAATGCTACACCAACTTCAGCAATAAATTCTCCCTCAGCATTTGATTATTATTCTGCTGCTTTCTTACTCACACTAAATCACTTAAACTGATAAAATTAATTTTTGAGCAAGAAATCTTGAGTTGATAGCAGATTAAAATCTCTCGATTAGTTGAATCAGCAACACAACTCAAGTGATCAAACTCTCTAAAAATATCCAAGTGATAAACCTTATTCAAGAGTGATTATTCATATTAAAATCTATACCCTCTTGTAAGTGTTTGAATTAGAGTGAGTGATCCACATTAATCTCTCAAAGAAGAGTGTTTCGCGTTTGTTGTATTAAGGTTTGTGTTTCTACCGTAAAGAACACGTTTCGTATTGGATCTCCGAGAAGTGTTATTTTCTCGAGGTGGACTAGCCAACTTTGTGTTTGGTGAACCACTTTAAAAATACCGTTGTCAAGTATTCTCTTTCCCTTATCTATTTACATTTCCGCTGTGCATTTAAATTATATCTGTTTATATAATTGTTGTATATTTACTTGTTTATACTCTGCTTTATTTTTACTGTATTGTTTGTACTGTATTTATTTGTTCAAAGAATTTTTGAAAGAAAAAGATTTTAAATACAACCTTACCCCCCCCTTTGGTTGTCCAACATTTGGTATCAGAGCAGGTCTTTCAAAATATTCTGCATATTTTTCTCTTATTCTTCTAAATGGCTCAACAAACTAATATCGTGTTTTCAAAACCTCCTTTGATAGATACTGAAAAGTTTGGCATTTGGGCCGAGCTATTTGAATGTCACGTGCGTGGCAAAAATCAAAAGATTTGGAACATCATAGAAAAAGGGAATTTTAAACCCACCATTGTGAAAGATGATGTTTATATTGATAAACCTATAGATGACTGGACTACTTCTGATGAAGCTCATTTTTGTTTAAACTTTGAAGCTAAGAATATATTATATGCTGCTTTAACATCTGACGAAATTGAAAGAGTATATACTTATAAAACTGCAAATCAAATATGGGAAAGTTTAAATAATACTCATCGTGGAAACACGGAGGTTAAATCTAGTAAAGTAAATATTTTAGTTCACGATTATGAACTATTCGAAATGAAACAAGATGAGTCAATTGACTCAATGTTTAAAAGATTTAACCTTATTGTGACTACTTTGAAAGGTTTGGATCGCACTTATCCTAACGAGGACTATATAAGGAAAATCCTACGAGCTCTTCCTTCGGAGTGGATGCAAAAGATAACATCCTTAGAAGACTCCCGTGACCTTTCCATAATGAAGATAGATGACTTGATCGGTAATCTTAAAGTGCATGAAATTGCACTTAAAAGAAACAAAGACCGGGAGCAAGTTAAAAAGAAATCAATCGCTCTCAATGTCTCAACACCAAAAGATGAGAAGAAAAAGGAGAAAGCTAGCTCCTCGAAAGATCCATCCGAAACTCTCGATGAAGTCGCCATGTTGGTAAGAAACTTTTCCAAATTTCTTAATAATAATAATAAATTTTCTAACAATGGCAGATTTCAAAGAAACGGTAACTACCGTCGTGGTGGTGATAATCGAAGTCGTAAGTTCCATAAACGAGACGAAAAAGTTAAGAAAAATGGCGACTCGAGTGAAGACGATAAAGCTAAGCCAAAGAGAGGCTTTTGCTACTCATGTGGTGACAAAGACCACTACGCCAATGAATGTCCGAAAAAGAACAAATTCCAAAAGAAGAAGGAGAAAGCCTTCATTGGAGGCGCGTGGAGCGAGAGTGAAGAAGAAGATGACTATCAAGCCATTTGTCTTATGGCCGATAGCGACGACGAGGTAAAATCTTCTTACTCGGATTACGATAGTGATTATGAAAGTGATAGTGAAAATAATCTTGAAGAATTATATGAATCTTTTCATAAAATGGCCGCTCTTGCAAATCGTTACCAAGATGAGAATGCTATGTTAAAAGAAACTGTAAATGCATGTAAAAAGGAAATAAAAAATGTTAAACAAAAATCTGAAAATGATATAGATATAATTGCTAAATTAGAAACTAAATTAGGAGAAAAAGATTTTTGTAAATCTTGTGATGTTTTAAATAAAGAAATTGCATGCTTGAATAAAAAATCACATGAAAATATTACTTGTACAAAATGTGATATTCTTGATAATGAGATTACATGTTTAAAGGCTAAATGTGCTTCATATGAAAAAGATAACATGCTAGCTAAAGCCTTTGAAAGTAGTAATAAAAAGGTTCTTAACATGCTTAATATGCCTAACCGTATAAAATGTAGAAAAGGCATTGGTTCCAATACTTGTGTTGATAAATGTTCTTGTATACCCATCAAAAGATTTTATGAATCACCTAAAGTAAATACAAGAAATCAATATGTGCAAAAACCTTCGTATGTGCGTAAAATAAATAATGTAAATTATAATACGAGAAAACCGTATGCTCGCATGTACCATGATAAATATTCTAAACCTAATAATAATGCGAATGTAAATGCTTGTTTTTATGTGTATGATAAATATAATCGCAAAATTAAAATGGTAAATAAATGGATTCCAAAAGGAATGTTTAGTAATGATAATCCCGGTGGTATGCGTTTATGGTTTTAAATGTGTTATGTATATATATATAGTTTAAATATATTTTGTTGTATATATTATATATATAAGTAATATATAATACTATTCATATATATATATACATACGTACTGCACATATATATATACATTTTATTTAACTCTTTTAATTCTTATATATATATACTTTGTTTGTTTAATGTGTTATATATATATATTAATATGGTTTGATATATTGTGTAATATATTATATATATATATATTCTGTTTGACTTTATATATATGTATGTTGGTTGACTTTTGAAACTAATTGTCAAGGACCCACGAGAAATGGGGACCATAAAAGTTACATCTTCATTATTGTAGATTGACCTTGATATGGACTGGATACTCGATAGTGGTTGCACACGTCACATGACCGGAAACAATAATCTCTTTTCATCATATAAGTCATGTGATGGTGGACAGGTAATTTTTGGAGGAAACTCCAAAGGAAATATAATTGGTAGAGGTACAGTCTCTTGCAATAATGTTCAATTTCTTAATGTGAATCATGTTGATAATTTACATTTTAATTTGTTAAGTGTTCGCCAATTGTGTAAAAATAATACAACTGTTGTCTTCGAAGAAGACTCGTGCAAAATCATAAAAAATGGCAAAGTTCTTTTAAATGGCTTTGTAAAAGGAAATTTATATATTTGTAAAACTGTTGTTTCTGATAATGTATGCTTATCTTCTATTAATGATGTTTCTACTTTATGGCATAGGCGTTTAGGTCACGCTAATCTAAGATTAATGCAAAACTTAAAAAAATAAGGAGCTTGTGAGTGACCTGCCAAAATTAAAGTTTGATAATCATTTTTGTGATGCTTGTCGTGTCGGCAAACAACATCACGTTTCTCATAAATCAAAAAATGTTATTTCTACTCAAAGAGTTTTAGAACTTTTACATATGGATCTTTTTGGCCCGATGGCTATTCAAAGTTTTGGAGGAAATTTTTATACTTTGGTTATTGTGGATGATTATTCCCGTTATACTTGGACTTTATTTTTGAGACATAAAAATGAGGCTTTTGAAAAGTTTAAAATTTTGGGAAAACGAATTCAAAACCAACAAGGTTGTACGATTGTTTCCATACGTACGGACCATGGACGAGAATTCGATAATGATGTACAATTTGGTGCCTTTTGTGATAAACATGGTATAACTCATAACTTTTCGGCTCCTCGAACTCCTCAGTCAAACGGGGTTGTTGAAAGGAAAAATCGAACGTTGCAAGAAATGAGTAGAACTATGCTAAACGAACATCAAGTTCCCCAAAAGTTTTGGTGTGATGCCGTTGCTACCGCGACCTATGTGCTTAACCGTGTCCTAATTAGAGGTATCCTAAATAAGACACCCTATGAACTTTACCGAGGTAGAAAACCTTCCCTAGCTCACCTAAAAGTTTTTGGTTGTAAATGTTTCATTTTAAACACCAAATCCTACCTAACCAAATTTGACCCCAAAGCCTATGAGGGAGTGTTCCTAGGTTATTCTTGGAATAGCAAAGCCTATAGAATCCTAAATAAGGAAACCATGGTAGTGGAAGAATCCCTTAATGTTAGTTTTGACGAAAGTCCTCCCAAACCGAGTGCACCCTTAGCAAATGATAATATCCGTGAAGGAGACGTCTTAGCCCAACAACTTAGTACCTTGGATTTAGGTACCCAACCTTCCACAAATAATATTGAATCTAGTGATGCCCCTCCATGCTTTATTCCACAAGGTATAGATGATCCTAACCTTAGAACCGCTCGAGGCCATCCCGTAGATCAAATTATAGGTGACCTAAACCAAAGGACAACTAGATCACAAATCCTTACCCATTGTGCTTTCCATGCCTTTATCTCAACCATAGAACCTAAAACCATAGATGAAGCTTTAGGTGATGAGGATTGGATATTGGCCATGCAAGATGAGTTAAACCAATTTACTAGGAATGATGTGTGGGACTTAGTGCCTAGCCCTAGTAGTCAAACCATTATTGGCACAAGATGGGTCTTCCGAAACAAGGTAGACGAGAACGGTGGAGTCACACGAAACAAGGCACGTTTAGTTGCCAAGGGGTACAGTCAACAAGAAGGTATAGATTATGATGAAACCTTTGCACCGGTTGCAAGGTTGGAGTCTATTCGAATGCTTCTCGCTTTTGCAAATGCTAAAGATTTTAAGTTATTTCAAATGG
The DNA here is from genome assembly GCA_033807775.1 of Saussurea involucrata. NCBI lineage: Eukaryota > Viridiplantae > Streptophyta > Magnoliopsida > Asterales > Asteraceae > Saussurea > Saussurea involucrata. The sequence continues at coordinate 230,074,337 of CM066314.1, forward strand.
ATGTTAAAAGTGCTTTCTTAAATGGTATTATAAATGAGGAGGTATACGTTTCTCAACCTCCTGGTTTTGAAAGTTTTGAAAACCCGACACATGTTTATAAATTAAAAAAGGCGCTTTATGGTTTAAAGCAGGCTCCGCGTGCGTGGTATGATAGATTAAAAACCTTTTTAATTGTTAGTGGTTATATTATGGGTAAAATAGATAATACTTTATTTGTGAAATATGTTCAAAATGATATTGTGGTTGTGCAAGTATATGTTGATGATATTATTTTTGGTTCCACTAATGAAAAACTGTGTAATGAATTTTCTGCGAAAATGACAAGCGAGTTTGAAATGAGCATGATGGGAGAGTTAAAATACTTCTTAGGATTGCAAATAAAACAATGTGAAACTGGTATTTTTATTAGTCAATCTAAATATTGTAAAGATATGTTGAAAAAGTTTAATTTTGAAAATGTCAAACCCGTTGAAACTCCAATGACCACAAATTTGCAATTATCTCGTGACGAGGAGGGAAACGATTTTAATGAAAAGATTTATCGTGGTATGATTGGTAGTTTATTATATTTAACTGCTAGTAGACCTGATATTATGTTTAGTGTATGTTTATGTGCTCGTTTTCAATCTTCACCTAAACAATCTCACTATGAAGCTGTCAAGCGTATTTTTCGATATTTACGAGGTACTACTAATCTTGGCTTATGGTACGCAAAGAAACCCGAGTTAGAAGTAACGTGTTTCGCCGATTCCGATCTTGGTGGATCTATTGTTGACCGAAAAAGTACTAGTGGGGTATGTGCCTTTATAGGTCTCTCACTTGTATCTTGGTTCTCTAAGAAACAACAATCCGTAGCTTTGTCTACCACCGAAGCGGAATATGTAGCCGCCGCAAGAGCATGTGCTCAAGTCCTATGGATGAAACACACACTTACCGATTTTGAGGTACACCTAACCAAAATTCCAATTATGTGTGATAACTCAAGTGCCATAAACTTAAGTAAAAATCCCGTTTTGCATTCTCGTACCAAACATATTGAATTGAGACATCATTTTTTACGAGATAATGTTCAAAAAGGCAAAATCGTGCTTGAAAAGGTTGATTCGGAAGATAATTTGGCCGATATTTTCACTAAAGCTCTAAACAAGAAGGCGTTCTTTAAATTAAGACTTGGTTTAGGCATGCTTGAGTATAACCCTTGATAAATACTAACTCTCAAATATTTCATATTTTGAGGGGGAGCATCTTTCGAGGGGGAGCATAAGCGACTTTCTTAGACCCTTTTTGCTTCGACAAAAGGGGGAGAGAAACCGAGTATGCTCTCGTGTTTAGCGTTGTGTTTGTCATCATCAAAAAGGGGGAGATTGTTGGTGCAAGTGTACCCAGCTTTAAATATTGTGATATATTTTTGGTACACATAAAATCACATCTCCATATTTATTTTGATGATTACAAAACACACCGCATTATTTGTTATCTAATATTTTATCTGAGTGTGCAGATATTTAAATGATCTCGATAATTTTTTTATCTGAAGAATCCAAGTCTGAAGAGTTTCGTCATTTTATTTTAAAATGATAAACACCCTAAAATATTTTATCACTTGGATATTTCGTATCTATATAAATATATTTGAATCAAATATATATATACAATATTTTTTATATATATTAAATCACTTGATATATATATATATATATGCTGTTTGCTACTGTTCATCATCTGTTGCAAGAAGTGTGATCAGCCGAACCACCCTGCGTTGCCTTGCTCTCATTGGACAAAACTTCAGGCGGTATACCGCCAAGGTCCACGCGGTATACCGCGGGTACTGTTCACCATCAGCATCATCTGCATATGAAGCTTCTTTTGTCAGACAACTTTTTCAGGCGGTATACCGCCATGTGCAACGCGGTATACCGCGGGTACTTGTAGCCGTTGATCTTTTGCAGGTTGACCTTCTCCTTGCAGTACACTTTTTCTGACGCAGGTATACCGCGATGGTTTGGCGGTATACCGCGAAACTCTCAAGACTGATGATCATCCAGTATAAATACAAGCATCCAGCAGCCTTCAATGCTACACCAACTTCAGCAATAAATTCTCCCTCAGCATTTGATTATTATTCTGCTGCTTTCTTACTCACACTAAATCACTTAAACTGATAAAATTAATTTTTGAGCAAGAAATCTTGAGTTGATAGCAGATTAAAATCTCTCGATTAGTTGAATCAGCAACACAACTCAAGTGATCAAACTCTCTAAAAATATCCAAGTGATAAACCTTATTCAAGAGTGATTATTCATATTAAAATCTATACCCTCTTGTAAGTGTTTGAATTAGAGTGAGTGATCCACATTAATCTCTCAAAGAAGAGTGTTTCGCGTTTGTTGTATTAAGGTTTGTGTTTCTACCGTAAAGAACACGTTTCGTATTGGATCTCCGAGAAGTGTTATTTTCTCGAGGTGGACTAGCCAACTTTGTGTTTGGTGAACCACTTTAAAAATACCGTTGTCAAGTATTCTCTTTCCCTTATCTATTTACATTTCCGCTGTGCATTTAAATTATATCTGTTTATATAATTGTTGTATATTTACTTGTTTATACTCTGCTTTATTTTTACTGTATTGTTTGTACTGTATTTATTTGTTCAAAGAATTTTTGAAAGAAAAAGATTTTAAATACAACCTTACCCCCCCCTTTGGTTGTCCAACATAATGGTATAAACTCTGTCTTTTGGATCTTATTGGGCCTGTTTTGATTTCAGATTTTTGCTGGGCACTCCTACAGCAATGCTATAGGAATTGAAACGTTGAAGGAATGCTGAAGGAGTGCTGAAGGAGTTAGCAGCTGGGCCCTTTTTGAAGAAGCTTTGGGCCGAAGCCTTTTCTTGATGACAAGGCTGGAGTTGACTTTTGGAGGAGACAAGAAGTACATAAGGACATCAGTCTTAATCAACTTTTGATTGATTTGTCTCCACTCAACTCCCCTATATAATGGATGGCTTGTTAACTCTTGGAATCACTAATCACTTGTCACTTGCTAGATTTAATTAGTTTCTTACATTTTGCTCTCAAACACTTGTTACTAATTGCTGAATATTATTTTTGGTCACGAATTTCAGTTGTATTTCATCTCTTGGTTTCAAGTTTAATCAAGTTAATATCGAAGTATTTCCTTGTGTTGTTATTTACGGTTCTCGCATTTTTCATTCCAAAGATCTCGTTTATTTTACAAAGTTTGTCACACCTAGGTTATTTTCTCGACTCATCTCGTTTTCTAAGCATTTACTTTATCTTTCAAAGCTCTTAATCTTAGTTGGGATATCTTTCCTTCTAGATTTCGAAATATTTGATTCGTAAAGTTAAGTACTTCTAAGTTCCAAAGTGTTCAAGGCAAGTAGTAGTTTCGTGACGTAACTTGTGTGACAAGTTTCCATAACTTGGCGACCAAGTTACTACGTTAGTTGGTAATTCTTGTTTCCTTACATTCTTAGTTCTTATTTCTGTCTTTACTTTCTTGTTATTACAATTCCTGCATTTAATTTCTGTCTTTACATTTCCGTAATTTACTTTCTTGCAATTTCATTTCAGTATTTTCCATTTATGTCATTTACGTTTCTTACACCTTTCGAAAGAAGAAATCAAGCCATGATGGGCTAATCGCCTGAGCTTGGGGTGTAAAGCAAAGTTTAGATGTAAAATATGTGTGAAAGTAAAGAGGTGTATTGAATATAACATTGTATCTAACTATTTATTTTAGGTGATTGATCTTACATTGAAGATTACATTTAATTAATTGACAACTAATTTTATGTATGAAAATGCATTAACATTCAGTGTTAAGGTTAAGATTAATTAACTGAAATGATAAGAGAAGACTATAAATAGTTTTAGTGCCTAACAAGTACTATGCTCTTACGGTGTAGGATGGTAACACCGTGTTGTGCTAGGATTCACGAAGTCTAACATAAATGATATCGTATCGATAGCACGTTGACCAGTGTGTACTCTTGGGAGGCCGTTTGAACCGATAGTTGGTGTTGTGGCAGTCCTATAGCACTTGTGCTGGAGGACTGGCTGGATGTTATAATACCTTTTTACTCTATCACTTGTTTTCACCTTTATGGAGCTTTGCACCCTGTGCTTCTTCTCTAGAATTGATTTTTAACTGATAACTCAAACCAACCAATCAAACAATTTGTTTTCGAAATCGCCATCTGAAATCGGTTTTTAAAGACTGGACTTTTGAAAAGCTTTCACAAGTTTTCCCTGTGGATCGATATCTGGTACTTTTACCATTATTACTTGTTGCGAGACGATAGTAGTTCAAGGTGTATACTTGCACTGAGTTCTATTTTAAGTGAATCTCTAAGGTTGCATAAATCTTACAACAGGCGTTATTTAGACCTTTTACGTCGGAGATTCAATGTACGATTATCTCTCCAACGAAAAGCCCTGCTCCAAAATATGGGTTCAATATCCTGCCATATAATCCTTAATGTTATCCTCACCAAGATCCTCCGTCGATTGGTGGCTACCGGTGTCAGGCAGTGGTTGTAGAAAAGAAGAACTGTGGTGGAAGAGAAGAATTGTGGTGTCAGGACATTGAGTTATGAAAGAGATGTGTAATTTGAATTCATTAAATTAATATTATACCCTTGAAATATCCTTTCAAATACTCAAAACTACCCTTGTTTTTTTGCTTTAATTCCAAAAAGGTTTTTTTAATAACCCTTGATTTATTCTAATCAATGGATTAGATTAGTCCTCAAGTCTTTAAATAGATATGAGCCCTATATACACATGTAACACCAAAAAGATTTGGAAAACAGAAATTGGGGCTCACGGACGTCCGCAGGGCATAAGGCCGGACGTCCGCGGATCGTCCGTGGAAGCAACATAACATTTTGGGGATTTCGGCCAAAGCAAGCCGGACGTCCGCGACATGTCTGATGGAGATATTTTGTGTTTTAAGCCCTCTTCCTCTCTCACTCCCCTCATTTCATCTTCAACCTCAAATCCTACTCTCTCTCTCTAAAATCGTTTTCCCTCTCAAGAAACCCTAAACCTCCCCTCTCCTCTTCATCTTCTTCCCCAAATCAAACCCTCACCATTGTTGGAAAACCTTAACCTTCCAAGAAACCTTCCACTTCACTTCCTTCATCAAGATTCTAGGGTTTTCACCCAACCCTTTTTACACCATTTGGAAGATTAGGAGTTTGTGGTTCATCTTGGTGGTTCTAGAGATATCTTGGTTGGTGGATTCAAGTATGGTTAAGGTAATCTTCTCTTCTCTTCATTTATGAAGTTAAGGTTTTGATATAAGTGGGTATTTTGGTGTAAAATGGTTGGAGGATGATTCTACATAGTTAGATCTAACTATTATTGGTTGGAAACTTATGGATCTAGGTTTTGGAGATTTTGGCTTGAAGATTCATGTTTCTTCAAAGGGAGCTTACGTTTGGGGAAAAACCTAGATTTAGCCTAAATCTAGTAAGGTGAGTTCAAGTTGATTTGTGAAAACTTTGTACATGCCAAAAATGTTATTTTCCAAATGTTTGTGTGTTTTATGTGAAATTATCAATTGTTGAGTTATTTGATTAGTTTAACTCTTTTGAAATATTATCTTCATAAATGTTGTAAAACACCCATATTTGGGATTTTTGGATATGTGATGTGTAGAAATCATAAATATATCCTTAAAATATTTATTGCTCAAAATGAAGTCTATTTGATGGTTTAATCATATTAGTGTAAATGATTTTATAAACCATTTGGGAGAATGCACGTTTTAGTGTCAATAGCCATTTTGAGAATTATAAGGGTATGAGTCCTTTTGGGAAAACCCCTTTTGTTTAACCCGTGTTGAGTTTTGGGTGAATAATGATTTTGTGGTACTTGTTTACCCAATCGATATTTAAATGCATTTTATGCTATGATGGCCGTTATTTATGGGTCTAATGAGTTTTGAGCATTTTGCTCGGTTTTGACTTTGAGGAAGTCTTAGGGACATTTGTCCGATTTTAATGGCTCGATGTGGAGTCTTATTTATGGTTTGCTTTTACTGCACCATATTGCATATTATTGCACGTTATTAATATTTAAATGCCCGGGTGCGTTAGTCATTCCAGGATGGGCTTGTTATTGTAGACTGTGTTGCATTGGATCCATAGGCACGTGAGTCCGTTTTTATTTGATGGTCTACTGGGTGTTGCGATATTTGACCAAACCCCATGTTTAATGACCTTTACCTTCTAGGGTACACTAGGAGGGCTGAGTCCGGTTGAGCTGTCAGGTTGATTGACGGGCGTTTTATTGACCTTCACCATGTCGGGGCAATGCCATGGTTGTATCTCCGCTTGTGCCAAGCCTTTGGTGGTATTCTTATTGATACTTCACTAAGGTCAGCTGTCTCTTTGGGTGTGACTTGTAAGGCGTCGTATGGGACACTTGGGATTTTATGCAGTGAAGTGTCGTACCATTAACATTGTATGAGTGGCGTACTTTTGTGTTCATCCACTCTCAATGGATACGGGTCTCCCCCGTCGTTGGCTAACCTACTTGGGATTTTATATTGTCCCTGTTTTATTATTATTGTTGGTCTTATACGTTTGACTGCAATTTGATGACTTTAATATTGGATTCCCCTCCATGTATATTAAGGTCTAAATGAGGCAGGTCACTTCCATATTTATGGTATTTGGACTTCATTACATTTTACGTTCGTGTGAGTATTGGTTCGTATCATGTTTTCGATAAAGTGTTATATTTAAATGGATGGTTCTTCCATGATTTACGGGTTGAGTATTTTGTCGTCAACCGTATTTGAAGGATTTGCATAATATAGATTTATTCACGTATTGAGTGAGTTTTGGATTGGAATTCATTTTGGAAAACGTTTTATACCTTTTGGGAACTTTTCTCATAGATTTTGGGTGCGTTGGAAAATGAGTCATTTATATCCTTTTTGTAAACTCTTTTGGAAATCATAATCTACATTGCAAACTTTCATTTAAAGAATTATTGAAATCATGCTATAAAGTCTTGAACTCACTAGGCGTTAGCCTAACCCTTTTTATTTGTCGGCATGTGCAACAGGTCTCAGGTTGGGAGTAGTTCTAGTGACACTGTGAAAGGTCGTGTGCTAGTAAAGTGCTCGAGAGGTGAATAACTTAAGTGATGTTTCCGTTAAGTGATGTTTCCGCATTCATCCTTGGGATTAGCAACTGGTACTTGGGTTAAGCAACACCCGTTGTAGTTTTAGTCTTTGTAACAAGACTTGAATTATATTTTGTTTGAGGTTAACCATAGGTTGTAATTTGAGGTATTTTACCTATTGGATTATAGGAAGAAATCCTATTATTTCGGTTATATTATCAAAAATTTTAATTAGTTGCTCTTTCCGAATTCGAGGGTGTTACAAGTTGGTATCAGAGCATAAGTTTGAGAGAATTAGGTGTTGATTTGAATACCTAGACTCAAACTAGCGTTCTTTTAAGTAAATGAGAGTGAAATTCACCATTAGGCACTTTAAGATAGGATGTTTTGAGGTCGATAGAGTCGCTAGAAACGAGAATCACGTCGAGAGTAGCAAGGATAATCATGTACGGTGCGTTCATAATGACACCTGGCCAGTGTCATGGTGAATCTACTGGTACATGTGCATACTTGAACTACTTTAATGTGACGACCGTTTGGGTAGTGAAGGAGTTTCTAAGCGAGTAGTCATTGGAAAAGATTGACGATTTTAGTGGACCGGAGGGACTTGGAGGAGTATGGGTTGAGACGTTAAGTGCCGACTAAGTTATGCACAAAATTTATTTTAAAATAAATTGCATCAATTATTTCTTGTGTTTCAAATCCTTATATAGATTGTGTTACGAAATCTTGGAAAAAGTTTAGCACACACAAGATTTTAAATCATGGTTTTGAACCTGCATGAAATTATTTTATGTAGGGGTGTTCGCGGTCCGGTTTGGGCGGTTTAACCCCTCGGACCACAAACCAAACCGTAAGTGGCGGTTTATTAAATTTTCAAACCGAGCCCCAGACCAGTCAAACCGGACCGCGGTTTAGGCGGTTTGGTCCGACCGATTTAGGTGGTTTGGGCCTTTTATGGGCTTTAGAGTGTAAACTTAAAAAAACATATATAAATTTGAATTTTATACTAAAAGGTAAACAAAGATGGAGTCTATATGAATTAAACAAAGTCCACAAAAAATTAAACAAAATATCCCAACAAAATACTAAATAAAGTAAATGATAATATATATATATATATAATTGGCGGTCAATTTGGTCCAAACCGCCCAAAAAAATCTCCAGACCGGACCGGACCGGGCGGTTTGGCAATTTTTCAAACCAGACCGGACCGCCTGACCGCTTAAACCGCCAAAAACGGTCCGGTTTGACTTGGTTCGACCGGTTTGAGCGGTCCAACAGTTTTTTTGAACACCCCTAATTTTATGGCGGGAGTTGAAACTCCGTCGGAACTCGTTCTATTTTGTTGTTGCTCAACGTTACTTTCGGATACAGTGATATCCATATTTTTATGATGTTTAAGAGGTTGGGCAAGTAACTACGGCTTATGACTTTAACATTGGATCTCCTCCACATATGTTAAACCTTAGACGGAAAGTTATCTTCCATTATGTCTATGTAAAACTATTTTGGAGAATTTGTTTAATGAGAGTTTGTTAAACAATGTAGTTTATGTGGTATTACAACAAGAAGGGGATTTTTGGAGTTTTGACGTTTTAGTCATAATTTTGCTTATTGCAATTCGACTTTTGGAAGCAAAATGTTTGGTGCCATTTTATTGACTTGGGGTCATTGAGCCCATTGAATTTCATGGAGTTTTGTTTTACGACGTTTCGTGTCGTGTGAGTGCAATTTCACAATGTGCATACTCCATTTAATTATGTGAAAATTTATGAGTTATGTTGGGCATTTTGTCCCACTCGAGCTTTGTTGAGAAATATTAATTTTATGCCATAAGACGACCAAAAGGGATAATTTTGGAACTTTAGTGTCGCGTAATTTCTTTTTCAAAGATTTGTGTTAACACGTATTTTGTTGCAACTAGTTCAGTGTATGGATTGATTTATACGTGACGTAAGTAATGCATGAAAGAACACTTTGATAGTATTTCATAATAATTTGCTTATTGCGCTTTTGGTCAGTTGATTGTTTTATTATCATTTCATGTAAATGCACTATATCGACCTAGGGGGTATGCATAGCTTGGTAACCATTACTTCTCGACACTTTGATAAACGAGTCGTGCATGAAAATGTTTTATTAACTCATCGCATAAATGAAGACCATTTGGTCAAAGTATGTTTTGGGGTTATGGGGATCATGCATGGTTTACGATGTGTTACATTTTGAAAACATGAATGTGTGAGTCGTCGACCTTTGGTCAATTTTGGTTCGAGGAACATTTTGGAAAATTGTAAACCTTTTTGGCTTTGGAGAAAATGTGTATTTTTAGTATTTTATAACAAATAAACTTTAGGCATTGACGTTTTAACGATTTATATTACGAATGCGAATTTTTTTGATGTAAATGCTCCGTGATGGAGATTTTGGAAAATTATTTGCCTAAACCTAGAGTGCGTGGAATTGTTTATGTTTTGAACATTAATGCGCACTGTTTGTATGATTCAAGGTCGGAAGTTGATTTGAACCCTTTTTGGTGTCAACAAATTACAAGCACGTATTTTCTCCTAAGTTTTGGGAAAACACATTGAGGTGTGCGAGCCTTGTCAGAAACATTTTACTCATGTGTCATTATATGACCGGATGAGAAAATTTTGGAAATTGATTTAAAGAATTTCATCTTTTGAAATTTGGTCGTGAACTATATAATGCATGTCATTTCGTTTCAAGAAAACTACTAGGAAAGTGTTACAAGCTTGCATGCTTACTCCAATTGGAGATTTCCCTCATGATGTTTTAGTCGATATCTTTAAACGATGAAAACGTATTGATTTTGTCTCTAGATTTGGAACTTACACAAGTCATTTTATGTTTTGACCAAAGTGTATTTATGAATCGTTTCATCGTTTTTGTAAAATAAACTGACGCACGCAAATTTTGTTGGTGAACCTTGTTCCATGCCATTATATGGTTAAAAAGGAATTTTGGAGTCAATGCCGTTTGAACTTCTTTTGAAGTACGTGCGAAACTTTTGTTACACGCCATTTAAAGTGGGCAGTTACTTTACGTGCATGTCATGAGTTAATCCATACTAGGACCGTAGCGGTTCATTTCAAAGAAGTTGTTTATTACGCTTTTGCGTTTTGTTGATAATCTGAACTGCAATGAAATAGTTTTCAATATGATTTTCATATATGGGACGAGCGTGCCCATTTTTGCGCAACTACCGAACTGATAATAGTAGTTTTTATGCGTACAGTTAATTTGATATGAAAATCCTCGTGTTGAAAATTTCTATAAAAAGTTTTTGATTGGCATATTTGTTAAATGATTCACTTGAGAACCTTGAACTCATTAGGACCTTGGAAAGGTTAAGTAACCCCGGTAAAAAGTAAGTTTGTATAGAACCTCGACTATGAAAAGTTGGGCGTCTAGACACGTGATGTGACTATAGGCCGGATGATATCGGTGGCAGAGTCGATGTGCTTGTGGTAATTGAAGGGTTAGATTGCGGTAACGTATTTTGAGGTTAGTATGACCGTTTTTGTCGGCAACCCTGTTTGGATCTTGGATAATATTCGCATGAAGGACCCTTTAGGCACCGTATTGATAACCTTAGTTTTGTGGGAATGCTAGTCGAACGGAACTCGTGTGTGGAGTTCTGTTAGAGTTCAAAGCTTGGTGGTATGACTAGGTGTCGACCTTTTTGGGTTCGAGATCGAGAACCGTTAGCGTAATCGGAGGGTGTAGTCCGATTTTAAAGAAATAATGATAACGGTTGTAGTAATCTTAAGATGCTCAATTGTGATGAGTGGTTTTGGGGGAATAACCTTTGTGTGTAGTTAAAGAACTTGTCGGTTTGATGATTAATGTTGGGATGGATTCTTGGAGTCCATTAGGGCTCATTGGAATTAAACGACAGTTAGTAGGAACAATTGGAATTAGAGAATTTGGTTGGTCTCGGTATTAATTGAACCTTGGATTGATTTAGAGTTTGGACCGCAATCGGGGAAGTATGGAACATTCTAAGGATGGGAGACAACCGAAGTAGTCTGATCTGGAGTTACTCCAGTGGATGGGGTATTCTCTCGAACATAAGTACAGTGTACTTGAGAGGACAATGTTGGTAAGAATTTGCTTGAGGTTTGTCATAGCAGTCTGCGTGAGGGAATTTAGATTCCAGTTGGGAGCTAATGGATTGTGGTCGGCGTTGAGTTGGTTAGCCTTTGGTTGTAAAGGATCTAGATTTCGAGGACAAAATCATTCTAAGGTTGGGAGGATTGTAACACCCGAAAATTTTGGAAAACAGAAATTGGGGCTCACGGACGTCCGCAGGGCACAAGGTCGGACGTCCGTGATGCGCGGAAGTCCGCGGATCGTCCGTTGAAGCAACAAAACATTTTGGGGATTTCGGCCAAAGCAAGTCGGACATCCGCAAAGGACCATGCGGACGTCCGCGACACGTCTGATGGAGATATTTTGTGTTTTAAGCCCTCTTCCTCTCTCACTCCCCTCATTTCATCTTCAACCTCAAATCCTACTCTCTCTCTCTCTCTCTCTAAAATCATTTTCCCTCTCAAGAAACCCTAAACCTCCCCTCTCCTCTTCATCTTCTTCCCCAACTCAAACCTTCACCATTGTTGGAAAACCTTAACCTTCCAAGAAACCTTCCACTTCACCTCCTTCATCAAGATTCTAGGGTTTTCACCAAACCCTTTTTACTCCACTTGGAAGATTAGGAGTTTGTGGTTCATCTTGGTGGTTCTAGAGATATCTTGGTTGGTGGATTCAAGTATGGTTAAGGTAATCTTCTCTTCTCTTCATTTATGAAGTTAGGGTTTTGATATAAGTGGGTATTTTGGTGTAAAATGGTTGGAGGATGATTCTACATAGTTAGATCTAACTATTATTGGTTGGAAACTTATGGAACTAGGTTTTGGAGATTTTGGCTTGAAAATTCAAGTTTCTTCAAAGGGAGCTTACGTTTGGGGAAAAACCTAGATTTAGCCTAAATCTAGTAAGGTGAGTTCAAGTTGATTTGTGAAAACTTTGTACATGCCAAAAATATGATTTTCCAAATGTTTGTGTGTTTTACTTGAAATTATCAATTGTTGAGTTATTTGATTAGTTTAACTCTTTTGAAATATTTATCTTCATAAATGTTGTAAAACACCCATATTTGGGATTTTTGGATATGTGATGTGTAGAAATCATAAATATATCCTTAAAATATTTATTGCTCAAAATGAAGTCTATTTGATGGTTTAATCATATTAGTGTAAATGATTTTATAAACCATTTGGGAGAATGCACGTTTTAGTGTCAATAGCCATTTTGAGAATTATAAGGGTATGAGTCCTTTTGGGAAAACCCCTTTTGTTTAACCCGTGTTGAGTTTTGGGTGAATAATGATTTTGTGGTACTCGTTTACCCAATCGATATTTAAATGCATTTTATGCTATGATGGCCGTTATTTATGGGTCTAATGAGTTTTGAGCATTTTGCTCGGTTTTGACTTTGAGGAAGTCTCGGGGACATTTGTCCGATTTTAATGGCTCGATGTGGAGATATATTTTATGGTTTTCTTTTTTTGCACCATATTGCATATTATTGCACGTTATTAATATTTAAATGCCCGGGTGCGTTAGTCATTCCAGGATGGGCTTGTTATTATAGACTGTGTTGCATTGGATCCATAGGCACGTGAGTCAGTCTTTATTTGATGGTCTACTGGGTGTTGCGAGATTTGACCGAACCCCATGTTTGATGACCTTTACCTTCAAGGGTACACTAGGAGGGTTGAGTCCGGTTGAGCTGTCAGGTTGATTGACGTGCGTTTTATTAACCTTCGCCATACCGGGGCAATGCCATGGTTGTATCCCCGCTTGTGCCGAGCCTTTGGTGGTATTCTTATTGATACTTCACTAAGGCCAGCTGTCTCTTTGGGTGTGACTTGTAAGGCGTCGTATGGGACACTTGGGCTTTTATGCAGTGAAGTGTCGTACGATTAACATTGTATGAGTGGCGTACTTTTGTGTTCATCCACTCTCAATGGATACGGGTCTCCCCCGTCGTTGGCCAACCTACTTGGGATTTTATATTGTCCCTGTTTTATTATTATTGTTGGTCTTATACATATGACTGCAATTTGATGACTTTAATATTGGATTCCCCTCCATGTATATTAAGGTCTAAATGAGGCAGGTCACTTCCATATTTATGTATTTGGACTTCATTACATTTTACGTTTGCGTGAGTATTGGTTCATATCTTGTCTTCGATGAAGTGTTATATTTAAATGGATGGTTCTTCCATGATTTACGGGTTGAGTATTTTGTCGTCAACCGTATTTGAAGGATTTGCATAATATAGATTTATTCACGTATTGAGTGAGTTTTGGATTGGAATTCATTTTGGAAAACGCTTTATACCTTTTGGAAACCTTTCTCATAGATTTTGGGTGCGTTGGAAAATGAGTCATTTATATCCTTTTTGTAAACTCTTTTGGAAATCATAATCTACATTGCAAACTTTCATTTAAATAATTATTGAAATCATGCTATAAAGTCTTGAACTCATTAGGCGTTAGCCTAACCCTTTTTATTTGTCGGCATGTGCAACAGGTCTCAGGTTGGGAGTAGTTCTAGTGACACTGTGAAAGGTCGTGTGCTAGTAAAGTGCTCGAGAGGTGAATAGCTGTGAAAACCCGGATCTAGCAATGATATGTAGAGAGAAAATCTAGAGTGCACAAGTCATCCATGTATTGATCTCAAAAGTGTAAATGACAAATGCTACAATTGTTAAGGAAATAACAAAGGAGTCTTCTTTATATAGTAAGGCCATGACATGTCCATGCCTCTACTAAGAAGAACAGTACAAGGTAATAATACTGTCTTGATAGTGTTAGTCCCAGATGGCTTAACAAGTATTGTAGAAGGGGGGGTTGAATACAATACACAAAAATTTCACAATTTTAATTCTTATATTTGAAAAACTTTCAAAAGAATTACACACAGAAAACTTAAGATTGTTGCGGAAAAGAACAGATAAACTATTCTAACAATCTTACACAAAGTATACAACAAAACAACTAAGAACACTAAGAGCAAAGCTATTGAGTTTTAAGGCTTAAAAGAAGGTTTCTTGCACTGAGAGAATTTCTTTTTAAAGCGTGAGAATTGCATGAAGAGCACTTCTCCTTTTATAGTGCCAAGGAGTGCCCAAGCATTAAATGCTTGGGACACTTGTCATCTTCACATATGCTGATAATGTTGACTTCAGGAGAACTGTGAAGTCCTTGTCACTTTTCACTGGGTGCAGACAGAGTAGCTTGAGCAGATAATAGGGACCTTAGCTGAAGGTGGATAAAAAGACAAACTGTCACTTTTCTCTGCTGGAGGATATTGTCCCATAATAAATGATCTTCTGTCTTGAGCCTTTAGCACCGAAGTGGTTTCCACCGAGATTTGACAAGTCTTCGGTGGAAAGAAGACTAGTCCACCGAAGTTGCAAGCAGGATTCGGTGGTAACTAGTCCACCGAAATTACGAGTATGTTTCGGTGGTGAGAGGACCACCGAAATTACAAGTATACTTCGGTGGTGAGAGGACCACCGAAGTTACATGTATATTTCGGTGGAGAGGACCACCGAAGTTACATGTATATTTCGGTGGTGAGAGGACCACCGAAGTTACATGTATATTTCGGTGGTGAGAGGGCCACCGAAGTTACATGTATATTTCGGTGGTGAGAGGAGCACCGAAAGGGTCATCGGTGGGAGAAGGCCACCGAAGATGTCCTATAACTTCGGTGGAGAGAAGGCCACCGAAATGTCAAGGGATTTCGGTGGTGATGACTTGTTTGAAAGTTGCCGAGAGTCTTCTATTTTCCACAAGTAGAGAGTCTTCAAGCTTGGTTTCGGTTGATCTTCGACTTCACCGAACATTTGCTATCTTGTACAAGTCATTCAAAGAACTGAACTAAAATATTCTAAGTAGGAGTATTAGGGAAAACATTGGTGAGTCAATTTCAAATCCTTGGTGACCCAACAATCTCCCCCTATTTGAATTTGAGCTCCTTATCTTAGAATATTCAAGAGTAAATAAAAGCAAGTGCGTTTTTGACCCTTTTTACTCTTTTGGGTTCTTTTCACATAGACCATTCTTTTTGATCTTTTTGACCTTTTTCTTTTGTATGTGTATGTATACTATGTACAGTATTTACAGGGAACAAAAAAAAAAAATGAAGTATGTACGGAAATAAAATTCAAATAGAGATACTTGTATTAAGATAAGTTCTCGTACAATTTTTACAAAAAGAGAAATTAACTTTTACAAGTACTAAATGGAGAGAACTTACTTCTTTGAGGTTTTGCGGCGCTTGATTTCATCCAGTAAGTTTCTATAGAACGGTTGAGCTTCGGGGATGTTCGGAAAGAGGTTGTGAATGCCTTCCAGAAATATGGTATCGGCTATGGACATCTGGGCAAATCTGAAGAATGCCCGACGACCGAGACCGTCGTTGAAGAATAATCCTGGTATTGGTGAGAGGCTCAAGGTTGTGGTAGGATAGGGAACAGAGGTGGGAATGGTAAGGTTAAGATTGCTTACATTTGGGATTTTACCTTCTCTTGCCATTTCCTTGAAGACTGAGTCAGGAGGATTTTTGACTTTGGGGAGGATGATCTTCTCTTTCAGAGACAGCAGTTTGGCTCTTTCTTCGGTGGAGAGAATGATGTTATGTTTTCTTTTGATCTCCTTCATCTTATTCATTAGACCATCAATGTATTTGACAAAGATGTCTTTCCTTGGATTTGGACTCCTGACGAGGTGTTGAGTGATTTCATACCATTCCGAGAGACCGAAGAGTTGGAGATGGCTTTCTTTCACACTCTTCATAGAACCATCTTCCCAGTTAATAATCAATCTGATGTCTTGAGGATTTGCCTTGGAGGTGGCAATCTTTACTGAAGAAATTTGTGACCTATAGCTCCGGTGGTGCATGGTCTTTTTGTACCAATTAATTTCTTCATTCTTTTGTTGTTCCAAGGCACTGAGCACCGATTTCTGTGTTTGGATGGCATCGGTGGACTTGACTTTTGAAGCTTCTTCTGTGGCAGCTTTGAGAGAAAGATCTCTGGATTTGTCTAAGTCGATTTGAGCTATTCTTGCTTCCTCAATTTCTTGAGCAGAGAGGCCAAGTTCGGTGGTGATTGGTTGAGAAGCAGGCTTGAGTTTGAGAGTTTCAGCGTCCTTCGGTCGAGCCCCATATTTTGTCAGATCCTTTTTCTTCTTTGCTTCTCTGGCCAATTCTTCGGCCGAAAGAATTCTTTTCCCTTTGTCTTCGGAAGCATTGCTGGACTGCTCCCCCTCAACTGATGCATTAAGGTCAAGAGCTTCGGTGGAGCCAGTATTGGTCGGTGAGGGTGAGACATGTTTCGGTGGAGAAGAGGGTTTCGGTGGAGAAAAAGGTTTCGGTGATGAGGATGGTTTCGGTGGTGAGGATGGTTTCGGTGGTGAGGATGCTCTCCCATCATGCTCATCTCATATTCACTCATCATGAGAGAGGCAAACTCATCACATAGGCATTCATCAGTGGCACCAAAAATGATGTCATCAACATAGATTTGAACAAGAATAATATTACCTGAGGTTTCTTTGATGAAGAGAGTATTGTCAATTTTACCTCTGGAATATCCATGCTTGAGAAGAAAGTTGGCAAGAGTGTCATACCAAGCACGTGGAGCTTGCTTGAGACCATACAAAGCTTTGTCAAGTCTGTACACAAAGTTTGGATGAGCTGGGTCTTCAAAGCCAGGAGGTTGTTTCACGTAGACTTCTTCTGCAAGTTCCCCATTAAGAAAAGCACTTTTAACATCCATTTGAAAAACCCTAAAATTTCGGTAGGCAGCATGAGCCAGAAAGATCCTTATAGCTTCAAGTCTTGCAACAGGGGCAAATGTTTCATCATAGTCAATGCCTTCTTCCTGTCTGTATCCTTGAGCTACCAATCGGGCCTTGTTCCTGATCACAGTACCATCTTCATCCATTTTGTTCCTGAATACCCACTTGGTTCCAATGATTGTCTTGTTTCTGGGTTTGGGAACCAATCTCCAAACTTTATTTCTCTGGAACTGAGAAAGTTCTTCTTGCATGGCAGTGATCCAACAAGGATCTGATAGAGCTTCATCCACTTTCTTGGGTTCAGAGAGAGAGAGGAAATTCACATAGAGACAGATATTTCCAACTCCTCTGCGGGTTTGGACACCTGCTTGTTGATCACCAATAATTTGATCTATGGGGTGATCTTTGGTCCATTTTAGAGCAGGGGGTAAAGGTGATGGGGTATGAGGAGTAAAGTGAAATTGAGTAGTAGGATCAGAGGTTTGGTGTAAAATGGGATTTTCGGTAGTGGAAGCCATGAGATTTTCGGTGGGATTAGGGATGGAAGAAGGGCTTTGGTGTAGAGTTTCGGTGGAAATAGGGAGCTTGGTGTGAGAGATGGGTTGATCAATTTCGGTGGGAGAGAGTGATCCAGCTGGGTTTTTTGAGATGGAAGGATTTGAGGGAATAGAGGAGATATCGGTGGAAGTGACTAAGGGAGTATCACCAATACATGATGAAATCCATCTGTGTAAATCATCCTCATCACTTGAAAGTGAGGAACATCTGAGATCATCAAACTTGACATGGATGGACTCATCAATGCTTTTTCTTCTGAGATTGTACACCCTATAAGCTTTGGAGGATAAGGAGTATCCAACAAATATTCCCTCATCTGCCTTGGGATCAAACTTCCCAAGATTTTCACGATCATTAAGAATAAAGCAGATACACCCAAAGACATGAAGAAAACCAATATTTGGTTTTCTACCATGAAAAACTTCATACGGGGTTTTATCATGTCTTTTGGATATTACTGACCTGTTCTGAGTGAAGCAGGCAGTATTCACAGCTTCGGCCCAAAAATAGGTGGGAAGATTTGATTCGCTCAGCATGGATCTAGCGGCCTCACACAGTGTTCTGTTTTTCCTTTCCACCACTCCATTTTGCTGAGGAGTACGAACAGCGGAGAAGTTCTGAGAGATCCCTTTTTCGGTGAAGAAGTCTTCAAGAGCACTATTTCTGAATTCAGTGCCATTGTCACTTCTTACCGAGCGGACAAGCTGGCCATTGAGAACTTCATTTTTCTTGACAAAGTTGATGATTTCTTCAGTAGCATCACTTTTGTACCTGAGAAAGAACACCCAAGTATATCTGGTAAATTCATCAACAATAACAAGAATATACCTTTTGCCTCCAAGACTTGGAGTGCTGACTGGTCCACATAGATCCATGTGCAGCAATTGAAGAGGAAGAGTGATGGAAGAGCATTGCTTCGTCTTGAAGGATGTTTTGGTGAGCTTTCCCTTTTCACATGCATCACACAGCTTCTCTTTGACAAAGTTCAACTTTGGCATGCCCGTCACCAGCTCTTTGTTGGAAATTTTATGCAAGGTCTTGAAGTTTAGATGAGAAAGACGTTTGTGCCACAACCAGTTTCTTTTGGATGCATCATTTGACACAAAGCAGACATTTGAAGAAGAATTGGATTGCCCCATATCTATGACGTAGACATTTTCCATCCGTCTTCCCGATAATACCACATTGAAATGTTTGTCTACCACAGAGCAGACACAAAGTTCAAAGATAACTTTGTATCCAAGATCACACAGTTGGCTAATGCTGAGAAGGTTATGCATGAGGCCGTCCACAAAAGCCACTTTGTTGAAGGTTACAGATCCGTTAGAGAGGGTCCCGTATCCTTTGGTGTAAGCCTTAGAATTATCACCAAAGGTTACAGATGGACCTTTTCCCGGCACATAGTTGATGAGAAGAGACTTGTTTCCCGTCATATGGCGTGAGCACCCGCTGTCTAAATACCAAATTTGATGGTGCTCAAAAGCCTGCATGCAAACACATATTAGTTCTTTGGTACCCATTTTGTAATGGGTCCTTTGGGGTTAGACGAGCTTGATTCCTTAAGCTTGGATCTATCAATCCTATCCTTGGGACAGTCCTTAGCCATATGAAAAGTGTCACCACAGTTATAGCATTTTCTATAGATAAAAACCTTTTTAGCATTTTTCATGTTTTGGCTTTTATCATTTGTTCTTATAACCATGTTAGAGGAGAACAGAGCAGGGGGCTTGGACCCAAGGATTCCTTTGGATAAATCTTTGGAAGTTGATTTTCTTAAAAGCACATATCTAGGTACATAGGTGTTGTGAGAGGGAATGGTTGGGGTAGAACTTTTGGGATGAGAGCTTGCCATGCAGTTGACTACCGATTTTCCTTTGTCAGCACAGGAAATCCTTTTTGAGTGAACCGGAGTTTCTCTTTTGGGGATCTTTGAGGTTTTCGGTTCGGTGTAGGTATCTATGTGAATGGATTTCAACACTTCATGAAGAGGAATTGGAGGGTCATAGATTGTGGGATCGGTGGGCACAAAGGAGATGAGATCGGTGGGTTTAGATCTTTTGGAAGGATTAGCTTTTGCAGAGTTTGAGGAGGAGGCTTCATCCATGACTGAAAATTTGAGCTGATCATGGATGGGTTTGGAAACGTCATTTGAATCTTGCTTCTCAATAATTTGCAATGAGGAGTCTTTGGCCTTTAAGGATATCCCATACTTTAAGGCTTCACACAGATCTAACGAGTTCAAAGAGATGGAATCACAAGAGCTGGAATCAGAGAGATCATTACAAGCATTGGTGGGGGGAACAAGAGCAAAAGTGGACTCACAAACATCAGTTTTTCCAAATCCTAGACCGAACTTGTTTGTACTACAGATTTGACTTTGAAAGATTTGTTCAAGATTTTTGGAAGAGCTTGACCATTTTTTGATGACTTCTTGTTCCCTTTTTAGTTTCTTAAAGAGAGAGTTCTTTTCTTTTGAGATCACATGATTTATTGTTTTCAAGTCCTCAAGCTCAATTTTTATTTCCTCAAACCTTTTAAGCTTAGACATGCAAATTTCAAGTTCAGCTTTGAGCTCTTTCACTTGAACAGATTTTCTATTCTTACTGTCTTTAACAGAATAAAAATCTTGAGTTAAAGATTCATAAGCATTGATCTTTTCAATATCAGACATATTATTGAAGGGATGTACCTGAGCGTAGGATGTGGAGCACCCAGTTGCCACTAGAGCCATAGGTGAAGTGGCACTTTCGGAAACTTCCATTTCTTCTGAGATGGCCACGAAGCATCTATTCTGAGAATCACTGTCGGAGGTGTCTTCGTCGTCCCAATCGTGGGTTTCTGCCATGAGACCCTTCCCTTTTCTCTCTAGACCCTCACTCCTTTCCTTCTCTTTCTTGTACTTGGCCTTATATTTCTCGGCACGCTCCTGATGATTTACGAAGGATGGTGGGGACTCCTTTTTGGGAAAGGTTGATTTGAAAGGCATGTGTTTGGATTTTTCCCTTTTTGAAGAGGGATTGTCAGAAGAAGTAAATTTGGACTTGGAGATACGCTTGCTTCTACACTCAGATGCAAAATGTCCTTTCTTGCCACAGTTGTAGCATTCCTCATTGGACTTGTCAGAAGAAGTTTTGAAAGATGAAGTTTTTCTAAGACTTCGAGATTTGTTGAAGGGACGAAACTTGTGTTTAGAGCCGGCCATCATTGCCATCTCATCCGACAACTGTTCAACCATGATATCCTCACCTTCATCATCAGCATCACTAAGATATGCTTCCGTTTGGTGGGTTACATTTGTTTGGCTGTCATTGTCAGAGTCAGATGAAGGATAGGTGATTCTAGGAAGATTTTGAGAATTCTTGGAACTTTCACTAACAAGAGCTATAGAGGAGCTCTTTATTTCCTTGATGAAAGATTTCCGTTGAAGCTTGGTTTGCTCAAAGTTGAAGAGAGTACCATATAGTACGGTTAAGGGCATGAACTCAAGGTCCTTGGTAGTTTTGATACAAGTACATATATTTTCCCAAAAATCTGGGAGACAATCCATGAACTTGCACAAGACTTCCTCATTATCATAGACTCTGCCCAACAACTTAAGATCATTTAAAAGAGAGTTGAAGCGGTTATAGAAACTAGGAAGAGATTCTCCTTTTTCAAAAGAAAAAAGTTCATACTTTCTGATAAGACCAATCTTTTTGCATTTCTTGACTTCCTCTGTACCTTCGTACAGAACACATAGAGTGGTCCACATTTCTTTGGCAGTTTCAAAATTCACCAAAGAGTGGTAGACCTCATCAGGAAGAGAGAGAGCAATAATAGCTCTTACCTTGGAGTCAAGAGTAACTAAACGTTTCTCCTCATCAGTATACTTTTTAGGATTTTTGAGAATATACCGACCAGTAGCACTGGATTTTTCCTCATCAGAATCACTTGAGATTTCCTTTTCAAAGGCCTCTTTGCCTGGCCTCTGCGTGTCATAGCGAGCCCAAACTCTGGGGATAATGGGTCCCTCGTTGAGAATGGTTGGATATCTAGTATCCACTCCTTCCATGAATAGCATCATGCGGCTTTTCCACAAAGAGAAGTTGTTGGGATTGAACTTAGGAGGTTTTGAAATAGAGCCGTTTTCAGAGAAGTTATTTTGAAAAGAGTTTTCAACAGTAGAAGAAGAAGAGGCAGCCATCGCAGATCAAGTTTATGGAATTAAACTTTCTGCTCTGATACCACTTGTTAGTCCCAGATGGCTTAACAAGTATTGTAGAAGGGGGGGTTGAATACAATACACAAAAATTTCACAATTTTAATTCTTATATTTGAAAAACTTTCAAAAGAATTACACACAGAAAACTTAAGATTGTTGCGGAAAAGAACAGATAAACTATTCTAACAATCTTACACAAAGTATACAACAAAACAACTAAGAACACTAAGAGCAAAGCTATTGAGTTTTAAGGCTTAAAAGAAGGTTTCTTGCACTGAGAGAATTTCTTTTTAAAGCGTGAGAATTGCATGAAGAGCACTTCTCCTTTTATAGTGCCAAGGAGTGCCCAAGCATTAAATGCTTGGGACACTTGTCATCTTCACATATGCTGATAATGTTGACTTCAGGAGAACTGTGAAGTCCTTGTCACTTTTCACTGGGTGCAGACAGAGTAGCTTGAGCAGATAATAGGGACCTTAGCTGAAGGTGGATAAAAAGACAAACTGTCACTTTTTTCTGCTGGAGGATATTGTCCCATAATAAATGATCTTCTGTCTTGAGCCTTTAGCACCGAAGTGGTTTCCACCGAGATTTGACAAGTCTTCGGTGGAAAGAAGACTAGTCCACCGAAGTTGCAAGCAGGATTCGGTGGTAACTAGTCCACCGAAATTACGAGTATGTTTCGGTGGTGAGAGGACCACCGAAATTACAAGTATACTTCGGTGGTGAGAGGACCACCGAAGTTACATGTATATTTCGGTGGAGAGGACCACCGAAGTTACATGTATATTTCGGTGGTGAGAGGACCACCGAAGTTACATGTATATTTCGGTGGTGAGAGGGCCACCGAAGTTACATGTATATTTCGGTGGTGAGAGGAGCACCGAAAGGGTCATCGGTGGGAGAAGGCCACCGAAGATGTCCTATAACTTCGGTGGAGAGAAGGCCACCGAAATGTCAAGGGATTTCGGTGGTGATGACTTGTTTGAAAGTTGCCGAGAGTCTTCTATTTTCCACAAGTAGAGAGTCTTCAAGCTTGGTTTCGGTTGATCTTCGACTTCACCGAACATTTGCTATCTTGTACAAGTCATTCAAAGAACTGAACTAAAATATTCTAAGTAGGAGTATTAGGGAAAACATTGGTGAGTCAATTTCAAATCCTTGGTGACCCAACAGATAGCTACAATAAAGCTCTAACAATCTCCCCCTTAGCTATCAAGGCAGAAAGGGTCTTCCTCTA
This sequence comes from Saussurea involucrata, assembly GCA_033807775.1. Lineage (NCBI taxonomy): Eukaryota > Viridiplantae > Streptophyta > Magnoliopsida > Asterales > Asteraceae > Saussurea > Saussurea involucrata. The sequence continues at coordinate 230,097,397 of CM066314.1, forward strand.
CTTCGAAACCCAAGATGCGTTTCAATTCTTCGCATAGCCATTCTGAAATTCAATCTTTCGTCTATCTCTTCAATGGCTCTTGACAAAACTCTTCTAGGCCTTGAAGACATCCAATTGACTTTTCGATCAGCATCATGTCTTTTGAGCTTTTCAACCAACTGAAGTCTTACAATATTGAGCGTACCGTCAGAATACTTTTCCAACTCATTAAACCGAATGAATATCTTAATTCCACCACTTCTGAACACAACACCAAACTCTGGTTCTCCAATCACAGCAAATAGAGTCATCTTCATTAAACCAGGCAAACTTTGATTAGGCCTTAACAAGTTAACTCTTGGTTGATAACTCTCCACGACCATTTGTAGATCATGACACTGTGTGAACAAGACGTGTCTTCTCAAAAATCTTTTGATGGCATTCAGTGCAAGAGTTACGTTTTCCCTTCTGATCTGAAGATCTCTGAAATGATGATACATGAACTCAAAATCTTCCATTGTTAAGTGACAAAAATCAGCTTCAGAGAATCTATAATCTCTACAATCCTGCCTCTGAACTACAAACTCTGGATACCACAATTTGTAATACAATCTGGCCGTTACCTCCTTTATAGTCACAATCAACTTCTTGCTCCTCACCTCTCTTTTCTTTTGGCACTTGTCTCTCAGAAAATACATATACTCGAACTTGTATTCGGCTGTCTGATCAGTAATTCCCAACACGGCGTAGGGATTCAAACTTCTGATTTTGTGCACAAATAGTCTTCTTTCAGACTCTTCCAGGAATGGTGTTCTCAAATACAAAGTTCTTTCACGCTGTTCAAGTTCAGTCAATTTTCTGCTCCGTGAGGATGATGGACCAGGTTGATCAGCTGTATTGGAAGGACCAGCTTCGTCATGGGTAGGATTAACAGGTGGTATTGAAGGTGTAGAAGATGGAGGTTCAGTATCTTCAGGTTTAGGTTCTATAAAGACTGGATTATGAGAAGGTTGTGATTCAGGTTGAATGGGAATGGATTCAGAAGTTGGAATTGGTTCAGATACTGGTGTAGTGGTTTGAGTTGAACTGGGTTGGTTTAGATTAAAGGATAAAGGTGTAACATCAGAGTGAACGGGTATTGAGATACTTGTGATGTGTTCGGGTGAATGAATAGGACTCACAGTTATTTCTTCAGGAGTTTGTGGCCCATAAATTTCAGTTAGTATGTCTACCTCACCTTGTGTGAACCCAACACCTTGATCCTCTGGTTCATACGTAAGCACTGAAAACGGTTCTGCTTCCTCCTTTACTCTCCAATACTGATCATATTCTCTTGCCAGATCATCATCACCTTCATCACCAGAACTGATTTCAATCAATTCAACAGATTCCACAAACCTGTCTACTACTTCCCTTATCTCCTCCTCATTTACCTCAGGCTTTTCAACCATCGGTTCTGCATTCGGATCAACATACAATACGATCTGTTTTCCGCTTTCATCACCCATAGCTCCAGATTCAAACATATCAGAAATTTCAGCAACAGTTGGATTCTTCTTTAGGCCTTGAGAACTATCAGACTCAACCCTTCTCTTCTTACTCATCTCCCCCTCATGATCATGATCATCGAGATCCTGATCATGCTTTCTTTTCAAACCATGGGCTTGAGTCTTGCAACTCTGATTCATTAAAGCTTTCAATTCATCTAAGGACTGCTTCATATCATTCAAAGATTGTACAACTGTTGACTTGAAAGAAGTAAACTCCGTGGATAATTTTTGGAACTCCATGGATGTAACTGTAGATGTGGGTGTAGGTTGAGGTGGTGGTGGTGGTGTAGATTGGAAGTTCTGTAGTAACGATAATAGAGTTTTACTTTGTTGATCTTCAGGGCTAATGGACATCAGCTTAGCATAAAACAGATCTCTTAACTCATCAATACTTTGATCAACTGGAGGTTGTTGAACTGAAGGAGGCTGAGTTACACGAGGCGGAGCCAAATAAATTTCTGGTCGTGAACGAACAACGGGCTCTTCAATTGCCGGCCCTTTTCCTTTCAATAAGTTTTTCACCCCTTGTAACTCCCGTATGAATGTTTTCTCAACAGCCTTTAGGGCGCCGTCGAGAGTTTCCCTTGTCACGAAGACGGTAAAGTAAAACCGGCACCACTTAGGTTCGCCGTTGGCACAACAGTTGTTTCAACTGTGTGACCTACGTTCAGTGTTGGCATAATGTTAGCACTGTTAGGATTTCCACTCTGTCCTTGTAGTCCTATGAAAGGATCTACTCCGAGTGTTCCGGATGGGTCACGAAGACTCGCATCAGTTGTTCCAGAAAGTGTCCTATTCAAATAATCAAAAATATTAGCAATAGGCACTAGACTCTCAACATGTGCAGAAATGAAGGTCGAGGACCGGGGAGGAGGTCGCTCTGTTTCAATACCCGAAATCTCCAAGTGAGATCCGGATAGATTATGTGCTAAAGCCCCGTGAGAAGATGAGACAGCTTGTTGTTGAGAAGAAGCTGAATGGCTGGCTGAGGTGTGCAATTGCGTTACTGGGCGAGTAACGTCTTTTTCAACACCTGATCCCAACAAATGAGATCTGGTGGTGGATGTGGCTGCCCTTCTGGTATAGAAATGTTTGGTAGTACTCACACTCTCCATATTTTTTTCTTCATTTTCTCTCGCAGACTCACATATATTTTCAACTAATACTCCCTCGGTTCTCCTTATACCTCCCATTCCTTCACTAACTTGAGAAGTCATTAATGGCATGTCATCAAAGTTCAGCTCTTCCACATCAATATTAGCTGACAAATTCATTTGTGGAAATACTAGAATATCAGCAACATAACCAAACATATTTTCTGCATCAGCACCATCATTTCCATCATTGTCATCATTGTTATCAACAGAATTTCCATTATTTTGTTCCTCCGCGGGATCAGACGCGTTGTCAGACTCTGTACTATCATCAGAATACTCAACTAAATGAGCATCCCCAATATGTTTAGGAACTACTTCTTCAGAATCGTCTTGTACAAGGTCATCTATATGTGTGTCCTCAGACGATGACCCTGCATCTTCAAGTACAAGTGACTGACCCCCACCAGTTCCCCTCTCGGTATTTTCCCTCGACTCTCCCCGTTCAGTAGCCCTTGCATCCTGAACCCTCACAGACTCCTCTCGCCTAGGGGTTGAGTCTTGGGTAGGTCCCTCCGGTGCTGGCCGGACCATAGACTCTCTATAATCAACTATACACTCAGCCTCCTGATCCGCGTATCTAAGGAACCCTTCCGGTAATGGCATTTCATAAGGATAAGTCTTCTTCGGAAGTTGAAGATATTGCATTGCTTTTTCAGGTACAGAAGGATGATTTATACGCCGTGGAATCTCCCGGTTAGAGCGAAGCATACTATGAATAATAATCTGAAGAAACCTCATGTACGGAATATAAGGCTTTCCTTTGTTTTGACGACGTAGCTCTATCTTCTCGTTCAGTTCATGCCAGAAGATGGCTGCATAATCTACGTGAAGATCATACACCACTGCATGAAATAATTTCAGAAACCCGATACTGGCACTGTCAGTTCCCGCATGTTTGGCAGTTAAGCACCGGTTAATAATGGAAAAGATAGCATAGTACAAAGGTGGTAGATTCGCCTTATTGAAGCCCTTCACTTTTGTCAGATTCACGGTGTATCCCATTGTGCGTATACCTTCAAACACTTCTTCCTCAGACGGATAAGAATCAAATTCATTTTTGCCTTCTCTAGAATCAGGCTCAGGTAGCCTCAGTACAAATCTCAATCTCTGGAAATCAAGCTTTGTGATAAACTCGTCGATCTGGAATAGAAAGATAGGTCTTCCGTTCTCCATTGTTGTAGTGATTGTTTTCCATGCTTGTTGAAGATATAGCATAGGCACATTGACTGTGTGAGTCAATGCGTATGCTAACGGGTGATTACGAAGCACTTCCTTGACCACCGGATGTATGTTGATCTTGTCAAAATCAACGTGATGATTATTCGGAATGATCGCGACATTATTGGTCGGATGAATAATAAGATGATCTGGATGACCTCCGGTAAGTGATTGATGTATGGATTGCGTCGATGGTAAAGGAACACCAGCTGTTGGATCGGGTATTCTCGGAATATGTTCACCAAAGCCCTGAACACGGCTTTGTTCTTCCTGATTTTCCATCTGAACTATTGTTTTGGAACAAAACAGTTCTGAAAAAGGTTAACACTTTTAAAACTTTTGAAAAAAATTCTGAAAAATTCTCTAAGTATAGATTTCGGACCACACTGACACTTGGAGGAATTCGGATTCAACAAGAGCAGGTTTCGAATGTACAAGAGTCCAAAACCAAATGATTTCGGATCAAGAAGGATCCGAAACCAATACTTGCAAAGAGTGAAGGATTCGAAACCAAGAGAACTCGAATCATGTTGCATCCGAAATCACGACTTAGAAAATTTCAGAGTTTTGAAAACACCAGTGAATTAAGGATTTCGTACACAAGAGGATTCGAAACCAAGGAATTCGAATCCAGAAGGGTTCGAAACCAAGGAATTCGAATCCATAAGGGTTCGAAACCAAGGAATTCGAATCCATAAGGGTTCGAAACCAAGACATGTTAACACAAACCCTTTTCAACAAAAATTTCAATGAAAGATTCGAAATCAGCACTTCATAAGAATAAGAGTGATTCGAAACCCTAAAAAATATTTCTAACCTAAGAAAGGTTCGAAATCCTAAGCACATACATGAAGAACTTCAAGAACACGAAGAACATTTGTTTAAAATCGAACTGATTTTTCACAAATAAGCCTAACAGATGAATGAAATTGATGAAAATACATGGATAGAAAATGTACAAACAAAAATCGAATCTAATGAAACTAAAATCAATAGAAATGGTTACCTGATGAAGAAGAATCGAACAGATGAAGATTGAGGTTGAAGATGATGATCAGTGCTTTTTTGAGAGGATTCGAATCGTTTTCCAGAAGTGAAAAAGTGGGAAAATGAACTTTTGAACTCTATTTATACTTAAAAAAATTTGGACACTTGGCACGATTTAGAGTACCCCACTTGGCAAAGAGTAGAAAAAGGCATGTCTGAAAAATAGACATGGCACTGTTCATCTGAACAATTTGCATGAACAAAGATGCAAAAAGTTCCAAAAGAATTAGAATAAGATAAAATTGTGATTTTTATCAAAAAATGATTTCGTACCCTATTTGATTCGAAACCATATGAATTCGCACCCTTAAGGGTTCGAAACCATTGGTTTCGCATCCTTAAGGGTTCGAAACCTTTGGTTTCGCATCCTTAAGGGTTCGAAACCTTTGGTTTCGCATCCTTAAGGGTTCGAAACCTTTGGTTTCGAATGCTTAAGGGTTCGAAACCTTTGGTTTCTAATCCTTATAGGTCCGAAATCTCAAAGATTTTCAACAAAAATACAACTTTTTCAGAGAAAAATTTTCGAACTGTTCAAGAACTCTTACATCAGATAAAATCTTTGAAGTCTTTTACTTAACTCTCTCATTTTTTTACAGACTTACAGACTTATGCCAATCTGCTCCCCCTAAACAGATGCATAATCAGTTGTCTTTTCTTCAGAAAAATCTGCACAAACAGATAAAAATTTGGTACTCATAGAACATGAGTCAATGCCAGTTAGTTGTATCACTTTATGAAAAATTCAGACTCCCCCTCAAAAGATGAATATAATTAAATAAACAAGAACAGATACTCCCCCTCAATGTTTTAAAGAAAACTAAGAAATTCCTAAATATTCAACATTCCTAGTTTACTGATTAGAAAAGTGAACCTTTTTCATCTAAAGGTTTTGTAAATAAATCAGCAAGCTCTAGTTCTGTTGGTACGAAATGCATTTCTATAGTTCCCTTCTCAACATGGTCTTTGATAAAATGGTACCTGACATCTATGTGTTTCGTCTTGGAGTGCTGAACAGGATTTTCAGTTATTGCAATTGCGCTTTTGGAATCACAATAAATTGGGATCTTGTTGAAGATATATCCATAATCCTTTAGCTGAGTCTTCATCCAAATTACTTGTGAACAGCAACTAGCGGCGGCCACATACTCTGCTTCAGCCGTAGATGTTGATACACAAGTTTGCTTCTTTGATGACCAGCTTACAAGTTTATCTCCCAAAAATTGACAAGCACCAGATGTGCTTTTCCTGTCCATCATATTTCCCGCATGATCTGCATCTGTGTAAGCAGTTAGTTCAAACCCAGAATCCTTAGGATACCAAAGACCCAAATTCTTTGTGCCTTTGAGATATCTAAGGATTCGCTTTACAGCCACAATGTGAGATTCCTTCGGGTTAGCTTGAAAACGTGCACAAAAAGATGTTGCAAACAGAATATCCGGTCTACTTGCCGTTAGATATAGTAAAGATCCAATCATGCCTCGGTATAACTTTTGATCGACTGATATACCAGATGAGTCAGCGTTCAAAAGCTTCCCGGTAGCCATGGGAGTTTTCATGGTGGAAGAGGAATTTAAGTTAAATTTCTTAAGCATATCATTTATATATTTTGATTGATTAATGAAAATGTCTTCATTTGACTGTGTCACTTGGAGTCCACGAAATTTTTTTAGCTCTCCCATCATACTCATTTGAAAGCGGCTTTTCATCACCTCTTCAAAATCTTTACACATATCGGGATTCGTAGATCCAAATATAATGTCGTCAACATATATTTGTACTAACATTAAATCTTTACCTTCTCTTTTGAGAAAAAGAGTTGTATCTATTGTACCTTTGGTGTATCCATTTTTAAGTAGATGAATAGTCAGAGTCTCATACCATGCCCTTGGTGCTTGTTTCAGACCGTAGAGTGCTTTGTCTAAAACGTAGACATGGTTGGGATATTTTGGATCTACAAAGCCCTCAGGTTGACTTACATAAACCTCTTCATGAAGTATTCCGTTCAGAAACGCAGATTTGACGTCCATCTGAAATACTTTCATGCTTTTATGCGCGGCGTATGCAAGAAAAATTCCGATGGCTTCAATCCTTGCTACTGGTGCATAGGTTTCATCATAATCTATTCCTTCTTGTTGATTATACCCTTTTGCAACCAGTCTTGCTTTGTTTCTGACTATAATTCCTGCTTCGTCTTTCTTGTTCCTAAAGACCCATTTAGTTCCAACAATGGTCTTGTCTTTAGGACGCTTCACCAAATGCCAAACTTCGTTACGCTTAAACTCATTTAACTCCTCTTGCATGGCGTTTATCCAATCTGGATCCTATAAAGCTTCAGATGCTTTCTTGGGTTCTAATGTGCTCAGAAAGTTGACATACAAACATTCGTTTGTAGTCGCAGATCGTGTCTTCACTCCATCATTGAGATCACCAATAATATCTGCTGGGTGTGCTTTTGTCCATTTATGTGTACTGGGAAGAGTTGGAATCTCTACACGAGTGTTCGATGAATCATTCTCATCCATAACTGCAAGAATCTCTTCAGTAGATTCAACTGAAGATACATGTGTCGGTTCTGGTATATTAACTTCTGGTTGTTGTATTTCATGTGTAGGAACCTCCGATGATGTGTTTACTGAAACCGAAACTTCAGGCTGAATTTCAGGTTCAGAAACTGGAATGGTTGTAGGTTCACTTGGAGTCTCGTTGGTTGCCCCAGAAGTACTAGTACCGACATTGTCAGATGGACCGGAGACATTAACACTTGTCTGTTGTGGAGATGCATTTACAGATGTGTTGGGTGATTCCATATCTGCACAATAATCCATAAATGCATCATGAAATAACAAATCTAAATCTTTAGTACTATTATTATTTAATACAGAATTAGAAAACTGTTTTGCCACAGGTTCTACTCCTTTTTTAGTAGAAGCTTCAGATTTCTGTCCGAGTTCTGAACTGTGTTGTCCAGAAGTCAAAGTCACACTCTCGTCAAACGTAACGTTGATGCTCTCGATGACTGATTTTGTACGATTATTGTAGATCCGATATGCTTTAGAATTCAAGGAATAGCCAATAAAAATTCCTTCATCAGCCTTGACTTGGAATTTTGCAAGGTGTTCTCGATCTTTTAGGACAAAACATCTGCATCCAAAAACACGCAAAAATTTGATGTTAGGTTTGCGATTGTTGATTATTTCATATGCAGTTTTATTAAGACGTTTATTGATAATTGTCCTGTTTTGTGTGAAGCATGCGGTGGAAACTGCTTCAGCCCATAAACTTGGAGGAAGACCCGAATAGGCAAACATAGTCCGAGCTGCTTCCACAAGCGTCCGATTCTTTCTTTCAACCACTCCATTTTGTTGTGGAGTAATTGGTGCAGAAAAATTGTGAGAGATGCCAACAGATTCAAGAAATGATTGAAGAGTCGCATTCTTGAATTCAGTCTCGTTGTCGCTCCTTATCTTTTGAACTGGACGTTGTAGAAGAATTTGAATCTTTTTAATGAACTTGATTATCAGCTCAGGTGCTTTAGATTTGAGTCGAAGAAAATCCAACCAAGTGTAGCGTGAGTACTCATCAATCATAACCAATATGTACTTCTTTCCCCCCATTGACTGAGTCCTCATCGGGCCACAGAGATCCATATGAATTAATTCCAAGGCGTTGTTGCAGTTAGACAAAGTTTTGGATTTGTGCGAGACGTGTTTCATCTTTCCCATTTCACACGCCGGACAGATAGAAACTTTGTCAATCTTCAATTCAGGAAGCCCGGAAACTAATCCATCTATTCTGAGCTTGTTGATGCTTCGAAAATTTTGATGTGAGAGTCTACTATGCCACAACCAACATTCATCTTGAGAGGCTTTTGAAACAAGACAAACTTGATTAGAAGCAACAAGAGTTGCAAAATCTGTCATATATAGATCGCCGCATCGTTTTGCTCTGAAAATCTCTGACCAGTTCTCATCCACAACATAGCAAAACTTCTTGTCAAAAATTACCTTACAGTCCTTGTCACAAAACTGACTTATACTGAAAAGGTTATGCCCTAATCCTTCAACATACAAGATCTTTTCTATTTGCATCGAGTCATTCTTCAACGTTCCGAAGCCTCGAACGTGACCTTTGGAGTCGTTACCAAAACCTACCGATCCGCCGGGATGTACAGTAAAATCGTGCAATAAGTGCTTGTACCCCGTCATGTGTCTAGAAGCTCCCGAATCAATGACCCACACATGACGGTCCTGTAAAAAGAAAATTACCTGATCTTAGGTACCCATATCTGTATGGGTCCTTTCTTGTTAGTACGGATCAGTTTGTTTATTACAGTTGATGAACCTTGAATTTTGCCTTTAAAGGTAAGGTTGTTTTGTGAATTTGGTTTGTTGAGTTGATCTTTGGGAATCCAAACCATATTCACATCAACTGTTTTTGTTTCTTTCTTCTTATTCTGTTTCTTTGATCTGAAACCGAACATTTTAGCAAATTTGTTTGCTGAAGATTTTAAATAAAAAGATGAAGTATTAGACTTTTTGTTCTTTGGATCATTTCTATTTAGCTTGAAATAGTTATCCCAAGAATGAGCACAATGTATTCTTCTTTTTGCTTGTGTCAACAAAGTAGAATCAGAAATTGCGGAATTTTTATTTTCACAAACTTTGTAAACATTACACGAATGAATACAATTTTTATTTGAAGAAATACATTTCTTAGTATCGGTATTCCTATTTTTGCTATTCGAAACATTCTCCTTCAGATCCACGCATTTTTCTTCATCCATTTCTGAGAAAGAATGAGAAACATTGTCAGAACTCTTAGAACTAGAAGCATTATTTGGAAACAAATTTGATTTCGTTTCGAATAATTTTCCTTTTTATTTTCTTTTCAGTTCTTGTTCCTTTTTGACATTAGATATATTTGATGAAAACTTTGTATGATATACTTCACATTATTTCAGTTCAATTTCAAGCTCAGTTCTTTCCTTTTTATGCTTCTCTTTCTCAAGAAAAAGCATTTTCTCAAAATCTGAAACTTGATTTGAAAGTTTTGCACATCTCAAAACAAGTGCTTTGTTTTCTTCAAAAAGCTTCTCTTTTTCTAAAAATACTTTTGCACCAGAATCAATTGTACTTGAAGATTTACTCTGATATTTGAATTCAGCTTGTTTTGAACACTTTTCACAAGGTTTTGAATCCTTAGATTTTGATAATTCGAATAATTGGGATTCAAGTCGTCGAATATCATTTTTAAGATCAAGATTGACTTTTTGAATGTGATCATGATCTATTCCAATATTTTCATAATCATCCTCTAATTTTTCAAAATTTAATTGTAATTTAGAAATTTGATTTTCTAAATCCACAATTTTAAGTAAACCCGAATTCAAATCAGGAAATTCAGAAGAGATATTCTGAACAAACTCCTTTTCTTCAGAATCTGATATTATTTTTGACTCCAATTCAACACTTGATTCAGATTTAACAGATTCAGGTTCATCAGTTGTTTTAGCCACAGATTCATTTGAAAATAAAAAACTAAATTCAGTTAGTTCAACTCTTTTGGTTTTATAACTAGTATTTAGTTCATCGTATATGAAATTTGTAGTATTAAATCTAGGCTTTTCTTTCGAACCTTTATCCGTTTTTACTTCCTCTTTGTTTGAAATGGGAGTTGAAGGATTTGAAGCAGCATCTTTAGCAAAACTTTGTTTCAAATTTTCATTATTAGTGTTAACAAAAGCTTGTGCCACTAAAGGAACCTCCGTTATTATAGTTTGCTGTAAAACTTCGTTGCTTGATTTAACAAAGACTTGTGAAATTGGAGGAATTTCCTTTATAATTGATTGCTTCAAAACCTTAATCTTAATTTTAGGTTCTTCAGTTTTAAGAGTTTCCTTTAAACCTTCACCCAATTTTTCAATTGTGTAAAGATTTTCAGGTGCATTTTTAAGAACCTCTACATCAGATAATCCTAGACCCATTTTTGGTTTATAAAATCGAGAGTCTTTTGGGTTACTAGTTAGCAATTTAAGAGTTTGCTCAGTCTGACCTCTTTTATAATTTAAATCTTCAAGCTCCTTGATTTTTTTCAAAGCATCTCTTCTTTCTTCAGAAAGAACTTTGATTGTGAACTGAAAATCTATGTTTTCATCATTTATATCTTTCATTTTCTTCTTTAACTCAGAAATTTCAGATTCAAGCGTTTTAACTTTTGATTTAATAACTTCTTTTTCCTGTTCTCTATCTTCAGCTAAAACTTTATAAAGAATTGCTTCATCGTGATATTTCAACTTTGAACTTTTCTCTTCTTCAAGTTTCTTTTGAACTTTTTCAAGTTTCTTTTGAGCTTTTTCAAATTCCTCATTAAGTTCAAGTATCACGATTTGCATTTCTTCATATCTATCCTCTTCAATTTCAGAATCATTATTTTCAGAATTATTGGAAGGATATAGAAATGATACCTCGGATTCCTGGTCTTCTTCATTCAGTTTTGCCATCAGACTGTGCTTTACTTCAGCAAAATGCACTTCTTCATCATCAGAAGAATCCAAAAGCCAGATTTCCTCTTCAGCATTGACAGGCTTTCCACTTTCTTTGGCTTTTGCTAGATGTGCTTTACGCTGATAATATTCAGAATCCTTGACCTTCTTTTGCCTACAGTCTCTGGCATAATGACCTGGTTTTCCGCAGTTGAAACAGTTTCGGTCATCTCTATCCTTCTTTTCTTCCCCCTCCTTTCTCACAGCTTTCTCCTCTTTTTCCTCTTTCTCCTCTTTCTCTTCTTTCTCTTCCTCCTTTTTCTCATACTTTTTCTCAAATCTTTTATATCTGTTAGCTTTGTTGTATTCAGGTTTAGCTTTTGAATAGAACTTCTTTCTACTAAACCTGTTTTGAAACTTGTTAGTCAACAATGCTAACTTTTCAGCAATATCCTCCATATCATCTCCAGAACTGCTACTATCATCATCATCAGAACTCAACTTCTTCTTGCTCATCCCAGAAATCAAAGCCTTTGTTTTCACAGTACCACTTTTCCTATGTTCACTCAGAAGGGCTAAAGACTCTTCGACCTTTTTATCCTTTTCCTTAACTGCTTTTACTTTATCTTCGTGTTGACCAAGAATACTGAAAATGTCGGTCAACTTTTCTTCATCCATATCCCTAGACATTTGGAGCTGAATGGAGTATGAATCCCACTCTGGTAGTAGATTCTTGATGAACTTGTAGTTTATCTCCGATTCTGATTTGTCAACTCCATTTCTTCTCAAATCATTAAGGATGATATTGTAGCGATTATAGGTCTCTTTCAATGATTCACCTTCTTTTGCCTTAAACCCTTCATAAGCATTGATGCTTTGATTCTTTTTGGTCTTCATAGATTTTGATGATCCCTCAAACTGCCTTTCTAACTCATCCCAAATCTCCTTAGCTGTATTGCGACTATCTACTCGATTGTAGATATCATTTGGGATAGCATGTGTCAGATATGTCAAAGCTAACTCATCAATTTCAACTTTAGCTTTATCAGCTTCATTGTAATATTTGTATTCTTTTTCAACTCTTCTCGGAGGAACATACTGACTTGTAGCAGTTTCAGCAATACCACCAATATCTATGTATGCTTTGTAAGGACCATTTTGAATAGACAACATGAGTTCTCTGTTTTGATGATTCAGAAATTGAGTCATTCACTTTTTCCATTGAGAATACTCTTCAGCTTGAAGAACTGGAGGCTTGCTCTTTGATCCCATACTCATCAAATCTCTCGACATCTTTTCAAATAGCTAGAAAATGATCGTTCAGAAGATCAAGCAGTAAGTGTAACATAAATTACACTTAGAATACACTGTTCAAAGAAATTTCAACACAAGGGTCCGAAACCAACACTTAGACTAATTCTGTATGGTGCGAAACCTTCAGATTTCGGATGCTATACGGTGCGAAACCTTCAGATTTCGGATGCTATACGGTGCGAAACCTACAGATTTCGGATGTAGTACGGTGCGAAACCTTCAGATTTCGGATGTAGTACGGTGCGAAACCCCTGAATTCGAATGCAACTGAGTACGAAATCCCTGAATTCGGACTTAGCTTGGTGCGAAATCAATACTTAGACAAATTCGAATCCAAATGCAAACTTCACCTTAGAATTCGGACGTAGATGGGTGCGGAACCACGGAAGTCGAACCTGACTTGGTACGAAACCAACACTTGTGTTACCAATCCGAAACCACCAGAATTCGGACATAACTATGTTCGAAACCTCAAGAATTCGAACCTAATAGGGTGCGAAACCACGGATTTCGGACTTAACTGGATCCGAAACCAATACTTGAGCACTTCGAAAAACTTGAATGGTGCGAAATCCGTATGAATGGTCCGAAACCCTCAAGAACAATTCGAAACCTTCACTTCGAACTTGAAAATCCCAGATTCAGCCATAACTTTCTTAATTCTTGATCAATTAACACGAAATTTGTACTGGTTTGCTCGAAATCAAAATCCACACACTTTCTTAGTTAATCACAAGTTCTAATTCGATCAATTTAATCGAATTAAAGTCCAAAACAGTGAATTAGGGTTTTCGAACAAAGTTTCAAAGAAATGATCAAATCTGATGTTTCTGTGCAGTAATTGATGATGATCCAAGAATTAATGTTGTTCAGATATCAATTCCGAGTTCAGTGATGCCAAGAATTGATCCAAGAAATCAGAAACTAGAAAAAATCAAAGTCTGAATGAAAAGTGATCAGATGAACAGTAAAGCATGCATGGTCCGAAATATGTATGATCAGTGTAAAAAATCTTCAATTTGGATCTTAATCTGCTTGAATCTCCTGTTTGAGCTCTGATACCAATTGTGAAAACCCAGATCTAGCAATGATATGTAGAGAGAAAATCTAGAGTGCACAAGTCATCCATGTATTGATCTCAAAAGTGTAAATGACAAATGCTACAATTGTTAAGGAAATAACAAAGGAGTCTTCTTTATATAGTAGGGCCATGACATGTCCATGCCTCTACTAAGAAGAACAGTATAAGGTAATAATACTGTCTTGATAGCTACAATAAAGCTCTAACAATAGCTTAAGTGATGTTTCCGCATTCATCCTTGGGATTAGCAACTAGTACTTGGGTTAAGCAACACCTGTTGTAGTTTTAGTCTTTGTAACAAGACTTGAATTATATTTTGTTTGAGGTTAACCATAGATTGTAATTTGAGGTATTTTACCTATTGGATTATAGGAAGAAATCCTATTATTTCGGTTATATTATCGAAAATTTTAATTAGTTGCTCTTTTCGAATTCGAGGGTATTACAACACATATGTTATATGCTACTATAATGCATGCCTTGAAATATGTCGTGGTCTCACAATAACTCTTAAGGCTTGCGACATGGTCTCGCCGTCAAACCATGTCTCACGTCATTCAGAACCTTGATTAATACAAATTAACCAAAACCCATTAGGATGGTGAATTACAAACTACAATTAATAGAAGCGGGGAAAACTCAACCCATCAAAAACACAAACCCATCTGGAATGTGAATAAGATATGATGGTTGTCGGTAGTTCAATGGGTGTTGTTGGTGCAAGTGTACCACATCTCTATATATTTATATATATTTATTTTGATGATTACAAACACACCGCATTATTGTTTATCTAACAATTTAATCCAAGTGTGCAGTTGTTGAAGAACACGAAGATTTAATCTGAAGGGTTCAAGACGGAAGTGTTTACGTCGTCATCATTGTTTATAACTAATAATGATAAACACCCTAAAATAATATACCACTTGGATATTTCTAAAAACCTTTTAAATAATATTTTAAAAGAAATTTTGATTCTAGAAGTATCTGCCATGCGTACTGTTTCTGCAACCACTTTCTGACGCAGGTATACCGCGAAGATAGAGCCGGTATACCGCGGGTACATATTGGCCGGTATACCGCGGGTGTTCAGCCGGTATACCGCGGCAGGCTCCGTGTGCATCTCTGATTGGTTGCAAGTACTTTCTCTGACGGCGGTATACCGCGAGTCCTAGCCGGTATACCGCGGGTACGTTTTCCAGAAGTCAACTTTGCATGAGAGCCGTTGTGTGTCAGTGTCCTTTTTACTGCACGGTATACCGCGTGCATTTGGCGGTATACCGCGCCTCATATTTCCGTTGGAGATGCTGATATATAAAGAAGCATGCTGGTGATGAAGAAGGAAGACCATACCAACAGCAACATCAACAATCCAAACTCTCAGCTCTCTCACTCTCACTTATTTTATATATATATATATTTTATAAAACATTTTTTTATAAAATATCCAAGTGTGAGATATTATACAAGAGTGATTACCCATTGTGAGTTATACTCCTCTTGTAAGTATTTGAATAACGGGTGTGTGATCCTGTACATCTCAATAAGCTGAGGCTTAGAGAACCGTTTACTTTGCTCTGTATTTGGTTTGTATTCTACCGTAAAGAATACATTTATTGGATCGTGTCGGGAAGTGTCTCGGCTGCTGGTTTATCACAGTTGGTGGTAAATCAGTAAATCTCCGTGTCAAGTATCTCTAACCTTTATCTCTTTATTTATTCCGCTGTGCTTTATTATATTTATTTATATAAACTGCTTTGCATTTATATTTATTTATATAATCTCTGTGTATTTGTTTATATTTACACTCTTCGTTATTATTTGTATACTCTGATTTATTTATACTGTTTCAGTACTGTATTTATTTGTAAAAGAATTTTTGAAAGAAAAAGACATTAAATACAACCCCCCCCTAGGTTGTCTAACATTTGGTATCAGAGCAGGGCTTTCAAAAATCGTCTATTTAATTTTTTAAAATCCGTTTTTGTTATGGCTCAACAAAATGCTTGGTTTTCTAAATCTCTTCTTATTGATTTCGAAAATTTTGATCTTTGGGCAAATTCTTTTGAACGTTATGTTCGTGGGATAAATCAAAAAATTTGGGATATTATTATTAAAGGAAATTTCAAACCCACAAAATTTCAAAACAACAAAGTTGTTGAAAAACCTAGCTCGGAATGGTCCGACGAAGATGAGGCTAATTATTGTTTAAATTATGAAGCCAAAAATTTTCTCTTTTCGGTTCTTACTAACGATGATATTGAGCGTGTTTATCTCTTTGAAACTGCTCGTGATATTTGGGAGAACTTGAACATCACCTATGGTGAAAACTCAAAAGAAAAGAGAGACGAAACCCGAGATCAAAGAAATGAAGAAACGTGTCTCATGGCCGACCGTGATAATGAGGTATCTACATCATGTTTTCATGACAATAATTATGATAGTAATTATAGTGACAATTATTATGAAAATGAAGATGAAAATAATCTTGACGAATTATATAAATCATTCCATGACATGGCCGCTCTTGCAAATAGGTATCAAGATGAAATCTCAAAATTAAAAGAAACCGTATCTGCATGTGAAAAGAAAATAGATGACGGTAAACAAAAATCTGCTCATGATTTAGATGTTATCACCAAATTAGAAAATAAATTAAGTGAAAAAGATATTTGTAAATCTTGTGTTATTTTAAATGATAAAATTGCATGTTTAGAGAAAAGAACATGTGAAAATATTTTATGTACAAAATGCGATATACTTGAAAATGATAATGCATGTTTAAAAGCTAAATGCGATTTATATGAAAAAGATAATCTGTTAGCTAATGCATTTCAAAATAGCAATGATAAAGTGTTAAAAATGCTAAATATGTCGAATCGCATTAATTGTAGAAAAGACATTGGTTCTAATACATGTATTGATACGTGCTCGTGTATTCAAATTAAAAGGTGTTTTGAACCACCTAAAGTTAAAACGAGAAAACCTTATGTGCAAAAACCTCCGTATGTATCCAAAATGAATAATGTGAATTATATGCCGAGGAAACCGTATGCTTGCATGTATAATAGCAAATTTTCTAGACCAAAGAATAATGTAAATTTGCATGCTTCATTTTACGTCTATGATAAATACGATCGTAAAATAAAAATGGTTAGAAAATGGATTCCGAAAGGAATGTTTAATGTTGACAATCCCGGTGGGATGCGTTTGTGGTTTTAAACCATTTTTATGGTTTTATATGTTGTCGTATTTTGTTTTATGTCGACAACATATTTTTTTGCAGTTTATGTTTTATACTAACTGTTAAAAGGACCCATAAGAAAAGGGTACCACAAAAAATTTTCTTTGCCTTTTGTAGGTGGTTCCTGACGAGGATATAATACGTGTTTCCTGACGAGGATATAATACGTGTTTCCTGACGAGGATATAATACGTGTTTCCTGACGAGGATATAATACGTGGTTTCCTGGCGAGGTTATAATACGTGGTTACCTGCCGAGGTTATAATACGTGGTTACCTGCCGAGGTTATAATACGTGGTTACCTGCCGAGGTTATAATACGTGGTTACCTGCCGAGGTTATAATACGTGGTTACCTGACGAGGTCATAATACGTGGTGTTTTTTTTTATCACATAAAATTAACCGAAAATCGAAGCCTTAAGATCCTTTTTGGTGCAAGTGTTTCTTTTTGGTTATTTTGTTTCATGTCTTTTATTATGCTTATTTTATCCCTCAAATTTTTATAAAATCAATTTAATATCGTTATTAATTTGAGGGGGAGCTTTTTATCTTTACCCATGAGTTTATGCTACCTCAATTATATGCATATTTTGAGGGGGAGCATCTCTCGAGGGGGAGCATACCGTCTTTCTTGACCCTTTTTGTTTCGACAAACGGGGGAGAGAAACCGCATATGCTCATGCTTAGCGGTTGTGTTTGTCATCATCAAAAAGGGGGAGATTGTTGGTGCAAGTGTACCACATCTCTATATATTTATATATATTTATTTTGATGATTACAAACACACCGCATTATTGTTTATCTAACAATTTAATCCAAGTGTGCAGTTGTTGAAGAACACGAAGATTTAATCTGAAGGGTTCAAGACGGAAGTGTTTACGTCGTCATCATTGTTTATAACTAATAATGATAAACACCCTAAAATAATATACCACTTGGATATTTCTAAAAACCTTTTAAATAATATTTTAAAAGAAATTTTGATTCTAGAAGTATCTGCCATGCGTACTGTTTCTGCAACCACTTTCTGACGCAGGTATACCGCGAAGATAGAGCCGGTATACCGCGGGTACATATTGGCCGGTATACCGCGGGTGTTCAGCCGGTATACCGCGGCAGGCTCCGTGTGCATCTCTGATTGGTTGCAAGTACTTTTTCTGACGGCGGTATACCGCGAGTCCTAGCCGGTATACCGCGGGTACGTTTTCCAGAAGTCAACTTTGCATGAGAGCCGTTGTGTGTCAGTGTCCTTTTTACTGCACGGTATACCGCGTGCATTTGGCGGTATACCGCGCCTCATATTTCCGTTGGAGATGCTGATATATAAAGAAGCATGCTGGTGATGAAGAAGGAAGACCATACCAACAGCAACATCAACAATCCAAACTCTCAGCTCTCTCACTCTCACTTATTTTATATATATATATTTTATAAAACATTTTTTTATAAAATATCCAAGTGTGAGATATTATACAAGAGTGATTACCCATTGTGAGTTATACTCCTCTTGTAAGTATTTGAATAACGGGTGTGTGATCCTGTACATCTCAATAAGCTGAGGCTTAGAGAACCGTTTACTTTGCTCTGTATTTGGTTTGTATTCTACCGTAAAGAATACATTTATTGGATCGTGTCGGGAAGTGTCTCGGCTGCTGGTTTATCACAGTTGGTGGTAAATCAGTAAATCTCTGTGTCAAGTATCTCTAACCTTTATCTCTTTATTTATTCCGCTGTGCTTTATTATATTTATTTATATAAACTGCTTTGCATTTATATTTATTTATATAATCTCTGTGTATTTGTTTATATTTACACTCTTCGTTATTATTTGTATACTCTGATTTATTTATACTGTTTCAGTACTGTATTTATTTGTAAAAGAATTTTTGAAAGAAAAAGACATTAAATACAACCCCCCCCCCCTAGGTTGTCTAACAGGTGTTACCATCAAATTCGTCATCCTTGAGATGCAGGAGATGGTGAAGGGAACAAGGAATGTTGAAGATGGCGAAGGGAACCGGGTTCATTGAGTTTAGGGGAGGGAAGGGGTCTACAAATACGAAAATGACATATATATATATTTGTATGTAATGTATTAATAGGAAAAGGTTCAATAGAGAAGTGCAAATATTTAGAGAAATAGAGAAGTAAAAAAACACGGGACCGTTCATATATGAACGTTCATATATAAACAGTCATATATGAACGTTCATATATGAACGTTCATATAACAGTCATATATGAACGTTCATATATGAACGGTCCCGTGTTTTTTTACTTCTCTATTTCTCTAAATATTTTCACTTCTCTATTGAACCTAAGGCTGTATTAATATATGTATATATATATATATATTATCGTATAATAATTTTTAGATTTTTTGATAAAAAAAAGATAAAAAGAAAGTAATAAAATAAATAAAATACCCTTAAAATAACGAATTATTGCTTCTTACTAGAGATAAAAACTCAAAAAAGTACAAAAATGCAAATTAGATATCCTAAATTCGTAATTTATCTTTTATTTTAAAACCAAATTCGTGACAAACACTAAACCACATGTACCAAAAATATGATTCATTCACAGAAATATGGTGGGGGTAGTGATCCATGTGTAGCATAGGCATGAATTGTTTGCCCAAGGCGGGAACATGGGAAGCCTTGTCGGCTTTCCCCTCTTCATAAATCAAAATAATACACCAATCATTCTCACTTTTAATATCTCATTTTAATCCTTTTATATTTTTATAATAAATATCCTGCCATATATATAGTCAAGTTTAGGGGAAAACCTCAAAAAAAAAAACAGAAAACTGAAGAACACCCTGGTAGCCCTTTATCTGGACGGTATGTACTTGTGCATACAAGTAATTTGTAACATGCACATGTGCATAAAAACAAAAAAACCAACATAATTTATCTGTATGCACAAGTGCATACCATCCAGATGAAAGGTCACTAGAGTGTTCTTCAGTTTTCCGTTTTTTTGAGGTTTTCTCTTGAACCTCTCTCTCTCTCTCTCTCTCTCTCTCTATATATATATATATATAGAGAGAGAGAGAGAGAGAGGGTGTGTGAGGTTCAGGGAAAACCTCAAAAAAATAAAAAACTGAAGAACACCCTAATAGCCCTTCATCTACACGGTATGCACTTGTGCATACAAGTAAGTTAAGTTGTTTTTTTGGTTTTATGCACAAGTGCATCATGCATTTGTGCATATATGCACTTGTGCATTTTACAGTTATCAACTAAAACATAACTGGCTGAGAGAAACGATGAGCTCATCCAAAAATCTGCTAATGAGAGGCAATCTAACAGTTTTAAGGGATAATCTTTTTACGAAAGTTTCTCAAAATCTAATCGCACACTCAAAACGGTATATATGGCTGACCGAATAAGTCATACATGTCATTAAGCTCGTTAAGTCAAAAACAAACAGACCCTTAGATGGTATCTAGCTAGGTTTTTAAAATATTTAAGTTTCTAAATGAGCATGTCCCTACTCCTTATGCACATACAATAAAATAGTGATATAATGATTATAATTGGAGGGAGTCATATAAGGTCAAATTTGGCAGGTGTACAAGGGGTATATGATGTTCCTACATCACACATTGACATACTTTCCCTTTCAATCCAAGCTGGCCATCCATGTCGGTATGAGTCCCACGTGGAGTGACATCTCCCCCTTTGACGTGGCACTTCATAAATAAATGTGCCAGAAAACTGTGTTTGCAAACCCTACCCTTTTTGTTGTCTTCAAAGATGTACAAATAAATGCCAGCCCCATATCATATCACTCCCTTCTAATAATGCCTCGACTAATTGATCGTTTCTATGACTTTATTAGTGCAAACAAATTCTTGTTTTATAGAATTATGATGAAAATTTCTGATTTTTATTTGTTATGGCAGTGTATATCCAGTTTTTTTGAACGACCAAGATATTATAGGAAATTAGAAAAACGAATTATATGTAGGAGATAGCAAAAAGGAGGTTTTGTAACCAATCCGTCCAATTAATGTTACATTTTGTACTCCTATTTGTAATTTAAAAGAACGAATGAGTCACAATGCTATCCCACAACTTCACTTTCTTAGGCTTGTGGTAGTGTATATCTTGATTTGAAGTTTTATTATAGAGTAGCTCTCTCAAGTCTTGGAAAGAATGCGTTGGATCAATACGTATGAGAACAATTATATTGACAGTCAGCCAACTGTATCAGTTAGACATTTGGAGCTTTGGATGTTGGATCTTCCTTTCTCAGATTCGTGTTAGTATTGAAGGGTAGGGGTGTTCAAAAAACCCGTCGGACTGCTTAAACCGGTCGATACAAGTCAAACCGAACCCTTTTTGGCGGTTTAAGCGGTCCGGTCCAGTTTGAAAAACAGTCTAGCTGCTCGGTTCGGTCCGATTTGCGTTTTGAACCTTTTCTAGGCGATCTGGACCAAACCGGCCACCAAAACTATACAAGTATTAATTATATTTGGTTTTGTAGGCTCAACTTTATTAGGCCCAATTAAAAAAAAAGTTCGTTTAAAACATTATGTTTTTAGTTTTCATTTCTCAATTGATCGTGTTCTCTAAATTGGCAATTTTTTTGAAATCTGTCAAAAATCAAATCCAAAATTCCAACTTGTCCTTCGACTTATTCAAAGTTTGTCCTAAGTTCCAACTATTGTTGGTAGATTTATTTTAACTTTTCAACTTACTCAATGTTTTGTTAAATTTAGAGATAGACGTTTCTTTTATAATTGGTATACTGATTATTTGTTAACGTTACATTGGTAGATTTTTTCTTTTTGATATAAATGTTATGTTTTTTTTAGTTTAAAACCCATAAGAAGCCCAAACCGCCAAAACCGGTCAGACCCAACCGCATTTTTGTGGTCCAGTCTAAACAGTTTGGTCATTTGTTGCCAAACAAGTCAGTTTGGAAAATTGCTTAAGCCCCATTAACGTTTGGTTTGTGTGTGTGTGTGTGGGTGGGGTGGTGGTGTGCTCAAACTAGACCGTAAACACTGTACAAATTAGACTTGCTTATATGATCCATTAGCAGCGACGGAGAGCCTAAGAGGCTTGGGGGCAAGGTGCTTTTTTCACTACTTGCTAACATTGGATATAGAGATATTATTAATTTTATTAAATTTTTATATGGCCCTTTAGCTTCACACAACCACCCAAGACATCAAGCTTAGGAATAACTTTAATTAATATTTCATTTAGACTTTTTTTGGTTTGTGATTGTTATGGAATAAATATTTTTATTATAAAATACATATCTTTTGTGTTTTTAAAATACACATCTATTACATCACGGTAAATTAGACTTGTTTATATGATTCATTTGTATAAAGAGATTAGGTTTGGCTCTGGAGGTTTGAAGGCTTGTGTTCCATCCCTGATTGAAATCAATAGATGAAGTGAACACTTCATCAACAAGTTTTGGAGTTAAATGAGTTGTCATTTCAAAGCAAATATTTTCCTAGACCCAACTTTTTAGTGAGATTTACCGGATATATTTGGTTTATTTGAAAGCAACATTTCTAATGAATTTCCTAAGACTTAAGGATGAGATGTATGTCTATGTTATGTTTGACAAAGATTCAGTAATGCTCATAATATGCTACTTAATGCTCGTTAGTATTCAATGGACATTTGCATCCTATATGTTACAACTACAATTCATTTTAGCCTGTTCAAGCGATGTTTAGCATGTTTTAATTTGTTACGCATGGAAGTGAGTTTGAAGTGTTGGGAGCTTGGGACATTGGTGATTGAAATAAGAAGATAAGGGATATGGTGAGTCTACACATGCCAGATCGGCCAATACTGAATAAGGCCCTTCACGCTATAAGGGGCTTGGTGACACATATCCATACTAGGAGACAAATGCGGATCCATAGAAATTTCCGAAAAGAAAAATTAATTACAAAAAGTATGTTTAATTGATATTAAAATACAATGGTTTTTGCAACACTCAAAGTGGTTTTCTCTTTCTCTTCGGTTGTTACTAACAAGAAACTATAAAGGAGCAAAGATGCTTTAAACTTTCAACATGTAATATATACCACAGACAAAGACACTCCCATTAAGACATAACCGTTTTTTGTTAACTTATGGAAGCATCAATAAAGTTAAATCAGATGCACATGTAAGACCCCTAAATATTTTCCCATTATGTTGGACGATAAAGCGGGGTCACAAGCACCTTGTACGTAGGCTATTATCGAATCTATCCCTCCTAGGAGAATCGAGATCTCAATCTCAATCAGAAGGAGTTTACTTTATTTCTTTAAAAACATGTTTTCATGATGTTTGTGCAAAACAGATTTTCGAGGAGAATTGTTTTTATCGCATGTTTATTTGGACTTCGTTCATTTAAGTTAATTGAAGTTTGGTATTGAATATTTTGTCCTAGTTAGTGAACATGTTTTATTAGACTTTGATAAAATATGTTTTCGTGTTGAAATAATATCCTACAATGTGATTAAGGGTTGGGTTCACGTGAGACCAACCTGTTTTCGTGAGACCATAAAATAACACTAAAACTTCACAACGATTCATTGTGAAGGTAAACAAAACAGCGAACCTTCACAGCAAAAACACTATAAAGGTTTACCTTCACAGTCTTTTGCCGTGAAAGTTTAGGGTTATTTTTTTGGTCTCACGAGTTTTACGGAAATGGTTTGGTATTACATTTTTTTAGTCCCTGTGGTTTATTGAAAATTTCAATTTTCGTTCTTATGGTTTTGAAATTTCAATTTTCATCCTTGTGGTTTATGATTCACCACTTTTTATACTTATAATTTAAATTTTATAGCTATTTTCATTCTTATGGTTTGCAATTCATTTCTATTTTAGTCCTTCATACTTAAAAGTAGTGTTTAGGCCTCAGGGATGAAAATAGAAATGAATTGCAAACCACAGGGACGAAAACCGAAATTTCTAAACCACATAGATGAAATCGGCAATTTATATAGCAAACCACAGGGACGAAAAACTTAATTTACTCTATTTTTAAATATAAGATTGAGAGATCATAAAATAAACGAGTTGGATAATAGGCCAAGGCCAAATCAAGTAAAATAAAGAGTAAACTGCAATTTTGGTCCATGTGGTATGTTGTTTTTCTCACCTTTGGTCCCCAAAAAAAATTTATTGCAAGAAAAACCCTGTGGTATGCAAAAGTGCTCGGTTTTGGTCCATAGGGACTAACACCGTTAGGTTATCTCTGTTAAAGCCCTTCATGTGCAAGTCACATGAGGGCATTTTAGTCATTTTACTTGATTCTTTTGTTTTTCACTAAAGACAAAAATTTCTAATTAAAAATTAAACAAATATTATATATATATATATATATATATATATATATATATATATATATCATCATCATCACAGAAACCCACGTGAACCAACCCTAATCTTCGGTTTAATTCGTCAAATCTGCTGCTGTTCTTCATCTCTCAGATCTCTTCTTCTCTCTCGATCTTATATCGGTATTCAATTCTTTTCACCAATTTCTTTCTAATTGAATCATATATTGATACTGATCTGGATTCTGGAAACCCTATCTTCAACCTACACTTTTCAAATCTTCAACCTACACTTTTCAATCCCAAATCGGAATACTCATATCTCTACAAAACAGCAAGAATCTTCACCTAATCTTCAACCTACACTTTTCAAATCACGAAAAGCGGTCGTCACTGGATCCGTCTCTATTTCTTCCCATTTTCCGCAAGTAATTACGATCTCACTTCCGCAACTTTCTCCGTTTCCACCCGAAATCACGCTCTGCTCTCCGATTTCAAAGCCGACAGTGCTTCCGTCAAAGAATATTCCGTTAACGTTTCATCTGGTGATCTCGAAATCATCTTCACCCCTTCTGGAAGTTCATTCGCTTTTCGAGAGAGAGAGGGGGGGAGATGGTGATTGTCGGTAATGGGACGCCGAAGAAAAAGGTGTGGGGAGGGGGCTTGCAATCGCATTCGGCGGTGATTGAAGGTGGGGAGTCGCCGAATTTGGGGGAAGGGGAAGACGATTGGGGTTGGTTCACGTGGGTTTATGTGATGAACTGATGATGATGATATATATATATATAATATTTGTTTAGTTTTTAATTAGAAATTTTTGTCTTTAGTGAAAAACAAAAGAATCAAGTAAAATGACTAAAATGTCCTCATGTGACTTGCACATGAGGGCCTTTAACAGAGATAACTTAACGGTGTTAGTCTCGAGGGACTAAAATCGAGCACTTTTGCATGCCACAGGGTTTTTCTTGCAATAAAATTTTTTAGGGACCAAAGATGAGAAAAACAACATACCACAGGGACCAAAATTGCAGTTTACTCTAAAATAAAATATGCTAACTTGAGTGATTTGTGAAAACTTTTGTATCACTTAGAAAATAATTATTATTATTTTATTTAACGTGATTACTAACATTATATTATTAAAAGAATGTATATTATTTAATAAAATAATTTAGGAAATTGAAAACATTTGAATATACTTTGAGCGATTTTCGCCTCCTTCCATATATTCTGTTTTTTGTTTTACTTAGGGGCCGTTTACCTAATCACTTATCTGGGTAAGTGCTTACCGGTAAAATTCAACACTATCACTTACTTCCCGGGTAAGATTTTAGCCGGTAAACGCTAACCGTGGTAAAAGCCGTCGCACTCACTTACCAGGTAAGACTCTCGGCCCTTGACTTCGACTCTCGGTCTTTGTTTCTGCTCTTACCAGGTAAGATTTTTAGTCTTTGCCATATTCATCCGGTAAGCTAATGTGACTTGGTAAATAGTTACCCCGTTACCCGGGTAAACATTTTGTAAACAACCCCTTAGTTAATCATAGAAGTAGCAATTAATTTATCTATTAATTGGGTTGGTTGGCTTACAAATTATTACCTTGCCATTATCTTTATGTAATTGTCATATTTCTCTAGCTTCTTGCTAGTTTTATAAAATACGTCGTTAAAAAAAGTATAAGCTCAAAGTCACTCATATTTAGGTAAATTAAGTAATCAAAAGATGGAAATGTTTGAAAAATCAAAACACGAAAATGGATTTTAGTTTTTTGAAATTGGAATATTGGACGGTATTAGACCATCCACAACAGCGAACTCAAGCGATCAGATTGAATATAAAACAAAAAATTTAAAAATAAAATAAAAAAGAAAACCAATACCTACAATCTGAATCTATCTCATCCCCAACGAACCAAGTTCGTCCATTTTATTTTTATTAAAAATTGACACATGTCAATTTCTTATTGGCTTGTTTTAGATTTTTAGGATAAAACTTATCTAATTAAAAATCAGACTTTTACAAATAAATTAAAAATTAAAAAATATACCAAAATTCATGGTTTTCAATTCCCTACAAATAGAGACCACTCTTGACATATTTTCACCACACCAATTTTTTTCTTCATTTCAATCATCTTGTTATCTTGCTACTTTCTTTCAATTATCTGCTATGGATCCAAACTTCCCAAATCTTCTTTCAAATTCTCAACATCCTGATAGCTCTCAGTATCACCCAAACACAGTATGAAAACTCTGATTTTTTCATGTATAATAATCAAGTTTCTATCCCTGAAAATACCCAAACCCCACAAAAGAATTCAAAAGCCGATAAATGGGAAACCAAAGAAGATATGGTGTTAATGTCGGGATGGATCTACGTTAGTGAAGAAGATACTCGAGGAAAAAACCAGAAGAAACAGACATTTTGGTCACGGGTGAAAGAATACTATGACAACATTTTTTGCAGAAAATCCAGAAGGACTAGGCATCAGGAACGAAAATCAAATGAAAAGTCGTTATGCACGACTTAATGAAGCTGCAAACAAATGGAATGTTGCGTACAGAGAGGCATATCGACAGAAAAGGAGCGGAATGAGTACAAAAGATGTTGAGAAAGAGGCTCATGTAATTTTTGAGATGGGTGGGAGCAAGTTTAATGACTTTCTTGTTTTTAACGAAGTTATGTGTAAAACTATTATGATCCTACTGAGTTTATTAACGACATGCCCATAAATCGACAACAAAGAAGCTCTACAGAAGATGATGGTCAATACACTGAGTTTTCTACTGAACGGATTGCAAACCTATCCCGCTATATGGCTAACAGGGAACAACTTCGCAATAGGGAAGCTCATACCGTCCTAAAAAATGATTTGATTGAGCATATATGGCAAAAATTGGGTCAAAATAATTAACTACGGTTATTTATGTATTTCAGATATCTAATTTCGTACTTATTTTTATGACTTGTTTTATTTAATTTCAGTTGTATGGTATGTTTTTTTATAATTATAATTATGTTTCAAAATATGTAATTGTTCGTTCGTTTAATCTATATTTTATACTTATAATTAAAAAAAAATTATATGTATAAAAAATTAAAATATATATTTTTTGTAAAATAATATTGTAGATTAGATTGGATTGTAGGGGATTGTGGTTGGAGTATGAAAATTTTGAGATTGGATTGGAGTTGAATATTATGTAAGTGGATGAGAGAGAAAATAATATTTTAATTGAGATTGGATTGGTTGAGATTGTTGTTGTGGATAGTCTTATGGTAGCCATTTTTTGTTGACTTTGACGAACACACATTAAATTAAATCAAGTACATCTTTAAATGTTTTTCTATTGATAGAGATGTAGGCTATTACTGAAGAGTAATTCATCAAACTGCCCTAAGTTCACCACACATTTTACCCATTTGCCCCATCTCCCTCCCAAATTGTCCAAATACCCTGAAAATCCGTGGGCATACCCGTGGCCGACGGATATTAGGTCAAATCTCTCTCCCACAGACAATTTTCAAGGCCCACGGAAATTTTCCTCGTGGCCCACGGATTTGGTCCTCGTGGCCCACGGATTTCTTCCTCGTGGCCCACGGATTTCTTCCTCGTGGCCCACGGAAATCTGGATGCCCACGGAAATTTTTACCTTACCCACGGATGATGTCCTCGTCCCACGGATTTTCAGGGTATTTTGGTAAATTGGGAGAGAGTTAGGGCAAATGAGTAAAAAAAATCTGAACTTAGGGCATTTTCATTAATTACTCATTACTGAATCTACCCCTACTAGGAGAACGGAGAGATCTCAATCAAAAGGAGTTTACTTTAGAGTAAACCTCACTTTTGGTCCCTGTGGTTTGATGTTTATAACATATTTGGTCCCTACAGTTTAAAAATTACACTTTAGCCACTACTGTTTGTCATTTGGTCCGGATTTGGTCCCTCTGACAAACGTCCATCACTTGTCAGACGTTAGGGGCAAGCATGTGCAAGGCACATGAGGGTATTTTGGTCTTTTTACCTCACAGGGACCAAATGTGGACCTTTACTCAAAACTTTCTTTCTCTCTCCTATCTTCTTCTTCACCAACTCACCCCATAAACCTTAAACCCACTTAAACACACACAAACCCACTTCAAAACACATAATACACACACACACATATATATATATATATATATATATATGTATATATATATAAACACAAACACACACACACACACACACATATATATATAACACATATATATATATAGGGATGAGATCAAGAGAGAACAATGAAAAAAGAAAGAATCGAAGAACCCATCCAAGCCGTTAGATTAAGATGATCAAATGGTTATGAATTAAAGGGTAGTTATAACCAATTTTTTAATAAAAAAAGTATTCACCCTTTATTTTTTAAATTCAAAATTGGCGAAATATAAAAAAAAATCGAAGCGAAACAAATTGCACCAAAAAATTCATCATTTTATTATCTTTAACTTGACATACATTTTGATATATTTTTTCATCCATTTTTTATGGTTCTCCGGTTCTTTTTTTTCAAGGTTCTCCCTTGATCCTTACCCTATATATATATATGTGTGTGTGTGTTTATTTATATATATATATATATATATATATATATTCACAGTAAACAAATATGAGATTGGAAGGCATAATGAAAACTGGAAAAAAGGTTATGAAATTAACCTAGACTCTTTGCCATCACTAACCTCGGAAATCAAATAGTTGCTCACATCCGGATGCAGAGAAAAATATTTGATTTCATCATCATTTGCAACTTCAGTGATTTGTTGTGGAAGGCCATCGTCGAAGTCTCTAATCAAAGATAGAACCGTTAAGGAAGACAAAAAATATGCTGATATAAACAAATGGACACACACACACACACACACACACATATATATATATATATATATAAACACAGACACATATACACAGAAAAATCAGAAACCAAATAAATTGAACAGAAACCAAATAAATTGAACAGAAATGGGTTTTGAAGTTTGAAGTTGTTTCAATCTATAAAACCACTTAAGATCAGTTGGTTTAATGATTTGGAACACGTAGCAACAATTAGAATTGAATTTGGTTGAGAAATCATTAAGATTCGTCATCTCTGGAGTTGCTCACCGGAAAACGTACTTGGTCGGAAAGTTGAGATCTTCGTCGTTTTTTGTTGATTGAATCATCCCAGATCGTTGTATTTGCCGATTTCAATCATTTAGCAAATTACATAATTGACAACCATCGACAAAAAACGACGATGATCTCAACTTTCCGACCAAATACGTTTTTCCGGTGAGCAACTCCGGCGATGACGAATCTTAATGATTTCTCAACCAAATTCAATTCTAATTGTTGCAAATCATTAAACCAACTGATCAAACCCATTTCTGTTCTAAAAAGTTTGCGAAAACTCAAAACCCATTTTTGTATATATATATATATATATATATATGTATATGTGTGTCTGTGTTTATATATATATATATATATGTGTGTGTCTGTGTGTTTATATATATATATATATATATATATATATATATATATATATATGTGTGTGTGTGTGTGTGTGTGTATATATAGGTGTGTGTGTGTATGTGGGTTGGGGAAGAAGAAGATAGGTTTTGAGTAAATGTCCAGATTTGGTCCCTGTGGTTTGGTGGTAGAGGTAAAAAGACTGAAATACCCTCATGCTTAAGTCACATGCTTCCCTCTAACGTCTGACATTGGACGGACGTTTGTCAGAGGGACCAAATCCGGACCAAATGGCAAACAGTAGTGGCTAAAGTGTAAATTTTAAACTGTAGGGACCAAATGTGTTATAAACACCAAACCACAGGGACCAAAAGTGTAGTTTACTCTTTACTTTATTTCTTTACAAGCATGTTTTCATCGAATGCCGTATAACTTATGATATTATCACATGTGATGGTCTTTCATAAGATAAACATGATATACGCCTACAGTAGAGTCAAAAGTGTTACAATTTATCAGGTTTGAGAATAACATATTTCTTTTTTTCTCAGTTTTTTAAATTTATTTAAAAGATTATTAGTACGGTATAACTCTTCGTCTCCTCCTTTACAAAAAACTCTTCGTCTCCTCTTCCTATTACCCTACTCCATTTAGGAGTTCATTTTTGTTTCCCTACCGACATACATCAAGAATGCGAACCGAGACCCTGATGAATCTTGACACCGATTTCATCCCTTTGAAATATTTCAGCGATTTACAGACTCGATCGGAGCACAAGCAGTTTAGGGATTCTCTTCCTGGTACATATTGGTTACTGCTAATTTAAGCGTTTTCTGATGGGCATACTGTTGAATATAGTCTTCAATGATGTCCCACATAGGAAGATGAGTGTAATTATATGTGCTTTATAACCTCTAGCTTCGTTGATTTATCAAATAAGTAATAATGGGCTTAATGTAATACCCCGGGTAAATCCGTTAGTTAAGAATCTAATTCCGTTAAGTTTATTTAACTTTAAAGTTTCTATTTAGGGAAAGTTTAGATATGTTTATAAGTTAAGGGTGTTTGGGTCATTGTTGAATAGTTTAAGGGCTAAAAGGTAAATAGGGTTAGATATTATCTCTTTAGACTTCAGATATGTCACAACTCAGGAATTTAGATATTTCAGCTTAGTGTGTATGTGTGTGTGTTTGGAGGCAAGGAGGAGAAAAGAAGTCAAGTAGGGTAAAGCTTCAATTGGTATGCTTGGAAGTGAATCTGAGGTATGTCTCTTTGTATTTTATGTTTGTAATTACTTTTAGATAGTTCCTATCGGAGTAGAATAGTCAAAATCACATCTGTTAATGATTCAGTCGATTTCTGGGTGAAAATGGGATAAACAGTCAGAGGTGTCCGGATAATATGAAGGTATCCGGGTAGTTTCTTGGGTGGTGTCCGGGTAGTTTATTGATAGTGTCCGGATGATTTGTTTGAGGGTTTCCGGATGATTTAGAGTCCGGATGGCATCCGGATTCCTTGTGTTGTCCGGATTAGTCTTGATGTCCGGATTACTGAGGTTGTCCGGAAAAGTCATGTTGTCCGGAAAAGGTGGTGTTGTCCGGGTTGTTTGGGTTGTCCGGATACTTTAGCTGTTTTGGTCACTTTTGAGGATTTGAGTTATCTATAGTCCTTGGTCTTCTAGTATGTTTTATGTGATCAGTTAGTAAGGGGATATTTGTATTTAATCTATTTGCAGACTCTGTGGATTGAGATTGATAGACTGAATCTTTTGGAGAAAAGCTTGGAAGTGTTTATGGATAAGCATTCAGGTGAGTTTTGCTTTAAAACGTTTTTGAACTGGGATACATATATATGTGTATATATATATGAGATGATTATGTGGTAGGAATATGATTATGTGTATATAAATGACAATATGATGTAATGAGATATATATTGTATTTATATAAGCTTTGCACTACACGAGTGCACTTGTAGCCGGGTTCCGGTGTGCGGACCGGTGAGTAGTCGGGTTCCGGTGTGCGGACCGACGGGTAGCCGGGTTCCGGTGAGCGGACCGGTTGTTGATTTATTAGTTGGCTTGCTACCAACTAATATGGCCATTTGTGGAGGAATAAGGTGAATGAGATGTACACGATGCACGAGTCTGAATTGGTATTTAAATACGTGTGGTATGTTTATATTTTACCAAAGGTTTATCTAAACTATTTTGATACAAAGGATTTACATAAAAGGTTTTATAATGATTTTGGAAAGGACCGGGATTAACTCACTAGACCCGTTTGGTCTAACCCTCATTTTGTTTTCAAAAATATGTTTTCCAGGTTAAGGATCGGCAGGAGAGGATGAAGTGTAGGAAGCTTTTGATGAATGTTGATTAGGAAGCTTTTATATATTTTGTAATGTCAAGACTTTTGAGACCGTACTTGGTTTGTGATGTATCTTTTCTTATGAATGTAATGAAGTTATGCAATGTATGTTATTTGTTGTATGTTTGGGAAACCGGGTCGTTACAAATGGTATCAGAGCCTTAGTTTAAGGGATTTAGGTATTTGTACTCGTACCTAGACTTAAACTGCATGTGAAGTAGGATGTCCTTGATATATTAGAACCTTGGGATGCTAAGTATAAAAGGTAGAAGGAACATCATGTAAGGTATTTTCAAATTACACCTGGCCAGTGTAATCATGAACTTACAAGTACATGTTGAACCAGAATACCTTGTTATATTGGGTATGTGCTTACGTGTATATTAACCTTGTTGAATCAACAGAGTGGCAAGTCGAACTCGACGTATGGATAGATATGAAGACAGGTATATTCCTATAAACTCTATACGTGCTAAAGTGCTATATGACTTCGGTGCAAACTGATAATCTGTATTTCCGTGCTTTTGTTGCTTATATGTGTTAGAGATATAGAAGGGTGTGTTTAATTATTGTTGTTTTAGTTTGTTAGTGTATGGAGTATGATGGCTTGAGTGTAAAGAATAATAGCAGTATGTAGAACGTGACGATTATGTGTAGAGAGTAACGGTAATGTGTGAAGTCTTGACCTTGTCATGAAGGCGACGGTTTAGTATGTTGTGAAGATTATACTTAATGTGATTGTTTACGCTATCAAGAAAGGTATTGTTTAAATGTGTGGGGTGATGTGGATAAGATGGTGGCAGTTTATAATTAGTGAATGTGCGAGGTGTAGTAGTAATGAATTTCCTGAGATTAAGTGGTGGATTTGTGATGATATGGGGTGAGTATAAGTGGAAACCTCTGCTCGGAATTTTGTTTGTAAGTTGTGTAGAGGTGCCAAAAGTATGTGGGGAGAGGTATGGATGTTTAGGCGGTGTGTAGTAGTGTTATTCAAGAATAAGAGAATGGAGTGACAGTAGATGGTTAGCTAAAGAATGGAGTATTACCGTTTGAGAAATGGAAAATGTGTAGTTGTTTCGAGCATTGAGTGTGATTTCAGATTGACTCGATTAAGTTCCTGATATGAGGTATGGTGAAATTGTTAGTAAAGTATAGTAGTTGTTGAAATTGGGTACGTGCAATTGGTTTGGAGGTGAAAGAAAGCTAGCTCATAGAATCCGTTAAAAGTGAGTACCTCCTAGTGAGCTATCCTTGGGAAAACGTGTTTTATGTTGAGAAGAGAGTGGGAGAAAGTAGACGAATGTAATGATCAGAGTGAAGGACCATTGGATAGGACGTGATAAGTAGTTACCCTCGTTTATTGCTTAAC
Source organism: Saussurea involucrata (assembly GCA_033807775.1). NCBI lineage: Eukaryota > Viridiplantae > Streptophyta > Magnoliopsida > Asterales > Asteraceae > Saussurea > Saussurea involucrata. The sequence goes on from CM066314.1 coordinate 230,131,010, forward strand.
CGAATTCCGGGATGGAATTCTTTTAAGGGGGAGATAATGTAATACCCCGGGTAAATCCGTTAGTTAAGAATCTAATTCCGTTAAGTTTATTTAACTTTAAAGTTTCTATTTAGGGAAAGTTTGGATAAGTTTATAAGTTAAGGGTGTTTGGGTCATTGGTGAATAGTTTAAAGGCTAAAAGGTAAATAGGGTTAGATATTATCTCTTTAGACTTCAGATATGTCACAACTCAGGAATTTAGATATTTCAGCTTAGTGTGTGTGTGTGTTTGGAGGCAAGGAGGAGAAAAGAAGTCAAGTAGGGTAAAGCTTCAATTGGTATGCTTGGAAGTGAATCTGAGGTATGTCTCTTTGTATTTTATGTTTGTAATTACTTTTAGATAGTTCCTATCGGAGTAGAATAGTCAAAATCACATATGTTAATGATTCAGTCGATTTCTGGGTGAAAATGGGATAAACAGTCAGAGGTGTCCGGATAATATGAAGGTATCCGGGTAGTTTCTTGGGTGGTGTCCGGGTAGTTTATTGATAGTGTCCGGATGATTTGTTTGAGGGTTTCCGGATGATTTAGAGTCCGGATGGCATCCGGATTCCTTGTGTTGTCCGGATAAATCGTGTTGTCCGGATTAGTCTTGATGTCCGGATTACTGAGGTTGTCCGGAAAAGTCATGTTGTCCGGAAAAGGTGGTGTTGTCCGGGTTGTTTGGGTTGTCCGGATACTTTAGCTGTTTTGGTCACTTTTGAGGATTTGAGTTATCTATAGTCCTTGGTCTTCTAGTATGTTTTATGTGATCAGTTAGTAAGGGGATATTTGTATTTAATCTATTTGCAGACTCTGTGGATTGAGATTGATAGACTGAATCTTTTGGAGAAAAGCTTGGAAGTGTTTATGGATAAGCATTCAGGTGAGTTTTGCTTTAAAACGTTTTTGAACTGGGATACATATATATGTGTATATATATATGAGATGATTATGTGGTAGGAATATGATTATGTGTATATAAATGACAATATGATGTAATGAGATATATATTGTATTTATATAAGCTTTGCACTACACGAGTGCACTTGTAGTCGGGTTCCGGTGTGCGGACCGGTGAGTAGTCGGGTTCCGGTGTGCGGACCGACGGGTAGCCGGGTTCCGGTGAGCGGACCGGTTGTTGATTTATTAGTTGGCTTGCTACCAACTAATATGGCTATTTGTGGAGGAATAAGGTGAATGAGATGTACACGATGCACGAGTCTGAATTGGTATTTAAATACGTGTGGTATGTTTATATTTTACCAAAGGTTTATCTAAACTATTTTGATACAAAGGATTTACATAAAAGGTTTTATAATGATTTTGGAAAGGACCGGGATTAACTCACTAGACCCGTTTGGTCTAACCCTCATTTTGTTTTCAAAAATATGTTTTCCAGGTTAAGGATCGGCAGGAGAGGATGAAGTGTAGGAAGCTTTTGATGAATGTTAATTAGGAAGCTTTTATATATTTTGTAATGTCAAGACTTTTGAGACCGTACTTGGTTTGTGATGTATCTTTTCTTATGAATGTAATGAAGTTATGCAATGTATGTTATTTGTTGTATGTTTGGGAAACCGGGTCGTTACACTTGTGGGGTTTGGGCTTGATTTTCTACTTGATTTGGGCTTGTTTATAGTATCTTTGATGGGTCAAAAGATAGCACTAGCACGTTGCATGCATGCATGCATGCGGTTCTTAAAAAACCCGGTTTTTTGTTTTGACTCATTAAACGATTTTTGTTATCTGTTGACAGTTTTCGTTTTAAACTTTTAAAACGAGTTTGGATAAGGTTCTATGACAGTTTTATGCTTGAAACTGTCAACCAACAGATTCCTATATCTTCCCAACATTGTAGCAAATCTGCACTTCTTATTCTTGTAATACCCCAGGTAAGTCCGTTAAATTTATTTAACTAAAGGATTTTGATATTAAGGGGAAGTTTGAGATAAGTTATAAGATTTGGGGTGGGTTGGTAATTAGTGAGTAGTTTGTGCCAAAAGTGTAAATGGAGATATAAATATCTCTCACACTTCAGTTATCCCTTCAAAAACCTAAAAATAGAAAGACAGTGTGTGTGTGCGTGTTCGTGAGGCGAAAAAGGAGCAGAAGTGGAAAGGCTCGGTTTGAGCATCGATTGAACAGGTTTGAGTCGATTTTAAGGTATGTACCCTTTAGGTTTTATGTTTGTAATCATCAATAGACAGTTTCTATCGGATTAGAAAGTTTAAATCATAGCTGTATAGATTTGATTTGGGTTCTGGATTAGAGAAGCGACCGACTGTGTTCTTGAGAGTCCCGGGGAAGTCCCGGTAGACTCCCGGTACTGACGACTCCCGGTAATGTGAGTCCCGGTATTGCAGACTTCCGGTAGTGTAGAGTTCCGGTAATGTGAACTCCCGGTATAGGAACTCCCGGTACCATGAAGTCCCGATAGTGTTGTCTCCCGGTACCTTGTTATGTTTTGTTGTTAAGTCAGAAGGGTAAGAGTTTGGTGGGCCGGAACTTAGTAGGCTTTATGTGTTTGGCTAGTAAAGCGATATATGTATCTTAAATGGTTTCAGATTCTGTGGAGTCAAGGTGAAGGAGAGGATCTTTTTAAAAGGAGATTGGAAGTGTTTTTGGATAAGCGATCGAGGTGAGTTTTACTTTAAAACGTTTTCAACTGGAATATATATATATATATGTGTGTTTATATGTGTATGTGAGTATGTGTGAAATATATATATGTATTTATATATATGAGACAGATACGTGTCAAGGTTTGATTATATGTTTATGTTAAAAGGATATATGTATATAATTATATATATATATATATGGTTGGAAAAATGATGAAAGGTTTATAAATGACAATATGATATATTGAGATATATATTGTATTTATATTGCACGAAACGAGTATAGGTGAGCCGAATTATTATTTGGCGGGGCTGTATTGAAATACAGCGGGGCTGCATGAAATTGCAGTGGAGCTGCAGGTAATTGCAGCGGGGCTGTATGTAATTACAGTGGAGTCGACTGTATTGTACAGTGACGATAATTAGTTGACTTGCTACCGACTAATGTGGCCAGGGGAAAGAAGAAGAGATGAGGAGAGATACACGGTGTACGAGTCCAAATGTGGTATTTATATACGTGTGGTATATGCGTGCTTATACGAAAGGTTTCATGTAAATTATTTTGATACAAAGTATTATGTGAAAAGAGTTTTATATTGATTTTGGAAAAGACCAGGATTAACTCACTAGACCCGTTTGGTCTAACCCTCATTTTGTTTTCAAAAATATGTTTTCCAGGTCGAGGATCCGATAGCGGCAAAGGAAAGAATAAGATGTAGACTGCCTTCGTGGACCGATGATGATTAGGAAGATATTATATATTTTGTAGTTTCGAGACTAAAAGAGACCGTACTTGGTTTGCTATGTAACTTTTGTTGTAAATCAATGATATGTATGCATGTTATGTATTATGATGTATGTTATGGGAATTGGGTTGTTACAATTCTCCTTTTCATTTTCTTCAGGAAAAACGAATGTTCATGGAGATTGGGTAAATCCCGGGGGTAAATTGGCTTGAACCCAAAATTATTTGTGGGGGGCTAGTATTATCCTAAGGATAGTGATTAAGATCACATCCTAATTTATACGTTTTCGACTTTTCTGCAGTATAATTTTCTAACACATACTACATTTGTCGATACCAATGAAATAATGGATGCAAACTGGTATTGCTTTGGAGATCTTAAGTATGAAAAAAAACTTTATTTTGATAGATTTGAAATTTTGATATAAAGTAGTTGCTTTGAGTGCCGATGTCAACGAGGCCACATGTATGTGTGTCTCATTTCTTTGATTTGTATGGCAATGCATATTGCTATACTTGCACATTGATAGAATTGGGAGGACACATATTTTTATGTGGGTTTCGAAGGTTTAAAAATTTATGTTGCTGATTCATCATTTCTTTATAATTTATTTACTTTTTCAATATTGTCTTCACTCTTCTGCTGATTCATCAGATCTACTGTTAGATTAATGTTCTACAAGATTTCACCAATTTTCTCTTTTAGGATTCTTGATTTATATTAGGGTTTAAATTCCCCCTTTCAATTTGTGTAAATCATTGATTCATTCATTGGGTATGTGTGTTTGTAAATCTGTTCTTGAAAAGCTATTATCTGTAGAAATCAACTTTTTTTACAGATGAATTGCTTTTCTTGCCTCAAATTAAATCCTAAAGTTGTTAAAAATTGCGATGGTGATTTGGCAGCCGATGAGTTTTCAAGTTTAGTGATTGTTTTCCCATTATAATTATTGTTTTAATTGCTTAAATTTGATTGCTTTTTTGGGTTTTTTTAATGGGTTTGTTTGTAATTGCAGCTAATGAGAAGGGAAGAACATATAAGGATGTTAGTGGTAAGATTATGAAATTCTGTAGATATTTTTATGGCAAATTTGGTGACATAATGTGTTTTGAGTTATGGGGTTTTGTTGGAATTTATGTTGTTTGATGTGTAGATGAGAAAGGTGCTGACTCAGACAGAGGAAAGGGTTCGGGATTGTGTGGTCAGACGACTAATGTGGCATAAAGCTTTACGTTTCGTGAACTTGCTGCATCGACACAGAACTTCAGGGCTGTTAATTTGATAGGAGAAGGTGGATTCGGAAGTGTTTATAAGGGTCGATTAGAATCCGGAAAGGTATTAATAGTTTGTTTTTTACTTATAATTCCGAAAGATCTAAAACTATTTAGATGCGTTCTAGACTATTACTTTGGGTAAAATGCGTCAAAATGTAACAAAGTTTAGATTTGTATATACTAATGTTTAAAAACATGTTAAAAGCATTTGTGTTCTAATAATCAGTTAAATAAAAGGTATTTTTATAACTTTTATAAATTTTTAATGATTTTTTTATAGATAATGTAATTTAATTCGATTTAAAATCCTACAAACCAAACATAAAAGGATTCCAAATCATTTTCAATCAAAATCCCTCCAAATCCCTACATGAAATCCAATTCATTCTATTCCTGCAAACCAAACGGAATGTTAGGGTCCGTTTGGTTTGCAAGAATGAAATGGATTTGGGGGAATTTGGTTATGTTCCATTTGTTTTGTTTATATATATATATATATATATGTGTGTGTGTGTGTGTGTGTGTGTGTGTGTGTGTGTCATTTGGGTGACAGAATCTAAAGGCAAATACGTTTTAGTTATTCAACTAATAGTAATTGAAATCGTTTAGATCTTAAATTTTTTTTTTGTCCACTAGGTGTTTGATGAAGTGCTTCAACCAGAAAATGACATGCTTATAAAGAAAGTGATGTAGTTTTAGTTCAACGTAACGTCGGTATGTTCAAAACTCATGATTTTTAATGCATTAGATATGGGTTGATGGCTAATTATGTTTCTTGAATATATGTACTTGGATCACCATTCTTCTTTAAGTCTATATAAGTTTAATGTTTTCAATTTTCTCAAAGAAAAACATGAAGTTTTTTGTGGTGTCACTTTTCTGGCATATTGTCAGCAGTAAGGATCACGTATGATAATAGGTTAAGAGGTTTTGGGTTTGTAAATTTCTCCAAGGAAGACAAAACTAATTTAGCTAAAATGCCATGGATGGAAAGGTTAGCTATTACCATTTTACACATGCTCCAACATTCTAAACCTTTGAAACCCACATAAAAATATCCTTTGCCCGTTTACCTGACAACAACCAAATTATTACGAGTATATCTCAAATTTTTTGTAGCAACAAAAGATTATCAATATAAGCAAATTAACCACTAAAAGGACATATATTTTATTGTTTTATATTATATCCCATTAACTGAGGAATTACATTATATCTTAACTCAATCCAATTTTTTTATAAAAATTATCGCTACCATGCAGCGCACGGTCCAGACATTAGTTTTCAAATATAAGATAATCATTTAGCCCTAACAGATAAATACTCCTTTGTCGTCTTTATTTAAAACAAGTAATTCATTAATTACAATTTCTATTTTAAAACAATAAACTTGGATTTTTATTTGCTGAAAAATTCAAATGATAATTTTTTTTTTTTGATTTAAAATAAGATAAGAAAATACTCTGTAAAAATGTAAGTGAAAAGAATATTAATATATTTTTGCCAGCAAAACATCCTTAAAAATTATTTAAATTCTAAAGAAAAATTGTTGAAAGGTTTGGGAAGTTTGCCGGTAAAGTACAAATAAAAGATATTGAAAACTAAAATGCAATTGTCGGCGGATTTTAAAAGTCCTCCGGCAAAAATATCAGTTAATTCTTTTATTAATAATACAAAAATACTTTTGTCGGCGAGTTTGGGAAATCCGTCGGCAAAAGTTTAAGTAAAAAAAATAATTGTTATAATAAAAAAACTTTTGCCGGCAAGTTATGAAATTCGTTGGTAAAAATATTATCTAAAATTTTTAAAGGTACTTTTGCCGGCAATTTTAGAAATCCGTCGGGAAAAGTAACTTTACCGGCGGCTTGTAAGAAAGTTGTCGGCAAAAACGCATATTTGCCGGGGACATTTTTCTTCGGCAAAAAGTTATACTTTTATCGGAGGTTTTCGTCTAAGTCGCCGGTAAAAGTTACTTTTTTTTGAACAGCAGATTACCAAATTTCATTACCACCAGGATAGAAAATACAAGCAAAATACAAGCAGTTCGTGAACGACACAAAGGAACCAATCTAGTACCGCACATCGGACCAACACTTGCAAACAACCCTATCTTACGAAACAACAGCACGAAATCAAAAACGAAAACAGAAAGCCCGAGCAACCAAGTATGAGCAGCATTGTTTGCAAGGGGCAAACCATACCGCACACGCCAGCAGCATTAACAGCAACACACCATGTAACAGCCCAAAAGTACAATTGAACAAACATAGCATTTAAGCATAAATTTACCAAACTGGGTCCCAAAAAAAAATTCGTTACATCATACATGAACTAAGGTTGGCGGAAACAACCTATACACAACTGAGAATAATCTAACTTCTACTAGAGGCACCTGCACTATCACTAGCTGCTTCCGTACTCTATGTTGCTACTTACTCATTCATCTGAGCCTCCAATATAGCGCTTACCTGAAAAGGTTTTAGTTTTGAAAAGCGAGGGTTAGACCATGAGGTCTAGTGAGTTCCCTCCATAAACAGTGTACGTCAACATTATAAATCATTTTTATAAAACAATTCACATTCTTCACATAAGCGTCAAGCATGGTACTGCACTGTGTTAAGGATCACATCGTTAACCGCGATCGGAGCCCCAGCAGACTCCCCTTTCGCCTCTTCTGGAGCCTACGCAGACTCCCCTTCCCGGAGCCTACGCAGACTCCCCTCTACTCGAAATAGGAGGAAACGAATTCCAGCCTACCAGTCTGTCATACATATCCAAGGGGTCATCAGAACCCGAGGATCTATCTCTGATCCCACAGTGCAGACCGACTCCACATAGCATACACATAGTTCATCATAAACATAAAACATGAACTCTGTATAACGTTTTACAATCCATATCATATTGCTGGAAAATCTTTTCAGTAGAACATTCTTTTCATGGGAAAAACATTTATAACAGCTTGTAAATAAATCATGCTCATAAACATACTCTGATTAGTAAAACATAAAGCTTTCATTTACGTAAAATTCATGTAAATTAACGGGGCACTTTCATATAATCATTTTCCTTTGGGAACACGTAAAATCAAGTATTTTAGTTAGAAAAACTCACCTGGCTAGCTTGCTCCAAAGCTCCTCACTTACACTTCCGATCTCTAGACGGAACACCTATTATATTAATAGCGTTCGTCATAATTCGCTCAATTAATACTCGAGTTAAATCCCGAACTCAACCCTAACTTATCTAAATTGGTAGATTACCTTCTAGTCCAAAAATCATAATTAATGGTCTTTGCTTATTTATCCAATTGAAATGCTATACCGGATCCATTAATTTACCCGACTCTAGGTTTCCAACATAATAATAAAATCACTGGATCCCTTAATAATAAATCTGGATCATTTTACTATTAATATGGTCCAAAATAAATAAATTATTAGACTACCAAATCTATACTAGGCCGTTATTAAAATTATAAACTTTAATAGTAACTAGGCCCAACTTTAATAACTAAGCCCAAAAGGACTTAAGAATTCTTTCGGCCCAACACTCACTTCGGCCCAAAATAAATACATGGAAGCCCAAAAATTTAGCGGATTAGATCTATAGTTAATTAATAACTCGAAGTCCACTTAAACCAATTTATTTGACTACCGGATTGTTAAAAAAAAGGTTTGAAACCCGTGCCTCGAACACGCTTTGCGCAAGCCACTAACCGTTCTTTTCTAGACCTCTCAATTAAACCCGTTTAAGAGGGAATTAAGTCTTCCATTCTATCTCTAAAATTAATTAAGACATTTAATTAAAATCATCCCCTTTCATGCTCTTAACTAGATTTCACGATTTAAACTTTAACTCGCTAGCTTAAGCGAGAAACAACCTTAAGAGTGATTACCAAGGTTCTCATTACAATTTAAACATCATAGTCGATTCCTTACTCAACTTACCCAATTTAAACATTTGATTTATAAAATGTTTCTAACAATCAATTATTTCTAAACATCCCATTTGATGAGGTTTTAAGCCTTAAACACATAATCTTACATAACCCAATTTCAACCACCTTTTTAATCTAGCAAGGTTTAGATAAACAATTGTTTCCTACAAATTAACAACCCACTATAATTATCATATAGAGTCCCACAACTACATCCTAAACAACACAACGAAAACTGAAGAGAAAAGGATTAGATTATATACCTAGATTGATAAGAACTGCTCTTCTCATCCTCTCAATTCGCATGAAAAACCCAACTCAACCACCACCTCCGGCGACCACCACCGACATCTACCTCTGACGACCACCATAACTGTCCCATCTTCTTCCTCTCGTCACCTCTCTCTCTTCGTCTCTCTCTCTCCTCCGTCGTCTCTCTCTCCTCGCCGGCCATCTCCTCCTCGCCGGTAGTCTCTCTCTCGTCGCTTCTCTCTCTCCTCCGCCGTCTCTCTCTCCTCGCCGACAGTCTCTCTCTCCGACGTCTATCTCTCTCCCTCCTCACGAAACCTGCAACTCTATCTCTCTTCTCTCTTCTCCTTCACGAAACATGCAGCTCTCTCTCTTCTCTCTTCTCCTTCACGAAATGAACAAGAGTCTCCCATGGCACCTTCTTCTCCCTATCTGCTTTCCCTCTCGATGTACAGCCGCACACCCCAAACCCTAGGACAAAAAACTGATTTTTTTTTCTCTATTCCTACTGCAGGTGCACGACAAAAGTGGGGAATTAATTTCCATTTTCCCCTTTTTACCTCATAAAATTTCACCATATACACTTATAGCCCCTAACTTTCATTTAAACCCTTCTACTTATTTTGGATTATTACAATCTCCCCTCCTTAACAGAATTCCGTCCCGGAATTCACTCTAATGCTAACCGATGCCAATGATTAACAAAGCTTAAATCCCAACTCTCGGAATAAATCTTTCTAATTCATAACATGTGAACAAAGGTTGTAAACATCGCATTACTTACCACTCCCTGATTATCCTTATCTGATTCACGGCCACATTGGCAGTTTCCGGACTCAACTGCCTTTCTCGGCCAGTGCAATATAACCACCGATCCTTATCGCTCAAAACAATACAATTCCTTCTCTTTATCCCAAGCAACTTTAACTTGACCCACTCATTTGAATTATAATTATCAACTTATTTCAAAAGATAAACTCCAATCGAGACTCGGTTCATTTCTTTCTACTAACTATAAATTATCATATTTAACAACTTAGCATCAACATCTCGTTAGGCTGGCATTCCCAAAATCCATCAATTAGAACTAATTTCTTAGCTAACAACTCCCAAATTTTCAAAATAATTTGAGTATTACTTATTCCTTCATATTATCATCAACTTCTCACTTTAACATATCGGTTCTCCCTTATCAATTCTTAGTGAGAATCTCGGTCGGATGCAACACATCATGCATTAACTAATAAATGTCATTACCTAACAAATCCATAACATTTTAATCAACCAATCAAAGGCTTATACATCTATCATGGCATTTCCAATCTATTAATGCTTACTTTACCCTTTTGATCCACAAACCTCATCATGCCATACGATAAACTTTAACCAACTTTCCAACTGATTCCTTCTAGGATCATTCCTTCACACATAAGAAACAGTTCACGCTCTTTAGAGGTTTAACATTTACTATCACACATTTTGACTACACACTCTTCATCCTCTTTAAACTTTCAATGATCCCAACATATACCTACTTAGCGACTATTGCAACCAAAAACACTTGGTTTCTCCTTTGGGGTAATCTACCACCACTACTCCGTCCTTCCATCCCGATCATAACCGCACCAAAAGTCAACTTACCCTCTACGTGTTCCAACAATCTGATTATAGGTCGTACATCTCATCCGAAAACTCCTAAAGCTCCTACCTGATGCTTTCTTTCCCTCTAACATCAACTCACTACGATACTAGCTGGTACGCTTAACTTGGCAATGAATGCCCTCACATAGTTGGACATTCCTCTCTCACACTGCAAACAAAATCCCTCATGGCCATCCTTACCCAACTGTCGACTTCTACATTAACTGATAACCTGTACTACTTTCGTAACTTATTCTTTAACAAGGGTTCCTTACGGAACCTAATACTCTCAGCTTATCACAATCAACTTCATGGTCCGTCTCCCCCTTTCGTAACCTACCCCTGTACATCAACGTTACAAGCTCACCTCAAGACTCACATTTCCACGTCACGGACATTTCATTCTTCCTTACCACACTACTCTTTAACGAGTCGCTAAAAACATCACCTTGGCAACCGTACTTCCAGTTACTGAACAAGGGTACAAACACTCATACAATCGATACTATAACCCACTACTGACGGAACACCTATCCCGATACTACAACGTTCCCTCCTGATTTGACCATCAACTCTCCACTCTCGGAGTTCTCCTTTAGCTTTAAAATGAAACATCCGATGACCTAGTGAGTTTATAGCCCTCATGCATGTCACACGTAAAAGAATAAATCATTTCGCGCCTTTTTATTATATTAATTAAACAACACCTGAAAAAATATTGGGTACACATGCCTCCATCCTTCTTAAAATTTACTGCCCTGCACAACGATCTCAAGGATCGTTCGCATGCAACTTTCCATAAATTTAATCTCCCTCCACCAAATTATGTCGTTACGACGGAAATATAATAAGTGAAAATCTTTTCATACGACCCCTTCCTGAAAGAAATTTCCGACACAAAGTAAACCAGTCGGTGTTCGTACTCATAAATAACTCCAATATGTCATTGTTCACTTTGGTTATAAAAGTTTTCATTTAATCGTTTTCTTGACTTTTGCAATAATTTAACTCGCCATGAAAAGAGCGAAATACTATACAAATCATAAAACTCGAAACTTCATGGTGCCATGTGAATGAAATCACCTTTTTCTTTAAACATACGCGTGCACATTCTGGCTCGTTTTCGATCAAAATTTATCTTTACATATTTAACTTAAATCGTGAAAATTTCATGTTACATAAAAAGGACACCATGCATGAGACTCTACTTGCATTTGAAGGCTACTCACTCTAACAATGTCAACTGCTTTACTCGCTTAGCTTATCCTTGACATTCTACCTACGACCAACGGTCGCCCTCTCGGTCACGCAACAACTTGCTGAACACACTTTCCACATCTCACTTACTCTACCCCCTTCATACTATTTCGTTTTAATCACTATCTCATTTTCTACTTCTACATGCATTCATTTCACAATAGGTATCTTGTTCCGTTTACACTGCCTTTGAAAAGTTCGACTAAGAAGTCAGGGTTCTATCGATACATTCAAAATTTCAACACTGATATTCCTTACCATTCTAACTAATCTCATCCCACTATTTCTAGAACTGGGACTTTCTAGAAACAAGAGTCTTACTCAAAATCAATCATTTTATCTCTTCAAACCCATGAAGGTCTATCTCTATACGATTCATAACATTCTAAACGACGTTTCACCTCTACGATGTATACATTATCCTTTTCATAAAGATTTCCCATGAGACTTCCCCAACAAGGAGTCTCAGTCTATACTTCAGAGATCTCGTTGACATCCTAACGTACTGAAACACGGCATAAACACTGGGTAGGTTAATAAGGTAGGTTAAGCACATACATGTACCTGTAAGTTTGCAATTACACTGGCCAGGTGGAATCTCAAACTTACCTTACATGACAGTCCTCAGTACCCTATTAGTCCTATTTCTACAATAGTGTCATCCTAACGCATTTCCTGATTCTCAGTTGTGATTTCTACTCCCAAGTTTAAGTTTAGGCCCGTTCGGTCACCTAAATCCCTTAAACTATCGCTCTGATACCATTTGTAACAGCCCAAAAGTACAATTGAACAAACATAGCATTTAAGCATAAATTTACCAAACTGGGTCCCAAAAAAAATTCGTTACATCATACATGTACTAAGGTTGGCGGAAACAACCTATACACAACTGAGAATAATCTAACTTCTACTAGAGGCACCTGCACTATCACTAGCTGCTTCCGTACTCTATGTTGCTACTTACTCATTCATCTGAGCCTCCAATATAGCGCTTACCTGAAAAGGTTTTAGTTTTGAAAAGCGAGGGTTAGACCATGAGGTCTAGTGAGTTCCCTCCATAAACAGTGTACGTCAACATTATAAATCATTTTTATAAAACAATTCACATTCTTCACATAAGCGTCAAGCATGGTACTGCACTGTGTTAAGGATCACATCGTTAACCGCGATCGGGGCCCCAGCAGACTCCCCTTTCGCCTCTTCTGGAGCCTACGCAGACTCCCCTTCCCGGAGCCTACGCAGACTCCCCTCTACTCGAAATAGGAGGAAACGAATTCCAGCCTACCAGTCTGTCATACATATCCAAGGGGTCATCAGAACCCGAGGATCTATCTCTGATCCCACAGTGCAGACCGACTCCACATAGCATACACATAGTTCATCATAAACATAAAACATGAACTCCGTATAACGTTTTACAATCCATATCATATTGCTGGAAAATCTTTTCAGTAGAACATTCTTTTCATGGGAAAAACATTTATAACAGCTTGTAAATAAATCATGCTCATAAATATACTCTGATTAGTAAAACATAAAGCTTTCATTTACGTAAAATTCATGTAAATTAACGGGGCACTTTCATATAATCAATTTTCTTTGGGAACACGTAAAATCAAGTATTTTAGTTAGAAAAACTCACCTGGCTAGCTTGCTCCAAAGCTCCTCACTTACACTTCCGATCTCTAGACGGAACACCTATTATATTAATAGCGTTCGTCATAATTCGCTCAATTAATACTCGAGTTAAATCCCGAACTCAACCCTAACTTATCTAAATTGGTAGATTACCTTCTAGTCCAAAAATCATAATTAATGGTCTTTGCTTATTTATCCAATTGAAATGCTATACCGGATCCATTAATTTACCCGACTCTAGGTTTCCAACATAATAATAAAATCACTGGATCCCTTAATAATAAATCTGGATCATTTTACTATTAATATGGTCCAAAATAAACAAATTATTAGACTACCAAATCTATACTAGGCCGTTATTAAAATTATAAACTTTAATAGTAACTAGGCCCAACTTTAATAACTAAGCCCAAAAGGACTTAAGAATTCTTTCGGCCCAACACTCACTTCGGCCCAAAATAAATACATGGAAGCCCAAAAATTTAGCAGATTAGATCTATAGTTAATTAATAACTCGAAGTCCACTTAAACCAATTTATTTGACTACCGGATTGTTAAAAAAAAGGTTTGAAACCCGTGCCTCGAACACGCTTTGCGCAAGCAAGCTTTGCGCAAGCCACTAACCGTTCTTTTCTAGACCTCTCAATTAAACCCGTTTAAGAGGGAATTAAGTCTTCCATTCTATCTCTAAAATTAATTAAGACATTTAATTAAAATCATCCCCTTTCATGCTCTTAACTAGATTTCACGATTTAAACTTTAACTCGCTAGCTTAAGCGAGAAACAACCTTAAGAGTGATTACCAAGGTTCTCATTACAATTTAAACATCATAGTCGATTCCTTACTCAACTTACCCAATTTAAACATTTGATTTATAAAATGTTTCTAACAATCAATTATTTCTAAACATCCCATTTGATGAGGTTTTAAGCCTTAAACACATAATCTTACATAACCCAATTTCAACCACCTTTTTAATCTAGCAAGGTTTAGATAAACAATTGTTTCCTACAAATTAACAACCCACTATAATTATCATATAGAGTCCCACAACTACATCCTAAACAACACAACGAAAACTGAAGAGAAAAGGATTATATTATATACCTAGATTGATAAGAACTGCTCTTCTCATCCTCTCAATTCGCATGAAAAACCCAACTCAACCACCACCTCCGGCGACCACCACCGACATCTACCTCCGACGACCACCATAACCGTCCCATCTTCTTCCTCTCGTCACCTCTCTCTCTTCGTCTCTCTCTCTCCTCCGTCGTCTCTCTCTCCTCGCCGGCCATCTCCTCCTCGCCGGTAGTCTCTCTCTCGTCGCTTCTCTCTCTCCTCCGCCGTCTCTCTCTCCTCGCCGGCAGTCTCTCTCTCTCCGACGTCTATCTCTCTCCCTCCTCACGAAACCTGCAACTCTATCTCTCTTCTCTCTTCTCCTTCACGAAACATGCAGCTCTCTCTCTTCTCTCTTCTCCTTCACGAAATGAACAAGAGTCTCCCATGGCACCTTCTTCTCCCTATCTGATTTCCCTCTCGATGTACAGCCGCACACCCCAAACCCTAGGACAAAAAACTGATTTCTTTCTTTTTTTTCTCTATTCCTACTACAGGTGCACGACAAAAGTGGGGAATTAATTTCCATTTTCCCCTTTTTACCTCATAAAATTTCACCATATACACTTATAGCCCCTAACTTTCATTTAAACCCTTCTACTTATTTTGGGTTATTACACACCAGCATTATCCAAGTCGCATTAAGCACAACAGCTTACTGCACACAGCTGTGTGTATACAACCAATCACCACAGTCCAGCACAGTCATCTATTCCACGAGGCGTCATTGATGCTTTCATACGTCACCCCACGGAAGGGTTCGTTAGCCACGACGCCCACTCTAACGCTAAATCCTTGTCTCTTTTAGTCACCCACTCGAACGTTTTCATTTGAATCCCATAGAGGGTGTCTTCCGTGATGCCACTAGCCTTTTTGAACACCATTTTATTCCGATTTTCCCATATTAAGTAGAGTATACACCAAACCGTTCCTTGCCACCTCCTTAGCCTAGTCGACGATAATCCCAAGCTCCCTCCACTATTAACCAGATCGCCCAAACAGCTCACTTCGCCCATATTGATGCTCCACCGTCTACCTACTTTATCCCAAAGCTCTCTCACCTTGAAGCATTTGACGAGAGCATGGTCCACCGTCTCGACTTCACTTTCACATCTTGGACAAAGTGTGGAATGTAAATCTATCCCCAATGTGTCCAAGACCCCCCCGGTAAAAGTGCAGTTTCTTGTAGTGGACGTTATATAATATAGTATTGAATTATATGTATAAACAAATTTATTTCCCTTGATTAGGCTTAACATTGATGCTTATACTGTGATAAAAACCAACTTTTAGGGGTTAAAACTTAAATGTAAATGAACAATAAAAGCCTAACTTTGAGGTTGAGGAAATGAGAAAAAGCAAAAGATTGGACATGATGGGATTACTTTATGTTTATCATCGGTAATGATGGTGTAACTTAAAGCATCATCTTGACTATTTAAAGTCCTTTTAATTTTAATAGAAGAATTATTATTACAAAATATTCTTTTAATTAATTGGTATGATGGGTTTTAACTACAAGATGTATATTAATATCTTGCGTGATATATGGAGAATATCTAAGATTTGAGGCAAAAACTCAGATTTTAAATTTTAATCGATTATTACGATGTTAATCAGATATAAATAATTAAATTTGTTGTTCCCATTAAATGGGACCATGCTTCGATATAAAAAATTATACATGTCTTGTTAAAATGAGAGTGAAATGGTCATAAATACTTCGCTAAACAATCTTGCAATGTAAACCGGATAAGCTGTTGATGGGCTGAATTGGGTCAGCGCCTGCATGAAATAAGTTCAACGGTTGTCCTGAATAAGTTTTGTCTTTTGGTAGTCGGTTTCGTAAGGGTGTCGTAAGGGTGGGGTCCTTGCGTGGTTTACTCCTGGCAAACCAACATGAGATATCCTCTCCCCTTTCTAATGTTCGTTGTTCTAGCGTTTCGTTTGGGCCTATTTACCCGGTTTGTTGTACACTTCTTGGTATTTGATTGAATAAAATTGCCTTGCCTTCCAAAAAAAATCTTGCAATGTAAACGAGAGATGTGGATCCAAGAATATTTTCAAGTGGTGATATCATTTGGCAATTAGAAACGAAGTGATGAATCTTTTTTACAGTTGATCTGTAGGTTAATTACTTGCTTTTGGTATGTGCGGTCTTGCGTTCAAATAAATTATCCTAATTTTTTCAAAAACATAATAAACATGAAATTAAAACTTCAAACTATAAAATGATACGAATGAGATTTTGAACCCGTGCCTTGAAGGGATAAAAAATCATGAAAATCAACTATTCCAAGAAAAATTATACTATTATTCTAGTTTCAAAAAATACACAGTTACACCAAACAAAATAATACGGTGGACATTTTTCATGACACTAAAAGACTTGCACTACAACGAAGGAACGCAGCGATAGCCAATGCCATTGTATATAAAAATGTGAACCAAAACAAAATATGTAAAAAGTAACAAATTGAAGAGAAAATTTATTTAATTTATAATTTTATTAGAAAAAAAAATAAAATAAACGTTCTATTACTTACAAAAGTTATTAGAAGACTTTGTTGGAGTCATTACATTGGCTATTTGGGTCATTGGGTGTAATGTGACATGCTATATGCTCTAAGCCCAGCCCACTTAAATGAGTTGGGCCTATTATGACAATTTTTGGGCTTCTATAATCCAGCTCAGTACTGCCATCCAATATTCCAATTTCATAAAGCTTATATTTTGATTTTTCAAATATTTCCATTTAATGATTAATTATATTGCCTAAAAAATCAGTGAATTTTAATTATATTATTTTTAAAAGATTAATAAGTAACACATTAAAAATCATTTTATTCAAAATTATCCTGTTAAAATTATAATTAATCATGTTTAATAAATTAATTTACTTTTATTTTTAAATTATACAAAAGTTTTAACAAGTTAACCCAAAATCCCAAATTGACCTGTTTTAGTGTCAATTTTATTGGGTTAAAAATCTCAATCCATTTACTTAAACAAGTTGGGTTGGGTTGAGGTTTTTAACCCAATTAATATATAGGTTGAACCTGAATCCAACCCGACTTGACCTGTTTTAGTGTCAATTTAATTTGACCTGATATTCAACCTATTCATTTTGCTAGCTTTCGTTTTTAGATTTAAAAATAAGTCCGATATCACTGCATAAATATTCAAGTTACGCATATTTTATTTGTTAATCGCGTTGTAAGATATTGTTTTAACATGAAAACATATGTCATGCAAATGGTTATAAACGTCATAGTAGTGTTAACTATCGTTAACAGATGGTTACAAATTTGTGTCCTTTCAGAAAAAGAAAGACCAAATTCTTGTTATTTGTATTAAATCAAATATAACATTTATCTGTGTTTATAATATATATATATATATATAGAGGGGTGGGTTCAAATAAAAACTCAAATTCAATTGTAAACGTGAGGACAAACCACAGCCGTTGATTAATAATCTGGTGAAGAGATCAATGGCAAAAAAAACACGGTGGCAATTTTGTAAATAAGTTGAAAACTTTGTCCATGGCTTAATGAATATTTAGCGCGCAGGGGTAAAATTGGAAAGATGAGAATCAGCGTCTATTTTTGTTGAATTTTTATTTTCTTTTTTAATTAAAAAACTTTTACCCCCTTAAATTTTAAAATAAATTATCTCAAAAATTACTAACATTTTAATCAAACAAATTACATCAAAAAAAACGAGAATTTCGTGCTCTTCGATATGACATCCATCATGATATAGTTTTTTTTCGATTTAACCGTTTTTTACGTGAAATCGTGTATATATGTTATATTCAGACTGAATATAACACATATTCAGACTGAATATAACACATATTCAGTCTGAATATAACACATATACACGATATATAACACATATTCTTTCTCTCTTTTGATGGTTCATATTGATTCGATAAAGTGTGAATTGGTTGTTTCTGTTTTGGATGATTATATGTTGTATGCTGGATTGAATTGGGTTTTTGATGTAAATCATGTTCAATCGGTGGGCTTTAAATTCTGTATAGTCTATCAAAACGGGGTTGATTACCAGAATATTGGTCTTCAAGGTGGGGATAGGGGACATGAAAAATATTGTTTGTTTATTAGCTTTGCCTCTTTGACTAGCCTGTAAATGTTAGTATGTTTTTTGTACATTGCTTTGTTACCTGGAAAGATTTCTAGTAGCATCGTTCCCATGCTGTAAGTTTTTATTTTTTATTTTTGTAGCAGCTAAATGATATCAGGAGTAGAGAAGCATATTCTCATGACTAGAGCTTAATGTTTTTGTAGCTGGTAAAAACGCTTCCAATAGAGACTTTCTGAGATGTGATATTTAGTGTGAGATGAAAGGGATGTGCATATTGGTCGTGTTTATCGCATATAACACATATTGGTCGTGTTTATCGCATGGTTTTATGTGTTATATTCAACACATATACACGATATATAACACATATTGGTCGTGTTTATCGCATGGTTTTATGTGTTATATTCAGACTGAATATGTGTTATATTCAGTCTGAATATGTGTTATATTCAGACTGAATATGTGTTATATTCAGACTGAATATGTGTTATATTCAGTCTGAATATGTGTTATATTCAGACTGAATATATGTTATATTCAGACTGAATATGTGTTATATTCAGTCTGAATATGTGTTATAACGTGAAATCGTGTATATGTTTTATATTCAGTCTGAATATAACACATATACACGATTTCACGTAAAAAACGGTTAAATCGAAAAAAAAATGTTGGGAACTGAAGATATGCTAAGTATAGTTAGTACTGCTAAGTCTTCATTACTACTGCCAGTTCTTCGTTACTACTGCTGGGCAAGGTTACTGCTGCTAGATGAAGTTAATGCTGCTAGATGAAGTTAGTGCTGCTAGACCAAATTACTACTGCTAGACATGGTTAGTACTGCTGAGCTGAGTTACTACTGCTTGAAGACTGTGAAGATTAATACTGCTGAAGGTTGTTAATGCTGCTGAGCCAAATCATCATTAATACTGCTGAGTTGATAAGTTTGGTATGCGATACTTTTGGAGACAAAGAAGGAATTGATCAAGATATGTTTAACGAAGATTCAGAAGATCAATTTACTTTTTATGGTTATCTTGTAATTACTTTTGTATAAATAGTATTGATAGATAGCTATTAGAAGATACGAAAATACGAAAAAAAAGAAGATAGATAATATACAGAATTCGATATTCAAGAGTGAATTAACCTCAAGATCATAGATCCTATTTCTAGAGAAGTAGAAATCGTCTTGTTGAGTCTGTTCAACAAGATTGAGGTTTTGGTGTAAAACTTGTGAGTTATAACTGTTTGATATATATACAGTTTATTGAATTTCTATTGATTGTTCTTTAATTGATTTAGAGTTCTATTCCGCAAGATTCTCTAAATTCTGTTTCTAAGAAGTTTAATTCTTGTTAAGAATCGATCCTGACAAGTGGTAACAGAGCATTGGTATCTTAGAAATTATGGACAACTCAATGGATTCTCACAGTACTCTTGTTTCAAAGGTTCCCATGCTCAAACCCAATGAATTTGACATGTGGAAACTAAGAATCAAGCAGTACATTCTTCTTACTGATTATGCAATATGGGACATTATAGAAAATGGCCCATGTAATGAAGGAAAGATTGGAGCAGATGGAAAGAGACCTCCTCCCAAGACAGATGCTGAAAAGAAAGTAAGACAAACAGAGATGAAGGCCTTAAGCACTCTGCTTTTGGCTATTCCTAATGAGTACCAACATCAATTCCAACACTGCACAGATGCACAGATGTTGTGGAATGCTCTGGAGAAAAGATTTACTGGAACAAAGAGCACAAAGAGAAATCAAAAGGCTATTCTCAGGCAACAATATGAAAACTTTATGTCTGCAAAGAATGAGTCTATGACTCAAACTTTTGACAGATTTAACAAGTTAATTGGAGAATTAGCAACTGTGGGTGTACACATGGATGCTGATGATGTCAACAGAAAGTTCCTTAGATCATTGGGAGAAGAATGGACCATGTACACTGTCTCATTCAGACAGAATGACCAATTGGAGGACAAAGAGCTAGATGACCTCTACAATGATCTGAGAGTATTTGAGGCTGAAGTTGAAGCCAAGAAAAGGCCATCAGGATTTGTTTATAATGCTGCTTTATTATCTTCATCCTCTGATACTGCTGCTAATCCTGATTCTGTTAATATTGCAGGTTCTGTTAATTCTGCTAGTGGAACCAATCAAGAGAAGACCACAGATTCTGTACTAGAAGCATTCTTTTCTAGTCATGTCCACTCTTCTCTAATCAATGATGATTTAGAGCAGATCAATGCTGATGATCTGGAAGAGATGGACATCAAGTGGCAGATGGCTATGCTATCAATGAGGGTGAAGAAATTCATCAAAAGGACTGGGAGAAACAACTTTTCCCAAAGAAGAGAAGATGGTGCAGGCTTTGACAAGTCAAAGGTTGAATGCTATAAGTGTCACAAGATGGGACACTTTGCCAGAGAATGCAGAAGTGGAGGATCACAGACTCCAAATGGAAACCAAAACAGAAGCTCCTCTCAAGCCCTTGTTTCTCAACAAGGAATGGGATTTGATTGGAGTGATCAAGCTGAAGAAGCCTGTCAGAATCAAGCTCTTATGGCAGAAGTGTCTGATATCCCCACTGAGGTACAATCTAAACTCTGTTCTCAAGCTTGCATTGATGCTGTTAAAAGATATAGGGATCACAATCAGGGTATGTGTGATGACCTTAAGAGGCTAGAGAAAGATGTGAAAGATTATGTTAGGATTGTAGAAAGGTTTGAGGAGCAGATTAGAGCTTTTCAAGCTAATGAACTTCAACACCACTATGATACTAACTATTGGAAGTGGGAGAAGAATGAGTATGAGATTAAGCTGAAAGTGTCTGGGGAGGAGAATGAAAAGTTAAAAGAAGAGCTTAAAAAGGTTAAACTTGATGTTGAAAAGTTTACCTGTGCTTCTAAAACCATGGACACCATCATTAAAGCACAAATCCATGACAAGATGAAAGTAGGGATAGGATACAATACCACACCTCCACCCTACAATAACAACTACATACCTCCTAAGTCTGATTTGTTAGAGACCAAGGATAGAAAGGAACCTGAATTAAAGATTGATATAGATCCTTGTGAAAAAGAAATAGTTGTTGAGGATGAGACTGACAAAGTAGACTCTGATGAGGAATGTGAGAGTCCATGTGTCAAGAACACAGAGATCAAAAGGACTGAAGAGAAAAAGGAAGTTCATTACACACAGCCCAAAGTTGTGAACTCAAATACTTGTAAACAGTGTTCCTGCAGGAAATTCAAAGAGAACAAGCCCCAAAAACATGATAATCAGAGGGGAAATCAAAGGAACTGGAATAACCAGTGGGCTATGAGACAAGGAGTTGACCTGAACAGAATCAACAGGCCAAAACCTTGTTTCATCTGTGGTAAGCTAAATCACTTAGCCAAACACTGTTATTTCAATCCTATTAACCAAAGGTTTAATGCTCAAAGATCTTTTCAAAAACCTGGTGGTTACAGAAGGAATGGTGGATATAAAAAATCTGCAAAGAAAAATGTGGCAAAGAAACAAGATAAACCCAAAGACCACATAAAGAAAACAACTGAAAAGGAATGTAATAATATGTGGGTTCCAAAAAGCACTAAAAACAATACTGCTGCTAGCAGTGTTAGTACTGCTAACACTGCTAGTACTGCTTCAAAAGTTAGTGCTGCTAGCAGTATTAATACTGCTAGTAATCATTCCAAAGTTAGTGCTGCTAGCAGTATTAATACTGCTAGTATTCAGTCCAATGTTAGTGCTGCTAATACTTTTAGTGCTTCTTCTTCTTCAGATAGTACTGCTGCTAGCAGTATTAA
Source organism: Saussurea involucrata (assembly GCA_033807775.1). Classification (NCBI taxonomy): domain Eukaryota; kingdom Viridiplantae; phylum Streptophyta; class Magnoliopsida; order Asterales; family Asteraceae; genus Saussurea; species Saussurea involucrata. The sequence continues at coordinate 230,153,453 of CM066314.1, forward strand.
CTCTGTTAATACTGCTTCTAGCAGTGTTAACTCGGTTAATACTGCTACCTCTGTTAGTACTTCTGAGGTTAATACTGCTAGCACTGTTAGTACTGCTAGCACTGTTAGTACTGCTGCAAGTGCTGCTACACCAATAATTTTGACAAAGTATTCCAGCACAGCAGTACCAAAAGTTAAAAATCTCATCAAAACCAAGTGTAAGTATTTTGATGAGCAAGGGAGACCCAAGACCACTTCGGCTTGGGTTCCAAATAAAACTAACTGATTTATCTTGATGTGCAGGGCAACCAACAGCTCAAGGGGAAGAGCATTTGGCATGTTGATAGTGGTTGCTCCAGGCACATGACAGGTAACATGTCCTGCCTCAAAAATTTCAAAAAGGTTGATGGAGGACATGTTGCATTTGGGGATAATCCTGCTGGTGGAAAGATAAGTGGTAAGGGTGATGTTTCAAAGGGTAAGATGACCTTTGAAGATGTATACTATGTTGAACAATTGAGATACAACCTGTTAAGTGTATCACAGGTTTGTGACAAGAAGCATAGTATATTGTTTACAGACTCTGAATGCATTATCCTTGCTCCTGGATACAAAGTGGTTGATGAAAACATGATACTTCTGAGAACTCCTAGGAAGGATAATGTTTATTGTTTAGATTTGGAAAGTGTTTCATCTGATTCATCTCTAAATTGTTTAGTTTCAAAAGCTTCTTTAGATGAATCATCACTCTGGCACAGAAGGATGTGTCACATGAACTTTAAAACAATAAATAAACTTGTTAAGAATAACCTTGTAAGGGGTTTGCCATCCAAAGTATATTCATGTGATGATCATTGTGTTGCTTGTCTCAAAGGCAAACAACACAAAACTTCTCATAAGTCCAAAGAGATAAACACTATATCAAATCCTCTTCAACTGTTACATATGGATCTGTTTGGTCCTACCAATGTGATGAGTATTGGCAAGAAATCATACTGCTTAGTTATTGTTGATGATTATTCTAGATTTACTTGGGTATATTTTCTGAGAACTAAAGATGAGACAAGTGGACTGATCAAATCTTTCATTCTCAAAATTGAAAACCAATCAAATCAAAGAGTGAAAGTCATTAGATCAGATAATGGAACTGAGTTTAAAAATTCTGATCTAAACACCTTTTGTGAAGAAAAAGGAATTGAGAGACAATACAGTGCTCCTAGGACTCCACAACAAAATGGTGTTGCTGAGAGAAGGAATAGGACACTGATTGAGGCTGCTAGATCTCTGTTAGCTGACTCAAAGTTACCAATTACTTTTTGGGCAGAAGCAGTTAATACTGCCTGCTATGTTCAAAACAGAGTTTTAGTTGTAAAGCCTAAAAACAAGACACCTTATGAGCTTTTCCATAAAAGGAAACCATATATTGGATTTTTCAAGCCATTTGGATGTCCTTGTACTATTCTCAATACCAAATCTCACTTAGGCAAGTTTGATAGCAAAGCAGATGATGGTTTTCTTGTTGGGTATTCATCTCAAAGTAAGGCCTACAGAGTTTTTAATACCTCTTCTAGAATAATTGAAGAAAGTGACAATGTCAAATGCAATGAGAACACACCAAATCCTATTGGTTCAGGTCCTAATTGGCTATTTGACATTGATTCACTCACTAATTCTTTGGGTTTCAGTGGTGATGTATATGCAGGACAAAGGGATACACCATCATCAGAACACAGAATTCAATCTGTGATATTTCCAATCCCTTCCATTGATCCTGTGGAATTCTGTGAACACCATGAGGAGACTGAACCTATTCAGAATGAAGAAGAGAGGAGAGCAGAGGAAAATCAGTCTTCAGGTTCAAATTCCAGAGAATCTGAGGTGACTGAAGAAGCAGAAACAAATCCAGAATTAAATGAGTCTAATCTGGATGAGGACTTACAAGAGGAAGCTGGTCATCAAACAAGAACTCAGAAAAATCATCCTCCTGAGTTGGTAATTGGAGATATTGCATCTCCCATGATGACTAGAAAGCAAAGCAGACTCCAAGAGTTGCAAGAGCAGCAAAATACAGTTAACACTGTTCTTACTTGCTTTCTGTCCCAGATTGAGCCCAAAAAGGCTTATGATGCCATGAAAGACCCAAGCTGGATAGAGGCAATGCAAGAGGAGCTGCTACAGTTCAAATTACAGGATGTTTGGGACTTGGTAGACCTTCCAAAAGGTCATAGAGCAATTGGCACCAAGTGGATTTTCAGGAACAAGAAGGATGACAGAGGGATTGTAATCAGAAACAAAGCTAGACTGGTTGCACAAGGGTACACTCAGGAAGAAGGAATAGATTATGAGGAAGTCTTTGCTCCTGTGGCAAGGATTGAAGGAATCAGGTTATTTCTAGCCTATGCCTCATACATGAAGTTCAAAGTGTACCAAATGGATGTCAAAAGTGCATTTCTGTATGGAAGCATTGAGGAAGAAGTATATGTCTGTCAACCCCCTGGATTTGAGAATCCATTGCACCCTGACAGAGTATACAAGCTGAAGAAGGCTCTCTATGGTTTGCATCAGGCCCCAAGAGCATGGTATGACACTTTGTCTACCTATCTCTTGAAAAATGACTTTGAAAGAGGAGTCATTGACAAGACCCTGTTCATCAAGAGGAGAAAGAGAGGTACTTTACTTGTTCAGATCTATGTGGATGATATCATCTTTGGATCCACCAATGATCAAATGTGTAAAGAGTTTGAAGAATTGATGCACAAAAGCTTCAAGATGAGCTCCATGGGAGAACTTACATTCTTTCTTGGGCTTCAGGTAAAACAGAGGAAAGATGGAATTTTTATTAGCCAATCCAAGTATGTGAAAGACATCCTGGACAAGTTTGGTTTATCAGACTCAAAGTCAGCAAGCACTCCAATGGAAACACATAAACAGATCACTGCAGATCTTGAGGGGGAGGATGTGGATGTCCATCATTACAGATCAATGATTGGATCTCTCATGTATCTCACAGCCTCTAGACCTGACATTATGTTTTCAGTCTGTGTTTGTGCCAGATTTCAGGTTTCTCCTAAGCAATCACACCTTCATGCTGTCAAGAGAATATTCAGATACTTAAAAGGGCAACCTAGATTAGGTCTCTGGTATCCTCATGAATCCTCTTTTGACTTGCTTGCATATTCAGATAGTGATTTGGGAGGAGCCAACATGGATAGGAAGTCTACTTCAGGTGGATGTCAGTTTTTGGGTACAAGACTAGTATCTTGGCAGTGTAAGAAACAAACCACAGTGTCCTTATCTACCACAGAAGCTGAGTACATAGCTGCTGCAAGCTGCTGCTCTCAGGTTCTATGTATTCAGAATCAGATGTTGGACTATGGGGTAACTTTTCTTCACACACCAATCTTCATTGATAACAACAGTGCTATTAGCATTGTTAATAATCCAGTCAAACACTCAAAAACTAAGCATATAGAGATAATGTATCACTTTATAAGAGATTGCAATGAAAAGAAATTAATTCAGGTTGCTAAAGTTCATACAAATGACCAGTTTGCTGATCTATTCACAAAAGCTTTTGATGTGGGTAGATTCACCTTTTTGGTAACAAGTGTGGGCATGATCAACCTAGAATAAATTCATGACTTTCTGTTTTTATACCTATATTTCTTCATATCTTTGGTGCTACTAACTTTCTTTCTCAGGATCCTCTGTTTTCCTCTGATTACCAAGTGAAGAAAAGTGTAAGTGTGGTTACTACTGCCAGTACAGAAGTTACTACTGTCGGTGTTCTAGTAGTTACTACTGCTTGTGCAGTTACTACTGCTCAGTAGTTAATACTGCTCAGTAGTTAATACTGCTAGTGCAGTTAATACTGCTAGTGTAGTTAATACTGCTTGGTCGTTAATACTGCTCAGCAGTTAATACTGCTCAGTAGTTAATACTGCTAGTGCATTTAATACTGCTCGGTAGTTAATACTGCTAAGTAGTTAATACTGCTTGGCAGTTAATACTGCTTGGCAGTTAATACTGCTCAGTAGTTAATACTGCTCAGTAGTTAATACTGCTAGTTTATTTAATACTGCTAGTGGAGTTAATACTGCTCGGTAGTTAATACTGCTTGGTAGTTAATACTGCTAGGTAGTTAATACTGCTTGGCAGTTAATACTGCTCGGTAGTTAATACTGCTCGGTAGTTAATACTGCTAGGTAGTTAATACTGCTTGGCAGTTAATACTGCTTGGCAGTTAATACTGCTCGGTAGTTAATACTGCGAGGTAGTTAATACTGCTTCTGATAATCTAGGGCATATAAATACCCCTGTTTGCCCGCCCATGTTCATAACGACTCTTCGCATTTACTTCTTCTCTCTCGTTCTAACCTAGACTCCCCAGAATCTCTGTGCTTCTCTTTCAAGAATCCTTAGGCATCATGGAGTTTGTGGATGAGCACAATGAAATAGCCATGCTTCAGAAGCCGAAACAAGCTGCGGGATTCCACGATATAGTCGATTTTCTCAAATCCTCGCACATCTCCTATGCACTCACGGTGAGCCCAACAATCTATATCGAACATCAGAAACAATTTTGGGAGAATGCCACTGTTAGTGTTGAAGAAGGGCAGAAAACCATTCGAACAAGGGTTTGTGATAAACCCTTGAAAGTCACTGAAGAGGTTATTCGCATCTCCCTTCAGTTGAATGATGCTTCAGGTATAACTTCTATTCCTAATGAAGAACTCTTTTCTACTTTACAAAGAATAGGGTATGAAGGTCCCATTGGTGTTTTTAAATTCTACAAGTCAAAATTTTTCAACCAATGGAGATTTCTTGTTCATACCCTGATGCACTGTATTTCCAAGAAAACTACTGGATGGAGTGAGTTCAGCAGTCCCATTGCATATGCCTTGGTCTGCTTATCCACTGCCAGAAAGTACAATTTCTCAGCAATGATCTTTAATGATCTTGTATCAAACTTGGAATCCAAAAAGACCTTTTTCATGTATCCAAGGTTTGTGCAAGAAGTTCTTAACAAGGAGTTGATGGACTTACCTCAGTTCACTGAGGTATATGTACCCAAATCCCCTAAAGGGAAGGTTTTTTCAAATATGAAAAGACTTCCTAGGGACTCGGAAGGAGTTGACACACCATTGTTCTCTACAATGATGGTTGTGTCCCACCCCTCTGAAGGTATGGCATCAGGATCAAGGCCCTCATTAGATCAACCCACTGATGACCAATCCCAACCTTCCATCTCAAAAGACATCCCACAGTCCATTCTTGAACAGCCCACTCCCACAATCACCAAAAGGTTTCAAAGAAGAAAGGTGCACAAGGCTCCTTCCCTTGTTGTACCTACTCAAAGCCCTACGCCTTTAAGCCCTCAATTGGAGCATTCTCCAATTGAGAATATCAACAGGGAAACCACAGGGGTGTCTCCCAACCTCAAGAAGGTGGTCTCTAAGGAGAAGGATGACCATATGGGTGCTAAGGCTGCCACTACTTCTGCTAGCACAGAGAAGGACAGTGGTAACATAAATAAGACCTTCCCCATGGCAACTCTAAATGAGAAATCATTAGGAGGACCCAGGTGCCAAGAAACCAAGGGGGCAGGTAGTGCTTCTGCTAGGCAGAAGGCTTCTGCTGAAACTTCCAAGGATCCTTTAAAGAAGGTAAATACTTCTAAACAAGGTGAGGATAGATATAACTATGAGGAATTGATGGAAACCTTAGGGAATATCAACTTGGATGTCATGGCACAAAAGAAAGAGATTGAGCAACTTAAGACTGTGGTCACCTACCAACAGTCTCAAATTGAGAAGCTCAAAAAGATGGTCACCAAGTTGCTGAACAAAAAGAAAAAGGCAAGGTTTGTGCTAAGAAGGAGAACCTCAACTGATGATGCTCCCAAAAAGGGGGAGTCAGAGTCAGAAGCAGAACTGAAACTGAAGGGTCCACAAATTGAGGGGGAGACTGCTCACATAGAGACTGAGATGGAAATGGACTATGCACAGTTTAAGGGGGAGTCCAGTGAGACAGAAAAGGGGGAAGAGTGTGTTAAAGAAACCAAAGCAGCAGAAACCACAGCAGCAGAAACCACAGCAGCAGAAACTGTTAATGCTGCTGAGTTTGAACAAGCAGCAGAAACAGTTAATGCTGCTGAAGGCCAAACAGTCAAAGCAGCAGAAACTGAGCAGGAAGCAGTAACTACATCTCAAGCTGAAATAGATGAAGAAATTTACTGGATTGTAAAGAACTGTATTGAAGCAGCATCACTACATGTACTAAGAGAAGCAGTAACAGCCATAGCAGCAGAAATGGTTATTGCTGCTGAAAAACTTAAAGCAGCTGAACCAACTCCTGAGGCTGTCAAAACTCTTAAAAGAACCAAGATGATGTCCAAGAAAAGACCAAGAACCCAGCCCATAACTTCAAAGAAGAAAAATGAAAAGAAGCCAAGGGTGGAGTCATCTGCAGAAGAGGCCCAGGAGGAAACAGTGAAATCTGATGGAAAAGTTGCTGAAGAAGAAGTGGCAACTCCATCAGGGCAATCAGGCAATGTGCAATCACAAACGGATGCCCAATGTGACTTGTACATTACTAGTGTTGACTCTAACCCAATTCCACTTCAGGCTGAACCAATATCATCTAAGGCTCCTGAAATCATCTTTTGGGACACTTTGAAAGATGGTAGAAAGGAGTTCATTAGGATAAAAAGAGCTGATGGAAAATTTGAAGTATTTTCTACTTGGGGAAAAATTGTCAGAACTTGCTCAAGATCAGACTTAGAAGAGATGTTCAAAGTTGGGATGAAGATATATGGAAACATGCTGACTGAGCCAGGGATGTCAATTTCTAAAATGGTACTTGAATTCTTGTGCCAAATGTTCAAACCTGAAGCAGTTCAGCATAGGTTAAACACACAGTTTCAAGTCATTACCAACTGGATGCTCTATGAAAACTGTGGAGTATATGTCATCTCCCTTGACTCTGCAACTCAAGAATACTATCTTGTAGATGAAATATACAATCACAGCATGAAGAGGCTGCAAGGAATGTTACACACTAAGCTGACCTGCAACAAGGATTCAGCAATGGGTAGATTCTTGGTAAAGAGGATTCTCAATCAGAGTCTAGGCCTAAGTCCTAATCTGTGTGTACATGATGATTAAGTTTTGGAAGCATCATCTGAAGAACTTGACTTCTTTTCCTAAAAGTCAAGTTAGGGGGAGATTGTTGGGAACTGAAGATATGCTAAGTATAGTTAGTACTGCTAAGTCTTCATTACTACTGCCAGTTCTTCGTTACTACTGCTGGGCAAGGTTACTGCTGCTAGATGAAGTTAATGCTGCTAGATGAAGTTAGTGCTGCTAGACCAAATTACTACTGCTAGACATGGTTAGTACTGCTGAGCTGAGTTACTACTGCTTGAAGACTGTGAAGATTAATACTGCTGAAGGTTGTTAATGCTGCTGAGCCAAATCATCATTAATACTGCTGAGTTGATAAGTTTGGTATGCGATACTTTTGGAGACAAAGAAGGAATTGATCAAGATATGTTTAACGAAGATTCAGAAGATCAATTTACTTTTTATGGTTATCTTGTAATTACTTTTGTATAAATAGTATTGATAGATAGCTATTAGAAGATACGAAAATACGAAAAAAAAGAAGATAGATAATATACAGAATTCGATATTCAAGAGTGAATTAACCTCAAGATCATAGATCCTATTTCTAGGGAAGTAGAAATCGTCTTGTTGAGTCTGTTCAACAAGATTGAGGTTTTGGTGTAAAACTTGTGAGTTATAACTGTTTGATATATATACAGTTTATTGAATTTCTATTGATTGTTCTTTAATTGATTTAGAGTTCTATTCCGCAAGATTCTCTAAATTCTGTTTCTAAGAAGTTTAATTCTTGTTAAGAATCGATCCTGACAAAAAACTATATCATGATGGATGTCATATCGAAGAGCACGAAATCCTCGTTTTTTTGATGTAATTTGTTTGATTAAAATGTTAGTAATTTTTGAGATAATTTATTTTAAAATTTAAGGGGGTAAACGTTTTTTAATTAAAAAAGAAAATAAAAATTCAACAAAAATAGGCGTTGATTCTAATTTGACGAAAATACCCCTAAAGCTGAATTTTAGGAATGGCTTAAATATGACTGCGATCAATGGACGAGATTTGTCCTCATATTTACAATTGAATTTGAGTTTTCATTTGAACTTTCCTCAATATATATATATATAGAGAGAGAGGCGGGTTCAAACGAGGAGTGCATCAATTTAAGAGAACGTGAGGAGCACTCCCATGCTTCTGATCACATATGATTTACAACCCTAAAAAATCGGATTAACTCGAAAATTCGCGCAAAAGTGGCGCGAGGTGGTTCGCGAGGCGTGCAAGTCGCGGATCATTAATGATTTTAGTTGTAAATCATATGTGATTCATAACTGTCAATTGCTCCTCCAGATCAGTTGTGAATCACATGTGATCCACAACTGCCAATCATATGTGATTCATAACTGTCAATTGCTCCTCACGTTCTCACGTTTTGGTGCGCTCCTCGTTTGAACCTTCCTATATATATATATATATATATATATATATATATATATATATATATATATATATAATGTTCCATAATCAAATTTCTAATACATTTATCTTGTTTTGATGAAATAGAACAATGTAAGGAGTTAAACTCATGTTATCAATAGTTAATGAAATACCACACATGTATAGACATAAGCATGGTTTTTCGATCTTAAAACAAAATAAAAATATTATTCAATGTCATAAATTGCAATCCAAGAAACTAACCAAGGTTAACATAGCAGTTGTCCAAAACTCGAAAACTAAATGCAACATGTCTTCAAACATTTATTTTTAACATCAGAACTTTAACGTAAAGTCAAAAAGGTATTTTGTGTAGTTATTTATATAATCTATCGAAAGAGTAAGAAATACCAATAATTATAAATAAATAAAACAAATAAAGATTTTCGTCCATGCAGTTTTAAAATATAAGATAGACATCGTGGTATGCAAAAACGTTCACATTTGGTCCCCCTCTAACGGTTGTAAAAAGTGCAATATTCGTGATTTTCGGGGTTTCCTTTATGATAACCCATCTTTATCGCTTGGGAGATGCGATTAAGGTTGGTAAGGTTTCATGTATTAATAGTGTTGAAAAGTGTGCGATTTGAATCAAGCCCAAAAAGCAAAAACGCACAATAAATCCTTTCCTGTGACCTGACACGACGACTTGAGGTCGCATGCAAGGTCGTGTGGTGGGGCCATGACCCTCTTAAACCCGATATTTGACCTAATTTTCTCACATATTGTAAGGTTTCATGTATTAATAGTCTCGAAATGCGTGGGATTTGAATCGGGTTCAAAGAGCGAAAAACCCAAAAAAAATCCAGTTCTGTGACATGGCACGACGACTTGAGGTCACAGACAAGGTCGCACGCTACGGCCACAGCCCTCCTAAACCCGATTTTTGCCCTGATTTTCTCATTTCTTCCATTTCTCCTTTTTTAACACTTCATAATTAGGCATAATTTAATTAATAGATAGGTGAAAAAAATCGAATTAGAATCGAAAGAAGTCGTATTTCATTTGGACAAAAAATGTGAAAGAAGATATGGAGAGGGGCTAAATATGTCTGAAAAATATAATAAATTATTATTTTAAAAAAAGTATTTTTTTTATTTAGGGTCAAAAGATGGGCAATAGAAATATGAGGGGCCTGTTATGCCAATTGGAGAAGTGATTTTTTTAGAAACAATTTAAATAATTTGACTTTCCTTCGTTAGTGTATCTTGGCCACCAAGACACAAATTGAGGCCCTTAAGTTCGACATTTAGGCACACCATTATAAGGTGAGGAGTGAAGTTCATAGTGGGATAGAAACCCTCTATCAATTTTGATTTTTGAGCAATAATCGAAGTCGAATTCGGTCGAAGAAGAGGGGTTACATTTTCAGAGTTCATCAACGAAATTGCTTATTATGTAATTATTCGTGTTGAATGTTATCATAGACGTATAATAGGTTCAGTGAAAGTTTAGGCTCAAATGGATGGCCGAAAGGCCACCGATTTCGCCAAAAAGATGTAAAACACGAAAGGTCAAACGTCGAGTTTTTTAAAATCAAAATTGGAGCTCTTTTGCAGACCTTTCTAGGCTATTCTTGTTTTCAAAGATGAGAAATATTGTATTGGTGTTATTTTGCAAAAAGAATCGTCGAAAACGGTTGATTAACGACCCCAATCGAGTGAAAGAAATTGTTCGTCCTGAGCTATGGTGGGTGAGTCTGGGCATGGGTCGGGTCTCAGACCGGGTATGGGTCTGGGGCGGGTATGGGTCCACGAGAGATGGGCTGGATCTGATGTATTGGGCCAGAGCTTTTGTTGGAGTAGTTTACTAAAAAAAAGAGGCCTAACAGATTTAATTTATTTGGGTCTGCTTATTTGGGCTTAAAATAAATAAATGTAATTTATTTTTTAGGCTCATTGATATTATTATTTAATTAGGAATATTAACTTGATTAATTTATATTTAATTAACATATTAGATTAAATATTTTATTTATTAATATATTAATTTAAATTAGGGATTTTCTATATTTTATTTCCAAGGACTAATTTTACTAAATAGGTAATTTAATTTGGTTAGTTTGATAAATAGATTAAAGTGTCATATTTAGTAATCGTTATGACGCTTTAACTTAGAGGGACGGCTTTAATGCATTTTCAAATGATTGATTATTAATTAAGGAATCTATATTAAGTGATTAATGATTGACAAATGTGTTTAATCGATTATAAAAGGGGATGTAAATGTCGATTTTTGTTTTGGATTAACAATTAGTTGAGACATGTAAAGTTCGCTTGGGAGATTCTATATTTATAAAGGGGTGTGTCGGCGTTTAATATAATTTTAGTAAAACGTTGTAAATGAACTTATGTGCTTGACCTCTTAATTATATGGATGGGGGGGGGGGGGGGGGGGGTTTGGGTTCATGGCCTTTGGTTGACTTGTTGACCAAGATGACCTTGGGGTTGACCTTTGGAGAAAGCTTTGGACCAAGATGACCTAGTGAATAATTGGCTATTTGGTTTATCAATTGTAGGTTATCAGTCGGGGACAACCACTAGGCAACCCACATAGTCAGGTGAGTCTTCATGAGGTTTCACTGCGATGTATACAGGTCTGCTCTCTGCCATTCCATACGCTGCCTAGCAGAGGCGTGGTTATCTGAAGTGTATGTATGAAAATTATTTTTACATGTACGATTATGTGGTGATGTATGATATGCAAAATAAAATGTTTTAATTACATGTTCTCGTTTTTATGATTACATGTATATGATGTTTTATGGGTATGCATGCTAAATGTTTTTGGTTTATAACATTCCTCGCATGCTAGAGTTCTTAGTTGTCTTAAATGGTACATAATTGGAAGAATGAGAAGTCAATAATATGTGTCACAATTAAGTGGAGACACGACCCCAAAATAGGTGACTGACTCTGTGTGAGCCATCAACGCCATGCTTGAGACATAACAGCATGACCCCGAAATGGGTTGTTGGATCTAGGGAACGTCATATACTCTCAGGGAATGCTTGTGAACTATCACTTATTATTCAGTGAATCAGCTTTACGAGATCTTGTAAGAGTGGGTGTTCTTTGAAAATGCATATGATAAGTTTTTCCTTGTATGTAATGCATTGTATTATATGACATTGAATGCGTTTTATTGCACGAAAACCATGAACTCACTGAGCTATTTAGTTGACTATAGTATACATCTCATGGGAAGGAGTTTCGGGAGTTGATAAAGGCAAGGGACATGCGTAGAGATATTTTTACTTTATGGTTCGCGTATTTAGGCGTTTTTCTTTGTTTGGGTATGTTTTGACCCGGTATGGGACAAATTAGTATTTAAGTTATTTATTTGTTGAGTTTTAAAGACTTCAGCTGTAAACGGTTTTTATTTACCCGTTAATTTGGAGTTATTTATTGGAAAATTATTAGAGATGGCGTAACATTTCTCATGGTGAAAATGAGGGTGTTACATTTTTCTTCTTCTTCTCTCCTCTCCCACCATTAAAATCGTTTGAGGAGCACTGTATAGGGATTTCAAGTGTTCTTGAGAGAATTTTAAGCCAAGAAATCCAGGGGAACTCAAAGCTTCAAGTTCCCCTTACGAGATCTAAGGTTGGTTTCTTTGCATCCCCAACCTTTCACTTCCTTGTAGTTCGATTTTCTTGAGGACCTTGAAGGCTTTGCTTGTGGTTTGAAGCTCCTAAAAGCTAAAAGTAAGACTAGCTACCATCTCTTAAATCTAAGGTTAGCACATTTTTCACCAACAACCCTCAGTCTTTCCTCAGGTTTATTTGTATAAAGTTTGGGAGTAAAGGATGTATTCTTGAGGAATTGCATCAATGTTTTGGAGTTATAGCTTGAGAATTTCAATTTTTCACCAACGAAAGCTAAAAACTTGGGTTAGGGATTAGGGAATCTAGGTTTAACCTAACATAGCAAGATGAGTTCAAGTTGCTTTGTGAAAACTTTATACATGCCAAAAATGTCCATTTTAGAGTCTTAAAAAGTGTTTTACTATTTGGGACTTTTGGATATTTTGATAAATAAATCATAGCAGTGGGTTCTTTTGTTGATCTATTTAATAAATGGATAATTTATTGGCGATAATGCATGTTGGTGTATTTGGTTTGAAAAATGCATATTATAGTCTTAGAGGACATTTTGGAGACACAAATGATATAATTTCAATTGGAAAATGATTCTTCCCAATGACTGGTGATTTTTGAGTTAGTCATACTCTTGGAACATGAGTATGCTTCTTTATTGAATATTTGCATTTTATTGCTTATGTAGACTTTTATTGATTAGTACAAATGGTACATTGAGTATTTGGCTTGGTTGTGACTCAAATGAGTTTTAGGGATATTTGTCTAGTTTAATTTGCCCAGTATTGAGTTGTGGATATTATATGTAGTTATGATATTTATTTGGGTAATTACATGTTTTGAGTGTTTTTGTCATTCATTGGTGTCATGCTATTAGACTGTAATGCATTAGATCTATATGCATACGAGTCAGTTGTATTTGATAAATGGGGAGTCTTGGTGTTCTCACTTTGTGACCAATGCTCGAGTAGGCATTGTGGTCGTCCCGGTATTCTGGATGTGAACTTTATGGTTCAGACTCTTTGGGTATTGTGGTTTTGATACTTTAACCATTATGCATGAGGGTTAAACACCTTGGGTTATCAAGTGGAGAGTTTGAGATTTCTATCTCGAATGATAGTGAGTAGACACTAAAGGTCGAATGAGAACTTGGAACTCCAATAAAGAGTGGACGGGCACTAAGATTTGATACTCTTGAGGTGACACTCGAAGAAGTGGGTACTAAAGATATTGTGGCCTTGAGATGAAACTCGTTGGAGTAGACACTAAAGATATTAAGGACTTATGGTGACACTTGTTATAGTGGACACTAAAGTAAATGAATCTGATGCGAAGTTCGATAACGTTGATACATGACCTACTTTTCTGTTCTGCCACATTCAATGGATACAGGCCTCCCCCATCACTGAAAAGTGTTATTTATTGATGGTGTATAATCCTTATTTTTTGATGGTGTATAATCCATATTAAGCTATAAGTCATAAATGTTTTGTCTATTTTTTGATTGATGTAACTTGATTACACCTTTTGGGACGATAACTATGTTATTTAGCGCTTACTATGTAATGAAACATCTTGATATGTTAGGTTTGAGGTGATGATTAGAATTCACATGCTCGGGAATAGGGTATCTCGAGCTTGATTTGCAAGTTCAAATAACTTGTAAAAGGGTATGCTCAATAAAACAAAATCGATCTAAGCTACTTCGAAAACTATGTATATCAAAACCTAACCATTGGTACATACATTTTAACATATATACAAGGCTTGAAAACTCGATAATAATTTGAGTTGAGGTTTCAATAACTCAAACTCGTTTAGTTATATGTTTTTAGCATATATGTGTACACAAAATCAAAAATGTCTGAGTCAATCAAACTCAAAATATTTGACAAAAGTTAGACTAACTTGTAACCCTATTTTTAACAATAATTGTCTTAATTGTGACTTACCATATAATTATTTATATTTATTACGATCTTATCGTTCTTTATATACGTCATAACAAAATGGTATAGTAACTCATTTGGCCACATATGACCTATAAGTGTCTTGAGAAATGACAATAAGACTCAACAAATCACAAACTGTTATGAAAAGATTTTCGTCAATTATATTTTTTCAAACTAGTAAAATAACTTACGTAAGTGGTCGAGATTTGTTGCTATATTCATAAGTCACACATTTATACCAATAATAATTTTTTTTTATCACAAGATATATAACGTGTATAAAAAGGAACCATTTAAAAAATAGGTTTGAAATTTCTCATGTCACGCGACGTACCATATCAGACAAACAACTTGTATTTGGTATCTGCTTTAATTCGTGAATTGATCATATCAACTCTGATATGAATTCAGTTTCGATGGTATTCTGATTGAAATCAACACATCTACAAACTGATCTTTTCTACTTCAAATTTCGTATTTAATAAAAAATAACCGTTTTTAGAATACAAAACATTAAATATAAGAGGGGTTAGATTGAAAGTATTAATCAGTAATTCACAAATCCAATTATTATTTCCAGATTAAACTAAGGGGGTGTTTGGGATTGCTTATTTAAAACAATTTATGTTTTTATGTAAAAGTACTTATTAACTTACGTGGTATTAAACAAGAGTTTTATAAAAAATGTTTGGAATTGCTTATACATGTAAAATAACTAAAGAATTAATAAACTGTTTCAAATAAGTCAATAAGTTAGAATGAAATGACTTATCAAAAACTTCTTATCACCGATACCAAACCGTTATAAGCAATTTTCTTTTTTAACCATTCAAACACTAAAAACTACTTATTACGAGTACCACATCGAAATAAGTTCATTCCCAAAGACCCCTACGTAGAATGAAAATTTACTCTCTTTTTCTGTGATTTTTATTTTTATTCATATACAAATTAGCACGAAATATGCATTGTTTTTACGTCATTAATTTGTCGTTTATTAAAAAAGCAATAACTTTGAAATAATAAAAAAAGTAAAACTAGAAAAGGCTAGAAAGATACACGTTTATGTGAATATATATTTATTATTACATTAATGATTAGATTCTGACTCATTCCCTATATATACTAATACTAGCAGCATGCAGCCCACTGTTTCCAACATCCACGGATGCATATATATATATATATATATATGTGTGTGTATATATATCCTTTTAAAACCTCTATTTAAATTACAACCAATCCATTATTAATTAAAATCGTATTTATTTATTGCCGACAGACAGTATTTAGATAAAAGAAAGCGTAACAATACAGTTTATGAAACTATTATACAGTATTAGGTACAATAAAACCAATCTAACGAAAAGAAAAAGGGGGACAAGATCAAGTGGAGGAGATAAGTTTGTGTTAAGAGATGGTTACGTTTCAAACAGTTGTAAAACGACATTAGACGAGGATCAAGCTTTAAGTCTTACATGTTATGATAATGTGACGACGTTTTTCAATATGTGCCTTATGGTGACATGTATACATATATGTTATATGTATGTATGTATGTATACTTATGTGTGTTAGTTTATGTATGTATGTATGTATGTATGTATACTTATATGTAGGGGTGCTCACGGGTTGGGTTGGCCGGGTTGAAGGCACTTTAACAACCAAACTAATCATTGCGGTTTGAAAAATCTCAACTCAATCCAATCGAAAGTGCAACCCAACTCAACCCAAACCGTTCGGGTTGGATTGGGTTGAAACTTTTATCGATCATTTCATCATTTAACTAAGTTCGTGTCTAAACAAGTTACTAAATGTTTCTAAATATTTAAATGTTCAACAGATTACTAAATTGTTTAATAAAAGATTGCTTATAAATGATCTGTTTATAAATGTGACATCAAGAATCAATAACAAGATTACTAAAGTAACAAGTGGCCAACAATTGTGTGTTTATAAATGTTCAATATATAGTAACAAAATGACAATAACATGAATTCAAAATTAGATTTAAATGTTTTTCACCGGTTGTCGGGTTGGGTCGGTTTATTTTGAGCCTAACCCGTTATCAACCCAATATATGCGGGTTGGTAAAAAATAGTATCGATTATACATCAGGTTGACTCGGTTTGAGTTTTTTTTGCCTCGGGTTGGGTTGGGTTGGCCAGGTTGGTCGGAAATTTGAGCACCCCTACTTATATGTGTTAGTTTATGTATGTATGTATGTATATGTGTGTATGTATGTATGTGTGTGTGTTAGTTTCTGAATAATCACGTATGAACCGTTTAAGTTTAATGATATCAAGAGTTGAAATTGAGGGTTACATCTCTTGATTCTCTACTTAATACTTTCATTAATCTTTAAATAATTCGAGTTCGACTCTTCATGTACAAAAGTTAGAGTAGTGATTTATCATCGAACATAACCTGTCTCCACATTGGAGATAAGAGCAGGGCCAGAAGACTCAAAAAACTGTTTTTAGTTTTTATATTTATTTAAGTCTCAAGTATTGTACATAATTATCATTTAGTTTATCCCCCAAGTTATATGTTAACAAAAAATATTAAAAAACCTCGTGCCTTACAAAACAATTAATCCGTCATAACGCGATATAATTAGCACGCCATGACACACCATAATGCATTACAACGGCAACTAAGCTAGTCTTAGAGTGGTGTCACAATAACAAGTTATTTAGAACCATGACTACATGCCATGACACGCCATAATGCATTACAATGGCAGCTAAGCTAGTCTTAGAGTGGTGTCATAATAACAAGTTATTTAGAACAATAACGTGGCAGCAAAACCAAGTGACGCAGCGTAGGTTTGCGGAAGGATCGACAAGCGTCTAAACCCTTTTTGATAACGAGAATTACGAAACGTAAAACTCAAAGAACTAGATAATCCTCTCTAAAAAGACGATTTTTATAAATTGATTAACTTGATTAACAATGAAACCTAACAATCCTATTTATAATCTAAACATGTTAATATATGAAAATAAATATATCCTAATTCTAAACCAACTAGGAAACTAAATAAAATATTAGCTAAAGATAAATCCTAAAACTAAAAAGGAAACTAGACATTAATCCTAATCTAATTATAATAACTACATAATTAAGAAACAAAATAATGAAATAAAGAGATAAACGCAATCCGTGCAGGACGGCTCAAAACATCCACGCGACTTTGAACGCGACCCAAGTCGCGGGATAAGTTGTGTAAACGACTGTGGTACGGAGTTTGAACCGGGTATTTGGCCTTCTTTCGAGCTCGTTTTCTCTTTTCCCGAATATTTGTGAAAACCTTTATTAACTCTCGAATTCTCCCTGTATCACCAAGCCTCGGTGTTATAATGAGGCATAATAATGTCCATAACAAGTTATTTAGAACCATGACTACCGTGCATGAAGTACTATGTGCAATCGATTTTTTCAAAGAAGAGTGGTTTTCATTTTCCGTTGTTTACGGAATTTAAATCTTTACGTTATAGAAATCGTAATGCATCAAAATTTTATCGTTTTGGAGTAATTAAATAGATGACAAAAATAAACATCAACTTCAGGTGGTCATGGTTCGAGGGGTATGTGTATCAGCAGTGTTGCCATATTTGAAGCTATCCTTTTCTCGAATAATTATTTGGATTGTGAAGATATATATATATATATATATATATATATATATATCTTTGCGTCTTCCTTTCTTAATTTAGCAAGTGGTTTGTCTTCTTATGTATTTTCTTTATCGATTTATTAGAAACTTTGCTGATAATTAAACTGTTGTTAAACATTTAATTTGACAATATTTAATTAATTTTTAAACTAATATCATAAAAGTCAAAAGTTCAGATATTTTTAAAGCATCTTCAACAACTTCCTTATTTTTTAGAAAATGGAGAATATGAGGATTTTGGACTGTATTTTTGCTCCAACGGGTTCCTTAAAACTATCTCCAAATTGGAGAAAGTCAGAGAGAGAATGAGTTTTCTCTAAATATGAAGATAACCCAAAAAATGATTACTAAATAAGAGCATCAATAGAAATTTTTGAAAAATATTATTAAGAGAAAAAAATATAATATTTTAATAGATAAATAAAATATTTTAATTTTATAATAAATGTTTTTTTTAGCTGAATATATTTTTTTTTAGAGATTTTAACTTTTGATTCTGTATTTTGGAGAAATTTTGAAAAATCTATTAGAGATGTTCTTATGTAAATCAAAACGAAATAAATATCAACTTCAATAAAATATAATAAAGAAAACCATGGTCTGGTATCATGTAAACAACATACTTGAAAAGATTTATATATATATATATATATATATATATATATATATCATATTAATTTGGAAGAGTTCCAATGTGGTGAAAGAAAAAAGGAAAAAATGATGGGCAGGTTCAGTGTATAATAACCTGCAGCTTGGAGTAACAAAGGCAATATGGCTCCATCTGACATTCCCAAATCACAATTTTACATTAACTCATAATCCATAAATTATATTTTAAGATATCAAATATAAATGTTGTTAAATTAAACGTTTGATAACGATAGAGGATAAAAGTTATATCGCTTCAAGCATGATTAATTAATTAAAATTTAAAAGGGTTTATAGACACGATCGGGGCCGGTCCAAGGTTTTTAGATGCCCTGGGTGGATAGCTAAAAATATGCCCTTAATCCAATGAATTAAGTACACATAATTTATAAGGGGTTTAGAACCTAGTTATGTTAGGCGGCTCATTCTCGCGTCGATTATTATTGAAAAAGAAGTTACAATGGGGGACATAAACCAAAACCCCAAACAACAAAACAAAAATAAGATCACCTAAAATCAATCAAGGCTCATTCTCGCGTCGATTATTATTTTGTTTCAGTTTTGGTCCTTATGGTTTAGATAAAAAAAGAGTAATTTGAAACAAAATGACAACCATAGGGATCTGACATGAAACCAAATGACAACCATATGGACGTCTGGTGTAAATATTTCATTTTAGGGACCAAATCCAGATTTTGACCTAACCACAGGGACCTCTGGTGTAATTTACTCTTTTAAATATTTGATCATCCTTGAGTAGCGAGTGTTAGTCTAAACTACCCAATATAGCCTTGGGCGATAAACCACACTAGGGATTACAACAAAATTGGATTGATGAGATTCAACATCGAATCAGAAATATAAAACAAAATAAATAATAATCTTCGAGAAACATATTTATGACTATGGAAATAAATAAATAAATAGTTGAAGTTATGTAGTAATCCAAATTATTTCATACATAGTTTGATTTTAGAAAATATAACAAAATATGTTTGTGGTTCAAAGATGAAATTAGCTAGTAATCTAATTGTCTCGTGTACGGTTTGATCCTACCAATTCCTTGCAAAAAGAAAATGTTTGGTAAAAAGAATAATAAACTTTTAAATATTATCACATGGTTTTCAAAACAAAATTACATACGAAGTATTAATTCTTGAATATGATTACTTTTATTTTGTTTCAGATAAATAAGGGTTGTCCTGAAAACACTCTTTTTCACGATTTTCGTTGGAGGTTTGGCATGGTGTGAAACAAGAGGCTCTGGTGAATGGGTTTCCAGATGTGTAGACTAATATTTTGGCTAGGCTTTCATCGCCTGATCGTTTTCCTCGTCGCTTACTTCATCAACTTTTGCTTGCTGCTTCGGTGTACTTTATATGACAGGAGAGGAATCCGAGACTATTTTCTAATCAGAAACACTCAGTGGAGGAGTTGCTTAAAGAGTTAAAGGGGGTCGTTTTACTTCGACTTGTTTGGAGGCAGAGGATCAAGACTATTATTTCTCATGATGAAGTGTGACTTTTGTTTCGTTGTGCTCTTTGGTTTTGTATTCTCTTTTCCATGAGATTAGGTTCTATTTGTCTTTGTTTTTTTTGGCTGCTTGTGGCCAGCTTTGGGGTGTTGTCTAAGGATGGATTTGGTTAGGCGTGGTTTGGCTTGTATTTTTTTTTTCCGTTTTTAATGTATTTGCCTGGGGTTTTCCTCTAAAAAAACTCAAAAGTTAAAAATATATATAAAAAATTAAAAAAGAATCGGCATGAACAATAATAAATTTAAAATAGGAGAAACTAATATCTAATTGTGTTAATAGCCTAGTGGTAAGGAGGTGTTTAGTTATCTTAGAGGTTTAGAGTTCAAGTTTAACGGTCTCTACTTTAATTTTTTTATTAGTAATAACATAAATGGGCCTAAGTTGATGCCCCTTGGGCCTTGATGCCCTGGGCCGTCGCCCGGCTCGCCCACCCATAGGGTTAGCCCTGGACACGATTGCATGCACACATGCCCATATTTTTCTACGATTTAGGGTTGATGGGTTTGGGTTTTAATGGGAATGAAAACTATAGTGATACGAATAAGAAATGATCTCCATTCTTGGATGTAGGGACGGATCTCAAGAGGTGCCAATGGTGGCATGTGCTACCGTATTGTTTCTCAACCGTAAGGTAAAAAAATAGTTTTGTCACTAACGTATTGTTTTAGAATGTGCAAGGTGCAAACGTATCGTTTTAGAAGTGCAATCGCATCATTTTAGAAGTACAATTGTATCTCGTAATCAACCAAAAAACTCTTGAAATTGATAAAAAAAAACTTAAAAATCCCTCGAAATCAAGTAAAAAACCCTAAAAAATCCCTCGAAACAGTGGAATTAGGCTAAAAACATATAAGGTGATATTGAACGTTGGTAAAAAGATGAAGACACGTCGATTTAAACCGTATAAAAAAATATGGTGTCACCGTATGAAAAAATTCTTGGGTCCGTCCCTGCTTGGATGCACATTAAGATTAGATGCACCATATCAATTTTCATATCAAACGTAATTTATGGCTGGAGGTGAGATTAAAAGTAATCAATGGTCCAAATCTCTTCTTAACTTATCACTTAATATCTATAGATGATATCGGGTAGTAAGAATAATGTGATCATATATATATATATATGTATGTATATATATATTTATGTATGTATATATATATATAGAGAGAGAGAGAGGCATTCAAATGCAACCCCTTTACATGATGTAACCAATGCAACTCCTCTATCCACCACTCATTTTATTTTCACTCTTGTAATTAAGAAAATGAAAAAAAAACTGAAAATAAAATGAGTGGTGGATAGAGGGATTGCATCATGTAAAGGGGTTGCATAATAACCTACCTACCTCTCTCTCTCTCTCTCTCTCTCTCTATATATATATATATATATATATATATATGTGTGTGTGTGTGTGTGTGTGTGTGTGGAGGTTCAGACGAGAACACCTCCATTTTGCGAAAACGCGATAACACTCTTATCACATTTGATAATACATGTGAGGACACCCGATAGGTGCAGACAACTTGGCCCATGATCCAAAGTCGCACCAAAGGTTGTGTGCGTCACTATTTTGGTATCACATATGTATCATATATGATGGATTACAGTATCACATCGAGAAGACCTTATCACATGTGATAATACACGTGAGTAGACTTAGTGGTGTGTAGGTGACTTGGCCCGCAACCTAGATCGTGCCGAACATCGTCTGTGTATCCAATTTAACATCACATGTTTATTATGTGAGGAACTATAATATCAAATGTGATTGACTATAAATAAAGGGTATTCGCGTGTTCTCGTAAAATGAAGGTGTTATCGTTTAAACTTTCCTTACACACACACACACACATATATATATATAGAGAGAGAGGTGAGTTCATACGAGAACGCTAACTATTTAAGAAAACAATGTTAATGTACAAAATCATACATGATTCACATACAAAATCATATATGATTCACGCGACTGAAGTCGCGGCCAAAGTCGCCTGCATCCAACTTTTGCAGTTAGTGTAAAATCACATTTGATTTTACACATGTTTTATTGTTTTCCGGTTTTATTAAATAGTTAACTTTCTTGTTATAACCTTCCTAGTTCCTATATATATATATATATATTCCTATATATATATATATATATATATATATATAGAGAGAGAGAGAGAGACGAAGACTATATATATATATATATATATATATAGGGGCAGGTTCAAACGAGAAGCTAACCCTTATGCGAGAATACGAGAAGTGTTTAATCATATATGATACACAAGCTTAATCATATATGATTAAACACATGTTACATTAGCGATACATAGACGTTTAATCATATATGATTAAACACAACCAAAAGCCGTGTAATCATATATGATATCACACTTCTCGCGTTCTCGCATAATGTTTAACTTCTCGCATGATCATTCCTCTCTCTCTCTCTCTCTCTCTCTCTCTATATATATATATATATATATGGGAAAAGATCAAGGAAGAACCCTGAAAAATAAAAGAACCGGAGAACCAAGAAAAAACGGATGAAAAAGTATATAAAAAGTCTCGATATCATATATGATTATAGTCATTTGGTGTGTTTAGCCATATATTATTAAGTGTCTAATGCAACATGTGTTTAATCATATATGATTAAAATTGTGTATCGTGCAAGTAATTATATATGATATTGAGATTTTTCTTCTTCTTGCAATATATTTACCTTCTTATTTGCACCTGACAATATTATATATATATATATATATATATATAGGGTCTGTTTTCGTTACAAACCAAATAGATTGTACAAACCCTGCAAACCAATCTTAGCCATTCATCAACTCTAATCAATATCTGATTTTATTATGTTTCCTAATCTAAAGTCATGATCATAATTAATGAACGTTATCATCTTCTATATATATCACAATCATTATTAATGAATCATAATAATTACTATAAATATATCTGTTGTTTCCTAATATAATGGTTTGCAAAGTTTGTACAAATTGCTTGGTTTGTAAATGAAACACACCCTATATATATATATATATATATATATATATATATATGGTTGAGTTTCGGTGAGAAGTCGAGGTTAACAGAAAAAATGGTTATCAATCGTTGGATGAGAAATGGACGCACATTAAGATTAGACGCACCGAAATAAGATGCACTGAGATGCACCAGATCAATTTCATTTTGTCGCAATTCATGAGAGGAAGTGAGTTTAAAAATGATCAACAGTTTAGATCCATTTCGCACGTTTTTCACGTTAATCTAAATTATCACACGATCCTTCACCTATATATATATATATATATATATATACATAGCCGAATGATCGTGTGAGAATTTGAAGTTAACGTGGGAAGTGTGAGAAGTGGATCTGAATCTTTGATCACTTTTAGTATATATATATATAGGGGAAAGTTAAAATGAAAACTCAAATTCAATTGTGAACGTGAGTACGAATCTTGGCTCTTCCATCTCTATTGATCCAACGACTCATATTAAATAGAATTTTTAATTGAAATTATTAATTAAGGTGATTAGGGGTAAAAATGAAAGATAATTTAATCTCACGTCTACCATATTTGACTTATTATTTTCTTTTTTAGTTAAAAACTTTTACCCCCCTTAAAGTTTAAAATAAATTATCTTAAAAATTACTAATATTTTAATCAAACAAATTACATCAGAAAAACAAGAATTACGTGCTCTTCGATATGACATCCATCTCGATATAGTTTTGTTGTTGTTTTAACCGTTTTTACGTGAAATGTCATATATGTGTTATATTCATTATGAATATTTATGTATTCAAGTGTTTGTAACATCTCGACACCGTAAGTCCGTAACTCGACATCACATTCTACAACGTCCTAAGGCATCGTGTTCTTCATTACCGTAACCCAACACCCATCGAGATGAATCGGGAACCTATCGAGTTTCGATTGTGACCGAGGAACGAAAGAGAGTGCGTCACGTATCCACACCTTCACGAGTCACTCAAGTATTATTCTTCATGAGTAATGTATCATTCAGTATGAATAATACATCATTCAGTGTGAATAATACACGATTCATGAATCGTGTATTATTCACCCTGAATGATGTATTATTCATACTGAATACTGTATTATTCACCCTGAATGATGAATCGTGTATTATTCACCCTGAATGATGTATTATTCATACTGAATACTGTATTATTCACCCTGAATGATGTATTATTCATACTGAATATTGTATTATTCATACTGAATACTGTATTATTCATACTGAATACTGTATTATTCATACTGAATGATGTATTATTCATACTGAATACTGTATTATTCATCCTGAATATTGTATTATTCATCATGAATAGTGAATGAACGTTCACCTTTGTTATTTATACTGAATGTGGACACCTGGAGATGTACATACATATTCATAAAGAATAAAATCAAGTCGCGGTTGTGAATCGGAAAACAAAAGATAGTGCGTCATGTGTTCACACCTTCACGGGTCATTCATATATTATTCATCATGAATAATGTATCATTCAGGATGAATAATACAACATTCAAGGTGAATAATACATGATACATTTTTAATAATACATGAATCAGGAATTCGTGTATTATTCATTCTGAATGTTGTATTATTCATTTTGAATACTGAGTTATTCGTCATGAATAGTGAATTAACGTTCCCCTTTGTTATTCATACTGAATATGGACAGCAGAAAACGTGCATACATATTCATACTGAATATAACACATACATAACATTTCACGTAAAAACGGTTAAAATGAAGAAAAAACTATATCGAGATGGATGTCATATCGAAGAGCACGAAATTCTCGTTTTTTTGATGTATTTTGTTTGATTAAAATATTAGTAATTTTTAAGATAAATTTTTTTAAACTTTAAGGGGTAAAAGTTTTTTAATTAAAAAAGAAAATAAAAAGTCAAACATGGTAGGCGTTTATTCAAATTTCCAGATTTGCCCCTAATCACTTCTCAATTAGTTTAATTAAGTTTTAACCATTGATTAGTTTTCCAAATCTTGATCAATGGTTGTGACTTGTCCTCATGTTCACAATTGAAAATGAGTTTTTATTTGAATTCACCCCTCTATATATATATATATATATATATATATATATAACTTGAATAGCAGGGCATATGAATTGAGATTATGATTGGGTATAAATGGAGGGAGGGCGGTCCTGTTGTCTTATCCGGGCCTTCATCCATTGAACCTCGACTACGTTCTCCATTCTTCTTGTTACTTGATATATACAAATATACAATATATATAATCTGGGACAGATGTAGAATTCTAAGTTTGGAAGGTATGAAAATGAGATACTTAATTAATTTAACTTGTCGATTTAATGTATTTAAATAAAATATTAATATATGAGATATGTAATTAATGTTAGTTGTTATATTTTTATGACACTTCGAGAGGAAATTTGAAGTATGATAAGTGTGTAGATATAAAAAAATAAAAAAAAAGACATGAACATTGTAGCCATTGTTTGTAAAATATTAAAAGAGAGAAATAAATAATTTTATATTATAGTATTAATTGAATCTCAAAATATATTTTCATCATTAAATATAATTAATCATTATTTTCTCTGATTTATAACTATAACATAATAATTTCGATATGAATATTAATATTGTTTGTTATAATGAAAATTTGAATCCAAAAAACGATATTATAAAACCTTTAAATTATATATATTTGAACTTTAACAATATTATTAATATAAAATTAGTTTATTTTGAATTTTTAATGTGATCATGTCTTTATAAAACTTATGTAAATGCAAACACAGTAAAAGTGTTGATAATAAAGAAAAAAGTTCAGAAAAATCCGATAAACTATTTTATTTTGAATGATTAAATTTTTAACCATTTTATGAATAAAAAATTATTGAACTTTCTCATTTTGAATAATCATGTGCTTGAACTATTTTTTTTAAATAAAAAACCCACTAACTTTCACATTTTAAATTAAATCCATGAACATTTTTTTCAATAAAATAAAACATCGAACTTTTAGAAATTTGTTACTTACATTTTTTTTAACCTAAAATGATCAAGTTTTTTTTTACTTAAAAACATTCTTAGTCAATAATAGATAGTTGTTTTTATTTTTATTAAAAGAATTTTGGTAATCAATTTTTAAAAGTTTGATGGTTTATTCATCAAAAAAATGTTTATGTAACGACCCGGACCTTTTCGAAGTGTTTTGGGGTTAGTGTGGAGTTGTAAATAAAAGTAGAAGTTGAGGGGCCATTTGGTAAATAAGAGAGGGAGTATAAAAGGGCACAAAACCCTAGGTATCATTCCAAATTCCCTGATTTTTTGGTGGTGTGTCGGCTGGGTTCTTGGAGAAGAGATTAGGATAGGGTTTTGAAGGTTTCTTTGGTGCAAGAGAGAAGGAGAATCATCAAGTCTTGAATCAGAAGAAGGATTGGGATTTCGGAATTCGTTTCGTGCAACAATCAATCAGGTAATCTTTAATCCATAACCTCATCTGAGATTTGTCTGGTGATTTGTGGCTTTGAGAGTTTTCTTGCAAAAGTTGTCTAAGACCATTAAGAGAGATTTAAACATCTTTGGGTTGTGTATAGTCAGTAAAACTTTGTGGGATTTGGTATTGGGCCTGTATGTAGTTAATCATTGTTTTATCTTACTGTTTAATGGGTGTTTGGCATGATTTTTGAGCATTAAACTCGAACAGCGCCCCGTCCGGAAACCTTCGTGCGAAGCAGGTGTCCGGAAGTTGTCCGGATAGCTTCTTGGCACAGGTTACCGGGTAGAGTGTCCGGAAAAGTAGAGCGTCCGGAGAGGGTAGAGTGTCCGGAAAGGTTAAGCGTCCGGAAAATAGAAGTACCCGGAATGTAGAGTTATCCGGGAAGTGGTGTTATCCGGAAAACTGAAGTGTTCAGACACTGTGGTGTCCGGTAAGTAGGAACTTCCGGAAAAGCAAGAGTGTCCGGTAAGTGGTATTCGGACAGTTTGGTTAGTCAGCTTATGTGTTTATCCTTTAACTCAGGTAGATCGTTTGGGGAATACAGAGCAAGGTAGGAAGGAAGTAAGCATATCAGGTGAGTTTTCTAACTAAAATACGTGCCCCTTTTAAGGTGCTGTTAAAGTGATTTCATGATGAGAAATGCCATGCTTTATGCTTATGCTTTTAATTGCATGAATTGATGTTTGAAAATTTATGTGGGATGTATGCATACATTGATTTTGATGTAAGTTGACTAAGTCGGGAATGGGCCCGCCAGCTCGTGTCGGGAGGGTGTTCCCGTTTATGCCAAGGGAGGTGTGACCCTGTAAGGCAACATGAGACTGACACGTTGCCACCTTGGGGTGACTTCAGGGTGTCAATTTATGAGGGGCGGATTTATATCCGAAACGATTTGTATCTGAACTGTTTTATGAACGATTTATACTGAAAATGGAATTCTGTTGAAATGCTTTGATAACTGTTGGAGGGACTCACTAGACCTCATGGTCTAACCCTCGCTCTCTTTTAAATTAAAAACCTTTTCAGGAAAACAGGTAGTGAAAGGCTCTGGCAAGTGAGCAGGGCGTAGCAAGAAGGCTTGATAGCATAGTATCTCCATAGTTACTTAGTTATTTCTCAGTTGTGTAGGTTGATTCCGCCAACCAGATTTTGAATATTGTAAGGAAGTTTGAGACGCGATTTTGGGATGTTTGAATTATATTTATGAAATGTTTGTTTAAAAATGTTGGGTTGTTATAGTTGGTACCAGAGCCATAGTTTAAGGGATTTAGGTGACCGGACGGGCCTAAACTTAAACTTGGGAGTAGAAATCACAACTGAGAATCAGGAAATGCGTTAGGAGGGCACTATTGTAGATACAGGAAATGCGTTAGGAGGACACTATTACAGAGATAGGACTAATAGGGCACTGAGGACTGTCATGTAAGGTAAGTTTGAGATTCCACCTGGCCAGTGTAATTGCGGACTTACAGGTACATGTACGTGCTTAACCTGCCTTATTATTCCGAAGTGGTAGTCAAAAGCTAGTGTTTATGTCGTGTTCCAGTACTTTAGAATGTCAGCAAGATCCCTGAGGGGTAGACTGAGACCCCTTGTTGGGGAAGTTTCATGAGAAGTCATGGTGATGTGATGTACGTATACATCGTAGAGAAGAAATGTTGTATAGAGCATTACGAGTCGTCTAGAGGTAGCTCTTCGTGGACTCGGAAAGGAGGAATGCTTGAGTTGAGTAAGACTCCTATTTCGGGAGAGTCCCAGTTCTAGAAATCGTGGGATAGATCAGTCAGGATTGTAAGGAAAGACAATGTCGAAACCTTGAAGGTATCAAGGGAGCCCTGGGTTCTTGGTCGAGCTTTCCATTAGCATGATAAATGAAATAAGATACCTATAGTGAAATGGAACCATGTAGAAGTGGAAGGTGAGATAGTTGATCAAAACGAAATAGTATGAAATGGTTGAGTAAGTGGATCGTTGAATGGATGTATAGCAAATCGTTGCAAGGCCGAGTGGGCGACCACTGGTCGAAGTAGAGTGTCAATGATAAGTTGCGTGAGTAAAGCGATTGACCTCGTTTGAGTGTGTAGCCTTCAATTGCAAGTAGAGTTTCATGCATTGAGTTAGTATATGTGTACATGAGATTTTTCATAAGAAAAGTATAAACGTGTAAATATAAAATTTGATCGGATATGAGTCGGCGTGTGCAAGCGTATGTTTAAAAAAAAAAATAATAATAATACAAATCCATTTACATCGTACAATGAAGTCTTGAGGTTTACGATTTGCAAAATATTTCACTCTTTTCATGATAAGCCAAGAAAACGTTTGAGTGCACAACTTTTATAACCAAAATGAGTATTGACATGTCGAAGTTATATAAATGAGTGTGAGGACCGACTAGTTTACTTCGTGTCGGTAATTTTCTTTCAAAATTTTGTCGTATGGGAAGATTTTCACCCAATATTTATTTCTGTCGTAACAACATATTTTTTGGTTGAGTAAGATTAAGTGTTACGGAAAGATTGCATGCAAACGATCCTCAAGATCGTTGCGCAGGGCATTGGAGTTATGAGAATGTTGGGGTCGTGTGTACCCAAGTTGTTTTCAAGTGTTGTTTCTTTAAAATGATCAAAAGTGTGAAATGATTCGTTTATCGCGTTGTCAGGCACGAAGGCTATGAACTCAATAGGTCGTGGAGTATTACATTTTAGGCCAAGGAAGAACTCCTAGAGTGGAGAGGTGTTGAACAAATCAGGGGAGAATGTTTGTAGCTTTGGTATTTGCGTTCTAGAAGAGAGGTGAGCAGTGGAAGAGTCGGAAGTGGACTTTAATGTCGGTTGTACGAGGGTTTGTACCCTCGTGCGGTGGCTGGAAATACAGTTGCCGAGGGACGGTTGTGTTCAGAGGAAGGACTAGAAGTCATCAAGGTGTTGGTATTAGCAACTCGTTATGAGTAGTGTGGTGAAGTAGGAATGAAATATCCTTGACGCCGAATAAGAGTTTTAAAGTGATCTTGTAATATTGACGTTTCACGAGTGAGTTTGAAATGAGGACGACGGGGTATGAATTTGATTATGATATGTTAGAAGGATTAGGTTCAGTAAGGGACCCTTGTTGAAGAATAGGTTAAGGAAGTATCAACAGGTCAACTATTGACGTTAAAGTCGACAGTTGGGTAAGCTGTACGAGACCGAAGACTAGAATCAGAAGGTTGAAAGTTGAAGGACCACTTTGTAGGGGCGTTAAGATAGTGAAAGGTTGTTGTTTTAGATAAGCGTTTTACTTACGGGATGGTTGGTTCGTAAAGAATGAAGTATTTAGCACAAACGAAGCGAGTATGTTAGAATTAATCAGAAACTCGGGTGTTATGGTTCAGCTAGAGCTGGGGAGAGACAATGTAGGGAGATAGACTCGGTTATTTATGCATGAAGTCTTGAAGATAAGTTTGAGTTGTGTATGAATGGCCATGAGAGCTTGCTTTGGTCTGCAGTGTGATGTTATGAGTGAGGAATGTATAGTTATGTAGTGGAAATAATTGCCATGTTAAATGTGTCAGCTAGCGTCGTAGTGATGTGATGTTAGAGAAAGAGGGAGCATCAGATAGAAGCCTTTTGGGAGTTTCGGATGAGGTGTTCGAGTGTTAACCAGGTTGCTGTAGCACGTAGGGTGTAAGTTGACGTGGTGATATGATTATGTTCGGGATAGCATCACGGAGTGGTGGTGGGTAGTTACCCAAAGGAGAAACCAAGTGTTTTTAGTTGTAAGAGTCGCTAAGTAAGTATATTTTGGAATCATTGGAAGTTTAAAGAAGATGATGGATGTATTAGTCAAAATGTGGTGGAATAGATGTGAAATCCTTAAAGAATGTGAGCTGTTGCTTATGTGTGAACGAATTGACTGAGAAAGTACAAGTTGGAGTTTAAAGAATGTATAGTGACGTCGAACTCTGGTGTCAGTTCGAGGCGATTTAGTCGGAAGCCTTAAGTTAGAATTTTAGTGCAACCGTTTGGTTATGTATAGTAATAAGACATCATTTGCAGCTTGAGAATTGTCGGAAGAGAGGGGCGAGTAATGTTGGTGGGCAGTGCTCCACGCTAACGTGGAGAGGTGAAGACAGTATGCTGGAATAAGTAAGTAAACCGAAAGTAGTAAACTAGACAGTAATGCCGATAGGCGCAGTGTTGTGTAGTTTGTCCTTGATAGGTGTGCGAACTTTTGGAAGGAGTATTGAGGAAGGAAATTGTGCGTGATTTTGTGCAGGAAAGAAGTGGATAAGACAACTGAGTGAGTTAAGTTAGTGACTTTGTGAGAAACGTTCAAACGAACTGATCGTTCAGTGTAAGCTATTGAGAATAGTAGGGCGTGATCGTGGTTACCCCTCCTAGTTGAGTGAGAGTGACCGAAGTTATGTTATATGACTGGACGCTTATGGCAAGCAGCGAGAAATTTATGAGCCTTCAGGATAAGTGCAATTCGGATAGGTGAGTACTCCAATAAGAAATTATAGAGGCTTCCTACTATTAGACACGTTAAGTGTGAAAAGATGAAGTGGTGAGAACGTACTAATTGGTTGACGAGTTGTAGCCGAGGTGATTCGGGAAAGGAGTATGATCTGCAAGGACGAATGTCGGTTGGAAGAAGTAACCTAGAAATTTCAGGTATACCAAGGAGGGGACTCCTGGGGGTGAGCGTGTCGGAATATACAAGGTTGGCCTTGTGCCAAGTTGTCAGTGAGGGAGTTTTCCTGGTGGAAGATTCTCGTTGTTGTGGCGGGAATTCCCACCAAGTTCTTTTCTTAAGGAAGTATAAACGTATGAGAGACCTTATTTAGACGTGATTAAACCGTGAGTCCCGATGTGTGGTCGGAGGCGAGTAAATGGAGGCGCGGTTGGCCTTGGTTTTATCAGGTAGTTTTAAGCGAGTATAGTGATCGAAGAGGGTACAAGTAGGTAGTGCAAGATGGCACGATTTAGCAAGTGGTGTCTCGCCAAGGGCAGCTTCAAAGTATGGGGTGTGGTTATGTTTCCCATCTGAACGGTCTGAGGCAACCGAGTAGAACTGAGTGGTTACAATTGAAAAACATAAGGCTTTGAGCTTTGAAGTTTGAGAGAGAGGTAAGGTAGACTAAGTCTGCGGATTTCGTCGAAGCATGAAAGTTGAATAGATAGTGCGCGATCTTGAGGTACTCGATGTGAATTTGAGAAGAAATTCATAGTGTGATGCACGTCTCTTTTGTGGAGAGCCGATGTGAGAAGTGAGATGATGGCGACCTTGCAAGAGATACAAGCGATAAGAAGTTGACCTTGTCATTAGTAAGCAAGTTAGAGCAGCAGCATACAAGTTAGACTGGTCAGAAGAATTAAGGAGTGTTCATCCGACATGTCATGTCTCAGATTTAAAG
Source organism: Saussurea involucrata (assembly GCA_033807775.1). Taxonomy (NCBI): domain Eukaryota; kingdom Viridiplantae; phylum Streptophyta; class Magnoliopsida; order Asterales; family Asteraceae; genus Saussurea; species Saussurea involucrata. The sequence goes on from CM066314.1 coordinate 230,185,403, forward strand.
AAGTGTTTGTTAGAGGTCGTTGTGGCTGTTCCTTTGAGGGGACATCAGTATAGATGAGAGGTTGACTTACGTAGGAGAACCGATGGAAATCGTGAGCAGTAAGGTTTGCAAAGAGAGAAGCATAGAAGTTTGACTAGTAGAAGCTCAGTGGAGATACCACAAGGGACGAGAAGTTACGTGGGAGTTCGAATCCGATGTGAGGTCCAGGTACCCTCATCTTTTCGAAAATGGAATTCCGGGGACGGAATTCTTTTGAGGGGGGAGTGTTGTAACGACCCGAACCTTTTCGAAGTGTTTTGGGGTTAGTGTGGAGTTGTAAATAAAAGTAGAAGTTGAGGGGCCATTTGGTAAATAAGAGAGGGAGTATAAAAGGGCACAAAACCCTAGGTATCATTCCAAATTCCCTGATTTTTTGGTGGTGTGTCGGCTGGGTTCTTGGAGAAGAGATTAGGATAGGGTTTTGAAGGTTTCTTTGGTGCAAGAGAGAAGGAGAATCATCAAGTCTTGAATCAGAAGAAGGATTGGGATTTCGGAATTCGTTTCGTGCAACAATCAATCAGGTAATCTTTAATCCATAACCTCATCTGAGATTTGTCTGGTGATTTGTGGCTTTGAGAGTTTTCTTGCAAAAGTTGTCTAAGACCATTAAGAGAGATTTAAACATCTTTGGGTTGTGTATAGTCAGTAAAACTTTGTGGGATTTGGTATTGGGCCTGTATGTAGTTAATCATTGTTTTATCTTACTGTTTAATGGGTGTTTGGCATGATTTTTGAGCATTAAACTCGAACAGCGCCCCGTCCGGAAACCTTCGTGCGAAGCAGGTGTCCGGAAGTTGTCCGGATAGCTTCTTGGCACAGGTTACCGGGTAGAGTGTCCGGAAAAGTAGAGTGTCCGAAAAGGTTGAGCGTCCGGAGAGGGTAGAGTGTCCGGAAAGGTTAAGCGTCCGGAAAATAGAAGTACCCGGAATGTAGAGTTATCCGGGAAGTGGTGTTATCCGGAAAACTGAAGTGTTCGGACACTGTGGTGTCCGGTAAGTAGGAACTTCCGGAAAAGCAAGAGTGTCCGGTAAGTGGTATTCGGACAGTTTGGTTAGTTAGCTTATGTGTTTATTCTTTAACTCAGGTAGATCGTTTGGGGAATACAGAGCAAGGTAGGAAGGAAGTAAGCATATCAGGTGAGTTTTCTAACTAAAATACGTGCCCCTTTTAAGGTGCTGTTAAAGTGATTTCATGATGAGAAATGCCATGCTTTATGCTTATGCTTTTAATTGCATGAATTGATGTTTGAAAATTTATGTGGGATGTATGCATACATTGATTTTGATGTAAGTTGACTAAGTCGGGAAGGGGCCCGCCAGCTCGTGTCGGGAGGGTGTTCCCGTTTATGCCAAGGGAGGTGTGACCCTGTAAGGCAACATGAGACTGACACGTTGCCACCTTGGGGTGACTTCAGGGTGTCAATTTATGAGGGGCGGATTTATATCCGAAACGATTTGTATCTGAACTGTTTTATGAACGATTTATACTGAAAATGGAATTCTGTTGAAATGCTTTGATAACTGTTGGAGGGACTCACTAGACCTCATGGTCTAACCCTCGCTCTCTTTTAAATTAAAAACCTTTTCAGGAAAACAGGTAGTGAAAGGCTCTGGCAAGTGAGCAGGGCGTAGCAAGAAGGCTTGATAGCATAGTATCTCCATAGTTACTTAGTTATTTCTCAGTTGTGTAGGTTGATTCCGCCAACCAGATTTTGAATATTGTAAGGAAGTTTGAGACGCGATTTTGGGATGTTTGAATTATATTTATGAAATGTTTGTTTAAAAATGTTGGGTTGTTATAGTTTACAGGCTTAATCATATAAAATTAGATAGTTTAATAATTTTTCGTTTGAAAAAACAATTCATATACTTAGGGGCGGTTTGTTTTTGAAAATATACCTCTTAAAACCTCTTAAGTCTGAAAATTAAGAGGTTTTTAGATTTAAGATTGTTTGTTTTATTTTTAGAAAAAAGTCTGAAAACCTCTTAATGTCCTCTGAAATTTTAGAGGTGCATCATCCACTTAATTCCTCTTAATTTTTTTAAGAATTCAGTTTCTTTTACCTTCTCCTCAATTGCATGGATGGTTGATGGGTATGAATGTGTGTGTTATCAAATAGTGGTCTCTTTCAAGCTGGAATTTTAAAACATAATATTTTTATTCAATTAAGATGTTTATCATTTTATAAAAACAAACAGTCTTAATATTTTAGATTTCAGACTTCAGCACCACCTCTTACTTTTTAGATGTAAAATCAGATTTCAGACTTCAGACCTCTTAAAAAACAAACAACACCTTAATCATTCAAAATATGATAGTTCGTTAACTGTTTTTTCATATTAACTTTTCTCATAAATTATAAATATTAAAAATTTCAAAATGCAAAAAAGTCAATTAAATTAAAAAAGAAAAAACAGACCAAAAGGCGCCTCAAAAGATTCGTGCACGCGTCTCATGAGTTATAACAAGTACATGGAACCAATCACACATTGATTAAAACGTTATTTGGCCATTATTAAATGGTTTGGTTTAGAATAATTAAGTAGCCACAATAATTGAAATGCTCTTATGATATAGTGTAAAATAAAATTTGGTTGTTTAGTAATTGTTCATAATGAAATTAAAACTCTGAATAATAGGGGTGTAAATGAGACGAAACAACTCGTGCGTTACTCAAAATCGACTTGGTCAACAATCGACTCGAGTAGGTTCGACTCAAACTCGACTCGACATACTAATGAGTCGAGTCGAGGTATACAATACTCGAGTCGCAGAACTCGTGAGATACCCGACTTTATATATATAATTAGTTTTATAATTTAACTTGTAAATATAGTGTAAAAATTAATATAAAAAACTTGCCAATAAAAGAAAAATATCGTATATTTTTAGATATTTGAACAAATGAGTACATTTTAACCATAACAATTAATCAGTTGTTTTTTATATAAATTAAGAAAAAAACCAAAAAACCATAAAGGTGTTCGTAAAGTGGTCCCACATTGGAAGAGAGGCGGTAACTGAAAGGTGCATAGGTGTTATAAAAATAGAGGGAGGTGATTAAAGTTTGTAACTTTGTTTACTTGATGATGAAATTTGACGGACACCATTAAGTTTTATAAATTTCAAAAGTACACCATTTAAGTTTTATAATTTATAAGATTAGACCCTTAAATTTCAAAAGTTTAAACGGGTAAGCTTCTTTCAAGCTCGATTTCTAGTTTGAGCTCAATTCAAGCTCGATTTCTAGTTTGAGCTCAATTCAAGTTCGAGTGCGAGCTTGATTCGAGATTCAAACGAGTTTGAGTTGGCTCTCGGTGCGTCTTCCGTCGATTGGCTTGTCATCGAAAGATGTTAGCCAAATTAGAAGAACTATTCTCCGCAATCATCGGTTCAGATCTATCTCGGGTGTAAATTGATTTTGAGTTCGAGTCGAGTTCAAGCTTGAAAAATGGATTTCAAGTTCGAGTTTTGTAACAACCCACACCAAACAAGCATGCCAAAAGCTACTTCTTTAATTCAAAACGCCAAAAATGGCCCAACATAGTCACACTATCAAGATTACAAAACTGGGTTCGCGGAAAAAAACCCTAACTACAGCTGAGAACATAACTACATAATAAAAAAGGAAGTCTTCTAATCCTTCTATGCTCAAGCTCCAACTCACATCTTGTCATTTTCTTTAAACGAGCTCTCGGCTACCTGCTTACCTGAAAAGGTTTTAGTTTTGAAAAACGAGGGTTAAACCATGAGGTCTAGTGAGATCCCTCTTACTACCAACGCCACGCCGCAATTATCAAATAAAGAGAGTTTATAAGCATTTATAAACGGTCACACTTATATCAGTTTAAGTACATACAAAACACATATTAATGGCTCACACTTAGTCACGTACACACATGTGACAACGTGTTAGGGCACGCACCCGCCCTTAGTGATCATATGAAACGAATTCATATATCCTGCATGGGACACACTCACCATATATCCATATTAAGTCTTCACATGCCCCGCACATACCCATAATATAATTTACACGCATTTATCATGCATATTTAAAACAACGTAAATCATGCAATTCGATATGTCGGTACAAGTAATAAATTCGAGTATCGATAAAGCTTCAGTTTAGAAAGACTCACCTGGCGTCCACGTTAACTCCCTTCTCAATTGAAATTGCTACTCTCAAGCCACACACCTACATTTCGAAACAATACACACAACAGTGAAAAGTCACTCAAACATCACTTCCATATCACTCTTGAATCCCTTAAGGCACTCTCCACTCGGCACACCGACAGAAACTCAAAAGTTCCCGGACACAGACTCATCCTGATTAAGCTTTCTGGATCCTCAACATTTTCCGGGTGAACTATCCGGATACCTACCACTATCCGGACACCTACCCGGGTACCCACTCATCCGGACACTCACCAGACTCCTCAATATCCGGATACGTTCCCGGATTCCCACTCATCCGAACACTCACCAGATACCCACTTTCCGGGTAGAGTGATTTACGGGTTCCGACTTATTGCACACGAAAATCCGACTGAGAATCGTTCACAACTCAAACTCAGCCTTTCTCAATTGATTTTGAACCGAAATAACGATTAAACTAACAACCCAACTTCATTCCACGCTGATTGTTATTCCATTCGATCAATTGCTCACAATTCTCACACATTAGGGTTGTCGATTACAAAAGCTCACCAAAATCAAACCAAAGTTTCCAAAACTATAAGGGGGTTAAATGAATGAGAGACTACCTTGATGACGATGGAGATTCACACTTCAAAGCTTCCAATTCCAAGTCCTTCTTTCAATGTTGTAAGGTTTCTTCACACACACAAGCCGCACTTTTTTTTGATAAGGAGAGAATGAGGGTTTTAGGGGTTTTAACCCTAATCCCTTCTAATTGCATTCAAGTCCCTCAACTTCCACTCTTCACACCACACCCACTAACTTCACCTATTTACAAAATGAACCCAGTTATTACAAGTTTGGATTTCAACTACTCGCGAGTTTTCGAGTCAAGTTCGAGCTTGAAAAATGGATTTCGAGTTCGAGTCAAGTATACCAATACTCGAGCTCGACTCGCATCATTTACACCCCTACTGAATGGTTAAGGAAGGTAATATACAAAATCATTCAGAGTATTTTAGAACCATTAAGAACATACTTTTTTCTGCCCAACAAGATTCACCTTATTTTTGGCAAACTTACATAAACATTTATAGAATTGTTATATTTGCCTTTTGATATCTAAATATATTGTATAAAAATTTAACAAATAGTTGATATAGTTAGTAACATTCAGAATAATTAATAATAATTATCAATATCTATTATGTAATTAAAATTCATTAATAATGTGTAATTAAAATTCATTAATAATGTATAATTAAATTTAATTAAGAGTAAATTGCAATTTTGGTCCCCGTGGTATGTTGTTTTTCTCACTTTTGGTCCCCAGAAATTTTTTATTGCAAGAATAACCCTGTTAGTCTTAGGGACCAAAACCGAGCACTTTTGCATACCACAGGGTTATTCTTGCAATAAAAAATTTGTAGGGACCAAAAGTGAGAAAAACAACATACCACAGGGACCAAAATTGCAATTTACTCTTTAATTAATTACTATAAAGTAATATTTATGAATAATTATTATTTATAATTAATTAATAGTTAATATTTATAATTAATTAGTTACACTAATTAATAATTAATATTAATGAGAATTATAACTAAAAAAAGTGTTAAGAAACTTCTCACAAGATAATCCAAGTAATAAGCTAGCTTATAAGCTAATTTATAAGCTAGCTTATATGCACCCAACACATTACTAAAAAAATAAGTCCGATTATAGGTTAGCTTATAAGTTAACTTATTATTCAAACAATGCCTAAAATACCCATCATTGTATATAAATATATAGTTATATACACTACAAAACAAAGGGTTTCATCGACGGATATTTCTGGCGATTTTTTTAGCGAGTTTATGGCAGATTGTCGACAAGTTGACCATCACTAACAGAAGATCAACAGATTTTTTCGCCGGTGATGATCAATCTGCCGGTAATAAAGATCACCCGACCACATTTTCTTCTGTCATGAGATCTGCCTGTGATGGTTTTTTCCGACTAATTACTAACAGATTTTTCCGTCGATGAAGCTCTTTGTTTTATAGGATGATTAAAATATATAATAGCTTCACACAAATTACTTTTTGGTTGGAGGAGAAAATGGTAAAGCAAAGTATATTGGTGTAAGGCGAAGATACCCGTTTTGGATAGTAATGATATAAACGATGTAGATGAAATATATTGTCATCAAATCCATGAGGCACACGAGTCAATCCATACAATTCAATCTTCTTAGGCCATCCGTAGCCCAGCGGGATGGAGGGCGGGATGGGCTGCGGGGTCGAGCGGGGTGGGCTACGGCGAGAGCGGGATGAGCGGGGCGGGGATGAATCCGGGGATGGGATCCCGGATCATCCCGAAGGTTTTTAAAAAAAAAAAATTTAATTAAATTTTTAAAAATATATAACCGTTGAACGGCTCTATTATTAAAAAAAAAAATTCTCAATTTAATCCCACTATATATTTAACCCTCAACCTCTTATTTCTCACACCTCTCAACCTCTTATTTCTCACACCTCTCAACCTCTTATTTCTTATTTCTCACACCTCTCAACCTCTTATTCTCTCAACCTCTTATTTCTCACACCTCTCAAACTCTCTCAAATTTTCTCAACCTCTATATATTAAACAATATGGATTCGCCACAACCCGGTTCACCAACCGCATCATCATCATCCGTAGACACCGAAAACCATGCTATTTGTGGTGACGTGGAAAACGACTTTTTCACGAATGATATCGAAAGCCAAATCAGTGAGACACAACGCGCGGCAAATGTTCGAGAAGTCATAAACCGGGACACTCATAATAACCTTCGGTCGGATTTGGTCGAACATATTTGGCGTATCCAAGTTCCCAACAATGACGACGAGTAGATTTTTAAATTTATTTTGTAATTTTTAATTTTTTAATTTTTTAATGAATGATATGAATTTTTATTTTTATTATTTATCTTATTTTTATTTATTAAAAAATATATAAATATTTTTATTTTGTTAAATAATTAAATGTATAAATAAAAAAATTAAAATAAATGAGGTGGCAAAAGGGTTTGAGGGAATGGGGTACGGGTGTTTAGGGATCGTGAGGGATGGAGTGAGGGATGGAAGAAAAGCTGATGTGGCGCTGATGTGGAGTGGAATCTTTGAAAGATTCCCCCCATGGGGTACTGATGGCCTTAGGCCTTCCGTAGCCATAGCGGGGAAGGGGCTCGGGATGGGGAGGTGGCAGCGGGATGGCTGCGGGGATGGGGTACGGGGCGGGATCGAATGCGGGAAGGGATGGTTTTCGGGGATGGGATCCCGATCCATCCCGAGGGTTTTAAAAAAAAAAATTTTAATTAAATTTTTTAAAAAATAACCGTTGAACGGCTCTTTCTTAAAAAAAAAATTTCTCAATTTAATTCCACTATATATTTAACTCTCAACCTCTTATTTCTCACACCTCTCAACCTCTTATTTCTCACACCTCTCAACCTCTTATTCTCTCAACCTCTTATTTCTCACACCTCTCAAACTCTCTCAAATTCTCTCAACCTCTATATATTAAACAATATGGATTCGCCACAACCCGGTTCACCAACCGCATCATCATCATCCGTAGACACCGACGAGTTGTTGAATCTACAAAGGGAAACTTTTCGACATACTGCACAATCGCTGTATGGTAGCACCGCCTCATCGTCAACAAGAGAGAGGGCCGCAAACATTGAAAGAGGTCGAGTAACTGCAAACGAGCGGCTTATGCGGGACTACTTTGGCGTCAACCCGATTTATACACCGGATATGTTTAGGCGGCGGTTCAGGATGAGCAGACAACTATTCGAACGAATAGTTGAAGATTTAGAAGTAGGGTATCCGTATTTTAGACTTCAGTTTGACGGGTTAGGCAAACAAGGTTTTTCTCCGATACAAAAGTGTACTTCCGCTATTCGGCAATTGGCGTATGGAGTAGCTGCTGACGCACTTGACGAGTACATCCGTATGGGAGAGAAAACGTCACGAGATTGTCTGTACAAATTCTGCACAGGTATTATTGAACTGTATGGTCAAAAATATTTACGCAAGCCTACTTTTATTGATATTCAGAAGTTGTACGCCGCGCATGAAGCTAAACACGGATTTCCCGGCATGCTCGGCAGCATAGACTGTACTCATTGGGCGTGGGCAAATTGTCCGAATGCATGGCGAGGTCAATTCATGAGAGGTGATCATGAGCACCCGACAATCATGCTAGAAGCAGTGGCCTCTCAAGATCTATGGATCTGGCACGCATTCTTTGGTGTTGCCGGTTCCAACAACGACATCAATGTTCTCAATCAGTCGCCCATCTTCAATGATGTATATGATGGAAAAGCACCCGAGTGCCCTTTTGAGGTGAATGGAGCCACCTATAAGCACGGATATTATCTAACGGATGGGATATATCCGGAATGGGCTACTTTCGTAAAATCATTTACGTGCCCACAAGACCTTAAACGACAAAAGTTCAAGTCCGCGCAAGAATCCGCACGTAAAGATGTTGAACGAGCTTTTGGCGTGCTTAAACAACGTTGGCATATACTTCATAACCCAACACGCGGATGGGAACCGACAATATTGAGAAACATTATGTACGCTTGTGTCATATTACACAATATGATACTCGAAGACGAAAACCATGCTATTTGTAGTGACGTGGAAAACGACTTTTTCACGAATGATATCGAAAGCCAAATCAGTGAGACACAACGCGCGGCAAATGTTCGAGAAGTCATAAACCGGGACACTCATAATTACCTTCGGTCGGATTTGGTCGAACATATTTGGCGTATCCAAGTTCCCAACAATGACGACGAGTAGATTTTTAAATTTATTTTGTAATTTTTAATTTTTTAATGAATGATATGAATTTTTATTTTTATTATTTATCTTATTTTTATTTATTAAAAAATATATAAATATTTTTATTTTGTTAAATAATTAAATGTATAAATAAAAGAATTAAAATAAATGAGGTGGCAAAAGGGTTTGAGGGAATGGGGTACGGGTGTTTAGGGATCGTGAGGGATGGAGTGAGGGATGGAAGAAAAGCTGATGTGGCGCTGATATGAAGTGGAATCTTTGAAAGATAGAAGGGATGGGGTACTGAAAGAACACGCAGTACAAAACAAAATTGAATTAGTATTTGATGTATTTAATCATGAAATTCATAAAGCACAAGAGTCAAACATACAATTCAATCTCCTTGTAAAAATGAAAGAACAATGAGTACAAAACAAAATCGAAATATGCATATATTTATACATACGAATTGGAACAGGTAGGAAATATCATTTTTGGTAAGAAGTGTCAGAAGTACTTTTAAACCGTTGATCACTTTTAATTAAATATTCTCTCATGTAACGGGAATTGACCTGGTGCATCTCATCCTAATGTTCGTCCCTCAATCATCCAACGGTTGATAACCACTTTCACGTTGCTCATCAAATTTGACATTTCTCACCGGAACCCGACCTTATATACATATATAGGGATATATATATAGAGAGAGAAGAAGGTTCAAACGAGAACGTTAACTATTTAAGAAAACACGAAAACGGCCGCTCATGTACAAAATCACATGTGATTTTAAACTAACTTCAAAAAACAAGACGCGGGCGACTTTGGCCGCTACTTAAAGTCGCAGGACAAGTCGCGTGAATCATATATGATTTTGTACGTGAATCATGTATGATTTTGTACATTAGCAGTCGTTCTCGTGTTTTTTAAATAGTTAGCATTCTCGTTTGAACCCACCTCTATATATATAGGGTTAGGTTTTGTTGAGAAGTTGAGATTAACGTGAAAAGTTTGAGAAATGAATGCACATAAAAATGAGATGCACCGAGATAGGATGAACTCTCACCCGCCATCATTGTTAATGCCAAAAATCGTCCAGAAGGATAACTTAAGGTTGATTGTGGAGCTTAACAACTAAAGAAAAGAATCTTTTGACAATGCGTGCGACGAAAACAGAAAAATGTAAATGAGACAGATTTTTTGTGACGCGGGAAAAACCTCAACAAGGAAAAAACCCGCGGACGACTTTTGGGGGTCGTCGATGCACTATGATCGCCAAACAGGGGCGATATCCTTTGTTTCGGGTGTCGATCGTACAGAGATTACAATACATATGAGAGGGAATACTTTAAATGTAAAGTAACAAGTGGTTCAAATATAAAACGAGTGCGTCGTGTGTATAAGTTGTATGTCGTGTGTAAAAACTATGCGTCGAGCGTAGGAGTCGTGCGTCGAGAGCGAACTTGTTGAGAGAGATTTCTTTGCTTCGAATGTTCTTCGAAAAGCTGATGTCTCCAAATGAGATTGTGATCTTCGTATTTATAGTCTTCGAATGCCTTTAATGACTCCATAAAGTCCTCTAGTAACGGTCGCAACGGTCACTGTTGTTAATGTTCATAATTGCTTCTGTCGGTTACGTCCGTTGGCCATAAATAGCGTTGACCCTGCATTAAATGAGGAAAACATAACAGAAATGTTACATGTTAGTCGGTCGAGGTCGTGAGCTATGTCACGACGGTCGAGGTCGAGGGGTACTTTTGACTTCAGCTTTGGTTAAAGGATAAAGTGTCTATGATTTGACTTCGTTATGAGAGAAGTGCATTAAATGTTCTCAGTGTCTTGGTCGTGGTCGAGACTGGTGAAGTTTTGCCCAAACAGTTTGCCCCCAAAATTTAAAAAATGGAGTGGCAAGTTCAAGTTTTCAAAAAGTTTTTTAAATTTTGCTAATCGAATGTCTAGGGTCGTGACACGTGTTAAAAATCTTTTCAATTGCCTTGGAACTGGATCGGTCCAATTCCAACTAAAGAAGAAGTCGAAAAGGCGATAAGGTCGTGACGTCATGCTGACGTACGATCGTGCACAACAGCTGTAAGCGCCAGCTGTCGACGATCTGTCGAGCATTTTGAAAAGGCAGGGCACGTGTCGACTATCGAGAAGCTCGATTTGACACGATCGTTTCCTTAAATAGCGACCCTTGACGGATCTTTTCCTTCTACGATTCCAGAGAGATTTTAAGATAGATTTTCTTCCGATTTCTTGGTGCTCTTCTTTCGATACTTTCCAAACCTGCAAGAATCTTCAACCAAGTTAGAAATTTCGAGGTTTTAGCACGCCTATATAAGGTACGATTTCTTGGTTTTGTCTTAGAACTTTGAGAAACTTTTAAGTTTAGAAATGTCGATGGAGCCTGTAAGTTCCAGTCGAGATCAAAAGGATCTCGACGACCTTAGAAGTCTAGCAAAAATCCCTGCAGGGGTTACATTGATTAGAGTAGGTCAGACTCGACCCGATGTATGTCCTGATAGGTTTGTCGTTATCTACGAATATCCCTTTAAGATAGGTTTTGAACGGCCTTACTCGCTTTTGGCCAAGGCTTTTATGACCGAGTTCGACTTAGCACCGGCCCAGTTAATGCCCCAATTCTGGAGGGTCATACATGTGATAGAGCGTCTTACCAAAAATTGGCAATCTCCCATGAATGTACGCGACCTTATCTTGGCTTATCAAGTCAAGAGGGACAAATACCATCGCTATAGCTTGTTTTCTAGGTATAAGGGCGATCGCACTTTAGTCTTAAAGACCGCTGTAAACGATCGTAAATGGAAGACTAGGTACGCGTTTGTGCGTAAGTCGACTCTTGACTCCGAGAGCGGCTGGATTAGGGCTGGTTGGAATACGTCGGGTGAGATTTTATAGTTTTCTTGTCGTACGTCATTCGTAATCTTCGACTGATTTCTAACATGCTTTGTATGTGTTGACATATATAAAATTTGAAGACGTGAAGCCCTACGCTAACTCTCAAGCGAAAGTTGACGCGTTCTTGGAGTTTAGCATCGTCGAGCGGTCTTTCGTCATGCGACCATTAGTGGACGACGACGACGAAGACTTGGTGTGCTTAGGGGAGAACTGGGGAGAGAAACGTGTGGAGGAGGAAGAAGAGGAGACCGAAGAGAAATAGGAAGAGTGGAGAGAAGAAGAGATGACCAGTAAGTGTACCTTCTTATTCCTTTCTGCTCGACTCTGGTCTTTTGATCTTATGTTCATCTTGTAATGCTTCTTTTTATATGTCTTCAGGAGAATCACAGATGAAGGTGCTGACCATCTCTGCTAAGAGAGCGGCACAACTTGAGCTTGCCCGTAAAGGCAAGGAAAAGAGACAGAAGACCTCGACCACTGAGTCGGGGGTTTTACCAAAGACGAGGATGACGATTCCGAGGGAACCGTCTTCGAAGGTTGATGACTCATCGAGAGTCATTACGCCTGAGAAGACGAAGGTCGCATCGCCTATGAAGACGAAGACGTATTCTAGTCCGATTGCTGCGACACCTGTCAGTTCTGCGCCACCGGCGAAAACAGCGAAGTCGGCGAAGTTCCCGTCTACCACGTCGGTTCCTTCGTCGACCGAGAAGGACAAGGAGCACGCGACGGGAGGGGATAAAGTCACGAAGGTAAACTTCACATTGCCTTCGGACTTCATGGTCGATAACGTCCTATTCGGGACAGATTTATTTCCTCATCTGGGGAAATATTTGCTCCCTTCTTTCAAGGAGCGGTTCGAGGGATTCCCAGTCGAGGAGACGGGATCCCATGTTGCCGGACTGGTGTTTCTGGTGAGTTTTTCTTTCAAATCTTTGTGTTTCGATGTTTTTAATCTTTGTCGTATGCCTATTAACACGTTTCTTTATGCTTTGCAGGTGTCGTCCGCTCACGAGAGGGGGAATACGGTGTTGGACCAGAAATCGGTTGTTGAGAGCTGCGGAGAGTACTGTATTTCTTCCCCCAAGCTCAACTTTAATCTTAAGAGCCACATTCTCAAAATATTGCGGATCCATCTTCATAACATGTTCTGGTTTACAGTACTGAGAAACAATTCCCAACTTTATTTAACACACTCATTTGATCCTTGCATAAGTTCCTCAACGCGCTTTAGGGCCAAATGCTTTATCAATATTCAAGGGGGACCTGGCGGTTCACGATCTGACATCTGTCAGGCAAGAATCCCCTTAGCCTCAGCGTAGGACGAGCTCGTCTTCTTTTTGAGGGATGTCGGGACCGAAAGGGACCTTGACTCTGACGAAGAGAAAGAAGTCGAGGAGGAAGAGGTGGACGTAGGATCCAAGGGCGAGACTTCGAGTAAAGACACGACCGACAATACTCCTCAGGCCTAGGAAAGATTGTCTTTTTATTTTTGCTTTTCTTGCTCGACCGTTTGGTGGTCGAGCCATCTAATGTAACTGACGATTCGATAAATGAAATTTTATCTTGCGTATCACTCTGTTTTATATGTAAATACAACATTGATTGCGAAATTCGCTAAGCGTAGAATGGACAATCGTGCGACTCAGGCATTTATTGCAATACAACGGCTAAAACATAAGTCATACATTTAAATCGTGTTGGCAAACTTAAGCACATGTGGTCGATACATTCATTCAGAACGTGCAAATTTTTCTAAGTTAAAAACTTAGATCGATGGGTCGCTAGACCTTTCGATCGTACAACTAGATCGTACGATGTTCTTGAATCGTGTGCCCCTGTGATAGAATAGTCAAGTCATAGGCCTGAACACTTATGTCATGCGACCTTGCGAAATTAAAGTCGTGTAGTAGACTTAGCAATCTTATGGCGTGCGATCTGTGATAAAACAATGCCAGAGGTTGGTCGTTGGCTAACCAACGACCCTCCGATGCTTAAGTCAGTAATCTTCGTAATGAATAAGAATTGTGTGGGAAAAGGAAAAAGACTTACAAAAAATATCTTTTCAAATGTGTCGCATTCCAGCTACGCGGGATATCTTGTTTGTCGAGGGTTTGAAGCCGATAGGCACCTTTACCCACGACTTCTGAGATACGATAAGGACCTTCCTATTTAGTGGAAAACTTACCAGCGTTAAGCTCTTGTAACGACCCGGATTCCCAAACAAGCATCAAATAACATATAACGCATAACGTCGTTTGGTGACAAAAGATACATCACATTACAATTTCGGTCCCTTAGTCTTTACAATCATAATATGGATTTCATCACAAACTTTTTCTAATTAAACTACATTATAACTAATAACAAAGTTATAACTGCAAAACATGTCAAGATCTTCAAAACATAAGTCCTCCAAAAGCTAGTCACCTATTTCCCTTCTTACTTGCTCTTACTTGATTCTCGACATGGAATACATATTTTAAAACAAAAATGAGGGTTAGACCTAGAGGTCTAGTGAGAAAATCCCTGTCAGTTTTAAAACCATTTGCACAAACGCCATATACATAACACAAATATGAATACCAATTATGACTCATGCATTGTGTACTTTTCTATCTCATTCTCTTGGCCATATTAATTGGTTGCGAGCCAACTAATCAATTTACTCCGTTGTACTAAATACAGCCAACACCGCTGTCCCTCTGTACAGCCAACCCCACCGGTCCTAAGCCCAGCCAACTTGCACTCATGTAGTGTAATACTCATATAAACATAATATGCACATTATTACACTAATCATCACATTCTCATTCCACATATATGTATTCCAGTTTGAAAATATTTTGAAGTAAAACTCACCTGTTTGCTTATCAAAACTCTTCCCAGACTTTTCCAAAAGATTCAGCTTTCACCCCCGATTCACAGTATCTGTAATAATTTAAATACAATTATCTCCTTACCAATTAATCATATAAGACTTACTAGTAGGCTAAGAACTCTAGATAGCTCAAATCCTCAAATGTTTCCCCCAAACCCGAACTTAAATCGAGCCCACAGTATATTCAGTCCTCATTCATTCCCTATTCAAGAGTCAACAAAACACAGGTTACTGGATACTCAAAAGTATCTGAACTCTCAAAAGTGACAAATCGGACAAAGTATCCGGATACTACAAAAATATCCGGATACTACAAAAATATCCGGACAACACAACTTTTCGGACAACCTATACAATCCGGACAACACAACATTACGGATAACATAAACAATCCGGATAACATCCGGACACCAAAGCAATCCGGACACCATCCGGTATCTCATTTTAACCGGAAACTTATGGAAAAGAGGAACTTACCGGATAATGAACTCGTCCGGATACTAGCGAGAAGAAACTACCGAATACCACCAAAAGAACTACCGGACACATTCAACTTGTGTCCGGAAACCTCTGTCGGTTTACTCATTTTCTACTCAGATTCGACAGAAATTACTACCAGTTATGAAATTGATGATTCTAATCCGATAGAAACCTTTTACTAACAATTACACACATAAAACATAAAGGAACATACCTTAATATCACTTCCAACACTTCCAATTGAAACCCTAGCCTTTCTTTTCTTTTCTTGCTTCTTTTCTTCCCAAAACACACACACACACTCACTGATTTCTTTATCTGCTGTTTGAAAATATCTGGAAGCATAATGGTAATATTAAACCATATTTACCATTTTAGACCTTGAACTATTTACTAATGACCATAACACCTTTAACTTATAAATTAACCCAAACTTACCCTAAACATCCAAATTAAAGCTAACTAAATTTAACGGAAAGAGGATTTAACTAACGAACTTACCCGGGGTATTACAACTCTTGAGTGCTTTGGAACACTCGTCGAAGGACGTAGTCGCCTACTTGAAAGACTTTTACTTTGATATTTTTGTTGAAATGTCGCTCGACCACCTGTCTTTGTGACGCCATTCTGATCAATGCTGATTCTTTGAGCTCTTCGAGGGCATCGAGGTCATAACTTAGATAAACCAGATTATGGTCGACTGAAGTATGCCTTGAGGTCGAGAGGTGGACCTCGACCGGCAGAACTGCTTCGCAACCATAGACTAAAGAGAAAGGGGTTTGTCCTGTGGACGTGCGAGGTGTCGTGCGATTCGCCCACAGGACCAAAGGGAGCTCTTCGACCCATCTTCCCTTTGCGGCTTGCAACCTCCTCTTAATTGAAGTAATGATGGTCTTATTGCTTGACTCAACAAGTCCATTTGCCTGAGGATACCTGGGCGTCGAGGTCGTCAGCTTGATGCTGCGGTCCTCACAGAATTGTCGGGTCCTGTTGCTTATGAATTGGGATCCATTGTCGCAGACAATTTCGGATGTAATCCCAAACCTGCATATAATGTTAGTCTGGATAAAAGACACGACTTCTTTATCACGAACTTGGGAGAAGGCGGCTGCTTCTACCCATTTGGAGAAATAATCTGTAAGTACGAGGAGAAATACCTTTTGCCCAGGGGCGGGTGGTAACTTACCGACAATATCCATACCCCATCTCATGAAGGGCCATGGGATCAGTGTCGAATGTAAAGGTTCAGATGGTTTATGGGATGTACCTGAATGTCGTTGACAAGGATCACAGTTCTGGACGTACCTGACGGCGTCCTGTTGCAGTGTCGGCCAAAAGTAACCTTGTCGAGAGACTCGATTAGCCAGACTGCGACCTCCGGAGTGATTACCACACTCCCCATCGTGCATTTCTTGGAGGATCTTTTGAACTTGATTCTTACTAATGACGCATCTCAGGTTTAAGCCTGTCGATGATCGTCGATAGAGTCTATCTTCGATCACGACATACCTGGATGCCTTGAATCTGATCTTCCGAGCTTCCATCCTGTCTTCTGGGAGTTGGTCGTGCATAAGAAAATTTTGAATGTCGCACGACCAATCATCTTCTTGCTCTTCGATTTGGACGACGTCGTCATTTTCGATGGACGACGTCGCTAGATGAATCAGAGGAATACTTTCGATGGACGACGTCGACTAGAGCGAACCCAAGGTTCGCTAGAGCGTCGGCTTGAGTATTCTGGTCCTTTGGAATCTGTTCTATGGAGAACGTCTTAAATTGTTCGGATTTTTCTTTTGATACCTTCAGGTACTGTTGATCCCATTTTTGAGCAACAATAGAAGAAATATAAAGTCCATATTTAAATATAGAGATAAGATATACATGAAGAACAATCATAAAGAAACTTATCTCATATTCATTGATGATTAAATATGGAGAGGAGAAATGTTGAAGAACACCACACTAAACATGAAACGACTCTCATAGGAAACTAGTCTATGTGTGTTTTTGTGTGCTTTCCATATTTCTCACTCCTTAAAAAGACATATGGACACCTCTTATATAGGGCCATATTTACACATTAGATATTTAAGATATCTAAAATCTAGACAAAAATATCTAAGTAAATATCTATAAGAAAATATCTAAAACATTAAAATATCTTTATAAAACATTCATTTAATTAGGAGCTAATTAAAGCTAACAGGTACGCTGTCATTTTTGAATCTTTAGCCGCAAATTATCCATCGATCTGGTTCACGACCAGGAGAGAATAGCTTTTGACATGTAACGTGTTTGGGCAAAAAATCACGTCGTACGACTACGACCAAAACAGGTAAGACGCACGTTATAATCCAAATCTTGCATTGAGATAAGGTCTCGACAAGAAACCAGAAAACATCCGTCGTCTCCCGTAAAAGGTAAGTCGTACGTCCCTCATGACGCTCGACCACAGCGTTGCCCGACCATCGCGTAAGATCATTGTACCTTCGACCAAAGCTAACGTTAACCTTGACTGTTACGTTTGTTAAGTATTTAATGCAGGAGTCAAAGCCATTAACAGCAAGCGACCGTAACGGACGAGGATCATTATGGATATTCACTCCGACAACCGTTTCCAGCCGTTGTAGCCGTTGATCAAAGCATTAATGGAGCTAATTAATGACGCGAAGACTATAAATACCAAGCTAAGTCTTCACATCAAAGGACATCAGTTAACACCCAACATACATCGGCTAACATCATCGAACAGCAGAGAAAACACACCCGAACTCACAAAGAAGAACACTCAAATCAAGTACTGGAGACCAGAATCACTCAGCGAACTCAAGAACAACAGAAGCATAGAGATTTCTCTCGAAGAATAGCTCTCGACGTACGTCATCAGGTTTCGACCAGCAGTTCATACTCTTTTTCGCACACGACAAACACCTGTTTTTACATTCAAACACTTGTACTTTACATTTAGAAGCATTTCCTTCATTTGTATTGTAATCATCGTACGACCGACGCCAGTACCAAGGACATCGCCCCTGATTGGCGACCATAGTATAGCGACGACACTCACTGTCGTCCGCAGGTTTTTTCCTCGTTTGAGGTTTTTCCTGCGTCATCAAATCCCGTGTTTCTTTATTTTGTTTATCGTCGCACGTCTCGTCGAAAGATTCTTTCTTTAGTTGTTTAAGTCCACATCGACCTTAAGTTGTCCCTTTGGTGCGATTTTTGGCATTAACAGTTTTGCACCATCTGTGGAACTACATCTAGAGAAAATACTCGACGAACGTGCATTCTACTAATAGTTTCTTGGAGTTTCTTCTATTTTCTGTTGCAGGAAAATGGCAGCCCCTGGAAATCCGCAGCAAGCCATCGCTCAGATGTATCAGGAGCTCGAGGTTGCCAGGAATCAACTCAATGCAATGGCAGAGCAGAATCGCAGAGCAGCTGAAGAGATCGCGCGGCTAAGGAATCCTTTTGGACCCCAGAATGGTCCTAGACCATTCATCCAGAATCCAGGTCCGGAACCAGGCCCGTCCGTGCAGAATCAGCATCCAGGTCCATTAATGCAGAATCAGCAGCCGGGTCCGTTCATTCCGAATCCCCAGTCTGGGCAGATTCCCCCTCAGCACATCCGACCACCACCCTTGAACAATGGATCCCAACCATTGCAAGGTGGCGCCCAACCGTTTCAGAATGGATCCCAGCCGTTTTCCCAGCCGCTCCAAAGAGGTCCGCAACCTTTCCAGCAAGGATCACAATCTTTCCAGCAGAGATCGCAACCATTTCAGCATGGACCACAATCGTTTCAGAATGGACCGCAACAATTCCACTATGGGTCGCAGCCATATTTTGTTCCATTCAACGGGGACACCAATGGTTCGTCGCATGGTAATGGCACTAGTCCAGGGACCAATCCCTCGACAGGGGAAAATCCTGATCTTAACAATCCCGTCGCCCAACGTTTGAAGATGTTAGAAGACCAAAATGAGCGCGTCCTGTCCTTGCTCGCCAAGTTGCCTGAGGCAGCCGTGCTTGTCGACGTCGAGCCTCGCTCGGGGTATCAGGCGTCGCCCTTCATCGACGAGATCGCCACCGTCTCGGTCCCAAAGAAGTATAACATTCCTACCTTCACTCCCAAGTAGTCGGGTGTGACCGATCCAACCGAGCATGTCGCGCAGTATAAGCAGCTCATGTGGACGATCTCGATTCCACACATGTACCAGGAAGTATGCATGTGCAAGAGTTTCGGGGCGACTCTCACTGGTCCAGCTCTCCAGTGGTTGATCAATCTCAAACCCAAATCTATCGGGCCGTTCGCCGAATTGGTCAACCAATTCTCCCGACAATTCGCCAGCAGTCGTAAGATGGAAAAACAGACTAGTGATCTGTACTATGTCGTGCAGAAGACCAGTGAGTCTATTCGAAGTTATTTCAATAGATTCAATGCCGAAATGACCAGTATCCGCAATTGTGACATCAAAACTGCGATCGAATCTTATAAGCGTGGTCTAGATGATAGTTCAGGTCTATATATCGATCTGACCAAGTATCCCCCAGAGACTTTCGAAGACGTCCGAGCTCGAACCTTAGCATATATGAGGGTCGAAGATGATGCCGCCTTTCGTCGCAAGCACACTGACGACAAGAAGTCGTTAGGCGTCAGAAAGCCAGAGTTCAAGACAAAGGCTGTTTCTAGAATAGAGCCAGCGCGTCAGATTTCAAACGTTCGTTTCAAGACGAAGGCAGAAGCTAAAACCGCGACTAAATTCCCCGTGTATCCCAAGATCTCCTCTTATGGGTTCAAATGGTCAGCTAAGGACTTAGTCGGAGCTCTGAAGACCGCTCAAGCTACCATTCGATGGCCAAAGAAGTCCGACCTGGACGATGCTAAGAAAGACAAATCAAGGTGGTGCGACTTCCATACCGATCATGGTTATGCGACAGACGACTGTATCGCATTGAAGAAGGAACTAGCATATCATTTTCCGAAAGGAAATCTCAAAGATATCATCGACGATGTCGCTATTTCAGCTAACGGATATCGAACGACGACCCCCGAACATGCGAAGGTCGTCAATTGCATTATCGGTGGTTCAGATGTGTGTGGTCTGACGTATTCAGCGGCCAAGCGTCATGCCAGTCAGGCGCCCGATGATCGACCTATTCCTCGCTCGTCTAGACCCAAAGGAGATTTGGAGCTAGAAGCCATGAAGATTGTGTTCGACCACGTCGACCTTGGCGACTCGTATCAGAAGCATCACGACGGGTTGATCATTCAGCTCACAGTTGGTAACTGTCTAACGCGTCGAGTCTTGATCGACGGGGGCAGCTCAGCAAATGTCATTTTTCTCAACACTATCAAAGCCATGGGAATTGATCGCTCAGAAATCACCCGACGTTCGACAACTTTGGTCGGTTTCAATGGAGAAGCGACGAGCACCTTTGGAGAGATAATCTTGCCCGTCTACGCCGGAGGAGTCAATAAGCAAACCAAGTTCAGCGTCATCGACTGTGCGTCGGCCTATAACATCATCTTAGGTCGACCAGGGATCCATGATATGAAAGCTGTTCCTTCGACGTATCATCAAATGTTGAAATTCCCTACGCCATGGGGAATCCAAGAGATTAAGAGTGAGAAAAAAGTCGGTCGTGAGTGCTACAAGTCTACCTTGAAGCCGCGAAAATAAACCAAAGTCACAAGATCAGGATCTCGACAGGTTCGTTCCTCTATCCCTAAATTAACATCTTTTTCACAGAGATAAGTCTACTATGGTGCCCGGTCGCACGACAACATAGTCGACCGCAGGACAATATTTCACAGGATCGCCGTATCATTCTGTCATTTAAAACCTATCTTTTCCTGCCAAAAAGAATAAGGTAATAAATGACAGGGGGCAAATAGAGAGAGTCTGAAATGGTACGTTCTATAACTGTCAGGATCGATTCTTAACAAGAATTAAACTTCTTAGAAACAAAATTTAGAGAATCTTGCGGAATAGAACTCTAAATCAATTAAAGAACAATCAATAGAATTCAACACACTGTATATATCAAACTGTATTACTCACAAGTTTTACACCAAACCTCAATCTTGATGAACAGATCTCACCAAGACGACTTCTACTTCTCTAGAAATAGGATCTACGATCTTGAGGTTAATTCTCTCTGAATGGCTAAACAACTTTTTGAATAACTGTTCTCTCTATCGTGTATATTGTCTATTGTATATTCTAATAGCTATCTATCAATACTATTTATACAAAAGTAATTACAAGATAACTATCAAAAGTAAATTGATCTTCTGAATCTTCGTTAAACATATCTTGATCAATTCCTTCTTTGTCTCCAAAAGTATCGCATACCAAACTTATCAAGTCAGCAGTATTAACAATGATTTGGCTTAGCAGCATTAACGACCTTCAGCAGTATTAACCTTCACAGTCTTCTAGCAGTAGTATCTCAGCTCAGCAGTACTAACCATATCTAGCAGTAGTAATTTGGTCTAGCAGTACTAACCTTGTCTAGCAGTAGTAACCTTGTCTAGCAGTAGTAATTTGGTCTAGCAGTACTAACCGTGTCTAGCAGTAGTAACTTCGTCTAGCAGTAGTAACCTTGACTAGCAGTAGTAACGAAGAACTGGCAGTAGTAACATTGTCTTGGCAGTACTAACCATACTTGGCATATCTTCAGTTCCCAACAATCTCCCCCTAACTTGACTTTTAGGAAAAGAAGTCAAGTTCTTCAGATGATGCTTCCAAAACCTAATCATACATGCCTAGATTAGGATTCAATCCCAAACTTTGATTGAGAATCCTTTTTACCAAGAATCTACCCATTGCTGAATCCTTGTTGCAGGTCAACTTAGCATGTAGCATTCCTTTCAGCCTCTTCATGTTGTGATTGTATATTTCATCCACCAGATAGTATTCTTGAGTTGCAGAGTCAAGGGAGATGACATATACTCCACAGTTTTCATAGAGCATCCAGTTGGTAATGGCTTGAAACTGTGTGTTTATCCTATGCTGAACCGCTTCAGGTTTGAACATTTGGCACAAGAATTCAAGTACCATTTTAGAGATTGACATCCCTTGCTCAGTCAGCATGTTTTCATATAGCCTCATCCCAACTTTGAACATCTCTTCTAAGTCTGATCTTGAGCAAGTTCTGACAATTTTTCCCCAAGTTGAAAAGACTTCAAATTTTCCATCTGCTCTTTTTATCCTAATGAACTCCTTTCTACCATCTTTCAAAGTGTCCCAAAAGATGATTTCAGGAGCCTTAGATGATATTGGTTCAGCCTGAATTGGAATTGGGTTAGAGTCAACACCAGTAATATACAAATCACATTGGGCATCAGTTTGTGATTGTACATTGCTTGATTGCCCTGATGGAGTTGCCACTTCTTCTTCAGCAACTTTTGGATCAGATTTTTCTTTCACTGTTTCCTCCTGGGCCTCTTCTGCAGTTGGCTCCACCCTTGGCTTCTTTTCATTTTTCTTCTGTGAAGTTATGGGCTTGGTGCTTGGTCTTTTCTTTGACATCATCTTGGTTCTTTTAAGAGTTTTAACAGCTTCAGGAGTTGGTTCAGCTGTTTTAAGTTTCTCAGCAGCAATAACCATTTCTGCTGCTATGGTTGTTACTGCTTCTCTTAGAACATGTAATGATGCTGCTTCAACACTGTTCTTCACAATCCAGTATACTTCTTCATCAATTTCAGCTTGAGATGTAGTTACTGCTTCCTGCTCAGTTTCTGCTGCTTTTTCTGTTTGGCCTTCAGCAGCATTAACTGTTTCTGCTGCTTGTTCAAACTCAGCAGCATTAACAGTTTCTGCTGCTGTGGTTTCTGCTGCTGTTGTAGTTTCTGCTTCTTTAACAAACTCTTCCACCTTTTCTGTCTCCCCCTTATTCTGTGCACTGGACTCCCCCTTAAACTGTGCATTATCAATTTCCATCTCAGTTTCCATCTGAACTGTCTCCCCCTCAACTTGTAGACCCTTTTTATTCAGTTCTGCTTCTGATTCTGACTCTGACTCCCCCTTTTTGGGAGCATCATCAGTTGGAATTCTTCTTCTCGGCACAAATCTTGCGTTTTTCTGTCTGTGCAACAACTTGGTGACCATCTTCTTGAGCTTCTCAATTTGAGACTGTTGGTAGGTGACCACAGTCTTCAGTTGCTCAATCTCCTTCTTTTGTGCCATAACATCCAAGTTGACATTTCCAATTGTTTCCATCAATTCATCATAGTTATATCTATCCTCACCTTGTTTAGAAGTGTTTACCTTCTTTAAAGGATCACTGGAAGTAGTCAACAATTCCTCTTTGTTATGTCTATCCTCACCCTTTTTAGAAGATTTTACCTTCTTTAAGGGATCCTTGGAAGTTTTAGCAGAAGCCTTCTGCCTAGCAGAAGCACTAACTGCCCCCTTGGTTTCTTGGCACCTGGGTCCTCCTAATGATTTCTCATTTAGAGTTGCCATGGGGAAGGTCTTATTTATGTTACCACTGTCCTTCTCTGTGCTAGCAGAAGTAGTGGCAGCCTTAGCACCCATATGCTCATCCTTCTCCTTAGAGAGCACCTTCTTGGGGTTGGGAGACACCCCTGTGGTTTCCCTGTTGATATTCTCAATTGGAGAATGCTCCAACTGAGGGCTTAAAGGCTTAGGGCTCTGAGTAGGTACATCAAGGGAAGGAACCTTGTGCACCTTTCTTCTTTGAAACTTGTTGGATAAAGCAGGAGTGGGCTTTTGAAGTATGTGCTGAGGGATATTTATAGTGAGTGAAGGTGGGGTTTGGTCATCAGTGGGATGATCTAATGAGGGCCTTGATCCTGATGCCATACCTTCAGAGGGGTGGGACACAACCATCATTGTAGAGAACAATGGTGTGTCAACTCCTTCCGAGTCCCTAGGAAGTCTTTTCATATTTGAAAAAACCTTCCCTTTAGGGGATTTGGGTACATATACCTCAGTAAACTGAGGTAAGTCCATCAATTCCTTGTTAATAACTTCTTGCACAAACCTTGGATACATGTAGAAGCTCTTTTTGGATTCCAAGTTTGATACAAGATCAGTAAAGATCATAGCTGAAAAATTGTACTTTCTGGCAGTGGATAAGCAGACCAAGGCATATGCAATGGGACTGCTGAACTCACTCCATCCAGTAGTTTTCTTGGAAATACAGTGCATCAGGGTATGAACAAGAAATCTCCATTGGTTGAAAAATTTTGACTTGTAGAATTTAAAAACACCAATGGGACCTTCATACCCCATTCTTTGTAAAGTCGAATATAGGTCATCAGAAGATAGAGAGGTTATAACTGAGGCATCATCCAAGTGAAGAGAGATGCGAATAACCTCCTCTGTGACTTTCAAGGGTTTATCACAAACCCTTGTTCGAATGGTTTTCTGCCCTTCTTCGAAACTAACAGTGGCATTCTCCCAAAATTGCGTCTGATGTTCAATATAGATGGTTGGGCTCACCGTTAGGGCATAGGAGATGTGCGAGGATTTAAGAAAATCGACGATATCGTGGAATCCCGCAGCTTGTTTCGGCTTCTGAAGCATGGCTATTTCATTGTGCTCATCAACAAACTCCATGATTCCTGAGGATTCTTGAAAGAAAAACACAAAGATTCTGGGGAGACTAGGTTAGAACGAGAGAGAAGAAGTTAATGCGAAGAGTCGTTATGAACTTTGGCGGGCAAACAGGGGTATTTATATGCCCTAGATTATCAAAAGCAGTATTAACGACATAGGCAGTACTAACTACCGAGCAGTATTAACTGCAAAGCAGTATTAACTATACAAGCAGTATTAACGACTGAGCAGTATTAACTACCGAGCAGTATTAACTGCAAAGCAGTATTAACTACACAAGCAGTATTAACGACTGAGCAGTATTAACTGCACTAGCAGTATTAACTACTGAGCAGTATTAACTGTGCACTAGCAGTATTAACTACTGAGCAGTATTAACTGCAAAGCAGTATTAACTACACAAGCAGTATTAACTGCTGAGCAGTATTAACTACACAAGCAGTATTAACTGCACAAGCAGTATTAACTACTAGAACACAGTCAGTAGTAACTCTGCACTAGCAGTAGTAACGCTGCACAGGCAGTAGTAACTACACTTACACTTTTCTGCACTTGGTAATCTGAGGGAAACAGAGGATCCTGAGAAAGAAAGTTAGTAGCACCAAATATATGAAGAAATACAGGTATAAAAACAGAAAGTCATAAATTTATTCTAGGTTGATCATGCCCACACTTGTTACCAAAAAGGTGAATCTACCCACATCAAAATCTTTTGTGAATAGATCAGCAAACTGGTCATTTGTATGAACTTTAGCAACCTGAATTAATTTCTTTTCATTGCAATCTCTTATAAAGTGATACCTTATCTCTATATGCTTTGTTTTTGAGTGTTTGACTGGATTATTAACAATGCTAATAGCACTGTTGTTATCAATGAAGATTGGAGTGTGAAGAAATGTTACCCCATAGTCCAACATCTGATTCTGAATCCATAGAACCTGAGAGCAGCAGCTTGCAGCAGCTATGTACTCAGCCTCTATGGTAGATAAGGACACTGTGGTTTGTTTCTTACACTGCCAAGATACTAGTCTTGTACCCAAAAACTGACATCCACCTGAAGTAGACTTCCTATCCATGTTGGCTCCACCCAAATCACTATCTGAATATGCAAGCAAGTCAAAAGAGGATTCATGAGGATACCAGAGACCTAATCTAGGTTGCCCTTTTAAGTATCTGAATATTCTCTTGACAGCATGAAGGTGTGATTGCTTAGGAGAAACCTGAAATCTGGCACAAACACAGACTGAAAACATAATATCTGGTCTAGAGGCTGTGAGATACATGAGAGATCCAATCATTGATCTGTAATGATGGACATCCACATCCTCCCCCTCAAGATCTGCAGTGATCTGTTTATGTGTTTCCATTGGTGTGCTTGCTGGCTTTGAGTCTGATAAACCAAACTTGTCCAGGATGTCTTTCACATACTTGGATTGGCTAATAAAAATCCCATCTTTCCTTTGTTTTACCTGAAGCCCAAGAAAGAAAGTAAGTTCTCCCATGGAACTCATCTTGAAGCTTTTGTGCATTAACTCCTCAAACTCTTTACACATTTGATCATTGGTGGATCCAAAGATGATGTCATCCACATAGATCTGAACAAGTAATGTACCTCTCTTTCTCCTCTTGATAAACAGGGTCTTGTCAATTACTCCTCTTTCAAAGTCATTTTTCAAGAGATAAGTAGACAGAGTGTCATACCATGCTCTTGGAGCTTGATGCAAACCATAAAGAGCCTTCTTCAGCTTGTATACTCTGTCAGGGTGCAATGGATTCTCAAATCCAGGGGGTTGACAGACATATACTTCTTCCTCAATACTTCCATACAGAAATGCACTTTTGACATCCATTTGGTACACTTTGAACTTCATGTATGAGGCATAGGCTAGAAATATCCTGATTGCTTCAATCCTTGCCACAGGAGCAAAGACTTCCTCATAATCTATTCCTTCTTCCTGAGTGTACCCTTGTGCAACCAGTCTAGCTTTGTTTATGATCACAATCCCTCTGTCATCCTTCTTGTTCCTAAAAATCCACTTGGTGCCAATTGCTCTATGACCTTTTGGAAGGTCTACCAAGTCCCAAACATCCTGTAATTTGAACTGTAGCAGCTCCTCTTGCATTGCCTCTATCCAGCTTGGGTCTTTCATAGCATCATAAGCCTTTTTGGGCTCAATCTGGGACAGAAAGCAAGTAAGAACAGTGTTAACTGTATTTTGCTGCTCTTGCAACTCTTGGAGTCTGCTTTGCTTTCTAGTCATCATGGGAGATGCAATATCTCCAATCACCAACTCAGGAGGATGATTTTTCTGAGTTCTTGTTGGATGACCAGCTTCCTCTTGTATGTTCTCATCCAGATTTGACTCATTTAATTCTGGATTTGTTTCTGCTTCTTCAGTCACCTCAGATTCTCTGGAATTTGGACCTGAAGACTGATTTTCCTCTGCTCTCCTCTCTTCTTCATTCTGAATAGGTTCAGTCTCCACTTGGTGTTCACAGAATTCAACAGGATCAATGGAAGGGAGTGGAAATATCACAGATTGAATTCTGTGTTCTGATGTTGGTGTATCCCTTTGTCCTGCATATACATCACTACTGAAACCCAAAGAATTAGTGAGTGAATCAATGTCAAATAGCCAATTAGGACCTGAACCAATAGGATTTGGTGTGTTCTCATTGCATTTGACATTGTCACTTTCTTCAATTATTCTAGAAGAGGTATTAAAAACTCTGTAGGCCTTACTTTGAGATGAATACCCAACAAGAAAACCATCATCTGCTTTGCTATCAAACTTGCCTAAGTGAGATTTGGTATTGAGAATAGTACAAGGACATTCAAATGGTTTGAAAAATCCAATATATGGTTTCCTTTTATGGAAAAGCTCATAAGGTGTCTTGTTTTTAGGCTTTACAACTAAAACTCTGTTTTGAACATAGCAGGCAGTATTAACTGCTTCTGCCCAAAACGTAATTGGTAACTTTGAATCAGCTAACAGAGATCTAGCAGCCTCAATCAGTGTCCTATTCCTTCTCTCAGCAACACCATTTTGTTGTGGAGTCCTAGGAGCACTGTATTGTCTCTCAATTCCTTTTTCTTCACAAAAGGTGTTTAGATCAAAATTTTTAAACTCAGTTCCATTATCTGATCTAATGACTTTCACTCTTTGATTTGATTGGTTTTCAATTTTGAGAATAAAAGATTTGATCAGTCCACTTGTCTCATCTTTAGTTCTCAGAAAATATACCCAAGTAAATCTAGAATAATCATCAACAATAACTAAGCAGTATGATTTCTTGCCAATACTCATCACATTAGTAGGACCAAACAGATCCATATGTAACAGTTGAAGAGGATTTGAGATAGTGTTTATCTCTTTGGTCTTATGAGAAGTTTTGTGTTGTTTGCCTTTGAGACAAGCAACACAATGATCATCACATGAATAGACTTTGGATGGCAAACCTCTTACAAGGTTATTCTTAACAAGTTTATTCATTGTTTTAAAGTTCATGTGACACATCCTTCTGTGCCAAAGTGATGATTCATCTAAAGAAGCTTTTGAAACTAAACAATTTAGGGATGAATCAGATGAAACACTTTCCAAATCTAAACAATAAACATTATCCTTCCTAGGAGTTCTCAGAAGTATCATGTTTTCATCAACCACTTTGTATCCAGGAGCAAGGATAATACATTCAGAATCAGTGAACAATATGCTATGCTTCTTGTCACAAACCTGTGATACACTTAACAGGTTGTATCTCAATTGTTCAACATAGTACACATCTTCAAAGGTCATCTTACCCTTTGAAACATCACCCTTACCACTTATCTTTCCACCAGCAGGATTATCCCCAAATGCAACATGTCCTCCATCAATCTTTTTGAAATTTTTGAGGCAGGCCATGTTACCTGTCATGTGCCTGGAGCAACCACTATCAACATGCCAAATGCTCTTCCCCTTGAGCTGTTGGTTGCCCTGCACATCAAGATAAATCAGTTAGTTTTATTGGGAACCCAAGCCGAAGTGGTCTTGGGTCTCCCTTGCTCATCAAAGTACTTGCACTTGGTTTTGATGAGAACCCAAGCCGAAGTGGTCTTTGGGTTTATCTTGTTTCTTTGCCACATTTTTCTTTGCAGACTTTTTGTAGCCACCATTCTTTCTGTAACCACCAGGTTTTTGAAAAGATCTTTGAGCATTAAACCTTTGGTTAACCAGATTGAAATAACAGTGTTTGGCTAAATGATTTAGCTTACCACAGATGAAACAAGGTTTTGGCCTGTTAATTCTGTTCAGATCAACTCCTTGTCTCATAGCCCACTGGTTATTCCAGTTCCTTTGATTTCCCCTCTGATTATCATGTTTTTGGGGCTTGTTCTCTTTAGATTTCCTGCAAGAACACTGTTTACAGATATTGGGAGCCACAACTGTGGTCTGTGTGTATTGGACTCCCTTTTCTGTTTCTGTCCTATTCATCTCATTGTTCTTTCCCCAAGGATTTCCATCTTTCTCATTGGTCACAATTTCATTGTCTAAGGGAACCCTACTACTAATACTCTTATTCTTCTTGGATTCTTCCTTCTCTGTTTTATCCTTAACTACTACTTCTTTTTCACAAGGATCTATATTAATCTTTAATTCAGGTTCCTTCCTATCCTTGGTCTCTAACAAATCAGACTTAGGAGGTATGTAGTTGTTATTGTAGGGTGGAGTTGTGGCATTGTACCCTATCCCTACTTTCATCTTGTCATGGATTTGAGCTTTAATGATGGTATCCATGGTTTTAGAAGCACAGGTAAACTTTTCAACATCAAGTTTAACCTTCTTAAGCTCTTCTTTTAATTTCTCATTCTCCTCCCCAGACACTTTCAGCTTAATCTCATACTCATTCTTCTCCCACTTCCAATAGTTAGTATCATAGGAGTGTTGAAGTTCATTAGCTTGAAAAGCTCTAATCTGTTCCTCAAACCTTTCTACAATCCTAACATAATCTTTCACATCTTTCTCTAGCCTCTTAAGATTATCACACATACCCTGATTGTGATCCCTATATCTTTTAACAGCATCAATGCAAGCTTGAGAACAGAGTTTAGATTGTACCTCAGTGGGAATATCAGATACTTCTGCCATAAGAGCTTGATTCTGACAGGCTTCCTCAGCTTGATCACTCCAATCAAATCCCATTCCTTGTTGAGAAACAAGGGCTTGAGAGGAGCTTCTGTTTTGGTTTCCATTTTGAGCCTGTTGATGTGATCCTCCACTTCTGCATTCTCTGGCAAAGTGTCCCATCTTGTGACACTTATAACACTCAACCTTGGACTTGTCAAAGCCTGCACCATCTTCTCTTCTCTGGGAAAAGTTGTTTCTCCCAGTCCTTTTGATGAATTTCTTCACCCTCATTGATAGCATGGCCATCTGCCACTTGATGTCCATCTCTTCCAGATCATCAGCATTAATCTGCTCTAAATCATCATTGATTAGAGAAGAGTGAACATGACTAGAAAAGAATGCTTCTAGTACAGAATCTGTAGTCTTCTCTTGATTAGTTCCACCAGCAGCATTAACAGAACCTGCAGTATTAACAGAATCAGGGTTAGCAGCATTATCAGAGGATGAAGATAATAAAGCAGCATTATAAACAAATCCAGATGGCCTTTTCTTGGCTTCAACTTCAGCCTCAAATACTCTCAGATCATTGTAGAGGTCATCTAGCTCTTTGTCCTCCAATTGGTCATTCTGTCTGAATGAGACTGTGTACATGGTCCATTCTTCTCCCAATGATCTAAGGAACTTTTTATTGACATCATCAGCATCCATGTGTACACCCACAGTTGCTAATTCTCCAATCAACTTGTTAAATCTGTCAAAAGTTTGAGTCATAGACTCATTCTTTGCAGACATGAAGTTCTCATATTGTTGCCTGAGAATAGCCTTTTGATTTCTCTTTGTGCTCTTTGTGCCAGTAAATCTTTTCTCCCGAGCATTCCACAACATCTGTGCATCTGTGCAGTGTTGGAATTGATGTTGGTACTCATTAGGAATAGCCAAAAGCAGAGTGCTTAAGGCCTTCATCTCTGTTTGTCTGACTTTCTTTTCAGCATCTGTCTTGGGAGGAGGTCTCTTTCCATCTGCTCCAATCTTTCCTTCATTACATGGGCCATTTTCTATGATGTCCCATATTGCATAATCAGTAAGAAGAATGTACTGCTTGATTCTCAGTTTCCACATGTCAAATTCATTGGGTTTGAGCATGGGAACCTTTTAAACAAGAGTACTGTGAGTATCCATTGAATTGTCCATAGCTTCTAAGATACCAATGCTCTGATACCACTTGTCAGGATCGATTCTTAACAAGAATTAAACTTCTTAGAAACAAAATTTAGAGAATCTTGCGGAATAGAACTCTAAATCAATTAAAGAACAATCAATAGAATTCAACACACTGTATATATCAAACTGTATTACTCACAAGTTTTACACCAAACCTCAATCTTGATGAACAGATCTCACCAAGACGACTTCTACTTCTCTAGAAATAGGATCTACGATCTTGAGGTTAATTCTCTCTGAATGGCTAAACAACTTTTTGAATAACTGTTCTCTCTATCGTGTATATTGTCTATTGTATATTCTAATAGCTATCTATCAATACTATTTATACAAAAGTAATTACAAGATAACTATCAAAAGTAAATTGATCTTCTGAATCTTCGTTAAACATATCTTGATCAATTCCTTCTTTGTCTCCAAAAGTATCGCATACCAAACTTATCAAGTCAGCAGTATTAACAATGATTTGGCTTAGCAGCATTAACGACCTTCAGCAGTATTAACCTTCACAGTCTTCTAGCAGTAGTATCTCAGCTCAGCAGTACTAACCATATCTAGCAGTAGTAATTTGGTCTAGCAGTACTAACCTTGTCTAGCAGTAGTAACCTTGTCTAGCAGTAGTAATTTGGTCTAGCAGTACTAACCGTGTCTAGCAGTAGTAACTTCGTCTAGCAGTAGTAACCTTGACTAGCAGTAGTAACGAAGAACTGGCAGTAGTAACATTGTCTTGGCAGTACTAACCATACTTGGTATATCTTCAGTTCCCAACAATAACTCTTTTTCATACGATTTTTTCTCACATAACGTTTACTGACTTAAGCATCGGAGGGTCGTTGGCTAGCCAACGACCAACCCCCGACATCGTTTTATCGCAGAATCGCACGGCAGATTATCGCAGAATCGCACGACAATAAGCATTAAGTCTACTAGATGACTTTAAATTCGCAGAATCGCACGACATAAACAATCAGGATTTTCTTCCATGACCATCCCTCCACAGGGGCATACGACGCAAATTTCTCGTACGATCTCGTCGTACAATCGCAAAGCCTAAATAACTTACATCTAAGTTTCTTAGCTTTTATACCCTGAACGGATGCTTTAATCGTGTGTTTTTATTTGTTTTACGTTCTTATTATCGTATTACAATGAGTGCCTTAGTCGCGTGATTTCATATGTATCTTATGTTCGACTTTATAATCAAATGTGATTCGAATAAAGCATAAGCAAAAGATATATTCATTAAGTAAACCATTATATACATACTCGATCCCTGATTGGTCGAATGGCAAAACAAACAAGGAAAGGAAACTTCTAGACGGCAGGGGGAACATCGGTCATATCCCTGCTCGAAGTCCCGACCCGAGGACCTTCATCTGCCACTCCTCTCGCACGAATCTCCTGTAGTTCATACTGAGCATCGAAAATCTGGATGGCTAGCTCGTCAGCACACGCCAAGGCAAACCTCTCACTATCTAAAGCCGCCTTCTCTCTCTCCAACGCCGCAACTTCTCTTTCAAGGGCAGACGCCATCAACCCTTCAACTTTCGACATCCCAGCGTGTAATGCCAAAGACGACTGGAACGTCTGAAAAATAACACAAGAAAATATTAGACGACTAAATGAACGAGACAAGTCATGAAATATTGACACTCACCGTGAACGCCAGACTGGCAACTTGAGATCTAATCTCTCCGGCCGGAACTCCACGAAAACGCTCCCCGAAAGACGGGAGCAAATACTTCCCCAGATGAGGGAACGACGCCGTCCCGTCTAGGACACCATCCGCCATAAAGTTAGACGGCAATGTAAAATTGACCGTCTTAACTTCGGCCGATGATCCCTCGCCCCTGTCGGCAGACATTGGGATCGACACTTGAGACACCGGTTTTGTCACCGTCGCCGGAAGCGCAGAACTTGCTGGTGTCGCATCCGTTACGCCAAAACGGCTAGATGACGCCCTCGCCTCCTTAGGCAGAACAACTCCCGGTGAGTTATCAACCCTAGACGACGGTTCCCTCAGGACTGTCCTCCTGGTTCTCTTTTCGCTCGACCCAGCTGTCGAAACATTTTCACCCCGAAGGGCACGCATAACCTGCTCCCCTCTCGCCCTAGAGACCGATTTCCTCTTGGTCGGCACTGATCAGGAAATACATGAAGCGTCGGACGGATAGAGTAAACAAAGTAAAATAAAAACTACGGTACGTTTACCAGTCGCTTCTTCCCGTTCATCCTCCTCTCCCTCTTCTTCAGAATCTCCCATCGCGTCCTCGTCTTCGGCCGCCGGTTGCCACGTGACGAAAGATCGATCATTAGCACTATAACTCAGGAATCTGTCGACCTTGGCTCGAGAACCTTCGTTCGGGTGCAAGGCATCATACTGAATCTCTGAAGACGACAAAAAGCAATGAGTAAATAGAAAGCGGAAGAACCAAACAGTGACATATATCGAAAAAGCATACCTCCCATGTTCCAGTCAGGACGAATCCATTTGCTATTGATGTCAAGCGAGTCAGTACGCACGAATACGTACCTCTTCTTCCATCCACGGTCGTTGACCGCAGTATTTAAAACCAGGGTACGATCACCCTTAAACTTGGAATACGGACTGTAACGCCAATTCTTGTCCCTCTTAACATGATAAGCCAACCAAAAATCATTCAGGGTCAAAGGTGGATCCCACTTTGCAGACAATCGCTCGATAACCAGAAAAACCCGCCAAAGTTGGGGCATCAACTGCCCTGGTGACAGGCCAAAATATCGCATGAAATTCTTGGATAAAACCGAATACGGCCACTCAAATCCTATTTTGAAGGGATACTCGTATATCACGAAGCATCCTTCGGGACAATTCTCAGGACGTATATCCCCTGGAATGGTTAACTCTACTTCCGCAGGGATCTTCGCTAGACGCCTAAAGGTATCTAAATCCTCCTGAGTCACGATAGAACTCTCTGGTTCAATCGACATTGTTTATCAAACGAAGGAGACGATCGATAAATACCAAAGCAGAAGAGCAATGCGTTATTTAAACGCTCTAAACCTCGAACAATCTCTACTAGGCCGAAGATTTGCAACGATTCGAGTAAGTTCGGACGAAGAATGGAAAGGAATCAAGGCGAAATCTCTTCCCAAATAAACACTTCGAAGTATAGCAAGAAAAGATCCGTCGTGATCTTTATTTATACAAACAAACGCATCAAATTGAATCCCTGGATGATCGCCACGCATCCCCGTCCTCTCGCATGCCCGCCCGGATTTTCGACACCTGTCCTCGACAGCTAGTAAGCATCATCGTACGTCAGCGTGACGTCACGACCTCGTTCCTCTTTCGACTTCTCGTTTAGTTGGAAACGGACCAGCCTAGTTCCTATCCGATAAAAGGTAATTTTCCTTATTTCCCTATGCTTCTGGTTGACAAAATTTAAACTCGAATTTGCCATCCTTCTTTCAAATTTTGGGGGCAAACTGTTTGGGCAAAAAATCACGTCGTACGACTACGACCAAAACAGGTAAGACGCACGTTATAATCCAAATCTTGCATTGAGATAAGGTCTCGACAAGAAACCAGAAAACATCCGTCGTCTCCCGTAAAAGGTAAGTCGTACGTCCCTCATGACGCTCGACCACAACGTCGCCCGACCATCGCGTAAGATCATTGTACCTTCGACCAAAGCTAACGTTAACCTTGACTGTTACGTTTGTTAAGTATTTAATGCAGGAGTCAAATCCATTAACAGCAAGCGACCGTAACGGACGAGGATCATTATGGATATTCACTCCGACAACCGTTTCCAGCCGTTGTAGCCGTTGATCAAAGCATTAATGGAGCTAATTAATGACACGAAGACTATAAATACCAAGCTAAGTCTTCACATCAAAGGACATCAGTTAACACCCAGCATACATCGGCTAACATCATCGAACAACAGA
The DNA here is from genome assembly GCA_033807775.1 of Saussurea involucrata. Taxonomy (NCBI): domain Eukaryota; kingdom Viridiplantae; phylum Streptophyta; class Magnoliopsida; order Asterales; family Asteraceae; genus Saussurea; species Saussurea involucrata. The sequence goes on from CM066314.1 coordinate 230,220,540, forward strand.
GAAAACGCACCCGAACTCACAAAGAAGAACACTCAAATCAAGTACTGGAGACCAGAATCACTCATCGAACTCAAGAACAACAGAAGCAAAGAGATTTCTCTCGAAGAATAGCTCTCGACGCACGTCATCAGCTTTTGACCAGCAGTTCATACTCTGTTTCGCACACGACAAACGGCTGTTTTTACATTCAAACACTTTTACTTTACATTTTCCTTCATTTGTATTGTAATCATCGTACGACCGACGCCAGTACCAAGGACATCGCCCCTGATTGGCGACCATAGTATAGCGACGACACCCACTGTCGTCTGCAGGTTTTTTCCTCGTTTGAGGTTTTTCCTGCGTCATCAAATCCCTTGTTTCTTTATTTTGTTTATCGTCGCACGTCTCGTCGAAAGATTCTTTCTTTAGTTGTTTAAGTCCACATCGACCTTAAGTTGTCCCTTTGGTGCGATTTTTGGCATTAACATAACGCGGCTGCCCTGAGTCGTGGGCCATATTCATTCCCACGACCAGGGCTTCATACTCAGATTCGTTGTTGGTGGTTTTGAAGTCGCATCGGACTGAATACACCATCTTGCCCCCCTGTGGCGACTTTAAGACGACACCTAGGCCTGAACCTCTATTGTTGGACGATCCGTGGACATATAGAGTCCAAGGTGCGTCGTCGTGAGTCGCCACAGTAGACACTTCGAGCTCTGCTTCTTTTTCCAATTCAGGGCTGAAATCAGCAATGAAATCCGCCAATGCTTGCGATTTGATCGCGGTCCTGGGTTTGAAATCGATGTCGTAACTGCTGAGATATATACTCCATTTTGCCAAACGACCTGTCAACTCAGGTTTCCTCAAGACAGACTTAAGAGTAAAGTTAGTCAGGACAGTAATAGGATGCGACTCAAAATAATGTCGCAATTTCTTGGCAGCTGTGACTAGCGATAAAAGCAACTTTTCTATAGAGGAATATCTGGTTTCGGCATCCAAGAGAGATTTACTTACATAGTAGATCGGCAGTTGCTGCTTTTCATCTTCTCGTGTTAGGACGACACTTACTGCATTAGGACTGACAGCCAAATATAGCTGCAAGACCTCATGATCGTGAGGTTTTGATAACAGAGGAGGCGACGTCATGTACTCCTTAAGTTTCTGCAATGCTTGCTTATGACTGTCGGTCCAGTCGAAGCCTCGATTTTTCCTGAGGACATTGTAAAACAGAAGGCATTTATCTGAGGATCGAGAGATAAACCTGTTCAGAGCTGCCACCCGACCAATGAGCTTTTGGACCTCTTTGAAATTTCTCGGAGACTTGATCTCGATAATAGCTTTGATCTGGTCGGGATTAGCCTCGATTCCTCGACGAGTGACCATGTAACCTAGGAATTTCCCAGCACTAACACCGAAGGAACACTTCGTCGGGTTGAGCTTCATGCGATATTTTCGAAGGATGTCGAACGACTGCCTCAGATGATCAACGTGGTCGACTGCCAGCTTCGACTTGACTAACATATCGTCGATATAGACTTCCATCGTGTCGCCAAGACGATCTTTGAACATTTTATTCACTAAGCGCTGGTAGGTAGAACCTGCATTTTTTAATCCGAACGGCATAACTTTATAACAGTAAATACCTCGATCTGTCATGAATGCAGTTTTCTCCTGGTCCTCGACGTGCATTAAAATTTGATTGTATCCGGAATAAGCGTCCATGAACGTCAATAGTTCATGTCCTGCTGTCGCGTCGACCATGGCATCGATATGTGGCAATGGAAAAGGATCTTTTGGACAAGCTTTGTTGAGATCCGTGAAATCGATACAAACCCTCCATTTGCCATTTTTCTTTGCCACGACCACGACATTAGCGAGCCAATCGGGGTACTTTACTTCTCGAATTCTCCCTGTCTTGAGGAGGTTGTCGATCTCGTCATTTATCACTTTATTCCTTTCAGAAGCGAATTTCTGCCGCTTTTGCTTGATAGGTTTAAATGACGGGTCGACATTGAGCTTATGGGAGATGACGCCAGGGTCTATTCCGACCATATCTTCGTGCGACCAAGCGAAACAATCGGCATACTCCTGCAAGAAAGATATTAACTTGTCTTTTAGATAGGGATCGAGGGACGATCCTACAAGGATTTTCTGGTCAGGCTTGCTCTGATCCAGGACGATTTCTTCCAGATGATAATCGTCGACGGCTACAGGAACATCCTGTGCATTCTTCAGCTCTCCAGGTAGGGGTGTAAATGAGACGAGACAGCTCGCGAGCTACTCGAGATCGACTCGGTCAAAGCTCGGTCAACACTCGACTCGAATGTGCTCGACTCGAACTCGAGCTCGACTCGACATACTAACGAGTCGAGTCGAGTTACCTGATACTCGACTCGATAAGCTCGTGAGATACTCGAATTAATTTTATATATAATAAAGTCTATATTATTACTTATTATATTTATTAATTATAAATAATAGAAAAATTAAAATTAAATAAATTAACAAATATAAAAAATTAACAACTTAATATTAAGGAAAGAAAATATATAGTGTCTTGGAGGTCTTAAAAGTTTCTTAGTCTAGCGATGTGGGAGGCTTGGAGCATCTCTTTCAGTTTTTTCTGTCCCACATCGATGGTTTATCAAAAACTCGGTCAAAGCTCGGTCAACACTCGACTCGAGATCGACACGGTCAAAGCTCGGTCAACACTCGACTCGAATGTGCTCGACTCGACATACTAACGAGTCGAGTCGAGTTACCTGATACTCGAGCTCGACTCGCATCATTTACACCCCTATCTCCAGGCATCTGGGCAATGATCTGCTCTTGGTATGATCTGCTCTTGGTTTCCATTACCTGCCATGTTTTTGAAAAAGGAGAGAAGGGAAACTCCAAGAAAACGTTAGTAGGACGCACGTTTGTCGAAGATTTTCTCTAGATGGGGCCCCACGGTGGGCGCCAAACTGTTAATGCCAAAAATCGTCCAGACGGATAACTTAAGGTTGATTGTGGAGCTTAACAACTAAAGAAAAGAATATTTTGACAAAGCGTGCGACGAAGACAGAAAAATGTAAATGAGACAAAGATTTTTAGTGACGCGGGAAAAACCTCAACGAGGAAAAAACCCGCGGACGACTTTTGGGGGTCGTCGATGCACTATGATCGCCAAACAGGGGCGATATCCTTTGTTTCGGGTGTCGATCGTACAGAGATTACAATACAGATGAAAGGGAATACTTTAAATGTAAAGTAACAAGTGTTTCAAATATAAAACGAGTGCGTCGTGTGTATAAGATGTATGTCGTGTGTAAAAACTATGCGTCGAGCGTAGGAGTCGTGCGTCGAGAGCGAACTTGTTGAGAGAGATTTCTTTGCTTCGAATGTTCTTCGGAAAGCCGATGTCTCCAAATGAGATTGTGATCTTCGTATTTATAGTCTTCGAATGCCTTTAATGACTCCATAAAGTCCTCTGGTAACGATCGCAACGGTCACTGTTGTTAATGTTCATAATTGCTTCTGTCGGTTACGTCCGTTGGCCATAAATAGCGTTGACCCTGCATTAAATGAGGAAAACATAACAGAAATGTTACATGTTAGTCGGTCGAGGTCGTGAGCTATGTCACGACGGTCGAGGTCGAGGGGTACTTTTGACTTCAGCTTTGGTTAAAGGATAAAGTGTCTATGATTTGACTTCATTATGAGAGAAGTGCATTAAATATTCTCAGTATCTTGGTCGTGGTCGAGACTGGTGAAATTTTGCCCAAACAATCATAAAAACTAAACAAATATTTCTATTAGTAAAAAAGTAATTTATTTATTTTATATTTTTTGTAATATGTTTTTAAAAATGATTACTAAATATTATAACTCACTTTTATTCCAAATCCTATAAACTATACATATTACATGCGAAAGATTACAAATCCTCCCACAAAATTCAAATATAATGGAAACATTTAAGCTATGTTTGGTAAACTAGCTAATGACCGATAAACTAGATAATAATCAAATCATATTTGACAACTAGCTTATAAACATTTAAAATGACCCATGTTGGTCACATTTATAGAGTTAAAAGTGTAAAAAAGAAAACTTGACCGTAAGTTAGAAAATCACTATTTTTTATATTTTCCAACAAATAGGAGTCCCTTCCCCATTTGTAATTTATGAATGTAAGTTGTTTGTTATAAATATTTAATCTCCAAATACCCTCGTTTTATTCAGTCCATGTAAGATTTATGGTCACGATTAATCATATGACAACGATTCTATGATTATATTGTTATTTATTTTGATTAATCGTTCTTCTTAGAGGTGTTCGCGGTCCGGTTGGACGGTTTAACCCCCATACCACAAACCAAACTGCAGTTGTTGGTTTATTAAATTTTCAAATCGAGCGGTTTGACATCAAGTGCTCAGACCAGTCAAACCAGACCACGGTTTGGGTGACTTGCCTAAGCTGGAGAATGGAAGTCGATAATCAGTTAATCACACCATCACAGGCTCACAGCATATAGGAACAATCAAGTCACAACAAATATTACTTACCAAGTCTATGAACATTTGACGAGTCTCGTTTCGTCCTAGATTCTTCTCTCCTCTGATCAATGAATATGGACTCCCTAGTCTGGATACGTGAACGGAGTGTAGCTTTTTGTCTCCAAAGTCAATTAATGGATGGTGCCTACAATTATGGACGGTGCCTACAATTAAATGTCAGTGCATGCAGTAAGCAAATTGAGTTTGGCATTGAAAAAGAGAAGTCAAACTCTTAATGGCAAAGTTCAACAATTGTGGCAAAGTTGGTGAAGGTTGGTGAACGTAGCATTTCCATTCACACCTTCCTTCTTCCTATAAATATCTCCATCTTGTTATAACACAAATTCATCCTCTCAAGATCACAACACACACAATATTCTCTCAACAAATACATAGAATAGCAATTTCATTTGTATATATTCTCTTCATCGATTTCTCCTATTTCCAAGTATTGTACTCAACATCGTGATAGTGAACTTCTCGGTGGTCTCCTCCGCCCGTGGTTTTTCCCGTTTTGGGTTTTCCACGTAAATCCGGGTGTCGTTTTCTTTCCTCTTATTTTCTGCACTTGGTTTACATATATTTTTGGTATTTCGAGTATTGTCGAAGTCTAACGATAAATAATTTCATCTTCCGCTTGAATCAATACGGTTCTTATTTGGAACATCGGTTATTGGGTTTATTATCGGATCGTTTACGGTTCGATTTTACAACAATTGGTATCATAGCTTCCAGGTTTGAGTATTGATTCGTTTGGAATTATTTATCGTTATTTTATACAATGACTTCGGCGAAGTTCGATATTCCAAAGCTTGATCGGAATACTCGATTTCCACTATGGAAAGTGCAAATGGAGGATGTTCTAATTCAATTAGAACTTGATGAGGCACTTTTGGGCATTGATAAAATGCCGGAGGCTTGGTCCGCAGACGAAAAGAGGAAGAAGGATTTGAAGGCGCAATCTCAAATTCGTTTACACTTATCTCACGATGTGTTGCAAGATGTGTTGAAGGAAACATCAGCGGCGGCGTTGTGGTTGAAATTGGAACAATTGTTGATGACGAAAAGTCTACCAAACAAGTTACACTTGAAGCAACGATTGTTTATTCTCAAGATGACGGAAGGTAGTTCATTGTCTAGTCATTTGTCCACATTCAAAGAATTGCTTTGCAATTTAGAGAATATGGACGTGAAGTATGAAGACGATGATTTGGCGTTATTTTTATTGTCATCACTACCCAATTCTTATAGTCATTTTCGTGAAACAATCATGTATAGCCGTAACACACTTGTGTTAGATGAAGTTATTACTGCTTTGGAATCAAAGGAGAAAATGAAACAAATCATGAATGGTGATTCTGAAGCGAAAGCCGAGGGTCTAAATGTCAGAAGTCGGACATTTGAGAGAAACTCATTTTCTTCTGGAAAGGCGAGATCTAAGTCAAAGACTACACGTAAATTCTGCAATTATTGTCACAAGAAAGGACATGTAATTGAAGAATGTTACAAGTTGAAGAACAAAGAAAAGGAGAAAGCGACCGCAAAGGGTAAGCATGTTTCCGGTTCTGGTGAAGCCGATGTGGCCGAGGTTGATTCTGACGGGGAACTTCTTAGTGTATCTGGTGGTGGATCATCACCTACGGATGCATGGATTTTAGACACCGGATGTACGTTCCACATGTGTCCCAACAAGAGTTGGTTTCATATATATGAGCACGTTGACCAAGGCTCAGTTTTGATGGGCAATGATGCTACAAGTTTGATCAAAGGACAGGGCACGGTTAGAATTCGGATGTTTGATGGTATTGTCAGAACTTTAGGGAATGTCAGGTATGTTCCCGATCTCAGGCGAAATCTCATATCTCTTAGTTCTCTTGAAGAGAAGGGATATGAGTTTGTTGGCAAGAATGGCTCACTCCGGGTGTTTAGAGGTGATACAAACATTATGAAGGCAAATCGTAAGGCCTCAAATCTCTACATTTTGGATGGCCATACAGTTACCGGTGATGCAGCGGTTGTTTCAAAGGGTTCTTCAGATATGGATCGGTCGCTTTTATGGCATCTTCGACTCGGCCATATGAGTTTTCATGGCATGTCCGAATTGAGTCGAAGAGGGCTTCTTGGAAGTGATAAAGTTGTTGAGCTAGAGTTTTGTGAAGAATGTGTTTATGGCAAGCAAAAACGAGTGAGATTTTTGAGTGGCAAGCATACGACAAAAGGGCCACTCGACTACATCCACTCGGATTTATGGGGACCGGCTCGAGTTACTTCCATAGGTGGAGCTTCTTATATGCTTACGATCATTGACGACTATTCAAGAAAGGTATGGTCTTTCTTTCTAAAGCATAAAGGAGATGTATTTTCTACTTTTAGAGATTGGAAGGTGATGATCGAAAAGCAGTCGGGAAAGGAGATAAAGTATTTACGCACCGATAATGGCCTTGAGTTTTGCTCGGAGGATTTCAATGCCTACTGTCGAAAGGAAGGCATTACTCGACACCACACGGTGGTTCACACTCCGCAGCAAAATGGTGTGGCCGAGAGGATGAACCGCACAATTCTCGAAAAGGTTAGGTGTATGCTCTCTCATTCTAAGCTACCAAAATCTTTTTGGGCGGAGGCAGCTTCCACTGCATGTTTTGTGATCAATCGGTCACCTTCTCGAGCCATTGAGAAGAAGACCCCATTTGAGCTATGGTCCGGTGGGACTGCCGATTACACAAATTTGAAACCATTTGGTTGTCCGGCATATGCATGAGTTGACAATGGGAAGCTAGAGCCGAGAGCTTTAAAATGTGTGTTTCTTGGATATAAACCGGGTGTGAAAGGCTACAAGTTATGGAGTTCTGAGCTAAGGAAGGTAATTGTTTCAAAAGACGTGACTTTTGATGAAACTTCCATGATCCATCGAGCTACTAACTTGACATCTACTGTTGAGAACCCATCTGAGGCAAGTAAGAAGACATCTCAAGTTGAGGTGGAGTTGACGGCATCATCTACCGTTACACCAGTTTCTTCACCGGTGCCTACACCGGTCACTGATGATCAGCCTATATCTATTCCAACTAGTGAACATGTGGATGGCGAGACCTCTCACCATCTTCGCCACTTGTTCCTAGTCCATCTATTGCAAGAGATAGGCCGAGGAGAAATATTGTACCTCCTATGAGGTATGCTCATGCCGGTTGTGTATCTTATGCTCTTACAGTTGCTGAAGATATCGAGTCCATGATAGAGCCTACATGTTATGATGAGGCTATTACGGTTGCAGACTCGGATAGTTGGATGGTTGCTATGCACAGTGAGATGGAGTCATTACATAAGAATGACACTTGGGAACTGGTCCCAGCTCCGAAAGGAAAAAGGTCAGTCAAGTGTAAGTGGGTGTATAAGCTCAAGGAGGCCGTTAATCCGGGTGATAAACCAAGGTACAAAGCTCGTTTGGTTGCTAAGGGATATAGCCAAATACCAGGTATAGACTATACTGATATTTTTTCACCCGTTGTTAAACATACATCTATTTGTGCATTGTTGGGATTAGTTGCTTCTAATGATTATGAACTAGAGCAACTAGATGTGAATACAGCGTTCTTAAATGGTGAGCTTGAGGAAGAGATCTTCATGCAACAACCCGAGGGTTTTGTAGTTCCGGGTAAGGAGGACTACGTGTGCAAATTGAAGAAGTCTCTTTATGGTCTCAAGCAATCTCCGAGACAATGGTATAAGAGGTTTGACTCTTTTGTGACCGGTCACGAGCTGAAAAGGTGCACCTATGACAGTTGCGTTTACTACAAGAAGTGTGACGACGGGTCGATGGTCTACTTACTCATATACGTGGATCACATGTTAATCGCAGCGAAAGACATGAAGGAGATTCAAGTGATAAAAGACCAGTTGAATACTGAATTTGATATGAAGGACTTAGGGGCTGCCAGGAAAATATTGGGGATGGAAATTGTGCGTGATAGAAGTACGAGGACCTTGCATCTTTCTCAAAAGAGTTATATAGAGAAAGTCCTACGCCGGTTCAATATGTATGATGCAAAACCGGTCACCACACCCCTAGCGGCTCAATTTAAGCTATCATCCACTCAAAGTCCTACTTCAGAGGCTGATGTGTCTTACATGGCACGTGTACCGTATTCCAGTGCCGTCGGTTCATTGATGTACGCTATGATCTGCACGCGTCCAGATTTGGCCTATGCCGTTAGTGTGGTGAGTAGATACATGGCGAATCCGGGCAAAGAACATTGGAAGGCTGTCCAATGGATTTTTCGTTATCTCCAAGGTACATCATCTATGCGTTTGTGTTTTGGCAAGAATGATGATGGTGTGTTTGGATTTGTCGATTCAGATTATGCCAAAGACATAGATAACCGGAGGTCGATTTCTGGATATGTGTTCACTTTGGGTGGTTGTGCCATTAGTTGGAAGGCACAATTACAGTCTACAGTTGCGCTTTCAACGACCGAAGCCGAATATATGGCTGTTACGGAAGGATTCAAAGAGGCAATTTGGTTGAAAGGTTTGTTTGATGAACTCGACGATTCGCGCAATGTCACGACCGTGTTTTGTGACAATCAAAGTGCGATATTTCTAGCTAAAGATCAGATGTTCCATGACCGAACGAAGCACATTGATGTGCGTTACCACTTTGTGCGGGAAGTCATTGCTAGAGGTGATTTCAAGGTGAGCAAAATCCATACTAATGACAATCCCGCGGATGTGTTCACCAAATGTCTTCCGGTGGCCAAGTTTAGTTTGTGTTTAAACTTGGTCGGTCTCTTAAAGCGCAATTGAGTCCGAGGGACTCGTGGTGGAGGAGATATTGTTTCATTTTCCAAGAAGTTATTTTGGTTTTGCTATCGTTTAAATTGATGTTTGAAGGTCGCTTGAGTTGAAGCTTCGTTTTCGATGGAGATGTGTTGTTTGGTGTTTGGTGTACTTATGGAGCCAAGGTGGAGATTTGTAGCTTTTTGTCTCCAAAGTCAATTAATGGATGGTGCCTACAATTATGGACGGTGCCTACAATTAAATGTCAATGCATGCAGTAAGCAAATTGAGTTTGGCATTGAAAAAGAGAAGTCAAACTCTTAATGGCAAAGTTCAACAATTGTGGCAAAGTTGGTGAAGGTTGGTGAACGTAGCATTTCCATTCACACCTTCCTTCTTCCTATAAATATCTCCATCTTGTTATAACACAAATTCATCCTCTCAAGATCACAACACACACAATATTCTCTCAACAAATACATAGAATAGCAATTTCATTTGTATATATTCTCTTCATCGATTTCTCCTATTTCCAAGTATTGTACTCAACATCGTGATAGTGAACTTCTCGGTGGTCTCCTCCGCCCGTGGTTTTTCCCGTTTTGGGTTTTCCACGTAAATCCGGGTGTCGTTTTCTCTCCTCTTATTTTCTGCACTTGGTTTACATATATTTTTGGTATTTCGAGTATTGTCGAAGTCTAACGATAAATAATTTCATCTTCCGCTTGAATCAATACGGTTCTTATTTGGAACATCGGTTATTGGGTTTATTATCGGATCGTTTACGGTTCGATTTTACAACACGAAGCCTGAACACAGAACATTGGACACGTGAATGAAGCTTGAACACGTGAACGAAGCCTGAGTAATGAGCCCCTTGAAGCTGTGAACGAAGACGAAGAAGTCGTGAATGAATAGTGAACAACACAGAAGACGAAGAAGTAAGTTGATTTCAGATAGTCATTTACTATATATTTAGGGCTTTCAAGTTTCAAATGTGAAAATAGATTTTATGTTTAGGCTGATTTAAGATAAAATTGGGCCTAAATATTAAAAATTGGGCTAGAGTTACATATACAAATAAAATAAAATATTATATATATACATATCTAGTTGGAGGCCGATTTGGTCCAAACGCCCAAAAAAAATCTCTAGACCACAGACCATAACGGACCACCAGACTGCTTAAACTGCCAAAAACGGTCCAGCTTGACTTGGTTCGACCAGTTTGAGCAGTCCAACGGTTTTTTGAACACCCCTACTTCATCTCTTTATAAACTGTTTTGATCTCAATTGCTTTTGTTTTACATATTTTCTTTAGATCATTGATTCAATTTGAGATCTGAGATCCAACAATTGGTATCAGAGCAAATTGATTATTCATAATCAAATCGATCAATTTCATCTCATTGAATCCAGTTTATTTCATTTCTTTACTAGATGTTTGTTATTAAGCATTTTCATTCAGATATGTGTTTGAATCTGCTTTGTATTCAAATTCGTTTTTTGATTTTGTTCATATTCGATTCAGCAAGTATATGTTCATCAAATCTGAAAGAATGATGGTGGTTGTGGATGAATAATCAAAGGCAAATTGTTAAAAACTGATTATGCACACAAGATTTTTGATGAATTGTTTACGAGAGATTTGGTTTCTTGAAATGACATGACGATGAAACATTCTTATGTTCAGAACCAAATTTTTGAAATCAACGCCTTGATTGTGATTTGGTCGTGCAAAACGTGATTTAATTTTTTTGGCGATTAATGACAATCAGGATGATGACAAATTTGCGATATTGTGCTATATTGTTCATATTTCACTCATCAAGGCATCAATTGAGGCGACTCTAAAGACCATGGATAAAAAACATGTGGATGTACAGGTTTCATGTTTTGAGTTTTCAGAGATTCAAAATGTAGAAGGGTGGTAACGCCATTTTTTGCGTTATTTTAGCACCACTTTCCGTGATTAAATTGCTTGAATTCCAAGCAAACGAAGCATATTTCACGGTTTATTTATGAGTTTTTTAGGAATCTATGCTTCGAGGATAAACGAAGAACTTGGGTCGACATGAGCAAATTATAGACGAGAATGAAACATCCGACGAGTTAAAGGCAAATGGAGGAGGTACGAGTCAATTCGTGGGTCAAAGCTCGGATAAATGCTTTAAAGAAACTCAAAAAGGTGCCACCGAGACTTGGCAAGTTTGGCCATCAAGCAAAGAAAAAATATTAATTTTTGCAAAACAATGCCTACTGTTAATGCCAAAAATCGTCCAGAAGGATAACTTAAGGTTGATTGTGGAGCTTAACAACTAAAGATAGAAATCGTTCGACAAACCGTACGACAAAGACAGAAAACGTAAATAAGACAGAGATTTTGGTGACGCGGGAAAAACCTCAACGAGGAAAAAAACCCGCGGACGACTGTGGAGGTCGTCGCTGCACTATGGTCGCCAAACAGCGGCGATGTCCTTATATTTCAGGTGTCGAGAATACAGAGATTACAATACAAATGAAAGAAAGACTTTAAATGTAATGTAACAAGTGTATAGTGCGTGGAAAACAAGTGAGTCGTGTGTATAGACTATGCGTCGTGCGTGTAAGTCGTGCGTCGTGAGCGATCTTTTGAGAGAGAATTATTTGCTTCGAGTGTTCTTGAGAGTTCTGATGTTTCCAGATCCCCGAAATGATGATTGAGCCTTTGTATTTATAGCCTTCAAACATTTTGAATGATTCCATAAAAACTTCCGATAACGGTCGTAACGGCCACTGGGTTTAATGCTCATAATTGTCCTTGTCGGTTATGTCCGTTGGTCATTAATGACATTGATCCTGTATTAAACAGTGAAAATATAACAGTAATATCGCATGTTAGTCAGTCGAGGTCGTGAGGTTCCATGCGACGGTCGTGTGTCGTGAGTAATTTTCAACTTTGGTCAAAAGATAAAGTGTTTATGATTTTACCTTATTATGGAAAAGTGTAATAAATGTTTTCCTTGTTTTGGTCGTGGTCGAGACTGGTGAAATTTTACCCAAACAGTTTGCCCCCAAAATTTAAAAATAGAGTGGCAAATTCGAATTTTAAATTTTTGTCAGTCGGACGTCTAGGGTCGTGACACGTGTCGAAAGTCGTTAGTTAGGAAACTGAATTGGTTCGATTCTAACTAAAAGGGAAGTCGAAAAGGGGATAAGATCATGACGTCATGCTGACGTACGATCGTGCTAAATAGCTGTATATGTCAGGTGTCGACGATCCGTCGAGCTTTTCGAAAAGGCAAGGGCACGTGTCGATCATCGAGTGACTCGACCTGACACGATCATTTACATAAATAGAGACCTGCGCTGGATCTTTTCCATTTTACGCTTTTAGAGAGGGATTTCTGCTTGATTTTCTTGCCGTTTTTCGTCAATATTCTTTCCAAACCTGCAAGAATCTTCGATTCGATTAAGAATTTTGAGGTTTTTAGAGCGCCTATATAAGGTACGATTTCTTGATCTTTGTATGCTTAGGAAAAAACTGGGATTTTTGGGTTTTTTCAGACTTGCAAATCTGCTTAACAGGTTTAGAAATGTCGACTGAGCCTATAAGTTCCATTCGAAATCAAGAGGATCTCGACGACCTTAGAAGTCTAGCAAAAATCCCTGGGGAGATTACATTGATTAGAGCAGGTCAGATTCGACCTGATATGTGTCCTGATGGGTTCGTCGTTATGTACGGATACCCTTTTAAGATAGGTTTTGAACGGCCCTATTCGCCTCTGGCCAAGGCATTCATGGTCGAATTTGATTTAGCACCGGCCCAATTAATGACCCAATTCTGGAGAGTCATACAAGTGATCGAGCGCCTTACCAAAAACTGGGAATCTCCCATGAATGTGCGCGACCTCCTCTTGGCTTACCAAGTCAAGAAGGACAGATGTCATCGCTATAGTCTGTTTTCTAGGTATAAGGGCGATCGTACCTTGGTCTTGAAGACTGCTGTTAATGACCGTAAGTGGAAGACCAGGTACGCGTTCGTGCGTAAACCGACGCTCGACTCTAAGGGCGGCTGGATTAGGGGCGGTCGGAATATGTCGGGTGAGATTTTCTAGCTTTTTGTCGCGTGTCGTATGTTAATTTCAACTTGTTTCTAACCTATCTTCTATGTGTCGACAGATATTAAGTTTGAGGACGTGAAACCTTACGCCAATTCTCAAGCAAAGGTTGACGCATTCTTGGAATTCAGCGTTGTTGAGCGATCGTTTTTCACACGACATCTGGTGGACGACGACGAAGACTTGGTGTATCTAGGAGAGAATCGGGGAGAGAAACGTGAGGAGGAGGAGGAAAAAGAGGAGACAGAGGAGAAAGAGGAATAGTCGAGAGAAGAAGAAAAAGAGATGACCGGTAAGTATATTTTATTCTTTTTTGCTCGACTCCGATCTTTTCACTTATGTCTATCGTATGACATTTCTCTCTTCTTTGCTTCCAGGAGAATCTCAGGTAAAGGTGTCGACTACCTCCAAAAGAGCAGCTCAACTTGAGCTTGCCCGTAAGGGCAAGGAAAAAAGGAAAGGGACCTCAACCACTAGGCCGGGGGTTTTAAAGAAGACGAGGATGACGATTCCGAGGGAGCCATCTTCGAGGGCTGATGACTCGTCGAGAGTCGTCATGCCTGAGAAGACGAAGGTATCGGTCGCATCGCCTGCGAAGATGAAGACGTCTTCCAGTGCGATCGATGCAACACCTATTAGTTCGGCGCCTCCGGCGAAAACAGCGAAGTCCTCGTCCGCCACGTCGATCCCTTCGTCGGCCGACAAGGGCAAGGGTCATACGACGGGAGGGGCTAAGGTCACGACGGTCAACTTTACGTTGCCGTCAGACTTCATGGCTGATAATGTCCTAGACAGGACGAATCTGTTTCCTCATCTGGGGAAATAGCTGCTCCCTTCTTTCGAGGAGCGTTTCAAGGGAGTCCCGGTCGAGGAGACGGGATCCCACATCGCCGGACTGGCGTTCATGGTAAGTTTTTCTTTCAAAACTTGTGTTTCGGTGTTTTTAGTCTTTGTCGAGTGTTCACTAACATGTTTCTTTATGTTTTACAGGCGTTCCAGTCTTCCCTTGCCCTGCATGCTGAAACAGTGAAGATAAAGGGTCTGGTGTCTTCTGCTCACGAGAGGGGGAACACGGCGTTGGACAGGGAGAAGGTCGCCTTAGAGCGCACCGAGGCTATGTCCAAACGTCTCGATGAGGCCCTGAAAGAGTTAGAGGTCGTCGGACGTGCAAAGGACGAGGCAAACCATCGTCTGAAACAGTCTTTATCCTTGATCGCCGATCAAAGGGATGAGTTGGATAAGACCAAAGAGTCTTTAGCTGTGAGTGCGAAAGAGGCTGAAGACTCCAAGTCTAGGGTGACGAAGTTAAAGGATGAGGTGAAAGAATTACAGGACGAGGCGAAGTCCGTCTTCGCTTTCGCTCGATTCACGGTGCGGGCGGCGATCATGCGACGACACCTGTTGGGTAAGAATCCTCTGGCTTTGGCGTCGGACGAGCTTGCCTTCTTCTTGAGGGACGTTGGGACCGAAAGAGACCTCGATTCAGATGACGAGAAGGAGGTCGAGGAGGAGGAGGTGGACGAAGGTTTCAAGGGCGAGGCCTCAGGCAAAGACGCGACTGATGGCCCTCCTCAGCCTTAGAAAAAATTTATTTTTCTTAGTTTCGTCTTTTAGCGCTCGACCGTTGGTGGTCGAGTTACTTGGATGTAACTGATCGATCAATCAATGAATGAAACTTACATATCTTTCAAACTTATGTCTTATACATTTTGTGAATAGATATAATATCAATTGTGAAATTTCACTAAGTATAAAATGAACAATAGGTCGTGCGACTTGGGCATCTACGGTATTATAACGATTTAGAACATAAGTCGTAATACTTTTACATTTTTCAAATCGTGTAAGAAAACGTAAGTACATGCGATCAACACATTCATTCAGAACATAAAATTTTTCTAAGTTAGAAAACTTAGATCATGGGGTCGTTAGACCTTACGATTGCACAATTAAATCGTGCAATGAACCTGAATCATGCGTCCCTGCGATAAAGTAATTGAATCATAAAGTAGACCCGATTGCCCGTGTCATGCGATCCTGCGAGAGTGTACTGAAGTCGTACGATAGACTTAACAACTTAGGTCGTGCGATTCTGCGATAAAACAATGTCAGAGGTTGGTCGTTGGCTAACCAACGACCCTCCGATGTTTAAGTCAGTAATCGTTATGATGAATAAAAATTGTATGAGAAAAGGAAAAAGACTTAGAAGAAATACCTTTTCAAATGTGTCGCATTCCAGCAACGTGGGATATCTTGATTGTCGAGGGTTTGGAGCCGATAGGCACTTTTACCCACGACTTCTGAGATACGATAAGGACCTTCCCACTTGGTGGAAAGCTTGTCTGCATTGAGCTCTTGAGTGCTTTGGAACACTCGTCGGAGGACATAGTCGCCTACTTGAAAGACTTTAACTTTGACATTCTTGTTGAAATGTCGCTCGACCGCTTGCCGTTGTGACGCCATTTTGATCAATGCTGATTCTCTGAGCTCTTCAAGGGCGTCAAGGTCATAACTTAAATCAACCAGGTTATGGTCGACGGAAGTATGCCTCGAGGTTGGGAGCTGGACCTCGACCGGCAAAACTGCTTCACAACCATAAACTAAAGAGAAAGGAGTTTGACCTGTGGACGTGCGAGATGTCGTGCGATTCGCCCATAGGACCGAAGGGAGTTCTTCGACCCACTTTCCCTTTGCAGCTTTTAACCTTTTCTTAATCGAAGTAATGATGGTTTTATTGCTCGACTCCGCAAGTCTATTTGCCTGAGGATACCTGGGTGTCGAGGTCGTCAGCTTGATGCTGCGGTCTTCACAGAACTGTCGAGTCCTACTGCTTATGAATTGGGATCCATTGTCGCAGACAATTTCGAATGGAATCCCAAACCTGCATATAATGTTAGTCTAGATAAAAGAGACGACTTCCTTGTCCCGAACTTGGGAAAAGTCAGTTGCTTCTACCCACTTAGAAAAGTAATCTGTAAGTACGAGAAGAAATACCTTTTGCCCTGGGGCAGGTGGTAACTTGCCGACAATGTCCATTCCCCATCTCATGAAGGTCCATGGGATCAATGTCGAGTGCAAAGGTTCAGAAGGTTTGTGGGACGTACCTGAATGTCGCTGACAAGGATCACAGTTCTGGACATACCTGACGGCATCTTGTCGCAGTGTTGGCCAAAAGTAGCCCTGTCGAGAGATGCGATTAGCCAAACTGCGACCTCCTGAGTGATTGCCACACTCCCCATCGTGCATTTCTTGAAGTATCTTCTGAACTTGACTCTTACTGATGACGCATCTCAGGTTTAAGCCCGTCGATGATCGTCGATAGAGTCTATCTCTGATCACGACATACCTGGATGCCTTGAATCTGATCTTCCGAGCTTTCATCTTGTCTTCTGGGAGTTGGTCGTGCATAAGAAAATTTCGGATGTCGCACGACCAATCATCTTCTTGGCCTTTGATCTGGACGACATCGTCATTTTCGATGGACGACGTTGCTAGGTGGATCATAGGAATACTGTCGAATATCGGTTCGAGAGAGAATAACAGTTATTTACGTGATTGTGTATTCATTTGATTGGTTTAGTCTGATCACTATCATAAGTGGAATGTTCTGTGTGAAACCACTGGGATTCCAATCCTCAACTACTTTTCTCCCGAAAAATCCAAAGTTGTTCTTTGCTTTTACTCTAAAGTTCATTTATTTAATTTAGTTATTAATCGTTTGCCAACAGTTCACCAATCGGATCGTACAGTTAATAGTGATTATTGTCATTGTGATACTCAGTTCCTAGTTCTCTTGGTTCGATACTCGTACTTCCAAGTACATATTACTTGATTCGACCCGTACACTTGCGGTTAGATTAGCAGGGTGTAAACCCGCCTATCAAAGGGTCATACGCATCGTTGAAGTGCACAATAATGTGCTTCTTGATAGAAGGTCCAAAGCATCTGATATGAAGGCTCGAGCTTCTGGAAAGTAGGACCAGAGTCTCTGAAGAATTGCATGCTTTAGAGCAAAAGGGCACTCACCTAGAAGCTAACTCGTTTAACCAGAAGTTGTTGGACAAATATGTGCGGTTGTGGTAAATCCAGATTCCATGAACATATAACAAACCACTCCACAATTTTTATGTTTTGAGTTTTTACAAACTACAGAGTTATCATGGTGTTAATTAGTGTCGAAGTTGGTATAACGTTGTTGGACAATAACCTTCTTTGTCGATTTGAGTTTCAAAGACAAGGGGTAGCTAAGCCTTCATGTCCAAAGCTACGGTGTGCTCTGAAAAACTTACATGAGATAGGGCTACCTCTGGATAAGCCAACTAGAGGGGCACATAGACCAGATGGTGGATACAAAGCTGGAACGTATTAAAACATAAGATGCCCCCAAATTTGCGCAACTTTGACATTTTTTACGTATCTCACTCGTCCTAGTACCAATAACTGTGAGGTCAAGTTCTATGGAAACCTAACACACTTATTTACAATGTTTATGTTTTGATTTTTCCCGAATTATAGATGTTTCATGGTCAAAATCATCATAGAAATCAGTGAAATGGTGTTGGACAGTTGCATTCGTTGTTCTGAAAAGATTATGGGAAATGATGGGTGGTATTGTGGCATGAACTAAGACACATACAACTCTAGAATGTCTTTCTTAAAGCTCATATTGGGTGTAATTTTGGAGTTTAAAATGGTGACTTCAGTTCATGTCATTTCTGGACCCGTTCTTCATTAAAAAAATGCTTCTGAACAACTAAGGATCAAAGGTACAATTCAGAACCAACACTTCATCAAAGATTGCTTATTGCAGCAAGAAATAGGTTGTTTAAATTCTTTCAGAGATCAAATAATTTCCAAGTCTAATTCTCATCCTTTAATCTCATGTAGGGCTCTCATAGTTACACACATGGTGGTTTCGAGGTCTTCTGTAGGAACAGATATTTTTGGAAGATTTCTTCACAGAGAGCATCACGTTCAGAGGAACATGGAATATTGTGTTTCAAGTCTAGACCTTCTCTAAAGATTCTAAGCCTTGAATGTCAAAAGTAACAAGTCTTCTTATCCAGAGCCTCTGAAGACCTCTGGACAACCTTTCCAAAGCAGAGGTACTTCTTGACCAACTCTGACTTACCTGACCGAATAAAGCCCAAAGGTAGCAAGCCTGTGCCAGAGGCTCTAATTCCTCTGGACTTGCATCCTAGAGATAATGCTACTTATGGATTAGAATTCCAGAGAGCGCCAAGACTTTAAAAGTTTTTCTGGAATGATGTTGTACAACAAATGGGAGCTACGGGATTGTCATGTCTAGGGGGAGCTTCAGATACTAAAAGTAAAATGAGGAAATGATTTGGGATGTAAAAGTTTTTTTAGAAACACTCCATCTCCAAGTTTTCATCATTTCCAATCTATGTAAGATTTATGACCACGATTAATCATATCACTACGATTCTATGATCATATTGTTCTTTATTTTGATTAATCGTTCTTCTCTTGATAAACTATTTTGATCTAAATTGCTTCCGCTTTACGTATTTTCTTTAGACCGTTACTTCAATTTGAGATCTGGGATCCAACAACCCAAAAAGCATCTTGAAAAAAATAGTCAATTACAAACATTTTATAATATAATTATAACAACATTTTCAATAATATAACACGTTAATAAACACAAACAAGATAGTAAAAAAATTAAATAACATAATATGTTAGCTGCAAGTATTTTAAATTTATTATTATATGTATATATATAATATAAATTTCAGAAAAAAACTACATAAATATATGATTTTAAATAACTATTACATATAATATGAATAACAATAAATTTTGGTCAACCTCACATATCCTAATTAACTAATATTTTTCAAAAATATAATTAATAATTAAATTTATTATTCTAGTAAAGTTATTTAACATATTTTAATATCTAAAATAAAATAAGTATAACTTCAATTTTTATGTAACTTACATAAATATTTTTAGAATTGTTATATTTGTTTTTTGATATACAAATTTATAGAATAATAATTAAAAAATAATTGATATAGTTAATGACATTTATAAATAATTAATAACTATTATTAACATATGTCGTATGATTAAAATCAATTAATTATTTTTAATTACTATAAATCAATATGTATGAATAATTGATATTTATTTACAATTAATAGTTAATATTATTAATAATTAAAATTATTTATAATTAATTTTAATCAAGGTTACAATTGAGAAAAATGTCAAAAAACTCATTCATAAGCTACTCCAAAAAATTATCAATAGTTAGTTTATAAGCTAATTAATGTGCATCTGGATAAATTTTTAAAAAACAAGCTTATAAGCTAGCTTATGTTCATCAAACATTGCTTTAATCTAACCAAATGAGCTCCTAATGTGTTATAAGCTAGCCAACTAGGAGCTAGAAGATCTAATCGTTAGCCTTTTACGTACCCTCCCTCCATCATAACCACATATTTTCACCACTTACAGTATTATTTTCTTGCGTCATCAAAAACTCCAATTATAAGTCATATACTTGAAAATGCTTAAATTCGTTATGTCCAATCTAGTTGCCCATCATAAGTCTGCTATTTTTTACTCACCAACCTTCTTACCGGAGCCGCTAACATTCACTCCCTAACATGACCAAACCGTTGCAACTTCCCCACTCTTAGCACATACGTAATGAGTGAAACTCTCAACATCGTCGATATACCTTGTTTTGTATTATAATGAAAGTTTGATCCTAACATATAAAATGAATACAATTTATAGCATTTATCACTCAAACTCTTGAAATATTAAGACCATCCACTATGATGATTTCTTAGCAGGTTTCTTAAGTGATACGTAGGAGGAAACAATTGATGCAACGCACATTTGTTTTAGAAATTGTGATTGTTGTTAGTATGCTTTTATAATTAAAAATCAGTCTTGGTAGTTGGTAATTGTTAATGCCACTTCAATATTTTTTTTACTGGTGTGATAATAAATAATTTAAAAAATTATATAGTATAATTTGTTAACCGATGTAACAGTAAATAATATAAAAAATTGTATAGTATAATCTTTAACAAAAAGTTATGTTTTTTATTGTTAACATCACATCATGTTTTGTTATGTTTTATTGTATATTTTTAAAAAATATATATGATTAATTTATTAATCGAGAGTTTTGTAAAAGCATCTCCAATGCAAAAATCATTAATAGGTTTTTACTATTATAAAAAGTTTTTTAATGGATTTTTTTGGCATTGGAATGAAAAGCTTTTTGGTGAAAGGGTTTGTGTACACCAACCTGTTTTTTGCATAGCTTTTTAGTAAAAAAGTTGATTAAAAAGCTTTTGATAAAGCTTTTGAATTGGAGAAAGTTTTTGAAAATAGGTTCTTGATAAAAATAAGTTGGTGGAAATCTATGTGGCAAGAGTAAAAAATCTTTTAATAGGTTAATCATTGTGGATGCTCTAATAGATTACAAATAGTGTGATTATTAATTATATACTGTTATAACTTTTTATTTATTAAACTAGTGTTCGACATCGCGCGTTGCGCGATGATCAAATTTTATGCTAACAAAACTATAAACAATGATTTATTTTAAATATAGATTTACTTTAAAATTATTCGGTTAATAGAATAATGAAATATGTTGGATGTGTGAGATAAATTATTAGTAATAACTAAAATTTAAATATTTATATATAACATAAAATGAACGTCGTAATAAATCAATACAAAAAATAACATAAGTTGAAAAATAAAACAAAGTACAAAGTAGTAGAATATATCAGATAACCAAGGCTCGAGACTACAATAAATAAAAATTAAAAACATTTAGATTTAGAATAAATCTTTTATACTTATTTAAACGGAAACAACATACATACAAATTGTATCAACAATTACCAAATAAAATTACATTATTAAAATTTGTATTATCATTAAAATAGGTAATTTAAATAATCTTTATATAAAAAACAAATAATATGATTATTTCTAAAAGTGTAATCATCTTTTTTAAAAAATACGACAATACGTGAAAAGTGTAATAAAGTGTTTATATTTATCAATATTATTAAAATTTTCTAACAAAAAACCTAGAATTCTTTAGATCCTAAGAGATCTTTTTATCAATAATCCACATTTTTTTGTTTAGTCACTGACTTTTCTTCCGATACTTTTTCTCCTTTATGATCGATTCCTTGATTTTTGGTAGTGTGGGTCAAAGTTTGTAGTGATGCATGAGTAACGTGAACATGATTACATAGCATTGTCAATCCATTTTCACTTTCTTTTTTAAATGTGATTCATCAACTTCATTTTCTAAATTGATTGTCTTGGATACACTGTTAACAGTGGTATCAATCTCGTTAAATTGTAGCAAAAAGTAGATGTTGAAACTTATAAGTTAATGAAGCAAAAAAAATTCACAAAATGAAATCGATCTAACTTATAACATAATTCAAAATAATTGGAGGTCGAGAAAGCAATTCGAAGAATGTTCGTCAGTTTACGTTTTAGTAGAACATGGATTTTTCAAATGAACACTCGAATCAAATCAAGAAACGAATATAAAAACGAAGATTTGTTGTCCTATGCGAGTAATAATGTAATATCAAAATAATCAATACTCAAATGTTTTTTAGCATTGTGGGTTACATTCCGGAAAAAGTGACATAAAAATGAGAATTGAGGTAGCAATAAATCACGAAACTACAAAATAAAAAAAATCAATAATACATTGAAATTGAAGTAGTACTCAAATGAAATACTTACATGTAATAATAATATATGTGCTTTGATGATAAAACTTTGATGTTCTTCGACATACGTAGATAGTTTGTTTCCATTGTCACTTACTACAAAAAAAGACAACATAAAAGACACTTGAAGTCAATATAATAACAAATAACTCAACAATGAACAAATATCGATAACAAAGATTAATCTTTTAACATTACAAATTTAGGAGAGAAAATGTGTTAGAGGGAGAAAGTGAGAGCTAGTTTGTTGAATATCAAATGGTTAAAACACCAATAACATAACAAAAATAAAAACACTTATGTTTAAATAAGGGAAATGAATGACTAATTAAAATAAAGAAAAGAAAATGAATGGTTGGTAACATAAAGAAAGGAAAATAAAAAGTCAGTTTACATAAATTATAATAAATTGAATCATTAATTTAAATAAATAATGGAAAACAATAATTAATAACATTAAAAAGTGGAAAACAATTGGTTAATAACATAAATTGTCATGAATATATATAGTTACTATTAAACACCCTCATTTATAATCAAAATATAATTTACATATGAGAATGGAAAAGTCTTTAATATATTCTATATTTTAAAAATCAAAAAATTGATAATAAAAAAGATAATACATTATAAGTATTATAATGTGTCATATCATCTCTTTAAAATCCTCTTTTATGGATATAAACATTGCCAAGATGTTACATCATATTTTGACGATTCTCATTTATATTGATTTATTATGTAAATTAGTCTAATATTGATTAGCTTATATATTTATATAGATTTATTATGTAAATTAGGCTATATATTTATATAATAAAAAATTCTTGAAACTTGTAAAAAGAAATGAAATGTCCATCCATTTTATGCTATACAACTCAAAAATTGAAGAAAATAAAAACTAATGTTTCAAGTTTTTTCAAGAAATCACATCATCTTTTGATGATTCTCTGTTATATAGATATATAGATAGATATAAATTTAATTAAAAGATGGTGGATTTATTTAATAATTATTTGATTAAATTAGTGTAAGGTAAATAGAAATTATATTTGTTGATGTCTTTATGTTGTGCAAATTATAATAATTATAAAATAATAAATAAAATTATACGTCAAATAATAAATGTAAGATAGATAAAAATTATATTTGTTGATGTCTTTGTGTATAATAAAAATAATTATAAAATAAAAAAATAGATGTTAAATGAAAAGTTAACGTCATTTAATGAGAAACTAATTTTTTATTTAAAAGAAATTCAAAATTAGAAGAAATTAGGAAAGGGGAAATGGTGACTTCTCATCATGCCACCTAAGCAACCCCACATTTTGCTTTTATATATATATATAGATTATAAATTTAACATTAAATATTAATAAGTGTTAAAAATGCAAAATATAGCTAATATTACAATACAAAACTCATGTAACGTTTTTCTTAAGTACAAAAACTATTTTTAAAACTACATATAAGTATATAATAAATATTTAATGTATTTTTTTTAAAGGCAATAAATATTTAATGTATGTAAATCCAGTAAATTGGTTATATGCATTTCTAAAAAGGGAATTTAATTAAAATACCCAAAGTTTGACTTTGACTTAACAAAATACTCATTTTTTTCAACTTTTGCCAAAATACCCATTTTTCCCGCTATATATCCCACGATCGCGGGATAGGGTTCATTTTGAAAATTTTGATCCCGCTATAGCGGGATGAGTCCCCGCGGCTGCACCAAATTGATCCCGCAATATTTACAATTCATACCATATCCTGCGAATGGCGGGATCAAATGTTTCAAAAACTACCCTATCCCCGCGATCGCGTGACATATCGCGGGAAAAATGGGTATTTTGGCAAAAGTTGAAAAAATGGGTATTTTGGTTGGTCAAAGTTAAACTTTGGGTATTTTAATTAAATTCCTTTTCTAAAATATTGTTTTCGGTTTTTCATTAACAAATTAAATCTATATATATATATATTAAAGGAAAACTCACAAATGATGATGTGACACAATGATAGAGTAGTATTCTTCTAAAGGAATTTTCTCATTGTTTTGAATTTTTTAAAATACTAATATGTTAATGACTTTTCTACCCTTACATGAAAATTTTGTATTTCATCATAATTAGGGTTATTTGATAATTTTATTTCCAATTTAATTAACTTTAACCTCAAACCATCCAACTTCCTATTTGTATTCATTTTAATTAATTCATCTCTCCATCTATTGATATCTCCAAAGCTAATTAAGTATGATGACAATAGACATGATTTTTTTTTGGCTCCACAATGATAACAAAATTTTCCAAGTTAGATATGTCCTCAATTTTTTATGTATGAAATCATTTTTTCTCTTTACATAAGTACATTTATATGATTGTTAATTGTAATTTTTATATGTGCAACCTATTTCAGAATGTTTTAATAATTATGTTGCAAAAAAATATTATAAACTAAAAGGAAAATTGGAAACACTAATTTGTGCATAACCCCAATAATTCACATGTATACAACCCCAATAAATGTATTGTTTTATATTAGATCTAATTAGTTGTCAATCATCAAATTGCATTTTATATTAACTTAGTATGGATCTTCTAACAATAAATTTTCGCTACCGTCCAACACAAATATATAAATGTAATAACCCAAATAATGTAACATGCTCTAAAATAAAAGTTAAGGGTGGTATTTGCTTATTTCGAAGAGTAGGAGGATAAAATATGCCAACTTGGAAAAATTAATTCCCTATCTTTTTGGGTGCGCCGCTTTTGATATAGGATAGGAGTCCTTTAGTTAGTATTAGGGTTTTAGGGGAATATGGTTATGTAAACCTGCAACCTTGAGAAGAAGAGAAAAGAAAGAAAGAAGAAAAGGCTGGGTGTGTGGGTGTTTCATGTGGGTGTGCGCCGGGAACCAAACCGCCGACGAGAGAAGTGACGAGAAGGAGATGCCGGCGAAGAGAGATGGACGACGGAGAGAGAGAGAGAGAGAGCTTCGTGAGAGAGAGAGACTGCCGGAGAGAGAGACGACGAGCGAGAGAGAGAGAGAGAGACAACCGGAAGAAGAGAGATGGACGGCGGAGAGAGAGAGAGCTTCGTGAGAGAGAGAGACTGCCGGAGAGAGAGACGACGAGCGAGAGAGAGAGAGACAACCGGAAGGAGAGAGATGGACGGCGGAGAGAGAGAGAGAGCTTCGTGAGAGAGAGAGACTGCGGGAGAGAGAGAGCAGCGAGAGGGAGAGAGAGTCATGCGAGAGAGAGAGATAGACGATGAGAGAGAGAGGGTGGCGGGGTCGCCGGCGCCGGAGAAGATGGCCGGAGTGGCGGCTGTTGAGCGCCGGCAGTCGGCTGCCGGCGGTGGTCATCGGCGGCGGCATGGCTGGTCCGTAACTTTCCGTCTCGTGAAGTTTTTCGTGGGTAAGAAACCGTTCCCCTTGCGTTTTCTCTTTATCAAGTAATGTTAGATTGGTAAATTCCTTTTGATGTATTCTAGATAGTTTATGCATGGGCCACGTGGCTAAAGTGTGTAATAATGGATTTGGATAAGTAAATTAAAGGTAAAATGGGAATTAAGATAGAAAAGAAAGCTAGACTTTTAATTGTAAGTAAACTAAAATAGTAGTGGGCCTTATTGCCTCTATGGAATTCATTTCATGTGGGATTTAATTATTTAGCCCAAGGAGCTAAAATGGTTATAAATATTTGGAATCCGATAATTGATATAGCTATGGGATTCGGAGTGTGACTAAATTATAAGAATCCGATATTTAGGTCTTAAGCCGATAGTCGAGTCCGATAATTAAAATGTTGGACTAAGAAGTGTAGTATATAAACTAAGGAATTGGGTTAAGTTCGGGAGCAAGCTCGAGTGATAAATGAAAAGGTTATAACGTACGTTTTCTTAATATAATAGGTGTTCCACCTAGAGATCGGAATTGTAAGTGAGGAGCTTTGGGGCAAGCTAGCCAGGTGAGTTTTCTAAACCAAAATACGTGGCTCTTAATGTGTTTTATAAAAGGAGTATATATGATGAGAATTGCTATGATATATTTATGCTTCGCATGTATAATTGTTGTTTTGAAAGTTTTATGATGAATGTATGCATACATCGAGGAGACGTAAACTGGCAAAGACGAGAAAGTAGTTCCGCCAGCTCTCGTGCGGGAAGGGAGGTCCCTATATGCCAGGAGCGAGGCTCCGCAAGGCAGTGCGAGGCTGACTCGTTGTCACCTTCGGGTGGCTTTAGGGTGTCAGATTACGAGGAGGCGGACTTTAGTCCGTATACGATTTTGACGTGTTGAGAATAAATGTTTTATGCTGAAAGTTAAACTGTTTTATATGATTTGATAACTGTTCGGAGGGACTCACTAGACCTCATGGTCTAACCCTCGCATTTTCAAAATAAAACCTTTTCAGGTAAGCAGGTTTCCGGGAGCTCGGGCAAATAGGCTGACCTTAGCGTGAAGAGTCAAGAAGTGTAGTGACACTCTAGCATTTAGTATTTCTCAGTTGTGTAGGTTGTTTCCGCCAACCATTTTTGGATATTATGTAAGAAATTTTAGAGATGCGATTTTGGGATATTTATTTTATATGAAATGTATTGTTTAGAATTGTTTGGTTGTTACAGTTGGTATCAGAGCCGTAGTTTAAGGGATTTAGGTGACCGGACGGGCCTAAACTTAAACTTGGGAGTAGAAATCATAACTGAGAATCAGGAAATGCGTTAGGAGGACACTATTATAGAGATAGGACTAATAGGGTACTGAGGACTGTCATGTAAGGTAAGTTTGAAATTCCACCTGGCCAGTGTAATTGCGAACTTACAGGTACATGTATGTGCTTAACCTGCCTTATTATTCCGATAGTAGTCAAAAGCTAGTGTTTATGTCGCGTGCCGGTACTGGAGAATGTCAGTAAGATCTCTGAGGGTAGACTGAAACCCCTTATTGGGAAAGTTTCATGAGAAATCTTTATGAAATGAATAATGTATACATAGTAGAGACGAGATGTTGTTTATAATATTATGAGTTGTCTAGAGGAAGCTCTGCATGAATTCAGAAAGAATGAATGATTAATTTTGAGTGAGACCTTTGTTTCTAGAAAGTCCCAGCTCTAGAAATTGTGGGATGAGATCAGTTAGAATGGTAAGGAATAACAGTGTTGAAATTTTGAATGTATCAGTAGAACCCTGACTTTTTAGTCGAGCTTTTCAAAGGCAGAGTAATGAAATAAGATACTTATAGCGAAATGAAAGCATGTAGAAGTAGAAAATGAGATAGTAATTTAAACGAAATAATATGAAAGGGTTGAGTAAGGGGGATGTGGAAAGTGTGTTCGATAAGTCGTTGCATGACCGAGAGGGCGACCACCGGTCGTAAGTAACGTGTCAAGGATAAGCTGCGGAAGTAAAGCAGTTGACCTTGTTAGAGTAAGTAGCCTTCAAATGCAAATAGAGTCTCATGCATGGTGTCCTTTTATGTAACATGAAATTTTCACGATTTAAGTTAAACGTGTAAAGGTAAATTTTTGATCAAAAATGAGTCAGAATGTGCACGAGTAATGCATATGTTTAAAGGAAAAGATGATTTCATTCACCCGGCACAATGAAGTTTCGAGTTCTATAAATTGTAAAGTATTTCACTCTTTTCGTGACGAGTTAAATTATTGCAAAAGTCAAGAAAACGATTTAATGCAAAACTTTTATAACCAAAATGAGTAATGACATGTTGAAGTTATTTATGGGTACGAAAACCGACTGGTTTACTTTATGTCGATAATTTCTTTCAGGATGTAGTCGTATGAAAAGATTTTCACTCAATATAATTCCATCGTGATGCCATAGTTTGGGAGGAGTAAGATTAAGTTTATGGAAAGTTGCATGCGAACGATTCTCGAGATCGTTGTGCAGGGCATTAAATTTTAAAGAGTGATGGGGGCATGTGTACCCAAGATGTTTTCAAGTGTTATTTGTTTAAAATGATGAAATGTACGAAATGATTTATTTATTACGTGTGTCATGCATGAAGACTATGAACTCACTAGGTCGCGGGGTGGCGTTTTAAAGCTAAGAAAGAACTCAGAGAGTAGAAAGTTGTTAGTCAATTCAGGAAGGACGCTTGTAATTTTGGTAGGTGTTCAAGTAGAGAGTTGAGCAGTGAATGAGTCAGAATTGATTTATAGTGTCAAATGTATGAGGGTATGTACCTTGTCGATAACTAGAAAGTACGGTTGTCAAGGGACGGTTGTGCCTAGCGGAAAGACTTGAAGTCTTTAAGGTGATGGTTTTAGCAACTCGTTATGAGTAGTGGGGTGAGGAAGAATGAAATATCTTTGGCGTGGGAATATGAGTTTCGAGGTAAGCTTGTAAAGTTGTCATTACATGAGTATGTTTCGAAAAGAAGGCGACTGATTATGAAGGTGATTAAGGTATGTTGGAAGGATTAGGTTCCGTAAGGAACCTTTGTTTAAGAATAAGTTAAGAAAGTAGTTACAGATTATCTGTTGTTGTAGAAGTCAATGGCTGTGTGCGATGGTCGAGACCGAAGACGTGAACCAGAAAGTTGAGAATTGATAGAACACCTCGTAGGAGTGCTATGAGGATAAGAAGTTATTGTTTTGATTAAGTGTTCTATTTACGAGGTGGAGGGATTCGTAGGATGAGGAAGTTTATAGCACAAGCGAAGCGGGAGTGTAGATCTCATCGTTCAGTGAGGGGTTGTGCCCTGTTTTGTAAGGGCACGGGCCGTGAAGAGCTAGCTAGAATGTTTGCGTGTGAACTAATTGAGAACTCGTGAGTTATAGTTCATCGAGTTGGGAAAGGACTACGTGGTGAGATAGACTTGATTATAGTATACGGGAGAATGTGAAGGAAAGCGTGAATTGTGTACGAATGGCCATGAGAGATTTGGCCTGTAGTGTGGTGTTATGGGTAAGGAATGTATAGTTATGTAATAGCATTAATTGCCAAGTTAAATGTACCAGCTAGTGTTGTAGTAGTGTGATGTTAGCGGGAGAGAAAGCATTATATAGAAGCTTTTGGGGGTTTCAGATGAGATGTACGAGCTATTAACTAGATTGTTGGAGCACACAATGTGTAAGTTGACTTTTGGTGTGATTATGTTTGGGATAAAAGAGTGGAGTAGTGGTGAGAGATTAACCAAAAGAGAAACCAAATGTTTTGGTTGTAAGAGTCGCTAAGTAGGTATATGATGAGATTGTTGGAAGTTTAATGAGGATGAAAGTGAATTAGCCAAATGTGTTATCGAAAATGCTAGATCTTTGCAGAACATGAATTGTTTCTTATGTGTGAGGGAATGATCCTAGAAGAAAACAGTTGAAAATTTGGTTAGGTTTAAAGATTGGCGAGATGATGTTTACGGGCGGAGTGGTAGTATGATCTTTAGCTGAATTGAAACGTTATGATAGATGTACAAGCCTCGGATTGGTTGATTTAGCTTTTGGATTTGTTAAGTAATGGCATTTAGTTGTTACTGCAGGATGTGTTGCATCCGACCGAGATTTTCACTAAGAATTGATAAGGGGAACCGATATGTTAAAGTGAGAAGTTGATGATAGTGTGATAGAATAAGTAATTCTCAAATTATTTTTGAAAAGTGTAAATTGTTGGGTTACTCAGTGGAGTTGTTAGCTAAGAAGTCAGTTTTGATTGATGGATTTCGTGAATGCCAGCCTAATGAGAGGTTGATGCTAAGTTGCCAATATGATAATTTTTTGTTAGTAGAAAGAAATGAGTCGAGTCTCGATTTGGGGTTTATCTTTTGAAATAAGTTGCTAATTATAATTGAAATGAGTTGGTCAAGTTAAAATTGTCGGTGATAAAGAGAAGAATTGTATCGTGTTGTGCGATAAGGATCAGTGGTTATTTTGTGTTAGCCGGAAAGGCTGTTGAGTTCGGAAACTGTAATGTGGTCGTGAACCAGATAAGGATAACTAGGGATTTGTAAGCATTAAGGTATTTACAACCTCTATTTGCATAATGTAAATTGTGAGACGGAGTACGAGGATTATTGAGGATGTGTCTTTGAGAATGGCACCCTGTTCATTAAAGTATTAGTTGCGATGAATCTAGGTAAGAAGATTGGGATGACGGTATGTTACGGTTATAAGCAGAGATTGTGAGTTTATTCAGAATTGCACAACCAAGGCGTGAAAGTATGTTGCTTATGTTTTGTTCTTAAAAAGATTTATTCCGAGAGTTGAGATTTAAGCTTGATAATCAATATTTGCCGGTTATCTTTGGAGTGAATTCCGGGACGGAATTCTTTTAAGGAGGGGAGATTGTAATAACCCAAATAATGTAACATGCTCTAAAATAAAAGTTAAGGGTGGTAATTGCTTATTTCGAAGAGTAGGAGGATAAAATATGCCAACTTGGAAAAATTAATTCCCTATCTTTTTGGGTGCGCCGCTTTTGATATAGGATAGGAGTCCTTTAGTTAGTATTAGGGTTTTAGGGGAATATGGTTATGTAAACCTGCAACCTTGAGAAGAAGAGAAAAGAAAGAAAGAAGAAAAGGCTGGGTGTGTGGGTGTTTCATGTGGGTGTGCGCCGGGAACCAAACCGCCGACGAGAGAAGCGACGAGAAGGAGATGCCGGCGAAGACAGATGGACGACGGAGAGAGAGAGAGAGCTTCGTGAGAGAGAGAGACTGCCGGAGAGAGAGACGACGAGCGAGAGAGAGAGAGAGACAACCGGAAGAAGAGAGATGGACGGCGGAGAGAGAGAGAGAGCTTCGTGAGAGAGAGAGACTGCCGGAGAGAGAGACGACGAGTGAGAGAGAGAGAGACAACCGGAAGGAGAGAGATGGACGGCGGAGAGAGAGAGCTTCGTGAGAGAGAGAGACTGCGGGAGGGAGAGAGAGCAGCGAGAGGGAGAGAGAGTCATGCGAGAGAGAGAGAGATAGACGATGAGAGAGAGAGGGTGGCGGGGTCGCCGGCGCCGGAGAAGATGGCCGGAGTGGCGGCTGTTGAGCGCCGGCAGTCGGCTGCCGGCGGTGGTCATCGGCGGCGGCATGGCTGGTCCGTAACTTTCCGTCTCGTGAAGTTTTTCGTGGGTAAGAAACCGTTCCCCTTGCGTTTTCTCTTTATCAAGTAATGTTAGATTGGTAAATTCCTTTTGATGTATTCTAGATAGTTTATGCATGGGCCACGTGGCTAAAGTGTGTAATAATGGATTTGGATAAGTAAATTAAAGGTAAAATGGGAATTAAGATAGAAAAGAAAGCTAGACTTTTAATTGTAAGTAAACTAAAATAGTAGTGGGCCTTATTGCCTCTATGGAATTCATTTCATGTGGGATTTAATTATTTAGCCCAAGGAGCTAAAATGGTTATAAATATTTGGAATCCGATAATTGATATAGCTATGGGATTCGGAGTGTGACTAAATTATAAGAATCCGATATTTAGGTCTTAAGCCGATAGTCGAGTCCGATAATTAAAATGTTGGACTAAGAAGTGTAGTATATAAACTAAGGAATTGGGTTAAGTTCGGGAGCAAGCTCGAGTGATAAATGAAAAGGTTATAACGTACGTTTTCTTAATATAATAGGTGTTCCACCTAGAGATCGGAATTGTAAGTGAGGAGCTTTGGGGCAAGCCAGCCAGGTGAGTTTTCTAAACCAAAATACGTGGCTCTTAATGTGTTTTATAAAAGGAGTATATATGATGAGAATTGCTATGATATATTTATGCTTCGCATGTATAATTGTTGTTTTGAAAGTTTTATGATGAATGTATGCATACATCGAGGAGACGTAAACTGGCAAAGACGGGAAAGTAGTTCCGCCAGCTCTCGTGCGGGAAGGGAGGTCCCTATATGCCAGGAGCGAGGCTCCGCAAGGCAGTGCGAGGCTGACTCGTTGTCACCTTCGGGTGGCTTCAGGGTGTCAGATTACGAGGAGGCGGACTTTAGTCCGTATACGATTTTGACGTGTTGAGAATAAATGTTTTATGCTGAAAGTTAAACTGTTTTATATGATTTGATAACTGTTCGTAGGGACTCACTAGACCTCATGGTCTAACCCTCACATTTTCAAAATAAAACCTTTTCAGGTAAGCAGGTTTCCGGGAGCTCGGGCAAATAGGCTGAGCTTAGCGTGAAGAGTCAAGAAGTGTAGTGACACTCTAGCATTTAGTATTTCTCAGTTGTGTAGGTTGTTTCCGCCAACCATTTTTGGATATTATGTAAGAAATTTTAGAGATGCGGTTTTGGGATATTTATTTTATATGAAATGTATTGTTTAGAATTGTTGGGTTGTTACAATAAATGAATGCGATAAGATATTAACATGACATAATGAAAACATAGTAAGCTCAAATCATGATTATAGTTGAGTTTGGGTTATCCCACGTTGATAAGAAAGAAAAAATATTAAAAAATGTAGTTGTGTATACAAAAGGAGGGCGATGTAACAACCGGGATTTTTGTGTAATTAAATAAAATGAGCTCAGGTAAAATGTGAATCAAGAAGAAAGTTTGAGGGGTCAAAGTGTAAAGTTGGGAAGAATACTAAAAAGGGGTCCAAAGCCCTAGGAGGAAATCATTCTTCAATCAGTATTATTTTTGTGTGTGCTCTGTGTGTGCGGCGGCTGTGAGGAAAAGAAGACAAGAAGAAAGGACGTTGTTGGTGATCTTTGGGGAAAGCTAGAGTGGAATTCTTAGCATCTCTTCAAGTAAGTATTCTAATTCCCTTCTCCTTAGTTCTTTTCCGATCAGAAGCTGTTTGGGAGGGTTTGGGTGTGTGTAATCACACACACACTCGGTGTCCAGCGCTGTTTCTGTAATTAAGAGGTTGGGGAGATCGATTTTTGAGTCTAATCGGTAATGTGAGCCTAGAATCTTTCTTTGAACCGATTTCTAGTTTAGCTTAAAGGTTTTCGGTAAGTTTTAGCAAGTTTTCGATTTGAGCAGTAGAAAAACCCTGTATCAGACCTGTCTGCGTGTCTGGGGAATGAAGATGAAGTGGTTGAGGCTGAAATTCGCAAGCTAAGCCTGCGAGTTTGAGAATTTCGCAAGCTAAGCCTGCGAGTTTGGGAATTTCGCAAGCTAAGCCTGCGAGTTTGGGGGGGGGGGAATCGTAACCCAAGGTTGCGAGTTTCAGAGTCTTGCGAGTTTCTGTGTTTTGCGAATTTCAGTGCCCTGCGAGTTTAGAGTCTTGCGATTTAGAGCTGAGAGAGTTTAGGATCCAAGTTAGGTGCATCCACTTAATCAATAAATTATTGTTTAGGTGTGCGTTTGGAACGAGTCTTGAAGTAAGCGGGAGTTGCAATCAGGTGAGTTTTCTAAATTAAAACATATGGCTTTTAAAGTGTTTTCAAAATGTGTTATGAATGTTGAGAAATTGCCATGCTTTATTATTATGCTTGTTTGCATGAAAGTTGTTTTAAAGTTTATGTAGAATGTATGCATACATCAAGGAGACGTAAACTGGCAAAGACGGGAGAGTCGTTCCGCCAGCTTTCGTGCGGGAAGGGAGGTCCCTATATGCCAGGAGCGAGGCTCCGTAAGGCAGCATGAGGCTGACTCGTTGTCACCTTCGGGTGGCTTCAGGGTGTCAGATTACGAGGAGGCGGACTTTAGTTCGTATATGATTTTGACATGTTGAGTATAAACGTTTCATGCTGAAAAGATAAACTGTTTTTAAATGCTTTGATAACTGTTAGGAGGGACTCACTAGACCTCATGGTCTAACCCTCGCATTTTCAAAATTAAAACCTTTTCAGGTAAGCAAGTTTACAGGAGCTCGGGAAAATAGGCTGAGCTTAGCGTGAAGAGTAAAGGTGGATAGAGACACTCTAGTATTTAGTATTTCTCAGTTGTGTAGGTTGTTTCCGCAAACCTATTAAGTATTTGTAATGAAATTTTGTGACCGTGATTTTGGGATGTTATGAAATTGATGTTTTGCATGTTAATGTTCGGGAGGGTCTTTATAGTTGGGATCAGAGCCGTAGTTTAAGGGATTTTGGTGACCGAAAGGAGCCTAGACTTAAACTGTGAGGAGTAGGATCACAACTGAGAAACAGGAATGCGTTAGGAGAGCACTATTTTAGGGTAGGACTGATAGGGTGTTGAGGACGGTCATGTAAGGTAAGTTTGGAGTTACATCTGGCCAGTGTAACTGTGAACTTACAGGTACATGTATGTGCTTAAACTACCTTGTTATCCTGTGTCGTGGCGCTAGGGAGTCTTCTATGCGTTGTTAGGCTTTTGCTAGTAAGTAAACTTTCCGTTGTTTTGCTGCTACATCAGAATGTCTGCGAGATCATTGAGAAGTAGGTCCATACCAGAGGCAGTAGACACGCGAACCAAGAGTACTACACTGCGTGAGGAAGCGGTGCGAGTCGAGGAAGAACCAGTGAATCAGCCAAGAGTGGTAGCCACTCGTGGACGAGGAAGGGGTCGTGGAAGACCTAAGGGAGCGGTGCCGAGAAAAGCGGCGACTGAAGCGGGGGCAACAACCGTCAAGGAAAAGAGTAAGAAGAAGAAGGCAACCGTCAAGCGTACGACTAAGAGTATGGCAGAACCCGAAGTGCAGGCTATCTCTGAACAGGAAAGTTCCGCGCCTGTAGCAAAGACCAAAGCAAAGAAAGGGCGTAAGTCCGAGGCCACGCAGGCTTTTATAACCGAGGAGAAGTTCACATCTGAGATGGGGAAAATACAGGAGACTCTGAAAGCAGTTTTAGAAAATCAGAACAAGACGGCATCTGGAGAACCAAGCAAGGGTAGTACTGGGAAGAAGACAGTGGAAGGTAGCGAACTGCGAACTGAAATGGGCACCAACTCAATGATAACTCCGATTGCCGATGAACCAAAGACAGCGAAGGGGTGTGCATTTAAGGCTTTCAACTCATGCAAACCACCGACCTATAATGGGGAGCGTGATCCCGTTAAGGCTATTCAGTGGGTTCGTGAGATGGAGCTAGTCTTTGATGCTAGTAAATGCGCGGAGGAAGATAAAGTCCTGTTTGCGAGGTCAGTGTTGAAGGCAGAAGCGAGGTCAGTGGGATGTGGAAACTGGGGGAAAGGGGTCAGAAGTGGCAAGGAGCATGTCGTGGGAGACATTTGTGAAAAGGTTCAAGGCTCAATACTGCCCTTTGGCAGCAGTTAAGAAGTTAGAGGAAGAGTTTCTGAGTTTGGAGCAGGGGTCAATGACGGTTCAGGAGTATACACTGAAATTTATCGAGAAATCCAGATTTGCTGAGTTATACGTACCAACTGAAGAGAGACGGATTGAGCGGTACATCTATGGGTTGAAAAGCAGTATTAGAGAGTTGGTGCAGGCAAAGGAACCAACTACGTTTGAGGCAGTAGTTGACAAAGCAGAATTGACAGAGAAAGATAAGATCAGGCAGATGAATGAGAGAGCTGGGGACAAGCGCAAATGGGAAGGACCGACCCGAGACAGTAAGAGGCCGAGCACGAACATAATTGAACCGCGGGCAAGTTTCCGGTCAGCAGAAAAGCCTTGTAGTAAATGTAACCGAGTGCACCGGGGTGAATGTTTGGCTGATAAAGGGGGATGCTATAACTGTGGGAAGATGGGGCATATGTCCCGAGATTGTCGTGGGCAGAGATCTTGTTTTCATTGCGGGCTGTCGGGTCACGTTAAATGGGATTGTCCGCAGCTAAAGAAGGGTCAGGCAGGGGGTGAAGGTGGTAGCATTGGAGGAAAAGGTAATGAGAGGAAGGTGGAGCCGGCTCGTGCTAGAGCGAGGGCATTCCACATGACAGCTGAGGAGGCGGAGAACGCGCCAGATGTAGTGACAGGTACCTTTCCTATAGACTCGATATTTGCTAAAGTGATGTTTGATACGGGGGCAAATCGTTCATTTGTGTCGCCCGTTTTTGCTCAAAGGTTGCGGGTGAAACCCAAGAGGTTAAACTTGGGGTTTGAAGTAGATATAGCGGGTGATTGCCGAGTCTGGGTAAGGGATGTCTATGAGGGTTGCAATATAGACATAGATGGTCACTCATTTCCATTGGAACTTTATCCTATGGGAATGGGGGAGTTTGATGTAGTCCTAGGAATGGAATGGCTAGCGGAGAATGATGCGAGCATTGTGTGTAATAAGAAGTTGATACGTATACCTCTAGCCGATAAGGGAGAGGTGGTAATATACGGGGATCAACGAAATAGGAAGTCGTGTCTAATTTCGTTGATGAAAGCTAGGCGATGCTTGGGGAAGGGTTGCGCGGGGTATCTAGCATATGTACTAGATGCCAAGAAAGAGAAGAAAAATGTGGAAGATGTGCCCGTAGTAAACGAGTACCCGGAAGTGTTTCCGGATGACTTGACGAGCCTACCTCCGGATCGTCAAGTGGAGTTCAGAATTGACCTCGTGTCGGGGGCGGCACCGATTGCTCGTGCGCCCTATCGGTTAGCACCAGCAGAGATGAAGGAGATGATGACCCAACTGCAGGAGTTACTTGACAAAGGTTTCATACGTCCGAGTTCATCACCTTGGGGAGCACCTGTACTTTTCGTTAAGAAGAAAGATAGATCGATGCGGATGTGCATAGATTATCGCGAGCTTAATGAGGTGACCGTGAAGAACAAGTACCCGCTCCCGAGGATCGATGACCTCTTCGACCAACTGCAAGGCGCGAGTTACTTCTCAAAGATAGACTTGAGGTCGGGTTATCATCAGTTGAAGGTGAGAGAAGAAGACGTACCGAAAACGGCGTTCCGTACGAGATATGGGCACTACGAGTTCCTAGTCATGCCTTTCGGGTTGACTAACGCGCCCGCAGTGTTCATGGATCTGATGAACCGGGTGTGTAACTCGTTGTTGGATAAGTGCGTGATCGTCTTTATTGACGATATCTTAATCTACTCTCGTACGCGGGAGGATCACGAGCGTCACCTTCGGACAACGTTGGAGTTGCTAAAACGCGAAAGGTTGTATGCAAAGTTTTTGAAATGTGAATTCTGGCTCAGAGAAGTTCAGTTTTTGGGACACGTAGTATCTGCGGATGGAATCAAAGTGGATCCTGCAAAAATCGAAGCCATCAAGGACTGGGAAGCGCCTAGAAATCCTTCAGAGGTGAGAAGTTTCCTTGGTCTAGCCGGATACTACCGTAAGTTTATTCAAGACTTTTCTCGAATAGCTTCGCCTTTGACCTTGTTGACAAGGAAGGACGTCAAATTCGTGTGGGAAGAAGCTCAGAGGACCGCGTTTGAGAAATTGAAGGAAAGTTTGTGCAGTGCTCCAATCCTATCGTTACCAAATGGATCGGAAGGGTTTGTAGTGTACAGCGACGCTTCCAAGCTCGGGTTGGGATGCGTGTTGATGAAGAATGGGAAGGTGATTGCCTACGCTTCGCGTCAGTTGAAAGATCACGAAAAGAATTATCCCACCCATGACATGGAATTAGCGGCTGTTGTCTTTGCATTGAAAATCTGGCGACATTACCTCTATGGGGTGAAGTGTCAGATTTACACCGACCATAAGAGCTTGAAGCACCTGTTTGATCAAAAAGAGTTGAACATGAGACAGAGGAGGTGGATGGAACTGTTGAACGATTACGATTGCGAAGTCCTTTACCACCCGGGTAAAGCCAATGTGGTGGCAGACGCGTTGAGTCGGAGAGAACGTGGAGAGCAGACCAAAGTCGTGGCTTTCCGAATGGAAGCAACCTCAAATCTGCTCGAAGAGATTAAGAAGTTTCAGAAAGAAGCACTGATAGAAGGAAATGTGAAGAGCGAACGAGTTGTCGGGATTGCGACATCGTTGGAAGTCAACAGTAGCGGGTTGAATTGCATGAAAGGCCGAGTGTGGGTGCCAAGGATCGGTGACTTGAGAGTAAAGATCCTCGAAGAGACGCATAGGTCACGATTGTCCGTGCACCCGGGCACGAATAAGATGTATCAAGACTTGAGACAGTTCTACTGGTGGCCGGGGATGAAGAAGGATATCGCTCATTTTGTGGAGCGGTGTGTGACTTGCCTGAAGGTTAAGGCGGAACATCAACAACCTTATGGAGAGTTGCAGTCCACGGTGATACCAGTGTGGAAGTGGGACAACATCACGATGGATTTTATCACGAAATTGCCGAAAACCCCTAAAGGCAATGATACGATCTGGGTGATAGTGGATATTCTCACCAAATCAGCTCATTTCTTGCCTATGAGGGAGTCGGATTCGTTGGAAAAGTTGGCACGGTTGTACATCACCGAGATTGTGTCTAGGCATGGAGTGCCAAAGTCCATTGTGTCTGATCGGGATAGTCGATTCACATCGAAGTTTTGGAGGAGCCTTCAGCGTGAATTGGGGTCTCAAGTGAAGCTGAGCACGGCGTATCATCCGCAGACGGATGGTCAGAGTGAAAGGACCATCCAAACGCTGGAAGATATGCTGAGGGCTTGTATAATTGATTTCAAAGGATCGTGGGAGACGCACTTGCCGTTGATAGAGTTCTCTTACAACAATAGCTATCACACAAGTATCCAAGCGGCACCATTTGAGGCGTTGTACGGACGAAAATGCCGTACGCCGTTATGCTGGAATGAAGTGGGAGAAAGACAGTTGACAGGTCCAGAAATTGTGCAGCTGACGTCAGAAAAGATAGAAGTGATTCGAGAAAGAATGAAAGTTGCCCAAGACCGACATAAAAAGTATGCCGATAGGCGAAGGAAGCCGATTGAGTTCCAAGTAGGTGACAGAGTAATGCTCAAGGTGTCACCTTGGAAGGGCGTGGTCCGTTTTGGAAAGAAAGGGAAGTTGAGACCGAGGTATGTCGGACCGTTCGCGATAGTTGAAAGAGTAGGCTCTGTAGCTTACAAGTTAGAGTTACCAGAAGAACTAGAGCGAATCCACCGGACCTTCCATGTCTCAAATTTGAAAAAGTGTCTAGCCGAAGCCGATGTGGCCATTCCGTTGGAAGACGTAAGCATTGACGAGAAGTTAACGTACGAGGAAGAGCCAGTCGAAATTTTAGACACTAAAGTACGAAAGACGAGAAATAAGGAGACACGTTTGGTGAAGGTTCAGTGGAAATATCATCAAGGACGAGAAGCAACGTGGGAGGTGGAAGCGGAGATGAAAAGCAGGTACCCTCACCTCTTTAAGAATGGAATTCCGGGGACAGAATTCTTTTGAGGGGGGAGTGTTGTAACAACCGGGATTTTTGTGTAATTAAATAAAATGAGCTCGGGTAAAATGTGAATCAAGAAGAAAGTTTGAGGGGTCAAAGTGTAAAGTTGGGAAGAATACTAAAAAGGGGTC
This sequence comes from Saussurea involucrata, assembly GCA_033807775.1. Classification (NCBI taxonomy): domain Eukaryota; kingdom Viridiplantae; phylum Streptophyta; class Magnoliopsida; order Asterales; family Asteraceae; genus Saussurea; species Saussurea involucrata. Next base: position 230,259,949 of record CM066314.1, read on the forward strand.
CAAAGCCCTAGGAGGAAATCATTCTTCAATCAGTATTATTTTTGTGTGTGCTCTGTGTGTGTGTGCGGCGGCTGTGAGGAAAAGAAGACAAGAAGAAAGGACGTTGTTGGTGATCTCTGGGGAAAGCTAGAGTGGAATTCTTAGCATCTCTTCAAGTAAGTATTCTAATTCCCTTCTCCTTAGTTATTTTCCGATCAGAAGCTGTTTGGGAGGGTTTGGGTGTGTGTAATCACACACACACTCGGTGTCCAACGCTGTTTCTGTAATTAAGAGGTTGGGGAGATCGATTTTTGAGTCTAATCGGTAATGTGAGCCTAGAATCTTTCTTTGAACCGATTTCTAGTTTAGCTTAAAGGTTTTCGGTAAGTTTTAGCAAGTTTTCGATTTGAGCAGTAGAAAAACCCTGTATCAGACCTGTCTGCGTGTCTGGGGAAAGAAGATGAAGTGGTTGAGGCTGAAATTCGCAAGCTAAGCCTGCGAGTTTGAGAATTTCGCAAGCTAAGCCTGCGAGTTTGGGAATTTCGCAAGCTAAGCCTGCGAGTTGGGGGGGGGGGGGGAAATCACAACCCAAGGTTGCGAGTTTCAGAGTCCTGCGAGTTTCTGTGTTTTGCGAATTTCAGTGCCCTGCGAGTTTAGAGTCTTGCGATTTAGAGCTGAGAGAGTTTAGGATCCAAGTTAGGTGCATCCACTTAATCAATAAATTATTGTTTAGGTGTGCGTTTGGAACGAGTCTTGAAGTAAGCGGGAGTTGCAATCAGGTGAGTTTTCTAAATTAAAACATATGGCTTTTAAAGTGTTTTCAAAATGTGTTATGAATGTTGAGAAATTGCCATGCTTTATTATTATGCTTGTTTGCATGAAAGTTGTTTTAAAGTTTATGTAGAATGTATGCATACATCAAGGAGACGTAAACTGGCAAAGACGGGAGAGTCGTTCCGCCAGCTTTCGTGCGGGAAGGGAGGTCCCTATATGCCAGGAGCGAGGCTCCGTAAGGCAGCATGAGGCTGACTCGTTGTCACCTTCGGGTGGCTTCAGGGTGTCAGATTACGAGGAGGCGGACTTTAGTTCGTATATGATTTTGACATGTTGAGTATAAACGTTTCATGCTGAAAAGATAAACTGTTTTTAAATGCTTTGATAACTGTTAGGAGGGACTCACTAGACCTCATGGTCTAACCCTCGCATTTTCAAAATTAAAACCTTTTCAGGTAAGCAAGTTTCCAGGAGCTCGGGCAAATAGGCTGAGCTTAGCGTGAAGAGTAAAGGTGGATAGAGACACTCTAGTATTTAGTATTTCTCAGTTGTGTAGGTTGTTTCCGCAAACCTATTAAGTATTTGTAATGAAATTTTGTGACCGTGATTTTGGGATGTTATGAAATTGATGTTTTGCATGTTAATGTTCGGGAGGGTCTTTATAGGCGATGCTTTAAAAACGGTATCAATGTAAAAATGTAAAGAAAGACTATGAGATATTAAAATGCCACAATGAGAATCTAGCAATCTCAAATCATGAATTATCGTTGAGTTTTGGGTTATCCAACATTGATAAGTACTAGAAATATAAATATGCAAATGAAGGCTATAAAGTATTAACATGGCAAATGATAATTTAATATTCTCAAATTATGGTTGAATTTGGTTACATATTGATGAGAATGAGAAATATTAGAAAATATAGTTGAATATATAAAAGGAGGGAGATGGCTTGAATATAGATTTAAGTATAAATGTATATAGAAATCATACGGAACTTTTCGTACTGGGTTAGCCACACACTTCACATATTTTAGTATTTCACATGACATCAACAAATGATACAAATATTGGAAAGAGATAGGTAGGTAAAGGAGGGGGAATGCCTTCAAAATTAAAATAAGTTGGTTGGCTAAAAATGCGACACTTTTCCATCAAAAATTGGGATTAAATGGTAATTTTGAAGCTATGTGATAAAAATATTTTATTAAAAAGTAACACCTTTCACTTTCCATTGATTAAATGTTCATTAGAATCAAATCAATACAATCATGAATATAAATATAAATACATAGAAATGAATGTGAAAGAAGTGTTGGCTATAAGGTATCGAATGATACAATGAGATTTAATATTTTCTCAAATAATAAATTGTAGTTGAGCTTTGTTTATGACACATTGACAATAAACTGAAATATTGTAAGAGATAATTGAGTATATGAAAGGATGAGAGATGTCTTCGAATATTAGAAGGGTATTAACCAATGTATAATGAGAATTTAGCATTCTCAGGTTTTGAGTTGATTTGTAGTATCGTAATTCTTTTATATCTTACTTGACATGTGTTTTGATCATCGCGCAACGCGCGATGTCGAACACTAGTATAAGTAAATACAATAAATTATACGAAACACTAAAAACTCTTTTAAATTTGGTTTTGATGCATAAATTTAAATATTTAACTTTGGGAAATTAATTAAAATGCCCCAAGTTGATTAATCGGTTACCAAAATGTCCCAAATCTCTTTAAATTTGCCGAAATACCCCATAAATTCGCGATTTTGACCCGCGGTACCTGTGATGGGCCCCAAATCCCAAACCACCCCTCGAAGTTCACCCGCGGTACCCGCGATGGCCCCTCTTTCGCAATAAAATTTACATTTTAACCCCCTGGTCCGCGATGAAAATTTATTAATCGCGGACTAAATGTGTGGACGTGGAAATGAGTTTCATATATAATTTCATTTCATACACCTATAATTATTTAATTAGTTTACTTTATACCTTTTATTTTTCTAATTTCTATTTTATACCTTCATCATATTAACACATATAATTGTATATTAACTAAAATAAGTTAAAAAAACGTTTTAATTTTAACAAGTTATACCATTATATTCGTCTCTTCGATACATTCGAAATGAGTCCAATATTTACATTTTTGGTCCCTGCCCTCGATGGGGCCGCGATTTGGGCCCAAATTTTCACTTTTGGTCTCTGTCTTTGCTATAATACAACTTAGGTCTCTTATGTTTGATAAATTACAACTTAGGTCCCCAAACTTTGCTAAATTACACACTAGATCTCTTATGATTGCTAAATTACACGGGACGATAAAGTAGATAAAATCATGTTATATATAAAAACAAGAGCACTTAGCATACAAGATTTAGTCGTTAAAATCAAGGAAAATCAATTATCAGATCAATGCTATCATATCTTATACTTCCATGTGGTTCTAGCTCCGACGGGCCCTGCGTGCTACTTCTTTGGCTAACTGAACGTCTACTCCTTGGCACGTTTGAAGGGGCGGGAGTTGGACACTTTCCACGAGTATGTCCCACTGCTTGGCATCGACTACATTTTTTTTGTATCGGATCTTCACCACGAGATGGACGTCGATCGTTCTTTCTTGGTCTCTCGGCTCTGTTCTTAGTTATTAACGGTGGATAGCATGGCGAAAGGGGGTCGTGTGGAGACACCCATGATTCAGGGGTCTAGCTGGATTTATTACCTCCCGATATGTTTTTCGGTAAGTTTCGGACGTGTAGAACTTTACAGCTAAATCGCTGCAATCTCTACGACCCATATGCCTTGCAGCAACGATGGCATGACCGCACGGTAACCCAGATTTTAGCCATTGAAGACATGAACAAACATGGTCGGTCATATCAACAATCGCGTCATAACGGTTATCCCGAACCTGGTACTTCCCATACCCAATTTCGCTTACCCTCCATGCCGCAGCCTTTCCCGCCCTTTGGAGAATTATCTCCTCCACCTTTGGTGTGAGTCTATTACGCATTTCACCTCATTTTTGGCGTCGAAGTTGGTACCACTCTTGTTGAAAGATCCGGTAGTACTCCATAAGTTGTACAATTGGTAATCTACGAGCAAAACGGGAGAGTGCATTCATCGACTTTGCACTATTGGAGGTCAGAATGTCATAACGTTGTGCAGGAAAATGGGTCGTCGACCACCTCTCTGGTCCAAAATCGTCCATAACTTTTGCTGCACGATCGCACTAACTCGTAGTGTATTCATGTACCAGTCAAACTCCCGAACCGTATACGCTTTGCATTCCTTCCAATAGATGGTGTGGTGAGTTGTAATACGTTTGTCCTGGCTTTTGGCGTTCATCTTCAAATGTCGACAACATAGGGCGTGAGGGGTGTTCGGGTACGTGGAAGAGATTGCGGCGCTTATGGAAGGAGCCCTGTCGAGCCCTGTCGGACATAAACACCAACCCTTCCGGGTCTCCGATAGATTGTCTCAACATGGACAGAAACCAAGTCCACTCATCCCCGGTCTCGGACTTGCCTACTCCAAAAGCTACGGACACGATGTTATTATTCTCGTCCATGGCAATCGCCAGGAACATCATACCCAAGTAACACCCCTTTAAATGGGCAGCGTCTATTACCAAGACACGACGCAGATTTGCCAGAAATGTGCGGATCTGCAAAAACGTAGGTGGTTTCCCTTTGTAAATGTTATAATTTATAATGTGTAAACATATGAAGTGTTAATATACGTACCGCGGGTCCAAGGGCAACGAAGCACAACTCAAAACGTCCCTTTAAATCGGTCCTTATCTTGGTGATTGTACCTGGATTGTGTAGCTCCAAATTATAGAAATACGTAGGGAGTCGTTCATACGACTCCTCGGGAGTACCTCTCACCATTAGTAGTGTTCTGCATCGTGCACGCCAGCCTTGGTGGTAACCAATTGTGATCCCGTACTGCTGGTTTATATCGTTGACGATGTCCTTTGGACGAAATGCCCTGCTAGCATCAAGAATATTGCCTTTCAGTATGTAACCTAAAGTCCTTTTGTTGGCTGGTCGGTGGTTGGGATTCAGTCACGTTCTCGAACAAGTGTGTTCGTCGTGCAACTTTCTAACGACAAACATCCCTCCTTTTGAGCCCACGGACCTCGCGGACATCCTCCAATTACAATTTTTTCTCCCACATACAACCTCGTATCTGCTTTTGTCGGATTTCTTCGTCTTACTTTCGAAACCCTATTCGTATCAAATACTTCACCTACACGTATCCTTGATGTGCGATTATAAAGTGCGAGTTCGTAGGTTTGTATATGGGTCTCCGAGGTTGGAAGAAGAGGAGACATATCAAAATAGTCATTTAAGTCACTAAATGATGTATTACTAGGGGTGTATTTTTCTCCTTCTTCGTCCTCATCACTATCGGTATCTGATTTGTCTATATCAGATCTACCCATTGAGAAAATATGGGTTTCGTCATCAACAACTCCAGCAAATCGTCTTTCTTGGTCTTCTTCTTCTTCTTGCGTCTCCGGAACAAAATCAGGATAACAGTCGTTAAGACCATAGGTATTATCCGAATAAACTGTTGGGTCGTAGGATGCCTGAAATTGAGAATCAGGCTCCAGTTGGGTTTCGTCATCACCGTCGTCATCACCTTTGTCATCACCGTCGTCATCGTCTTCTTCGCATACCGATGAATCGACATACACAAAAAATGATGGAGGTCTTTCTGACTGGGCTGCAAATTGCAGAAAACCAGAGATATCTCCATCGTTGGATAACTCCACAATTGACCCATCACCACTTTTAAACACTAACTTGCAAACAGCTGAAGGGTCGATTCCACATTTTTTCATGGCGTATGCAACAAAATTCTTATGTGTAAGGTTTACTGGCAATTTTACATCATGCTTAGATTTATAAGCAAAATTCCACTCATTGTTGTCTTGCACACATTCACCATCGAAACAGAAATATAGCTTAGCTTTTGCAACAGATGAACTCATTTTTTCAGTAGTATCTCAAAAAGAAAATACTGAAATGATGAAGAAAGGAATCAAGAAAAGAAGGATGGAATGGATGTGAATTGCAACCACAATGGAATGGATGAATGATTATGGATTGCATTTTACTAATATTTATGGATGAAATTTCATTGAGGAAGATGAATTGCAACCACAAATTCATCTTCCAAGTACAATAATTCAACATTGCTGAAACAACTCAGTGAATTGCAACCACAAATTGGTTTTCCAAGTACAATAATTAAAACAAATCAGACAATAAGTGTGGAAAAAACAGTAAAAACATGCAAAAACACGTGAAAAACTCCAAAAATGAGCAAATCGCGGCCCCATCGAGGACAGGGACCAAAAGTGAAAATTATCGTGGGCCACATGGGCCGGTCCGCGATTGCAGCTCAGATCGCGGGGTATTATTGCAAAACGGGAGAGGGTTTGGCATTTCTGTAAACCAAAAGGGAACTTGGGGCTTTTTAATTAGAGAATTTAATTAAAATACCCAAAGTTTGAATTTGACTTACCAAAATACCCATTTTTTTTCGTTTTTACCAAAATACCCATTTTTTCCGCGATGGGGTCCGCGATCGCGGGCAGGGACTGAAAGTGTAAATATAATTTTCAAAAGTGTAAATACAAGTAATGTGTATTTTGGTAAAAACGAAAAAAATGGGTATTTTAGTAAGTCAAATTCAAACTTTGGGTATTTTAATTAAATTCTCTTTTAATTAATTTCCCTTTAACTTTTGAATAGATACATTTTACGATTAAAAATAAAACATTCTATTAGTCGATTAATTTCATTTTATAGTAATATTAAAATAATAATTTACTTTGTATTAAATTATAATAGATAATATTTAATTATAGATTTATTATTATTTAACTAAAATATATTTTTGATATGTGTTCTTTAATCATGAGAGAAAAGAAAATAAAAGAAACGGAGAGAAAAAAAAGGAAATGAAAATGATATGTGTTCTTTGATATGTGTTCTTTGCGATCGCGGACATCTTCATCTCCTTCACGGGAGAATTCATGAGCATCGCGGGAGAATTCAAGGGTGTTATCCAATTTTTTTAAGGACTCCGTGATCACGGTGTATTTTTACGAATTTTTTTAGGTATTTTGGTTAAATTAGGAAGAGTTTAGGCATTTGAGTAACTCAGAAGACAAACTTGGGCATTTCAATTAATTTCTCTTAAAAAAAACCTCAACTAAGCAGAGAATATATTTTATATTGGAATTTAGTGGTCAAAGAGTGAAAAATGTATTTATTTAATAAATAATTAAAAATAATGTGTTGAGTTTGTACGTAATCGACTCTGAAAGGCGTGTAATGTATATGAGTGCGACCGCTTCCGGTTTAGCCGCAATGATTCCGATTTTGATGCAATCATTGACCCGTTAATTTCATTTTTGTTGTATGGATAATTGCGCTTGTTTACCCTAAATTCGGGTAATTGAAAACGCACTCCATATTTTTCCATAATTTACAAAAACCCAAGTATATTATAAATTTGGTCTTTATGTGGTTTATCGAAAATAATTCCTTTTTATATCTACAGTTTTAAAATTACAAGATAACTAAATATCTAGATTTGGTCTCTCAAATTAACAACCGTTAGAAAATTTGTTAAATCAGAGGTATTTTCGTGATTTTATCATTTTTTTGTCTTTTACTCAATTTTAACCGATTTTATGATTTTGGTTTATGTGGTTTTTGATTGGTTAAAAGACAAAAAAATCATAAAAAGGTGAAAAAATGCTTCTCATTTAACGAAAAGTTTTAACGGATGTTAAAGCAAATGATCAAATCTGTATTGTTGGTCGTGAGTTGGTAATTACTAACACAGAAAGTGTTATGTAGAATGAGGTTGAATACAACCACAATTTTTTTTTTTAGTTTATGGAAAACAAAGAATTACATATTTGTTGTGGAAGTTGGGTGGTAAGACATGATCCTAAACAATTTGATTAGTGACAAATTTTCTAGCGAGTGAAAGGGTGGAAGAATGTTTTCTTTCAGATCGAAGTACTAATGTAGTCCTTCAGATGGTTGACGTTGATTTTGCGTAAGAAACTGTTGGTGCTGTAATATACGGACTTACACAGAAAATGTTTATAGAAAAGGGGTTGAATACAAAGTTACAAACACAATAAGTTTTCACGTTTAGTTTAATATTTTATTAAAACATAAAATTACACATTTGGTGTGAAAGCTAGGAAAGGTAAGACTTGTAATCTTAAACAATCTGACTGGTGATAAATTTATTAACACATAAATAAAGAAGAAAGAATGTTTTCTTTCAGATTTGAAGAGCTAAGATAGTATCAGATTGTGACGTTGAATTTACTAAGAAGCTTTTACAAAGAAGTTATTTCAAAACAGGTAGTTTGCAAACAATGACAAGGTGACCTTTTATGGCCTTCATTGCATTAAATGCAAACTTTCAACTTTAACATGTGTCTTCATCTGGTTTGTTGATCTATGCATTCTTGTACTTTTCACTTCAACCTTTATAATTTATGTGACACTTGTTAACCAATCTTATCATTTTGTATGCAAAAGAAACAATAAAAGAAGTATGACACTAATAAAATCGTGTTTTACAACTTACTTTGACTAACATGCTTTTCCATGTTCTTATACTATGATGAGAATTTAGAAGAGGTAGTGGGCCAAACTTGTTGGCAAGTTTTCACTTCAAAATATGGCTTGCCAGTAGTAGTATTTGTCATACTACTAGTTAATTATGTCTTGTATTGATCTTCTTTTGGCTAGATAACAAACTAATCCGCTTTTGTAACTATCTTGACCTCTCTTCAACTAGTCTTCGCTAAAGACTTTTTACCTTTTGAATAATACAGATAGTTACAAGACTTTTATAAGTAAAAATCACACTTTTAGTCTACTATGATGTAACAACCCATCCCAAACATACATCATATAACACAATTTACATCTCGTCATAAGATAACAAAATACATATTATATCACATAGGTCTCTTGGTCCCAACTATACAATACATATTTCAATACAAATTTTTCGCTAATATTTTACATTACAAACCATCAACAACTATTCATACAACATTTCAGGAAAGCTACTTAATCATAAGCAGACTTCGAAAGTATATCAAATTTTATCGATTCCTTTGCCCTTACTCGCTCCTTGACTTGGAATACATATACCCGAACTCAAATCAATCGAATCTTCTCACTGCTTTCTCTCGGCTTAGCACACACACCCACCACAAGACTCTGGAAACCGACTTGTGAACAACATAGGAGGTGGAATCCTTAAATACTAAACCAAAATTGCAAATAAGGGCTCGACTTATTCTAAAATGACAGTAACACCTTAAGATTTGCAAAACCAACCCAAACTTACCCTAAACTAATAAACGTAAAATAAATAAATAAACAACTAACTTACCTGGGTTATTACATCTGAAGTATAAGTTATACAACAGTTTCCAGCTATAGACATTTATGAAGTAGGACTCTATTGGATACCTAATCACTTAGAATAATAATGAAGATTTAAGAATCCGATAATTGAGAGAAATAGTTTTCTCTTTATCAGATTCATATAGGAAATGACACATAGATCAAATTAAAAGTGATCTCTGAGATATTCTTAGGGGGTGTTTGGGATTGCTTATTTTTTTGACTTGTTTGCCCATTGCTTTTCCTCACCACAAATAGGCTATTTTTAGTGTTTGGATTGAAAAAAAAAAGAAAAATGCTTATGACTTCTCCCCACTACAAATAAGTTGTTTTTGATAAGCTAATTCATTCTATCTAATTTGAAACTGCTTATAACTTATTTGTCCAAATTACATTTTTACCCTCAACTCCATTTTATCACGACATAAGTTGATAAGCACTTTTAAAAATAAGCATAAGTTGTTTTAAATAAGCAATCCCAAACACCCCCTTAGTCATAGATCCAATGAACCATATTCGAAGACTTTGTTTGATCTTTTTTCTATCTTAAGTGTTCGGATGATGGTTTGTTTGAGCTATATCCGATGGATATTATTAATTGGATATACTCTTTTCAAGGAAAATGATAAGAATTTGTTTCAAATTGTTTTTTGTCGGATATATATTTGTACTATTTACAAATCCGATAGTTGAGACCAACAGAAACTATCACTTAGAATTCCTATCAAAATGGTCGAGTTGCAACATATGTTACAGATGACATTTTATAGCCAACATTGTGTTAAAATGTTGCTACCCAACTTTAACGTGTGTCTTTGTCTGATTTGTTGAGCAGTGCATGTTTGTATTCTTCATTTCAGTCTTTGAGATTGATGTAGACCTTTATTAACCCAACCCATCATTTGTATGCAAAATGAATAGTAAATGGTGTATGGTACTAATGAAATAGTATTTAAGAACTTACTGTGTCTGACATGCCAAACATATTGCCTAACCAGGACAAGAGTGGTAAGCCAAACTTGCTAGATTAATTTGCACTCTAAAATCGGCTTGCCAGAAGTAGTATTTGTCATACTACTATTTTGACTTTATTTTGTATTGATCTTCTTTCAGCTAGATGAAAAACCAATCCGCTTTGGTGACTATCTTGGATTCTCTTCAGCTGATTTTCGATATTTTTTGAAGACTTTTTGTTCTTGGATCAATACAGAAAATAATAGAATTTTACAAAAGAAAATTCCTATCTATTTTCTATCAGAAACATAAACTCCATTTCAGATTCCAGCTAGACTATTTATGAAAATTTTATTCCGGATACAAAAGTAATGATGATTATTTTGTTTTAGTAACCTGCATCCGGATGTTGGAGTTGGATATAAAATTCGGATACCGAATCCGAATGTCTAATCTAAACACCACATGAATATGGATTTTTTAAGTTCTGATGAAAAATCCAAAGATACACACCGAATAACATTTCTGGATGTAAAATCCGGATATCTAATTTGGATAACAACTCTGGATGTCCATTTTAGATACTCAATCTGAATCCAGATGACGAATTAGAATGTGAGTCATGAACTTGTTAATTCGAAACTTTTATGTGCTAGACTGGATGTATTTATATTATTATCAAATCAAATGACCGAGACAACGAAAATGCTTCTTGTTTAACGGAAACTTTTAACAGGCGTTAGAACAAAGGATCAAATCTTGTGATCCCAGTAACAAGTCTCAATCAAGAACTAACCACAATATACACACTAGAATGGGATTCAATCTCTTGTATTGATATGGAAGGTAAAGGTTACAAGAGAATCTTACAAAGGATCTTGTGCTACAACTACTCTAGCTACAAATGTAAACAACTAAAAGTTTTTTATACTAGGCAATCTATTTACACAAAATACCCTCAACTTTGATACAATCAATATTTGACACCAACAAATCCCCTGACGTTTTTGTAAACCACTATAGTCATCTTGTATTTTCAAAACTACGAGGACGAAAAAATTTATTTTCAACAAACCACATAGACCGAATTTGTAGTTTACTCTTATTAGTATTTTTAAATTCTAAGACACTCATGTTAAGAGTATCTTAAACATATTTCATAAAATTGATCTAATGAAAATTTTGGTGATTTGGGGAGAAAAAAAATTCTAACGTCATCCAAAATTTTCTTTCAAATAGAAAAAAACAGGATATAAAGTGTAGAATTCTTCAAGTTTCCAAAACTGATTACCATGACAGAAAAATAATTAATTTTATTATATTACAATAAAAAACCTTCAAATTAAATGTTTAGAGAGTTTAAATATTTTAATAATTGTATTAAAATTATGAGTAAATTACAAACTTTGTCCCTGGGGTTGATTTGATTACGATGGAAACTCCATCACTGGCACAAAAAAATCTATTAGAGGGAGAAATGTTGGATCTTTCGGAACATGATGGATGAAGATGGAATAATCATTAGAAACAAGGCAAGATTAGTATCCTAAAGTTACTGTCAAGAAGAAGGAATGACCCCGTTGGAAAACTAGAAGCCATTAGAATCTTTCTGGCTTATGCAACTTACAAAAACCCAAAGTATTTCAAATGTATGTCAAGAATGCCTTCTTAAATGGGAAACTCTTAGAAGACGTATACGTGAAACAACCTCCAGGACGTGAGGACCCTGTGTATCCAGATCATGTATACAAACTAGAGGATGCACTATATGGACTCAAGCAAGTCCCACGTGCATGGTATGAATCTCTCTCATCTTCTCTTTTTGAAAATGAGCTTTCTCGTGGCAAGATTGATAACACCATATTTCTAAAGAAATATGGTAATGATATCATTCTAGTTCAAATATATGTGGGTAGGGGCGGATCACTATAAGGGCTATTAGGGGCCCTGTCCCCTGTGTGTTTTAAAGTTCTAAATAGGAAGGAATTCTTTGTTAGGCATAAAACAAAAGGAAAAATATTTGGACCCCCCCCACTTTGTATGTCAAGTCTAGTTCATTAAGTCCATCTCCCGTGTTTAATTGGAAATCCGCTCTAAAATCCATTCCATCCCCTAAACTATCAATCTTCCTTCAGTTTCCCTTGCCATTCATCCTTCGTATTTTATGGGGTTTGTTCCTTCTAATGAAAAAAATCGTGGCAAATTTTCAATCCCATGTTTGTTTTTCAGATTAATATCAATGTACAATCTTCTTGGGATTTGATTCCATGCTAAAAAATTGTTTTATGTTATGTTACCAATGTATATTCGAATTCATTAACGTTAATTAGGTGGTTATGCTATTTTTGGTTTGCAGCAATCAATTTGTTTTGCTAGACAAGGAAAAGATGGGTTTCGGATTTGGGGATTCCAACTTTCTTCGGCTTTACAGATTGTTATTCAACTATTCAAGTTTAATTTTAAAATGTCTTTGCTCATAATCTCATTGAAATCAACCAAAAAAACCGAAACAACTCTTGAAATTGATACAAAAAAGCTTAAAAATCCTCAAAATCAAGTAAAAAAACTTTAAAAATCCCTCGAAACGGTGGAATTAGGATAAAAATGCATCATGCAATATTGAACATTGGTAAAAAGATGAAGACACGTCGATAAAAGCGTATGAAAAAATATAGTGACGCCATATGAAAAAGTTCTTGGGTCCAGCCCCTACGGTTGGAAAGCTTGTGTTCCGCCACTGTATGTGGATGACATCATTTTTTATACTACTAATATTTCTATCTGTGAGAACTTTTCAAAACACATGCATAGTAAGTATGAAATGAGTATGATGGAAGAGTTAAATTTTTTTTCTGGGTTACAAGTTAAACAAATAAATGATTTGACATTTTTATTAATCAAAGTATATGTCAAGATTTTACTAAAGAAGCTAATCAAAGTAAATATGTAGTGACCCCTAAATTTTTTCACCTAAAAATCACTTTAAATTACATAACGAATAATAAATGTTTTATTAAATTAACCCAATGACAATTTTCTTCAATATTAGAGATATGCTACCTTGAAGACCGTATCTTACAATTTCATCATTTTCCTGTTTCAGAGCGTCTTCAACGGTTAAAATCTCAAAAAATATTGTCTAAAATGGAGAATGAGAAGTCAAAATCTCTAAAAAAAAGTTATATCTATATCCAACAGATTCCTTATTTTAGAGAAACAAACATTGATTAGAATATTAAAATATTTCATTCATTTATTAAAATATTATTTTTCTCTTCAAATATTTATTTTCAAACATTTCTATTGGTGATTTCCTCTAGTAATCATTTTTTGGGTTATCTCCATATTTGGAGAAAAACTCATTCTCTCTCCTACTTTCTCCATTTTGAGGATAATTTTGGAGAAGTTGTTGGAGCAAAACTTTACCTCAAAATCCTCATATTCTCCATTTTTTTTTAAATGGAAAAGTTGTTGGAGATGCTCTTATGTTATTTTAGCAACTATGCTAAAATAGATTTTCTAAAGTAGAGTAAAAAAATTCAAAATCTCTAAAAAAATATTTACATCCAACTTCAACAGTTATGTTATTTTAGGAACTATAATATTAATTATCTTATTATAATATTCAATTTATTTAATTATATTATTAAAATATTCAATATATGAAAAGTTGAGAGAATACAAATTTGTTTTTTTGGGATAATAATAGTTTTGGGAGAAAACCATCTATTTAGAGATTTCTCCAAATTTAGAGATTTTTACAATTTCTCTCATATTTTCTCTATTTTAGCATAGAGAATAGAATAACCGTTGGAGCAACAAAAATGCTAAAATTCCATTTTAGCATAGTTGTTGGATATGCTCTAACAACATATTTAACAATTATGGTATACTAATTTAATTTAGATAGAATATCAAAGGGAATTTAATTAAAATACCCAAAGTTTGACTTTGACTTACCAAAATACATTTTTTCAACTTTTACCAAAATACCCATTATTCCTGCGATATGTCCCGCGATCGCGGGATAGGGTTCATTTTGAAATTTTTGATCCCGCAATAGCGGGATGAGTCCCCGCGGCTGCCCCAAAATTTGTGATTTATAATTCAATGTTACACTTTCAACCCCTATACTTATTTACTTACTTTACTTTATACCTTTTACTTTCCTAATTTTAATTTTACACCTTCATCATATTAACACATATAATCGTATTATTAACTAAAATACGTTTTGAACCTCCGGAACCTTAAAATTCCGGCTCTTGTCTCTCTTTGTTTTCAATTCCAACTCTTGTCTCTCATTCCGGAACAGTCAAAATTATCTAGTTCCGGAACAGTCTAATTTCGGATCTTGTCACTAATTCCGTATCCCCCATTTCCGGATCCTGTTTTCAATTCCGGATCTTTCTTGATTCAGGAACTCACACTCTAGTACCGTAAAAAAAAACTCGACGAGGGTGCGCTGCCCCTCGAGCTCCCCAGGGTTTGAGATCTGTTGGTGCAAGTGTACCACATCTCTATATATTTATTTTGATGATTACAAACACACCGTATTATTTTTTTATCTAACAATCCAATCCAAGTGTACAGTTCTTGAAGAACACGAAGATTTTATCTGAAGAGTTCAAGACGGAAGATTTACGTTGTCATTAGTGTTTATAATTTATAATGATAAACACCCTAAAATAATATACCACTTGGATATTTCTAAAAACCATAATTGATTTTAAATAAATAAAGTTTTTTTTAGAAGATCTAGCAAGATTTTGCTTTTTCTGACGCAGGTATACCGCGAGGTTCAGTAGGTATACCGCGGCGGCTTGATGTTACCTCTGATTGATTGGTCGTACTTTTTTTCTGACGCAGGTATACCGCGGTGTTTAGCAGGTATACCGCGGGTACAAGTTGGGCGGTATACCGCGATGTTTAGCCGGTATACCGCGGGTACAAGTTTACGTTTGTTTTGCAGGGTTGACTTTCTCTTCTGACAGTGTACTTTTTACTGCACGGTATACCGCGTGCATTTGGCGGTATACCGCGAATGCATGTATCCGTTGGAAGAGCTGCTATATAAATGCATGCGATGGTGGAGAAGAAAAGAATAGACAATACAGATACAACCAACACCATCACTGCTCATCTGATCTCTCTCATTTAATATATATATTTTATAAAACCTTTTTTTATAAAATATCCAAGTGTGAGATATTATACAAGAGTGATTACCCATTGTGAGTTATACTCCTCTTGTAAGTATTTGAATAACGGGTGTGTGATCCTGTACATCTCAATAAGCTGAGGCTTAGAGAACCGTTTACTTTGCTCTGTATTTGGTTTGTATTCTACCGTAAAGAATACATTTATTGGATCGTGTCGAGAAGTGTCTCGGCTGCTGGTTTATCACAGTTGGTGGTAAATCAGTAAATCTCCGTGTCAAGTATCTCTATCCTTTATCTCTTTATTTATTCCGCTGTGCATTTTAATTATATCTGTTTATATAATTGTTGTATGTTTATTATTTGTATACTCTGATTTATTTATACTGTTTCTGTACTGTATTTATTTATAAAAGATTTTTTGAAAGTAAAAGATTTAAATACAACCTTACCCCCCCTAGGTTGTCTAAACGAGGGTGCGCTGCCCCTCGAGCTCCCCAGGGTTTGAGATCAATTTCGGAACTCAACTCCAGTTCTCACTTTTCTGAACTTCATTCCGGAACACTCAGTTCCATCATTCACAACTCCCAAACTCCTCTTTTCGGCTTTCAATTCCGGAACACACAGTTTCGGTACCTCACGATCAGTTCCTTATATTCCGGAATTTCCTTCAATCAGTTTTTTTTCTCTTCAAATAAGTCAGATGGCTCTCAATACCCAGTCTGAATACAGTGAATGCACGTTCTGTCAATCTACTTCTCATCTTCTCCTCAATTGCCCAATTCAAAAATGTCGCTGGTGTGGGATCACACAGCCACGACATTATAGGTCTGACTGTCCAAAGCATCCACGGAATTCAGGTAAGCAAAAGCAACAGCGCACTCAGTCATTTGCTAGATCAATCACTCAAGACTCCTCTACGCCGGCATTTCAGGCATCGCATATCAACAACTTATCGCCTGACCTTATGGATCTCATGCGCCGCAACCAAGAGCTTATCGAGCGACTCATGACAGGTTCTATGGGCATGAATTCTCAGTGCAATATCTCAGCACCAGGTAACCCTTGGCTATTTGACTCTGGATGTTGTAACCACATGACACCTAAGGCTGACGGGTTTGTCTCTAAGCAAACCTCCAGAATGTTCTCATCAGTCCGTACTGGGGATGACACTCGCTTACCTGTATCTTTCAGTGGGATCGTCTCTACTCCCAATATACAATTACCTGATGTGCTACATATCCCTAACTTATCTCTGAGCCTGATTTCAATCACTCAGCTTATGGAATCCGGTCTAATTGTTCTGTTTCATCCTTCTGGTTGTGTTGTGCAGGATCCAAATACTAAGCAGATCCTTGGAGTAGGCCGTAAAGTTGGTCGGATGATTGAAGTGGTCTACCTCCGTCTTCCCTTAACCTCATCAAATTTTGTTGCATTTGTTTCCAGTACCCCTTCTTTTGAATTACGGCACAAGCGTCTAGGACATCTATCTTTAGCTAGAATAAAACTGCTAGCTAGTTCAGGATTATTAGGCAACACTTCTTCTGAAAATGTTTCATGTTTATCTTGTCAACTTGGCAAACATCATGTCTTTCCTTTTCAACTAAATGAATTTAAATATGCTTCTCCTTTTGATCTCATTCACTCTGATGTTTGGGGACCTGCCCCACATCCATCCATGGGAGGTTCTCGATACTTTGTTATCTTTATCGATGATCACACACGCTTTACATGGATATATCTCATGAAACATCGCTCCGAACTACCTCAAATATATATTACCTTCGCCCGTATGATTCTGACCTAGTTTTCCAAGCCTATAAAGATTCTTCGACCAGATAATGCTATGGAATACAAAGAATCTTCTCTCCTCTCTTTTCTTCAATCTCAGGGTACTCTTTCTCAGTACTCCTGTCCCGGCACCTCTCCGCAAAATGGACGTGCAGAACGTAAACATCGTCACATTCTCGATACTGTTCGTACTCTATTAATCTCAGCCAAGTGTCCAGAACGTTTTTGGGGCGAAGCTGCCTTCACGGCTGTCTACACCATCAACCGTCACCCGACTCCCATCCTAAATCAAAAGTCTCCCTATGAAGTGCTCCATGGGATCTCTCCTGCATATGAACTCCTAAAAGTATGGGGTTGTGCCTGCTTTGTTCAGTTACAACCTCATGAACACACCAAACTCGAACCTCGTTCTCGATTATGCTGTTTTCTTGGGTATGGTATTGAACACAAAGGTTATCGTTGTTGGGATCCAGTCTCTAAGAGACTACGTATATCCCGCCATGTCACATTCTGGGAATATCTTCCCTTCTCAACAGTGTCCAAATTTCAGGACATACCCAATCCTTCTACTTCCTTCTTCACTGATAACTCTATCTCTTTGGACTCACTCCAATTAGATCCCATACTCACCCCTCCATCTAGTACACCTCCTTCCGTCTCACCTCCATCTGTGACCTCATCGTCTGCTCCACTTCCTTCCGTCTCGTCTCAACCTGAGCCTTCACCTATGCCATTTGTGACATCTGATCATGATCAATCATCTGCACCATCTCCAAGGACTACTTCTGAGCCATCTGCTGAGTCTATGGATCCTAGCTCCTCACAACCACAAGCTGAAGTACGACGCTCAGACCGGGTAAGACAAGTTCCTTCTCACCTTCATGATTATCATTGTTATGCTACACTGTTGTCCAACCATGAACCCACTTCCTTCAAGGAAGCTGCTTCTAACCCTGTTTGGAAGCAAGCTATGACTGAGGAACTTCAGGCCCTTGACAAAGCAAATACATGGGAGTTTGTACCTCTCCCACCGGGCAAGTCACCTATAGGTTCCAAATGGGTCTTCAAAATCAAAACAAAGTCTGATGGATCCATTGATCGATACAAAGCACACCTTGTGGCAAAAGACTTCAATCAAGAATATGGCATTGATTACGAGGAGACGTTTGCTCCTGTGGCTCGTGTCACCTCGGTTCGTAGTCTTCTCGCCATAGCTGCCACCAAAAGATGGCCACTTTACTAGATGGATGTCAAGAATGTCTTTCTAAATGGTAATCTCGAAGAGGAAGTCTACATGAGACCCCCTCCAGGTGTGATCTCTCGTCAGGGTCATGTATGCCGACTTCGAAAAGCCCTCTATGGCCTCAAACAAGCTCCTCGTGCTTGGCTTGAAAAATTTAGCAATACTGTCATTTCATTGGGGTTTTCTCCGAGTAATTATGATTCTGGCCTGTTTACTCGGACCACTGCTGCAGGTACTATCTTACTCCTATTGTATGTTGATGATATGATCATTACCGGCGGTGACTCTACAGGTATCACCCATCTCAAACAGTCTCTCAGCTCATGCTTTGAGATGAAAGATCTTGATAAACTAAACTACTTCCTTGGTCTTGAAGTTCTGTCAGACTCTTCCGGCATCTATCTCTGTCAAGCCAAGTACATTTCAGATATGTTATCCAAAGCTGGGATTACAGACAATAAAGTTGCTTCTACACCCATTGAGCAAAATCTGCATCTTGCTCCCAATGCCGGCACCCCGCTGCGGGACCCTACAAGGTACCGTCAACTAGTTGGTTCTCTGGTCTACCTGACTGTTACTCGACCGGATCTTGCATATGTAGTTCATATAGTCAGCCAGTTCATGGCTGCTCCGTGCTCCGATCACTATGCCGTGGTTCTACGTATCCTTCGGTATCTTAAAGGGACAATGTTTCATGGACTTCACTTCTCATCCACATCGTCCTTAACTCTTCGTGCATTCTCCGATGCTGACTGGGATGGAGACATAACAGACCGTCGCTCTACCACCGGATATTGTTTCTTCCTTGGAGACTCTCTTATTTCCTGGCGTAACAAGAAACAATCTCTGACAGCTCGATCTAGTACTAAAGCTGAGTATCGCGCTTTAGCTGACACTACACAAGAACTTGTATGGCTACGCTGGTTACTATCTGATATGGGTGCTCATCAGATCTCTCCAACACCATTGTGGTGTGATAACAATAGTGTTATTCAGATTGCTCACAATGATGTCTTTCATGAGCGTACAAAGCACATAGAGTTTGACTGTCATTTCACTCGTCAACATGTTCTTCGCAAGACAGTTAAACTTCTCCCGATTTCAACCATTGATCAGACAACGGACATCTTCACCAAAGCTCATCTTCCGGGGCGTTTTTGGGCTCTTGTTTCCAAACTCAATTTGGCTCATTCTTCCCCCACTTGAGTTTGAGGGGGGGGGGGGGGGGTGTTAGAGTTATTATTGTGTATATGTAAAGTACAAGGTCTATTCTGTAATTATCTATATCTTAGATGTATATATAGGTTACTTATGTTTCAGTTTTAGGTTAATCAAGTCTTATAATTCTCTCTTCAATATATGAAAGCCGCTGACCTTCAGCCATCTCTCTGCCTCTCAAGTCCATCATCTGTTAATCGATTCTCCAATTCTAACAGGAAGCTTTGAAAATAAATATGTAGAGAGAGAAATAATATTTTAATAGATAAATGAAATATTTTAATTAATGTTGGATTCTCCAAAATGGAAAAGTTGTTGAAGATGAATGTATATTTTTTGAGGATTTTGACTTTTGGTTCCCCATTTTAGAGAAATTATGGGAAAACTGTTGGAGATGCTTTTACCATTAAATGTAAAAATCAAAATATACATAATATATATTATTGACGAATTTAACCCACTGTGCGGCGAGAACAAGGGCATGTATGTTGGGTGGTTAACGGTAACGGGCCGACGTTTACACTCGTTCCAATTTTTAATCCCCTTAAAAAACAAGTCAACCAACCATATAAAGCGAAATTTTAAAATAATTTAATTTGAAAATTTTAGAAAAAAAACAATGACTAAACTTCACTTTTGGTCCCTGTGGTTTGTAAAAAATGTAGGTTTTCGTCCCTAAAGTACATTTAACACAAATTAACCACTATTGTTTGCATTTTTGTTCGATTTAGTCTCCCATCTTAACAGTTGTTAAACCAACCCATTAAGTGGAGGACAATTTAATCATTTTCTATTATTTATGTCTTACCCATACCACCTGACCTCACCCTCTCTTCACCCTTACCCCTCCCCCAACACCTCACTCTTCTTCACTCCTTCTTCCTAAACATGCACACACTTATATATACACACATATATATACATATCATATATATATATATATACACATACCACACCTAAAATATATAAATATACATGTTGAATGTGTATATAAAAAATCCGTATGTACTCACACGTAAAATGACTTGAATTTTTTTGGTTTTTCGAGTTCTTGAACTTCCCGATTTTACAAAAATGAGAATATGAATTTTGGTGTTGAGAAACCATGATTGTATTTAGATTAACTAATCAGAATTATTAAAGTTTTCGATATTTTCAGTTACAATGGCATGAAAAAGTCTCGTGTATGTATGTTCATTGGAGATGGGTGTGAGTGTGTGCTCATTGAATCTGGGTTTTGTGTGTGTGTGTTCATCAAAGATGGTTTTTGTGTGTGTATTTGTTCATCGAAGATGGTTTTTGTGTGTGTCTAGGGGGGTGTTCATTGGAGATGGGTTATAGTATATGTATGTTCATCGAAGATGGGTTTTGTGTGTGTAAAACTCTGTATACTTAGAGGGTGTAGTTTGTAAATGTCCTTCTTATATATACCCTTGTATTCTACCAATTACATATAATATATACAAGACATATTTACCAAGTTTATCTTGGTATCAGAGCTGGGAAAACCCAACAGCCGTCCTCAATCTCTCTCACCTCCCCATCTCCTCAAACTGATAGCAGCAACAGTCAATCCTAATGGCAGCCCCTCTCGTAGCCTTTTCTTCTGCCGAGAAAACTACACACAACTCTCACAAGTTTGGTTTCACGTTGTCCCCTACAAATTATGGATATTGGAAGGCTACGATCCAACCGTTCCTCATTACAAACGGTTTATTTGGATACGTTGATGGCACCATCCCATGCCCTATGCCGCTGATCGCATCATCTGGAAAAGAAGGAGCAGCCGCTACGCCAAACCCTAGTCACGCGATTTGGATATCCAATGACGCCCACGTCCGTATGCTACTCATGTCAACCATCTCGGAGGCATCTTTTCAACATGTTCAAGGTACTACTTCTCGTGATCTTTGGTTGACTCTTGAACGTGCTTACGCACCTCATACCTCTTCAAGAGAGTTCACGTTGAAAACTCAGTTGTTAAAAATACAAATGAAGGGTGACGAAACCTCTTCAGCTTATCTTGCTAGGGCACAAGAGTATGCCACTGCTCTTGCTAATATCGGACAACCTATGTCAGAAAAAGACATCGTTATGCTAGTGGTTGCAGGTCTTCGGGATGAATACAACGGAGTCAAACAAAGTCTCCTTGCAAGACAATTCACGGCTGTGTTTTCAGAACTTTCTGGACTTCTGGCCGATCATGAGTTTTTTATACGGAAACCGGTTCCAGACGTTACCCCGGTTCAAGCATTCACGGCTGCTACAGCAGCCGGTTCCTCTCTCCAAACTGATACAGTTCAAGCCTTGCAACAACTTGTTTCACGCCTTGGCTTCCAACTACAGCCGGGTTCCACTATATCATCCACACCGGCTTCTCAGGTTTTTTACACAAACCGATCTGGTCCTTCTAATAGCAGTCGTGGACGTGGTTGTGGAGGTCGTGGTAACAACTTTAATCGAAACCGATCAGGAGGAGGAAATCGCAATCCAGGTCAGTTTAGTTGGGCTTCTAACCAAAACACAGTTTATGGCACATGTAACATGTGTGGAATTGGACATGTTCCATCCCAATGCCCGAACTGCGACCCAACTACCTTTCGGACGAGACAACCGACCGCCTATTATGCTGATTCTCGCTCACAAGCGTCCACGTCTTGGCTTCCGGACACAGGTTCAAACAACCATGTTGCACCGGATATGACGAGTTTTGATTCTGTCGAATCCTACTACGGGAATGACAGTCTGCATGTTGGTAACGGTAAGGCCCTCCCTATCCTACATATTGGTTCCTCACGTCTTTCTTCACCAAACAAAACCTTTTACCTAAACAATGTTCTTCACGTCCCTGAAATCAAGAAACACCTTTTGTCTGTCCAAAAATTCTGTCACGATAATCATGTCTATTTTGAATTTCACTCCGCCTTTTATGATGTTAAGGACAAGTCAACACACACTACCCTCCTCATGGGTCCAAGTGACGGTGGACTCTACTCAATCAACCTTCCCACAATTCAACCTCTTCCAAAAGTAGCTTTCTCAACAGCCCGAGCCACCACAACCACCTGGCACCAAAGACTCGGGCATCCACATTCCCAGCTGTTTCAGACTATGCTTTCCAAATATTGTTTACCTATTTCCAATAAGACTTTTGATTTTCATTGTAATTCCTGTTTAATTGGGAAATCTTCCAAACTCAATCTATTGTCTGCTGATTATAAAAGTTCTCATGTTCTAGATTTAATCTTTTGTGATGTTTGGGGTCCCGCACCGGTAACCTCGTTTGATGGTCATCACTACTTTCTCTTATGTGTTGATCATTTTTCCAAATTCATGTGGTTATTTCCTTTAAAACGAAAATCGGATGTGTTTGATGTGTTTAAACGTTTTGTCGCCATGGCTGAACGTCAATTCTCCACCACAATTAAAACAGTCCAAACCGATTGGGGGGTGAATTTCGAAATTTATCACACTTCTTCTCCTCTATTGGCATAATTCATCGTCTCTCTTGCCCTCACACCAGCGAACAAAATGGGGTTGTCGAGAGACGTCATCGTCATGTTGTCGAAATCGGACTCACTCTCATGGCTCAATCTCATGTCCCAAACCGTTTTTGGCACTTTGCCTTTGAAACCGCGGTTTATCTTATCAACCGAATGCCGTCACGAACAAACTCAACCATTTCTCCCTTTGAACATCTCTTTAAACACAAACCCGATTTCTCGTTTCTTCGAGTCTTTGGATGCCAATGTTACCCCCATCTTCGCCCATATAATCACCACAAGATGGATCTACGATCCACTTCTTGTATCTTTCTTGGCTATAGCACCGCACATCATGGATATCGATGTTTTGATCCCAACACCGAACGCTTGTACATTGCCCGTCACGTTCGGTTCAACGAAAATTCTTTCCCTTTTTCTACACCTCCTCCCGAACCCTCCACATTCTCTCCCAACAACCCCTATATCTCCTCCTATCCTACGTCCATACCTGCCACACAAACCACCACACCTACTCCTACAACTTCCTCACCGAACTCCTCTTCTCCACCCAACATTCCCCTACATACTACTCCTCCGCAATCGACCACCCCCTTACCAACTCACACATACTCACGTCGCACCTCCACCGAACCTCATACCACCACAACTTCTGCCTTTGACAAGTACACCACCACTCCAGCAGCCCCTACCCATCCACTCCCTCCTCCAACACCTATCCATCCAATACCCGACCAACAACAGCAGTCCTCCACCTCTACTACCATCCCTCCTTCACAACCCTCAAGACCAGCCCATCTTCGGCAAAATCCAAAAAAGACGAAACCATACGACCCATCAGCCTTTCACACATCCACCAATAACTCATTCAAAGAACCAACCACCTTTGCCGCTGCCAACAAAGATCAGAACTAGCGTAAAGCTATGGCGGATGAATTCTCGGCTTTAATCCGAAATGGCACTTGGACGCTTGTTCCTCGTGTTCCCAAAGCCAGTGTGATAGCTTGCAAATGGGTTTATAAAATTAAGAGAGATCAGCATGGGGTGATTCAGCGCTACAAAGCGCGTCTTGTTGCAAAGGGTTTTAACCAGCAACCGGGCATTGATTATACCGAAACCTTCAGTCCAGTGGTAAAGTCCACCACTATCCGACTTGTTCTTTCACTCGCGGTTACCAACCAATGGTCTCTCAGACAGCTTGATGTCCAAAATGCCTTTTTACATGGCGATCTGAAGGAAACCGTGTATCTACAACAGCCCCAAGGTTTCGTTGATCCACGTCGGCCGGATCATGTGTGCCTGCTTCACAAGTCTCTATACGGCCTCAAACAAGCACCGAGAGCTTGGTTTCAACGACTTTCTTCGGCTCTGATCTCTCTTGGTTTTCGGGGTTCCAAAACGGATCCTTCATTATTTATTTACTCGGCTCATGGTACACTTATGTATATGCTTGTGTATGTCGATGACATTATTTTGACAGGAAACAACAACAAAGCCATCAACCACATTGTTCATAGCCTGAGGAAGTCATTTGCAGTCCAAGACATGGGGCCCTTATCGTACTTCTTGGGCATTGAGGTTGCACGTCGGGATTCTGATATCATTCTCTCTCAACGGAAATACATAAACGAGTTGTTGGCTCGAGCAAACCTCTCTCGATCAAAACCCGTTCCGTCGCCGTGCACCACCAGCGCAAACTTGTCTCTTGGTGATAGCGCTCCGTTTGATGATCCGATGAAATATAGACAGATGGTGGGTGCTTTGCAGTATGTTACGCTATCAAGGCCTGACATTACCTTCGCAGTTAACAAAGTATGTCAATTTATGCACTCACCCACTACGAATCATTGGTCTGCGGTCAAACGTATCTTACGATACCTTCACGGTACGGCGAGTCATGGCCTCCTAATCTCTCGTTCATTGTCCTCCGTGTTGCATGCTTACACTGATGCTGCGTTCAACTCCTTGAGTGCCTTCTCTGATGCGGATTGGGCTGGCTGCCCAGATGACCGTCGATCCACGGGCGGATATGCGATATACCTTGGATCTAATCTTGTTTCGTGGGCTGCTAGAAAACAAAAGACTGTATCTCGGTCATCTACAGAATCGGAATACAAGGCACTAGCAGATACAGTGGCTGAATTAACTTGGCTTGAAACCTTGTTACGCGAACTTCGTGTTCCAATGAAATCGGTTCCAACTCTATGGTGTGATAACTTGAGAGCCACATATATGTCTGCTAATCCTGTCTTTCACGCGCGAACAAAGCACGTAGAAGTTGATTTTCACTTCGTTCGAGAAAAAGTTGCGCAAGGAAAACTGTCGGTTCAATTCATTTCAACACATGATCAAATAGCCGATGTCTTCACAAAGCCATTGTCATCTGAGCGTTTTCTCTTTTTGAAGTCCAAGCTAAGAGTCGATTCCCGGCCTTAACTTGAGGGGGAATATTAGACAAACTCTGTATACTTAGAGGGTGTAGTTTGTAAATGTCCTTCTTATATATACCCTTGTATTCTACCAATTACATATAATATATACAAGACATATTTACCAAGTTTATCTTTCATCAAAGATGGTTTTTGTGTGTGTATTTGTTCATCGAAGATGGTTTTTGTGTGTGTCTAGGGGGGTGTTCATTGGAGATGGGTTATAGTATATGTATGTTCATCGAAGATGGGTTTTGTGTGTGTATGTGTTCATCGAAAATGGGTTTGTGTGTGTGTGTGTTCATTGGAATCTAAGTCCAATGACTCTATTGCCATTGTCAATGCATGCTCCGCAGCTCCGATGTATTAAAAACTGTGAGGTGGGTTCTTTATGAAGGTAGTGAGTGTGTGTAATGGGATAAAGGTGGTGGGTGTTTGATGAAGAAGATGATGCAAAGTAGAAACAAAAGCGTCTTTATGGGTGGTGGTCTCCATAAAATTGTATATGCATATATATGGTTTTTGTTATTCTATCCATACCCCTGCAAGTTTCCACACACCCCTCCCCTCACATTTCTCATTTTTTTTATTTAAAAGTTACATTTCACACCCTTATATTTATTTAGTTAATTTACTTTTATAACTTTTAATTTTCTATTTTTCATTTTACACTTCCATTATATTAACACATATAATCATATATTAACTAAAATACGTTAAAAACAATTTTTAATTGTAACAATTACACCATTATAATCGTCTCGTGACTCTCGTCGATACCTTCGAAATGAGCCTAATATTGAATATTTTTTGATTTAATTATATTATTATATGTCATATACTGTACCTTGTTGATATATAATAAAATAATTAAATCCAATGATACGTATTGATTATGTATGTTAATGTGATATGTTAAGGCGTATTCTTTATTCATTTAAATCAACAAATTTTTATTCCAAAAAATTCCAACTTTGATTATTCATTCAAATCAACATATCCACGAGTACAAGTACGCTCTATATATTCTTCATACACATCTAATCTACGTTTGTATGGGACAACACATGTACTTGCATCTTGAAGTCGATAACGTGTCCAATGGTGTATGATTGTGGGCATTGGGTATTCTCCGTTTAATACCACCTTTATGTAATGATTACCATCAACATGTACTATTGCAATTGCCACGTGTTGGATGATGACGACGGTTGTGTCCTGAATGGTAAGTATGTCACACTGTATGCCATATTGAGAACATGTAGTATGACATTGAACCTTGAAGCAGTTAGAATTTCCATTTCAGACATAGCGATCCAATGCGTAGCTGGTGCAAATACGCCCTTCTGGAAAAAATTCAACGCTTCGTAAATTTTTAGGCACTCGTTGCCAATCACATAAGAGTAATACTGTTGATACTCAGTTAGTTCAACCATTAACTTTGTGCGGATATTGTCACATGCGTCTTCATGACCACCCAAACAAGTAGATATGGCTCGAAATCCACAATTTCCATCGCCCAATACATCTTGTATTTGTGTGATGTATGGATGAAATAAACTCGGGATTTGATCAAGATATGGATTTGGGGCGGTGGGTTGTCGTTGGAAGCAGGAGCTATGCCTCACTGATTCTTGATGACCAAAATCTTCAGAGTTGATAAATGTTGGCGCGTTAGAACAACTGCGTCTACGAGGGTCTTCAATAATCTTTTTCTTTAGAGTTTGATTCTTTAGAGAAGGACGTCCACGAGTGGTTCTATGAGCCGAGGGTTCATCAAACAACGGTTTTGATGGCATGATTATATCCTTTAACTTTTTCAGCAAGCTTTTACGACCAGGAATTGATTGTTTATTGAAATTTTCTCTAAATATCTGAACCTCATCGTCATCTTGTGCGGACACACATGACGTTCGATATATATATATATATATATATATCGAATTCCTTAAACGTATTTTAACGTAATTATGTATGTTAATGTGATATGTTAAAACGTATTTTAGTTAATATATGATTATTATGTTAATGTGATAAGAGTGTAAAACGAAAATTGAAAAAAGTAAGGGATGTACCATAAATTAAATGAATTGTAAATATTAAAAATATTTTTATGTAGTATATATGATATATAATGAAATATTCAATATTGGGCTCATTTCGAAGGTATCGAAGAGACGATAATGGTGTAACTTGTTAAAATTAAAACGTATTTTTTTAACGTATTTTAGTTAATATACGATTATATGTGTTAATATGATGAAAATGTAAAATGAAAATTAGAAAAGTAAAAGATATAAAGTAAACTAATTAAATAATTATAGGGATATGAAATGTAAGTTTAATTATTGTGTGTGAAAGGCTTGGTCATAGGTAGGGATGGTAACGGGGCGGGTGGTTTGGGGTGGGTATCCCCTCACCCGACCCCGGTTTCACTCTCCCACACCTGGCCCCGGCCCCCGACGGGTACGGGGATTAGCTACCCGGCCCCGGTCACATACCCGGTAAAACCCCGGTCAAACCCGATTATGCAAATTTTTTGTTGCTTTTTTGTTACTAATAATGTACCAAGTTGCTAATAACTAATAAGCTTCAAATTACCAATATTTATTTATTAGCACAGTAGCAGTAGCAACAAAAAAACCAAGTAGCTTGTTGTTGCATACCTTGAGTCGGGAAAGTGGGAACTGGTCAATTGGGATTCAAAGTTTCACATTTTGTAATTTGTATAACTATTATTTTTAATATATATAAAATAAATATTTTTTAATTAATATATAGAAACCGGGTACCGGGCGGGTCGGGCCGCACCTGCCCCCGGTTGGAGCAAACCGGGTTTCCCGGACCCGGTCCCCAGCCCCGCAAAACCGGGTATTACCCGGCCCCGACCGGGTCGGGTGGACCGGGTTCCCCACCGGGTCGGGTCAAATCACCATCCCTAGTCATAGGAGGGGGTATGGAATTGTTAAGAGGGTAGGGATAGTAACACCCGATATCGTGAGCTTGTGTAAGGAAGAAGAAAAGGAGAAGAGAGAAGGAGGTAGGTTTGTGTGGAAAAGAAGAAGGGAGGAGAGAGAAGGAAGAGGGTTAGTATTCAAACATATAATACCATATTATTAACAGAAATAAAAGATTACAAACTAATACTAATATCTAACCTACTATGAATGAGTCATCTTCAAGAGATTTGAAGATGAAATTTTACAATACTGAAACCCTAAAACGAAGTGTAGAGAGAAAACCCTAAAACGAAAATGAAAAGAATGAATTGTGATCCGTTGAAATGGTGTAGACAAGCATTTAAGTACTCCAGTGTTGTATTTTCACATTAGCCCCTTCAACTTCTCAATAAAAGCTCCACTACCCTCTATGTATTCCGAAATATGAAGCGCAGCCCTTCTTATCCTCAACAATCATCAATTATCAACTTTAGTCCCTTAATTTCTACATTTAAACACAAACAAACAAATTAAGTTAGAAGTGTCAAGATTGATTATGAGAAGTCATACCTTTTAACACCCTCCCTCAATCTTGACATTGGAACAAGTCCAACATATTTAATTTAGAGATGAGATAGTTATGTTGATGTACACCAAGAGACTTAGTAAAAATATCTGTTGGATTTTCTAAAGATGGAACTTTAACCGTTTTCAGCATTCCAGATTGTACTTTATTTCTGACTTGATGTATATCAATCTCAATATGCTTGGTCCTTTCATGAAAAATTGGGTTATTAGCAATTTGAATTGCTGATTTATTATCACAATTCAAATTTACAGGTAACAAATTTTCTAATTTTAAATTTGTAAGTATGCTTAGAACCCAAATAATTTCACACAAAGCCGAAGCCATTGCCCTATACTCGGATTCAGCAGAGGAGCGAGAAATAGTGGACTGTTTCTTGCTTCTCCACGAAACCATACACTTTCCTAAGAAGATACAATACCCAGTAACTGACCTTCTTGTGGTTAAGCACTTTCCCCAATCCGCATCAACAAATGCAGAAAGTTTAAAACCATATATATCACAAGAAGTAAAATTTACACCCTTACCAGGAGAGGCTTTCAAATACCTCAGTACACGAAGAGCAAGTTTCAAATGTGACTCACGATGAGAGTGCATGAACTGACTTAGACAGTGAACTGCAAATGCAATATCTGGTCGAGTGGCTAAAAGATAGATAAGCCTACCAATAAGTTTCTGATAACCAGTAAAATCTTTAAGAAGAGGATCCTTTCATTCAGGCCCAAAAGAGTGTGTCACAATCAAATTCATATCCACTGGAGTATTTATAGGCTTACAACCTAAGTATCCAAAGTCATTCAACAGTTCAAGACATTATTTCCTTTGGGACATACAAACTCCATTTTCAGTTTCCAGAATTTCAATACCCAAAAAGAATTTTAAGGAACCAAGATCTTTAATCTAAAAATTAGATTGTAAATGATCCTGAACTCTTTTATTTCTAAATCACAATTTCCAGTAATAACAATGTCATCAACATATACAAGAAGCACAATAAAAATATTACCATAAATCTTAGTGAACAGGGAATAATCACAAGTACTTTAAGTAAAACCATGATTAATCAGACAAAATGACAATTTTGCATACCACTGACGTGGTACTTGCTTAAGTCCATAAAGAGACTTAACTAGTTTGCACACACGTTTGTCATTTGAAGAAAAATATCCAGGTGGCAAATTCATGTAAACTTCTTCTTCTAAGTCACCATATAAAAATGAATTATTTACATCTAACTGACATAATGACCAATTATTTTGAATAGCCAAAGCAATTACACACCTAACTGTGACCATCTTTACAACAGGTGAAAAAGTCTCTTCATAATCTAGATGTTCACGTTGACTATACCCTTTAGCTACAAGACGGGCCTTATATCTCTCAATTTCACCTGTGGATTTATATTTAATCTTATAAATCCATCAACATCCTATAGGTTTTTGGCCTGGAGGTAAGTCAGTAAGAACCCGTGTGCCATTTCTATACAATGCTTCCATTTCATCATTCATAGCATCTACCCAATTTTGGTCCTTACAGGCCTCAAAGAAAGTTTAAGGTTCAAATGATTTATTCAAAGTTGAAACAAAACAGAAATTATGTTTACTAAGAAAAGAGTAATTGACAACTTTTTCAATACCATACTTACCCTTCCCTTCAACTATATAATTGTCAAAGCGACGAGGAAGGTTAGAAGTACGACTGGATTTACGAACAGAAGACACAATTTGTGTAAAGCCCGTGTCCCGGTATGGTTTTATTTTTTTCGTATTTATTTATTTAATATCTTATCTAAACGATTTTGTATTAATGAGATTTGACGGGGAAGACCATAACTGATAAGATATTGTCTTAGGGGGGCTAAATAGTAAAAACCTAATTTAATTGGGATTAAAATGAAATTACTTTAATGTTAGGGGCTAAATGTGTAAGTTTGAAACAAATATGCATGGGATCGGCCCATATAGGACCGACCCCCTCTTTTGTTTCGTTTTTGGTATTCCATCGCAAGAAAACACCCACAGCAAACCCTAACCGCCATCCTCTTCCTTCCCCATTTGCTGCCACCGTCGTGCCACCCCATCACCACCGGCACCGCCGTGTTTTCCGCCGGCGAGAGAGAGAGAGAGAGAGGGAGTGAGACGACGACGAGCGGAACGTGAAGAAGTCGGAGTTCCGTCGTGGTTGCTGCGGGGTTTTCGTCAAGAGGTAAGCCCCTCCCGGTTCGTTGTTTTCTTTTCATTGTCGGAACACCACAAAACCACCGCCGCCGCCGCAGCCTTGGCTGCCGGCGGTGTGCGTGGCCGCCGTGCACCACCAGTCGGTGGTTGTATCGTGCTTGACTAGGGGCTGTTAGGTCGAACATGAGTGTGGGTGCGGCCCGAATCGTTGGTTGGAGTGTCTCGTGGCCTCGTAGGTTGCTTTTACCGGATCACCATCACCGCCGGTGGTGGCTGCCGCCGCCGACCACCACTGCCGGAGGTGGCAATGGGTAGTACCTGTTAGCAACCTTGATACGTAACACCCTAAGCCAAAGCTTGAATTCCAGGTCTGAATGCTTTAAGTCATGGCTTAATGGATTGAGAAATAAAGATAAGCCATGTTATCATTTTATGTGAATTTGTCCAATCTGTCCCTGTTTTGTAAAATTCGTAGTTTATTCTAGGAAGCTCGGATTGAGGTGAAACCAGTGCCCAAATCTCACAAATTGTGTTGAGTAGGTTTCATATGTTTTACAGAAAAATAAATTCAGCCTCTAGCTAGGGTAAATTTAGCAATTTGTACAGACTGGTCCGAAACTCACAGTTTGGATAGTCGGTCTTAGAAAATTCATATAAAATAGTAGGGACCTCGTATGAACGCGTGCGATATGTCCCTGGAAACCTTAGACATAGAACTTTATAATTATGGAATAATATTTCTGGTTTGATGGGTTTAAGGGGGGTTAACCAGGTCACGAACAGACCTGCAAATCTGGACAAAAAGCTGGAAAATGCACGTTTAGGCTTGTAGTTGTATTTCGGGTTGGGACTTCACTTTGACACTTTATAACACTTCTTTAGGCGGAAAGAAGTGAGTTGGAGTTGGCGGGTTCTTGTTACCGTTCGCGGAATTCTGCACTGCTTTTCGAGGTGAGTTCACTCACTGTGTAGGATAGAGATTGTATGCGCGCTACTATAGTTCGTGTGTGTTAATTGTTTTGTTTGTGTGTTGAACTAGGCCGAGTTAGTGTCTATGTAACACCCGGAAAATCCTTGTGAGTAAAAATAGTCCTAATATTTCTTTATATTTTGACTTCTTAGATTATAATTGATTTCCTAAGTAATTTCCGTGATTGTCACTTATTATTTGAGAACTCCCGATAGAAATCAGTAAGTTTATTCCTTAAGGAAATAAATGAAAAATAGATGATAAAGTTAAATATTAGATTTTATGGATTAGTTGGATGGGTAATTTGAATACGAGTTCAACGGTTCTTTCCGGAGCAAAAAGCGGAGTTCTAACGAAGAAGTTACGGCTAAATCAGTGGAAGTTGAGAAGTGTAGCAACCAGAACCCGGCGCCGATGGTTTGGCGCCGATGCATCGGCGCGGGTGATCGGCGCCGAATTACTGACGTGCCAAAAGGGGGTTAAACCCACCTCTTTACCCTTAGTCATCCACCCTTTTCACTTAGAACTCTCAAATCCGATTTTTTAGTTCTGCTATCTTCTTCTCAAGTGATTCTTCATTAAATCCTAAGGGCAATATATCTTCATTCTTTTCTTGGAGTAATTGGGTGGAAGATTTCAAGTTAGGGTTATACCAATTGAAGGTTTGAGGTGAGTAACTTGTAATTAATTGATTGTATTACACTTATATACTATTCCTTATCTTGACTTTGGTATAGTTATTATGAAATCTTGAAATATATGCTCTTAATGGTTAAGAGGAAAACAAGAGGAGTTCAAGTAAGTTATGTGGATAATTTGTGTTTATTACTTAGTATACTATGTTAAATGTTGGTGCTAAGGGTTTGACTTTGATTATATATCAATGGTATGTGATATTGAGATGATGGCTTAATAGACGTCTTAATGATGAATTGATGGCTTAATGGTCAAAATGGACTTATTCTTGAATTGTAAACATGGTGGTTTATTATTGAAATCATATAGAAAGTGATTTAAATACATGTGGATGTATATGAACTACATGGAAGTAGTATTGATCATGTTAAATGGTTGGACCATTGTTATGTGTTAAATATGCTTGATATTATCTAGAATATGATTTATTACATATGGATGTATGTGAACTACATGGAAGTAGTATTGATCATGTTAAATGGTTAGACCATTGTTAAGTGTTTAATATGCTTTGAATATTATTTGGATTAACATATTTGGTATTCACATAATTGGAGGAGCACCTAGTAGGCATTGGAGGATATATTCTTACACACCGTGGGGTAATTGTAATTGATTCATACCTTCGGATACCGTGGGGTTTTCCGTTGTGTTATGCCTTGTGACAATACCGTGGGGTATCGATCAAGGTATATCTTCAATTATGATGTAACTGGGTAGCGATATGGGCCTTCTCCATGGAATCCAATTTGTGAATGTATCGAATTGTTATTCCTACATGCTATGATTATGCTCTATGTGCTATGTGTAAACCTCACTTAGGCTTTAAAAGCCTAACACTTGTTATGTGTTTTATATGTTACAGATATTAGTGGTCCCGGATACAAGAAGTTTAGACTGGGGTTGTGAGCATGGGATCATTGTTGGAGAGTTAAAGATTTGAAGATTTTGATAGAACTTTCCGACACCTTTTGTTATCTGATAAGCTAGTGGTCCATTACTAGTCGTAATTAACTAAATCTTCGTATTAATGGTTATGTAATGATTTATGTATACTTTTACTTTAGTAATGAGTACCACTCTTCCGTTTTATGGAAGTTTTTGTTAACCCCTGTTTTGGGGTGTTACAAGTTGGTATCAGAGCTTTAGTTTAAGTGAACTAAGTATGATGAGGAAATACTTAGACTTAAGCTGAGATGAATTAAGTTATGAATCGTGAGAGTGGGTAGAAGTATTAAGACGTGATGGCCTTAGGGTCGACAGAAATACGTGAAATTAGTACGGTAACGACGGTAATGAGGATTCTTATGTATGATACATTCATAATCGCAATTAGCTACTGTTATTATGAATATATTGTTACATAAGCATACTTGTTTCTAAATTGTTCTGGTGACTAATGATCGGTAAGGTACGTTTTCGTGTGTCTATATTCATATAACCATTTCTCAGGGTTATTTTTTTGTTTTATAGCATAATGATGGTAAAAACGCCACCAAGGTCTTTCAATTCTTTAGAGGACAGATCGGTAAATGATTGAGGATAGGAAGGACAACCTGGAACTGGCGGGACTCATGAAAGTCCGCCGAGACAACTTTAAATAAGTGGATTAAAATGTGTGGAAATAGAATGTAAGATGTTTGATCAAGATGGGAATAGTATGAAATGGTTGAGTAAGTGAGCCTTGGAAGGCATGTATAACAAGTGTTAGAATGTTGAGAGGGTAACCACTGGTTGAAAATAGGGCGTCAATGATAAGTTGCGTGAGTTAAACGATAGACCTTGTTTGAGCAAATAGCCTTCAATTGCAAGTAGAGTTTTATGCATGAGGTGGGATTAGATGTATTTTAAATTTCATGAGTTGATAATTGATAAATGATCAATAGACCCTTTGAGCGGATGGCTTGGTTTTAGATTCGGTTGAGTCTTAAGGGTATTCGTCGGTTTAATTAACTTGACATAGGCTTGAGGGTTGGAATTACATGAATTATATTATAATTAAAGTTTACGTAATGTGAATACATTAATTTCTTCTTTTGAGATCATGTATGAATGTCAAGTTAATATCGGAAGATTAAAAGTTGAAGGATCACCTTGTGGAGGCGTGTTAGGATAGTGAAAGACTATTGTTGTAGATGAACATTCTACTTATGATGTAGATGGTTAATATATAATGAAGAAATAGGCACGAACATAGTAAGGGTATGGACTATGTCGATTTGTGATGTAGTGTGCACTGTATATATAATGGTTTGGAGTCACAAAGAAGTAATAATAAGTTATAAAGAGGGGACATTAGATGAAAGTCTTTTCGGGGATTCCAGATGAATAGTGCTAGTTGTCAATAAAGCTGTTGGAATATGTGGTTGTAAGATGGTGTAGTGATTTGGCTATTATTGGAATAGAATGTCGAGCGGTAGTATGAGTTTATCCAAAGTGATTTTGGTTGTGTGAGTCGCTAAATAAGTTTATGATTTTGAATCATAGGAAGTTTAATAAAGATGAGAAAGTGTTATCGGTATGTGGAAAAGTTGGGGAAAAGAGACAAATAATGATTGGAGGGTAGTACTTCATGCTAACGTAGGAAGTAATGATAGAAAGGTCGGACCTAAGAATGTAGTTATACTACAGGTTCAACGGAATTATCACCTTTGATATAAAATATTTTAGTGCTTGGTTGCACTGTGGTCGCATAGTACGATATTGATGTGAGGAAGTGGTAGTACTTTTTACTAAAGAAACGTGTGGGTCATAGATGTAGTGATGGGTGCCGTAGATATAGAAGTATTCAAAAGTGGTGAGTATGCCCAATTTAAAGTGAGTATGGATTTTCAAGCAGCATACGTTAATGTTATTTTGAGATATGGAAATTGAGATGTGGATGATGACGGTATGGAAGACTAGGCAATAGTCGGATAAAGGTTTAATGATAAACGGTTACTTTAAAGAGGCTTACAAATCTAAGTTGGGGAGCGGTTAATGAGGAAAGAAGTAAGGTTCAGGAAATATGAAAGATGAATCCTTGTTACTTCTAGATTTTTATTTGTGAATGGAACCCATGTGTGGGTTTGGTTAAAGTGCAAAGGTTGGTGATAATTAGGTGTCAACTTTTGGGTTTAAGGCCAAACACCTTTAGTGTAATCGGGAAATTGTAGCTGATTTTAAAAAGAATGATGGTGATGGTAGTAGTAACCTTAAGATACTCATTTGTGATGAGTGGTTTTAGTGAACTAACCTTTGTGTATGATTAGTGAACCTGTCCGTTTGATGATTAATTATTGAGATGGATTTTGGAGTCTATTAGAGCTCTTTGAATGAGAATGGCCATTAACGATAGGGGCAATTGAAATTAGAGATTCGGTTGGTCTCAGTATTAATTGAGCCTTAAATTGATTTAGAGTTAGAAACTGAAATCAAGATGTATAGAACATTTTAAGGTTGGGAGATGACTGAAGTCGTATGGTTGGGAGTTTCTCTATGGTTGGAACGTTTATCTGTACAAGAGTACAACGTATGTGTATTTGTTAATAAACAATTGTTCGAAGAATTGTCTTTATAGACCGTGTGGATAGAACTTAGATTCCTGTTAGGAATTGTTGAATTTTGGTCGACAGTGAGTCGGTTGACTTTGGGTAGTAAAGGATATAGATTTCGAGGACGAAATCGTTTTAAGGTTGGGAGAATTGTAACACCCGAAAAATCCTTGTGAGTAAAAATAGTCCTAATATTTCTTTATATTTTGACTTCTTAGATTATAATTGATTTCCTAAGTAATTTCCGTGATTGTCACTTATTATTTGAGAACTCCCGATAGAAATCAGTAAGTTTATTCCTTAAGGAAATAAATGAAAAATAGATGATAAAGTTAAATATTAGATTTTATGGATTAGTTGGATGGGTAATTTGAATACGAGTCCAACGGTTCTTTCCGGAGCAAAAACGGAGTTCTAACGAAGAAGTTACGGCTAAATCAGTGGAAGTTGAGAAGTGTAGCAAACAGAACCCGGCGCCGATGGTTTGGCGCCGATGCATCGGCGCGGGTGATCGGCGCCGAATTACTGACGTGCCAAAAGGGGGTTAAACCCACCTCTTTACCCTTAGTCATCCACCCTTTTCACTTAGAACTCTCAAATCCGATTTTTTAGTTCTACTATCTTCTTCTCAAGTGATTCTTCATCAAATCCTAAGGGCAATATATCTTCATTCTTTTCTTGGAGTAATTGGGTGGAAGATTTCAAGTTAGGGTTATACCAATTGAAGGTTTGAGGTGAGTAACTTGTAATTAATTGATTGTATTACACTTATATACTATTCCTTATCTTGACTTTGGTATAGTTATTATGAAATCTTGAAATATATGCTCTTAATGGTTAAGAGGAAAACAAGAGGAGTTCAAGTAAGTTATGTGGATAATTTGTGTTTATTACTTAGTATACTATGTTAAATGTTGGTGCTAAGGGTTTGACTTTGATTATATATCAATGGTATGTGATATTGAGATGATGGCTTAATAGACGTCTTAATGATGAATTGATGGCTTAATGGTCAAAATGGACTTATTCTTGAATTGTAAACATGGTGGTTTATTATTGAAATCATATAGAAATTGATTTAAATACATGTGGATGTATATGAACTACATGGAAGTAGTATTGATCATGTTAAATGGTTGGACCATTGTTATGTGTTAAATATGCTTGATATTATCTAGAATATGATTTATTACATATGGATGTATGTGAACTACATGGAAGTAGTATTGATCATGTTAAATGGTTAGACCATTGTTAAGTGTTTAATATGCTTTGAATATTATTTGGATTAACATATTTGGTATTCACATAATTGGAGGAGCACCTAGTAGGCATTGGAGGATATATTCTTACACACCGTGGGGTAATTGTAATTGATTCATACCTTCGGATACCGTGGGGTTTTCCGTTGTGTTATGCCTTGTGACAATACCGTGGGGTATCGATCAAGGTATATCTTCAATTATGATGTAACTGGGTAGCGATATGGGCCTTCTCCATGGAATCCAATTTGTGAATGTATCGAATTGTTATTCCTACATGCTATGATTATGCTCTATGTGCTATGTGTAAACCTCACTTAGGCTTTAAAAGCCTAACACTTGTTATGTGTTTTATATGTTACAGATATTAGTGGTCCCGGATACAAGAAGTTTAGACTGGGTTTGTGAGCATGGGATCATTGTTGGAGAGTTAAAGATTTGAAGATTTTGATAGAACTTTCCGACACCTTTTGTTATCTGATAAGCTAGTGGTCCATTACTAGTCGTAATTAACTAAATCTTCATATTAATGGTTATGTAATGATTTATGTATACTTTTACTTTAGTAATGAGTACCACTCTTCCGTTTTATGGAAGTTTTTGTTAACCCCTGTTTTGGGGTGTTACAGTCTAGTATGAGATCTTGGGTGTCGTATAAATCTCGGGGAGACCGAGGACTCGGGCAAACCGAGGAATACGTACTCGAGTGGGGTATGAACTCGGGGAGACCGAGGGATGTTTACACAAGTGTGGTATGAGTTCGGGGAGACCGAATGATGTATGCATAGGGATTATTGCATGAGTTTGCTTGTATTACTAAATTGCGTGTATTGGTTGTTATATCTATCTGCTGGTAGGGGTGGTGTCGATATAATTGATATCCTATGCATGTGTTTGAATTCACTAAGCTTCGTGCTTACCCTTTCCCTATAAATTACTGTTTCAGGTACGAGTGGCAGTAAGGCATGACGGTACACACTGGCGCGTTGAGAAGACCTTTGTCATTAATTATTTTGAGACTTAAGTTTAGACTTATTACATTTTTCCGCTGTGTTATTTGGATTGGTTATTTAACTTAACGGTTTTGATGAAACGTTTATTTGGGCCTAAACATTTATGGTTTTATTTAATAAAATGGTATTTTAAAAAGTTCAAATTTATTGTAATTTTTGGGACGTTACAATTTGATCAGAAGGTTCACCCTCAGAAGAGGATCTCAAAAGATCATCATTATTATTTTGAATATGTAATTGTCGAAATTCAGCAGTCTGTGACTCTCTGGCAGCCCATATCAGTGCTGCCAGGATCATTTGATCCGGCAACTCTGTCATTAATATTTCCCATTCTAGTACTACCAGGATCATTTGATCCGACAGCTCTAGTTTGGCTACCAAGACCACGATTACTGTTATTATCAGAAGTACAAGGAACATTTTGATTTTGAGTATTCACTCTAACATCATCATCGGGTGGATTGGAAGAAAAATCATTAGTCTGAGGATTCACATAATCAAAAAAATTTAAAGAGTTTATATTACTAGAATCACAGCCTGGTTGGTTTGCACCCATTTTGAAGGGAAAAATTGTTTCATAGAATTTAACATCTTTGGACACTATAATTTGTTTTGATTCTAAACTATAAAGTCTATAACCCTTTTTCGAATTAGAATATCCAAGATGAACACATTTTTTTGAACGAGCAAAAAATTTATCAGAGATGTTAGGTTTAACAGCAAAACATAAGCACCCAAAATTTCTAAGATGATCAAGAACAAGTGCAAATCCAAAAACCAGTTCATAAGGACTTTTCCCATTCAATACAGAAGAAGGAGTGCGATTAATAAGATAAGTAGCAGTTAATATGCACTCATTCCACATATCCAAAGGAAGATTGCCCTGAAACATTAAAGATCTAGCAACATTAAGTAAGTGTCTATGCTTCTCTCAATAACCCCATTCTGTTGGGGAGTATAGACACAAGTAGTTTGATGTAAAATACCATTAGACTTAAAAAAACTCACCCAGTTTGTTATTAGTGAACTCAGTACCATTATCACTTCTGAAGGTCTTTATAATTATTCCAAATTGTGTGAACAACAATTTGTGAAAAGCAACAATGTTGTCAAAGACTTCATCTTTGCTTTTCATCAAATATACCCAAACAGATCTAGTGTAATCATCCACAATAGTCAAGAAAAATCTATAACCATCTTTAGTTGGAACACGATAAGGACCCCAAAGATCTAAATGAACTAATTCTCCAAGCACTTTAGACGTATGACTGCTAAGATTGAATTTGTCCCTAGTCTGCTTGGCCAAGTGACAAATATCACAAGGTAGGGACACATTGTCATTTCTTAATCCTAAAGTATCTTTTAGGACTCCCAGAACTTGATCAGCAGGATGACCAAGTCTACTATGCCACAATTGACGAGACACATAGCAAAGAATAGATAGATTGGATTTATTTAAAGGATTATTGTTTAACAATTGATTTGAAGCTTGTGAAGCCAAAAGATCACCTTTGGACATCTTATCAAAGAAGTATAAACCTCCTTGTTCGCTACCAGTCCCCACTATTCTCATGGGAAGTGAACCCTGGATAAGGTAAGACTTGTGCTCATCAAAACCCACAAAAATTTTGCTATCTCTAGCAATCTTATGCATAGAAGAAGATTAACATGGAAATCAGGAACCACAAGAACATCAAATAAGACAACTCTATTATTAAGTCTAAAATTTCCAATTTGATTGATTTTGGCTTCATCACCATTAGGATGTGTGACTTTAAGGTTCAAGTCAGAGATATCCAAAACATTTTCTAACTGAGAACAGAACAAGTCATATGTTGGTTTGCCCCATAATCAATTATCCATTCGGACCAAGATGAGTTAGAAAAATTTGAAGAGATTTTAGACAAGTTAGTCATATTAGCAGAGAACATACCTGCCATATTGACAGAGATGCTCTCATTTTGTTTTTGATCAATAAGAGAAAGCAGCTTGTTTATTTGATCCTCAGTTAAAGACGTTGAAGTATTCTGAGCACAACCAGGAGGATCAGTAGAACAAGCATTGCTAGATGGAAACTGAGACTTAAAAGATTGACTGGTTTTAGATTTTGTGAATTGGAAATCTTTAGGAAAACTAATGAGTTTATATCATCTTTCTATTGTATGCCCATTTAGGCCACAATGCTTGCAAACAAACGGAGTTTTAACCGTCATTTTCTTCCTATTGTCATTATCTTTTCCAAAAAATGCAGTGTTTTGAGTTTTAGTATCAGAAGATCGGGTCATAACACGATGTGATTCTTCTCTAGATACAAGTGAAAAGGCAGTTTTCACACTAGGAAGAGCGTCCGTTGTTAGAATTGTTGGGAACTGAAGATATGCCAAGTATGGTTAGTACTGCCAGAACAACATTACTACTGCCATATCAAGTTAGTACTGCTAGTTCAAGAGTTAGTGCTGCCAGAACAAAGATACTACTGCTAGTTCAATGTTAGTGCTGCCAGAACAAAGATACTACTGCTAGTTCAAGGTTAGTACTGCTGAGATATTAATACTGCTGGAACATTATTAATACTGCTTATGTGAGGTTAGTACTGCTAGACAAGTTACTACTGCTGGTACATGGTTAATACTGCTGAACAAAGTTAATACTGTTGGTATATTACTACTGCTGGAATATCATTAATGCTGCTGATCAAAAGTTAGTACTGCTTGAGAAGAATGAAGTTAATACTGCTTGTGATCAGAACATGGAATGCGAGATTGAAGGAGATAAAGATGGATTGATTGAAGATATACTTAAAAGAATATTCTGAAGATCAATCTTATTTTGATAGTTATCTTGTAATTATTCTGTATATATATTTGTTGATAGATAGCTATTAAGAACATACAAGATAGACGAGTTAATATACAAGATAGACGAGTTAATATACATGATATACGTGTGAAAAAGAATTCGATATCGTTTTCAGAGAGATTTAACCTCAAGGTGTAAGAACCCTATTTCTAGAGAAGTAGAAGTCGTCTTGTTGAGCCTGTTCAACAAGATTGAGGTTTGGTTGTAATCTTGTGAGTCAATTTAGTGAATACACAAAGTGGTGAATTTTCTGTTACATTGTTCTTGATTGTGAGAATTAAAGTTCTTTTCCGCAGATTCTTTAATTCTGAATTCTAAGTATTAATTATCTTGTTAAGATTCGATCCTGACAAGTGGTATCAGAGCTTGTGTTTCTTAGAATTCCACAATCATTATGGAAAATTCTATTGAATCAAACAGTACTTTTGATTGGAGTGATCAAGCAGAAGAGGCAATCCAGAATCATGCACTCATGGCAGAAGTCTCAGATATTCCTACGGAGGTAAAATCTAATCTCTGTTCTCAATCTTGTATAGACACTTGTGGGTTACAAAAGGCACTAAAAATAATACTGCTGCTAGCAGTGTTAGTACTGCTAACACTGTTAGTACTTCTTCAAAAGTTAGTGTTGCTAGCAGTGTTAATACTGCTAGTAATTCTTCAAAAGTTAGTGCTGTTAGCAGTATTAGTGCTGCTAACACTATTAGTACTTCCTATTCAGATAATACTGCTGCTAGCAGTGTTAACTCTGTCAATACTGCTTCTAGCAGTGTTAACTCTGTTAATACTGCTAACTCTGTTAGTACTGCTTATACTGTTGCTCCCAGTGTTAGTACTGCTAGCACTGTTAGTACTTCTGAGGTTAATACTGCTTCTAGTACTGCTAAACCAATCATATTGATAAAGTACTCCAGTACTGCAGTACCTAAGGTTGAAAATCTCATCAAAACCAAGTGCAAGTACTTTGATGAGCAAGGGAGACCCAAGACCACTTCGGCTTGGGTTCCCAATAAAAACTAACTGATTTATCAGATGTGCAGGGCAACCAACAGCTCAAGGGGAAGAGCATCTGGCATGTTGATAGTGGTTGCTCCAGGCACATGACAGGTAACATGACCTGCCTCAAGAATTTCAAAAGAATTGATGGAGGACATGTTACTTTTGAAAATAATCCTGCAGGAGGTAAGATAAGTGGTAAAGGTGATGTGTCAGAAGGTAAGATGACATTTGAGGATTTGACAAATGTTGCAAAGTGCAAGTATAGTTACTACTGCCAGTGCAGAGTTACTACTGCTAATGCAGAGTTACTACTGCTAGTGCAGAGTTACTACTGCCAGTGCAGAGTTACTACTGCCAGTGCAGAGTTACTACTGCTAGTGCAGAGTTTCTACTGCTAGTGCACAGTTAATACTGCCAATGAGTAGTTAATACTGCTCAGCAGTTAATACTGCTCAGTAGTTAATACTGCTTTGCAGTTAATACTGCTTAGTAGTTAATACTGCTCTGTTGTTAATACTGCTTAAGTAGTTAATACTGCTTGTGTAGTTAATACTGCTAAGTCGTTAATACTGCTTATGTCGTTAATACTGCTTTTGAAAATCTAGGGCAAATACTGCTATAAATACCCCTGTTTGCCCGCCAAAGTTCATAACGACTCTTCGCATTAACCTCTTCTCTCTCTCGTTCTAACCTCTTCTCCCTAGAATCTCTGTGTTTTCTTTACAAATCCTCAGGAAGCACAACGATTATGGAGTTTGTCGACGAGCATAATGAGATTGCAATGCTTCAGAAGCCGAAGCAGGCCGAAGGATTTCATGAAATTGTGGATTTTCTCAAGTCCACTCATATTTCGTATGCCCTAATGGTGAATCCGACAATATACATCGAGCATCAGACGCAATTCTGGGCCAATGCCACCGTGGAATCCGAAGATGGGCAGAAAGTCATCCAAACAAGGGTATGTGACAAACCCTTGAAAGTTTCAGAAGAACTTCTTCGCATCACTCTTCGATTGGATGATGCCTCAGGTATAACTTCTATTTCCAATGAAGAACTATACTCAACTTTACAAAGAATGGGGTATGAAGGTCCCATTGGAGTTTTTAAATTCTACAAGTCAAAGTTTTTTACTCAA
The DNA here is from genome assembly GCA_033807775.1 of Saussurea involucrata. Taxonomy (NCBI): domain Eukaryota; kingdom Viridiplantae; phylum Streptophyta; class Magnoliopsida; order Asterales; family Asteraceae; genus Saussurea; species Saussurea involucrata. The sequence goes on from CM066314.1 coordinate 230,303,648, forward strand.
TGGAGATTCTTTGTTCATACCTTAATGCATTGTATTTCAAGGAAAACTACTGGATGGAGTGAGTTCAGCAGTACTATTGCTTATGCTCTAGTCTGCTTAGCCACTAACAGGAAGTTTAATTTTTCTCAAATGATTTTCAATGATCTTGTGGCAAACCTGGAATCCAAAAAGCGTTTCTATATGTATCCAAGGTTTGTTCAGGAAGTAATTACCAAGGAATTGACGGATATGCCTCAATTTGATGAGGTATATGTGCCAAAATCCCCTAAAGGGAAGGTTTTTTCAAATATGAAAAGACTTCCTAGGGACTCGGAAGGAGTTGACACACCATTGTTCTCTACAATGATGGTTGTGTCCCACACATTTGAAGGTATGGCATCAGGGTCAAGGCCCTCATTAGACACACCCGCTGATGACCAATCCCAACCTTCCATCACAAAAGAAATCCCTCAGTCCATTCTTGAACGACCCACTCCCACAATAACCAAAAAGTTTGAAAGAAGAAAGGTACACAAGGTTCCTTCCCTTGATGTATCTCATAAGAGCCCGAAGCCTTTAAGCTCTCTGTTGGAGCATTCTCCAATGGAGAATATCGAAAGGGAAACCACAGGGGTGTCTCCCAACCCCAAGAAGGTGCTCACTAAGGAGAAGGTTGAGCATGTGAGTCGCAAGGCTGCCACTACTTCTGCTAGCAAAGAGAAGGCCAGTGGTAAAATAACTAAGCCCTTCCTCACGGCAACTCAGGGTGAGAAATCATCCAGAGGTCCCAGGTGCCAAGAAACCAAGGGGGTAGGTAGTGCTTTTGCTAGGCAAGAGACACCTGCTAAAACTTCCAATGATCCTTTAAGGGAGGTAACAACTCCTAAACAGGGTGAGGATAGATATACGTACGAGGAATTGATGGAAACTATTGCAAATATCAACATTGAGGTCATGGATCAGAAAAAGGAAATTGATGAACTCAAGAAAGTGGTCCTCTATCAAAACTCACAGCTTGAGAAGCAAAGGAAGATGATCACTAAGTTGATGCACAGAAAGAAGAGAGCTCAGTTTGTCCTTAGGAGAAGAAACCCTACCAATGATGCTTCCAAAAAGGGGGAGTCAGACTCAGATCTAAACATGGAGGATGCAAACATTGAGGGAGAGTATGAGTATAAGGTTGAGGGGGAGACTGAGGAGGCTGCTGATATTACAAAGGAAGCAGAAACAGAAACAGCAGCAGAAACCGTTACTGCTGCTGATATTACAAAGGAAGCAGAAACAGAAACAGCAGCAGAAACCGTTACTGCTGCTGATCTTACAAAGGAAGCAGAAACAGAACCAGCAGCAGAAACGGTTACTGCTGCTGAGGTTGCAAAAGAAGTAGAAACAGATAATGCTGCTGAAAAACAAAAGGCAGCAGAAACTGTTAGTGCTGCTAAGAGCCACAAAGAAGAAACAGCTGAAACCACTCCTGAAGCTGTTAAATCTTTCAAAAGAACAAAGAGGCCAAGAACAAAGTCAATAGCCTCAAAGAAGAAAGATATAAAGAAGCCAAGGGTGGATCCAACTGTAGAAGAAGCCCAGGAGGAAGCAGTGAAAGAGAAATCTGGTCCAAAAGTTGCTGAAGAAGAAGTGGCAACTTCATCAGGTCAACCAAGCAATGTACAATCACAATCAAATGCTCAATGTGATGTGTATATAACTGTGGTTGATACTAATCCAATCAAGACTACACCATTGTCTTCCATGCCTCCTGAGATCATCTTCTGGGACACATTGAAAGATGGAAGAAAGGAGTTGATCAGAATCAAAAGGGCAGATGGAAAGTTTGAAGTTTGTCCTACTTGGGGAAAACTTATCAGAACATGCTCTAGATCTGACTTGGAAGAGATGTTCAAAGTGGGAATGAGGCTATATGGAAACATGCTGACAGAGCAAGGTATGTCTATCACAAAGATGGTTCTTGAATACCTGTGCTTAATGTTCAAACCAGAAGCAGTTCAGCATTTGATGGCAAGGAATTTTCAAGTCATTACCAACTGGATGCTCATTGAGAATTGTGGAGTGTATGTCATCTCTCTTGACAATACATTTCATGAATATTATTTGGTGGATGTTGTATACAAGCACAGCATGAAAAAGTTGAAAGGAATGCTGCATGCTAAGTTGGTGAGTGACAAAGACTCTAAAATGGCAAGATACCTTGTAAAAAGGATTCTCAATCAAAGTCTGGGATTGGATCCAAATTTATGCGTTGATGATTAGGTTTTGGAAGCATCATCTGAAGAACTTAACTTCTCATTCTGAAAAGTCAAGTTAGGGGGAGATTGTTGGGAACTGAAGATATGCCAAGTATGGTTAGTACTGCCAGAACAACATTACTACTGCCAGATCAAGTTAGTACTGCTAGTTCAAGAGTTAGTGCTGCCAGAAGTGTTAATACTGCTAGTAATTCTTCAAAAGTTAGTGCTAGTTCAATGTTAGTGCTGCCAGAACAAAGATACTACTGCTAGTTCAAGGTTAGTACTGCTGAGATATTAATACTGTTGGAACATTATTAATACTGCTTATGTGAGGTTAGTACTGCTAGACAAGTTACTACTGCTGGTACATGGTTAATACTGCTGAACAAAGTTAATACTGCTGGTATATTACTACTGCTGGAATATCATTAATGCTGCTGATCAAAAGTTAGTACTGCTTGAGAAGAATGAAGTTAATACTGCTTGTGATCAGAACATGGAATGCGAGATTGAAGGAGATAAAGATGGATTGATTGAAGATATACTTAAAAGAATATTCTGAAGATCAATCTTATTTTGATAGTTATCTTGTAATTATTCTGTATATATATTTGTTGATAGATAGCTATTAAGAACATACAAGATAGACGAGTTAATATACAAGATAGACGAGTTAATATACATGATATACGTGTGAAAAAGAATTCGATATCGTTTTCAGAGAGATTTAACCTCAAGGTGTAAGAACCCTATTTCTAGAGAAGTAGAAGTCGTCTTGTTGAGCCTGTTCAACAAGATTGAGGTTTGGTTGTAATCTTGTGAGTCAATTTAGTGAATACACAAAGTGGTGAATTTTCTGTTACATTGTTCTTGATTGTGAGAATTAAAGTTCTTTTCCGCAGATTCTTTAATTCTGAATTCTAAGTATTAATTATCTTGTTAAGATTCGATCCTGACAAGAATATTGCTTCGAATGTGAACATAAGTATCATCCAGTCCCATATAAAATTGCATTAGTTTTAAAAGCTAATTATGTTTTGAAAAATCGTGAGCAGCGTTACAGGTGCATGAAGGCAGTTTGATCAAAGCATCAAACTGCTTCCATAGGGCATTCAACTTATGGTAATAATCAGAAATAGTAGATCCGTTTTGAGTAGGGGTGTGCAAAACCCGAATAATCCAAAATCCGAACCCGAACCCAAACCAAAAATAAGGTGTTTTTGCAATACCCGAATACCCCGAAATCCGAAACCCGACTTTTGGGGGAATATTTGGGTTCGGGTTGGGTTTGATCTTTGGCCACCCGACCCGTCCGAAAACCCAAAATAATATACATATATATTTTAAATATTATATAAATATATTTATTTATCTAATTACCTTTAGAATATCGTAAATTATAGTCGATTGAAATGTTTTTTAAATTTTAAACTTATATTCGATTCCATCAATATCTCGTTTGATTGAGTTCATCTACAAAATCAATTCAATTTATATATACTTTTTATATTTTAAGAATATCCGAACCCGACCGGCATTAACCCGAAACCCGACCAACCCGAACTCGAAGCAATCCGAAATCCGAAACCTAAAGTTCAGGTCTTGATTTTCATATCCGAAATCCGATCGGGTTTTCGATTTGTCCACCCGAACCCGTTCGACCCGCCCGATGCACGCCCCTAGTTTTGAGAAAGAGAATTAATTTTCTAGTGAAGGTTGAAAGTAACAGAACCATCTATTTTTCATAGGTTTCCTTAAGTTCAGTCCACAACTCAGAAGCAACCTTAGAAAATACTTGGCTAACAAATAAGTGATCAGAAATAGAATTAAGAATCCAAGACAACACAACAGAGTTACACCTATCCCACTGACGCGCCAAAACATCATCATCAACAGGTCGAATCACAGAACCATCAACAAACCCAAGTTTATTTTTGGTTTCAAGAGCAATAATCATAGCACAAGACCAAACTTTGTAATTATCTGTTCCACTTAATTTCATACCTAAGATAGAAGCTCCAGTGGTGTCACTAGGATGGAGATAGAGAGGATCACCAAAGTCCAGTTTGGCAATCAGAGATTGTCTTTCTGTCGCTTTGGGAGATGATTCCCCCGTCATAGTGAACACACAAAAAAGAGCAACAGGAACAAAGACACACACGGGAAAACACTAAGCAGCTTAAGGACAGGATTCCTTGCCACTCAGAGGTGGTAGGTCAAGCCCACTACTCAGTCCCCAAAACAAAGGAGCACACAGAAGAGAAGAGAGAACTTACAGCGGGTGATGTGATCAAGGCGCAAAAGAACAAACTTACAGAGATCCAAGAGAGGTAAGCACAGTGGAAAGAGCAGAGAGGAGCACCACAGTTTTAGGACAAATCTACAGGCAGCAATCTACCATGCAGAATGAAGAGCTTCAGATCCAACAGTGACCTAAAATAGAGGAGCACAATTGAATCCAAACAAGGAGATAACTACACATACAAAAAAATGAAACAACAATGATCACACAGAAGTGTTTGATCATCAATGAGCACTAGACAGATAGGGTCACAAGACTAGATCTGATGCATCATATCACAGATCGTTAAAAAAATTATCACAGAAGTAAAAGAGAAGAAACAGGATCCTAAGTGAACACAGGACCAAGAAGATTATTAACATTCAGATCGAGTTCACTTCATTGGAAACGCTTCACTTAGTGTGCAGGTATAACAGATCTAAGAAGATTTTATTAAAAAAACATCTACAAGACAACATGCAGAGGCAAATCTCGCCTATGAAGAGATGGAACTACAATATTTTGAAAAAACACTTAGAACAAAACTTCTCAAACAACAAATCTATACCAGATCTTGTTTTAAGGAGTGAACCACAGTACTTTGAAAAAACTTCTCAAACAACGATTCTTTGGGAAAACAGGTTAACAAAGAAAACGAGCAGATCTACAAGATCTGCTACACCTATTTGAACAAGGAACAGAACAAAAGGAAAACAAGTTTGTATGATAAGCAACAAATGAAACAAACCAGATCTACAGAGATCAAGAATGCTAATGAACAGAACGCTCCAAGAAGAGTTACACTAGATCTATGGAGATCAGATGCAACGATCATCAGATAGCGTTACAAAAGAGAGAGAAAACAATGATATGAGATAAATGACGAAACAGATCTACAAACTCAGATCTGGATCATATTGAAAAAACTTTTCATACTCCTTGAGAAAAAAACACAGATCTAAACATATTGATGAAAGTGATGAAGATGTGCATCAAAATAGAAGAAGGTTTTAAAACCATAAGAACTCATCGAGTTAAAATCTGAGAACAGAAGCAAGTGGAAGATGTTACCACTTGTTTTAATCGACGATGCACATCACACGAACAGGAAATCGGAGCCTTCGCTCTGATACCATATTCAAACATATAATACCATATTATTAACAGAAATAAAAGATTACAAACTAATACTAATATCTAACCTACTATGAATGAGTCATATTCAAGAGATTTGAAGAAGACCTTTTACAATACTGAAACCCTAAAACGAAGTGCAGAGAGAAAACCCTAAAACGAAAATGAAAAGAATGAATTATGGTCCGTTGAAATGGTGTAAACAAGCATTTAAGTACTCTAGTGTTGTATTTTCACATTAGCCCCTTCAACTTCTTAATAAAAGCTTTATTACCCTCTATGTATTCCGAAATATGAAGCGTAACCCTTCTTATCCTCAACAATAATCAATTATCAGCTTTAGTCCCTTAATTTCTACATTTAAACACAAACAAACAAATTAAGTTAGAAGTGTCAAGATTGATTATGAGAAGTCATACCTTTTAACAGTTAGGGTTAGGGATGAGGTGGGTGGTAGGCGGGACCTTAGAGCATCCGCAATGGTGAGTCCTGTGATGAAGTTAACCATTTCCTTGATCACGTCCTCCATTCCTATGTAGTCCGATTCGAGTTCTTCTAGTTCCTCTTCAGCTTCCTTAATCTCTCGTTGCAGGTGCCGAACGTGAGCCCTAGTCATGGCCAGTTCTCGTTTCTTCTCCGCTAGATACTCCATTTTCCCCTGCTGAATCCCCCTGTTATGGTTCCACGTACCCTTTACCTTTTCGATACCGGCGTTCGCCTCATCAATGGCTTTTTGCACTGCGGGAGTAATTCGTTGACTTTGTCGAAGACCCGTCGGCATAAAATCATACATTGGTGGGGTTCTCATGCCATTATCGAAGTAGTAATTGTCGGATGCCATCTCCCAGTCTGCTTCCTCCTCAGGCGTGAATGGAAAATCGGCTGCAGTTCGCCCACAGTTTGTCCACTCATCGTCTGTTTCCGGTACCTTCCAGGTACTCCGGCGAGCTCCGTCGTTCAGTGGTTGGTAGGCTCCCGAACGTGAAGTTCCAGCCACATTCGCCGACCTGTTCCCCCTTGATCTTGAACCTCCATCCATTGTGTTAAAAAAGCGAGAGTGTGTTTGTATAAAAGATAGATATGAAGTTGTGAAATGTATGTTCTTCATCAGATATGGTCAAAGATTTCGTTTGAAAAAGTTTCCTGCATGATTCGTCTGAATAGTTCACTGCAAGATTCGTTTGAAAAGAGCCTGTAGGATTCCACTGAAAAAGTAACTGCAATATTCGTCTGCTCTTGAATAAAGGTCTTTCATTACGCAGAAAATTAGTCTTTAAGTAGTCAAACATAGCTAATTAATGAGAATTTAGATCAGATTTATATGGTACTATCAAATGCAAGTTTCTATAATATAGATATTGTTCTACATTACATGATACCAATTTTTGCATCATATGAATCACTTCCAGACAACAAGAACCAATACCCCAATAATCAAGAAAATAAATGCTTGTTCATCCAATAATCTCTGTATTAGGATTATCGCAAGTTTCATAAACCTACTTACTAGGTGTTGGAAATATGGGTTTTACTAAACTTTGGACGCATTTAAATTTATATATATGTGTTATATATAACTAACTTTTAGTAGGTTTATGTTCTTCTATATGAGATCTTCGAAATGATATATAATGCGTCCAAAATAGATCTTCGAAATGATATATAATGCGTCCAAAATAGAGTATGTGTGAAAGAGATATCGATACTCAAAGTTGAGTAAATGGATGAAATTAGCAAAAACCAAATGAAGTAAACAGTAAGTCAATCACAATACTTTAACAAAATAAGTTAATACTAAAAATAACAATTATTTAATGTTACATAAACAACCTAACGTGGCCCTATTTGACAATGTTCATAAATGGACTCCGCCATATGTATGCGGAAATCTTTGGCAACAACCTCGGCCTCGTCAGGGTGTACCCATACCTCATTTTTATTTATCAACATTTGGACATTACGGCATACCCAGACACCGCAATCTGCAGTTATCCCGGCCTGCTGGGGTGCATTCTTGGCGAACTTATAGCGAAAGGCACTTGTCATTTCGCGACGTCTAACATCCTTGACCCGGCAAAAGAAGTCATATAGCACAGCTTTAAACTTTGTCATTTGCTCTTCCAATTGTTGTCTGAAGAGATTGGCACTGTCGCTATCATATATGGTCAAGGTCATAGCGTCAAGTTCAAACACTCCAAGCAGCCAATGTTGGGGATTAATGCATATTGGGATGTACACCTGAAATATTACAATATTAGACAACTTAGTTAGCAACAAAATAAGTTAAATAAAATAAGAGTAAAACGATTTACATACCACATCGAGGAGAGCCCAAGAGGTCCCTTCCACGCCATTGCATGAATTAACCACGGAGGCGGGACCTAGATGCTCAATCAACAAGTAATGAAAGAACATACTGAACATCATGGTCCACCTCGTGTCTGTTCCACGATGTCTTTGCAACAGCGAGACCCAACAATCGATGTGCTATACATAAAAAATAGATGGTTAGACATGTAAAATAAATATATTTGATTATATGACTATAATTAAACTTCATACTAACCACATCCAGTAAGTCAGACTCCAAAGGGTCAACGGCCATCAATACATTGAAAAACGAGGGGGTGATTTCCAAGTTCAAGTGAGGGATGAAGATCAAGGGGGGGAGGCGACCAGTCCGGCACATCCTCAATATTTTTGATGCCGGTTGAGGCTCCGGTGAAGACACCTTTCCCTTTTTCTTTCCTCCCTTCTTTCCCCCCGCTTTCTTTGCTTGTTTTTAGCGGCCGGTGGTGTCGTAGATCCTTGTTGGCCAAACGGGTGACGAAACCATTGTGAAATTTTATGCGACCGCTTTTGAGGGAGCGGGGTCACCTGTGGTGGTGGATCTACAACATCCATCGATTCATCGTCAGGCTCCGAGAAGTGCTCCGAGAAGTGATCCTGGATAATAGGAGACCCCGTCTGAAAATTACGTTACTCAATGTTTTAAGTACAATTTAGGAAATATTCACAATTAAACCAAAACTACCAAAATAACTTACAGTATGCATTTCCGGCCTGTAATAGTCATCGGCCGAACCGCCAAAGATGTTTGTGATTGCTGTGGTGGTGAACGACGGCATGTGCTGTGCCCCCGACATCCCGGCCTGCGTGACATTGATCATTAAAATAGTTACAAAATTAGGATTATCGATATATAACTATAATGGTTACTCAGTGTCACTAACACTCTCCGGGATAGTAGAATATGATGTGGTGGCGAACGACGGCGGCATCTGCGAGGTGTATGCCCCCGACATCCCGGCCTGCGTGACATTGATCATTAAAATAGTTACAAAATTAGGAACAAACATATAACTATAATGGTTACTCAATGTCACTTACACTCTCCGGGATAGTAGAATAGGATGTGGTGGCGAACGGCGTTTGGGACATCCCGGCCCCCGACATCCCGACCTGCGTGACATTGATCATTATAAGAGTTACAAACTTAGGAACAAACATATAACTATAATGGTTACTCAATGTCACTTACATTTTCAGGGAATGACGGATAGGATGTGGTGGCAAACGTCGCATGTGCCCCCTGTCCGAACGGAGCGGGGATCGGTGTCGTACTCGACAGCTAAAACAAATTTAGAACGTAATATTAATATACAAACTAAATAAACGTGGCCAACAAATTAAGTTAAACACTAACATTGACAGCGCTAAACTGTCTGTAGAATCCCTCCAGAAGCTGTACACGTGACTCTAGCGGCCGGTGGACGTAGTCCCACAGGTGCTCATGAGAGCCACGTTGTGGCTCGTAGGAAGGGGCCGCCTCATATGGATTGTAGGAGGAGGAATGGGGCGGCTGGTAGGAGGAGGAACGGGCCGGCTGGTAGGAGGAGGAAGGGGGCGGCTGGTATCCACCGGAAGGGGGCCTGTCGTCGTCTTCCTCATCTTCGTCAGATGTGGAAGTAGGGGGACGTCGAGCCCTTTCCGCCTCTGCGTCAATAAAGGCCACGATGTCTCTGTACCAATCTGTGCCCATCTCGTCGACAGTAGGCACAAAGCGATCGAAAGGCAAGAGTGGTTGCTAAATATATGATAAAACATAAAAGAAATTAATAAGCGGGACTAACGTATGCAAATTGTAAACATAGTAAAAGAACTTACATTTCTAGACGCATTGAAGAACTGAAACCAAAGCGACCTACTTAGGGTAACACGCTTGTCCCAACGGGTTCCCCTAAGTACTCGATCGTCGCGCTTGACGAAATATCGGATTGATGCGGGAAACATCTCCAAGATCCATATCTGGAATTAGACAAGAAGAGCAAGTACGTAAAAAGAAAATCCAAACAGTTTGTATGTATTATTAACAATTGTTATACTACGTATCTAACCTTGAAGGCGTATGTAAAACCACAAAGATTCATCTTTGCATGTCGATCAACGCGTCTGGCTATGGCTCGGTGCAGAATAGAGTAGCAATGTGTCCAGATATGGCTACCCCACGGGTAGCTGTTAAACAGCTCAAGGTCCTCGACGGCCCTAAGGACCGTCTCGGAAGCATACTGCTATACTCACGGCCCAGGAAGCCCATATCCACGATCACCACCAAGCATACACGGACAGTATCGTCGTCGGTTAGGGCACTAAGGCCCTCTTTCATCATGTCCCGGGCTGCCTTCAGCTTCAAACGAGATGCTGAAATGCCCCAAACCCTAGGAACGAAGGAGCAGTCTTCTAAGGGAGGAAGGGGGGGAGCCTCTCCAAAACGTAGTCCTGTAATTAGACAGAACTGACGACGCCCAAAATGCAATTGAGAGCCGAAGAAATCAAAATGCATCTCCTCCGGCTCAGCGTTGGCGTCCTCGACCTCCAACTGTAGAAACATGTGTACTAGCGTAGGGTCGCCACCAGAGTAAGACACATCCATCCATGGCCCGAACGGTGTCCCTCTATAGATGGTCTCAAGGGTATCCGCGCGATCACCTAATCCCCTAAAGAGCGCTCCTAATTCCTCGATGTAGGAAACTTTGCACCTTAGCGTCAAGTCGATGTTAAAGAAACCCTTCTACATAGTCATTCACAGATGTTATAGTTAGTGTTATACATAGATGTTGCGGTTTATTTTATTTTATATAGATGTTGCGGTTTATTTTATTTCAACGTATCATATTGTTATATATAGATAAAGTGCGGTGGTATTTTATTTCAACGTATAATAGTGTTATATATAGATAAAGTGCGGTTTATTTTATTTCAACGTATCATATTGTTATATATAGATAAAGTGCGGTGGTATTTTATTTCAACTTATAATAGTGTTATATATAGATAAAGTGCGGTTTATTTTATTTCAACGTATCATATTGTTATATATAGATAAAGTGCGGTGGTATTTTATTTCAACGTATAATAGTGTTATATATAGATAAAGTGCGGTTTATTTTATTTCAACGTATCATATTGTTATATATAGATAAAGTGTGGTGGTATTTTATTTCAACTTATAATAGTGTTATATATAGATAAAGTGCGGTTTATTTTATTTCAACGTATCATATTGTTATATATAGATAAAGTGCGGTGGTATTTTATTTCAACGTATAATAGTGTTATATATAGATAAAGTGCGGTTTATTTTATTTCAACGTATCATATTGTTATATATAGATAAAGTGCGGTTTAGGGACCCTAGTTGTCATTCTTAAAAGTTTAGGACCTAATTGGCTTTCTTAAAAGTTTAGGGACCTAAGTTGTCATTCTTAAAACCGTAGGGACCTAAGTTGTCATTCTTAAAAAACACATTCTTAACAATTTTTTTATAAAAACAGTTTTTTTATAAAAAATTGTTAAGAGTGTGTTTTTATAAAAAAATTGTTATAGTTTTATGGTTTTATGTTTGAATGTGATATTTGTATGTTATAATGTGTATGTTGTTATAGTGTGTTTTTTCATATAAAAATTGTTAAGAGTGTTTTTTTATAAAAAAATTGTTAAAATTGTGTTTTTATAAAAACACACTCTTAACATTTTTTTATAAAAAAACTGTTTTTATAAAAAATTGTTAAGGGTGTGTTTTTATAAAAAAATTGTTAAGAGTGTGTTTTTATAAAAAAAAACACATTTTTAACAATTTTTTTATAATAACACACTCTTAACAATTTTTTTATAAAAAAACACTCTTAACAGTTTTTTTATGAAAAAACACACTATAACAACATACACATTATAACATACAAATATCACATTCAAACATAAAACCATAAAACTATAACAATTTTTTATAAAAACACACTCTTAACAATTTTTTATAAAAAACTGTTTTTATAAAAAATTGTTAAGGGTGTGTTTTTATAAAAAAATTGTTAAAAGTGTGTTTTTATAAAAAAAAACATTTTTAACAATTTTTTTATAATAACACACTCTTAACAATTTTTTTATAAAAAAACACTCTTAACAATTTTTTATGAAAAAACACACTATAACAACATACACATTATAACATACAAATATCACATTAATTCAAACATAAAACCATAAAACTATAACAATTTTTTATAAAAACACACTGTTAACAATATTTTATAAAAAAACTGTTTTTATAAAAAATTGTTAAGGGTGTGTTTTTATAAAAAAAAATTGTTAAGAGTGTGTTTTTAAAAAAAAACACATTTTTAACAATTTTTTTATAAAAAAACACACTATAACAACATACACATTATAACATACAAATATCACATTCAAACATAAAAGCATACATATCATGTTAAGCATAGAACATATTCAAACATAAGTTATAAACACTATAACAACCTACAAATCATATATCTTAACTTAAAATAACATACAAAAAATAACAAAAAACATAAGGAAAACATACCACAGAGGTAATACGAGACATCTTCACAAAACCCGAACGCGTATTCCACACGACAAAATTGAGAGAGTGGGAGAAAATTGAGAGAGTTTGATTAAAAATTGAGAGAGTTATTAAAAAAATGAGAGTAGCCGGTTTTTGGTCCCCCCCCCCTTATATAGTGCGGCCGAAGAAAACATTTTTTAGGGTTTGGTTCGTCAAAGGGATTTTAGGGTTAACCCTGTGCCGACACGTGGCACTTTTGTCCGCGATCGCGGGGGGTCAAAGAAAGTCAAACGCGGGCAGGGACCAAAACTGCACACGCGGGCATTCTTGAGGGGGGAAAGCTGGACCGCGGGCATTCTTGAGGGACCAACGCGGGCAAAGTGGGCAAACTTGGTGACACGTGTAGCCCGCGATCGCGGGGGTCAACGAGAGTCAAACGCGGGCAAAGACCAAAACTGCACACGCGGGCATTCTTGAGGGGGGAAAGCTGGACCGCGGGCATTCTTGATGGACCAACGCGGGCAAAGTGGGCAAACTTTGGTGGCACGTGGCGTGGGCCCCGCGATCGCGGGCTCCATCGCGGATTTTTGGGGTATTTTTGTAACATGGGAGAGATTTGTGGTATTTCAGTAAAACATGGTTTGACTTAGGGTATTTTAATTAATTTCCCTATTTTTTATTAATAAATATATTATTGTAATATTATAATTTTATTTTATAATACTTTAAAGAAGGATATTTTTATTAATAATACATTATTTTAGTATTATAATTTTTATTATTAAATACTTTAAATAAGGGTGATATTTAATAATAAGTACTTTTTAAATATTATAATTTTTATTATTGTATTTTTTTAATTTATAAACTATGGACGGGTCCATGATTGAGAGTAAAAGGTTTATGAAATGTGTAGGAAAGAGAAAATTGACGTGACAGAGAGAGAAAACTGATATGGCAAGATCATGAACCTCGTAAGAGGTTCATGATTGTGGATGCTCTTAGGAAGTTTAATAAATACAAAAATATTAAAACTAGTAAGACAAAATAAAAAGCAAAAAGACTTGATTACTCTTGAACTAAGGATTTTATTTAACATCTGTTAGTGGGAGGACCAAAATCAAGCAAAAATGTAAACAATAGTTGCAAATTTTTATTAAACGAACTCTAAGGAGGAAAAGATATAATTTTGACAAACCATAGGGACCAAAAATGAAGTTTACTCAAAAACCAAAATAAATCTTTATATATATAAAAGGAAAACCCAAGAGTAATGAAGTAGTATCATGAGAATCAAGTGTTAATCAAATGGTGATGTGTGGTTGATTCTTCATTGTCCCACATTGGTGTCAAAAGTGAAAAGTTGGAAGTGTGAGTGGCTATATAAAGGATAAAATATCGCTTGAAGGTTCATAAAAAATTTGATCCATTTTTGGGTTAAATAGTTATTTTTTATTTACATGACAAAACTATTCATGTAATAGTTAAACATTTCATATCTTCTTTATATATATAAAAGGAAAACCCAAGAGTAATGTGTCTTCAAAAAAAAACCAAGAGTAATGTGGTGGCATCATGAGAATCAAGTATTCATCAAATGGTGAATTATGGTTGATTATTCATTGTCCCACATTGGTGACAAAAGTGAAAAGTTGGAAGTGTGAGTGGCTATATAAATGATAAGATATGGCTTGATGGTTCATACAAAATTTGATCCATTTTTGGGTTGAATAGTTATATTTACATGACAAAACATTTCATGTAGTAGTTAAATATTTGTAACGTCCCACTTTCCATAAAAGTCAAAGTCATGAGATTAACAATTTAAATGACATAAATGTGCTTGTCCTTACATCAATGCTAAAACATACTTAACAAAAACTTTAACGTTAACATTAATCATAAACAGCGGAAGTCTTTCTAAGCCACATCCGAGCACTATCTAGACATATCAAGATCCAAAACTGGGAGCCTCACGAGCTCCATCACCTCCATGCCGTCTCTAGTTCTACTTAGAAGAACTCGCTACACACTTACCTGAAAATGGTTTAGTTTTGAAAGCGAGGGTTAGACCAAAAGGTCTAGTGAATTCCCTCCGAGAATAGCAGATAAAAACATTTGGAAAACATTTATCAATGACCATAAATATCATCAAACATGGTACTGCACTGTGTAATGGACCACATAAACATATTGCGATCAAGGCCCCAGCAGACTCCCTTCTCGCCGCTTTGGAATCCCCACGGACTCCCCTCTACCGAATAGGAGGGAAACGGATTCCAACCCACCGGTCTATCATACATAACCAAGAGTCCTAAGACCCCGAGAACCTCTCTCTGATCCCACAGTGCAGACCGACTCCACATAGTGTACGCTTACGTTCATGCAAACATGTAAAATGTATTCTACATAAATCATGCTAAACATTCCTTTTAATAAAATAAGTGCATTCGTGGGAAACATGTAAATCGGTTCGTAAACGTTTCATGCTCAATAAGAACCATAATCAGTTAAAACATTTATCACTTTGCATTATAAAAAGGATTTAGGGAACTCACCTTGATTGACGTACAATGCACTTCCTAAACACCTTCAAGCTACACCCACAGAACACCTAAGGCAATAGATCCACATCAGATAAATAGTTCAGACCTACTGTCCGGATACCCCTTTCCGGACACAACACCCTTTTCCGGACACAACACCCTCTCCGGATACCACACTTTTCCGGACACAGCATTGTCCGGACACATCAATCCGGACGCTAGACTTATCCGGGCAGAACTACCCGGACACTACGATTATCCGGAGACTTCAGTTACCCGGATACTAAGAAACACCCGGACACCCTCATGGGGCACTTACCCGGACACCTGCAACCTATCTGGACGCCACCGAATACTGGTATCCGGAATACCCGGCTGTTCGAACTTAACAATTTTAAAACTGACTTATACTCCGATTTTTGCCATTAAGTCGATTAGATATATACAAGGGTTCATCCACCAACCTCAAATACTCACTTAATCTATTTATAAACTTCTAAATCGGTTTAACAAGACAAAAACCCTTAAAACCCATTTTGAAGGAAAAGAGGTGAAAACTCAATGAATCACCACAATAAACCTCAAGAATCCAAACCAGTAGAGATCGAACACAAGAATTAACAAGGAATAAGAGTTACCTTACTGATTTCTTCTTTGATTCATCTATGACTCTTCACTCTCTTGATTTCTTTCCAAAAACCTCTTTCTTCTCCCTTTTCTCTCTTAGTCACCAACCTCACACCAAAATACTGATTTTAGAGAATGGAGGCCGCCCTAGAAGTTTGTGCACTTTTATACCTTCATCAAATGACAGAAATGGTCCCTTAACTTAACTTTCGTTTCTTTTATTTTGACCACCAAACTCCAAGATTCACTAGGATTTTGGGTCGTTACAACACTCCCCCCTTAAAAGAATTCCGTCCCCGGAATTCCTCATTGGAAGAGTTGCGGGTATCATGCCCACACCACAACTGACACCTCCCCAAGGTAAAGCCACTTCTGACTCAGTCAACCACCTCGTTAAATTCGAAACATGGAACATTGGATGCATTCCCTTCAGTTCTTACGGTACTCTAACTCGAAGGCTACTATTCCTATTCGATCGGTCTTAACAATAGTAGATTAATTAAGGCTTCTCATGCATCTATACTTTCTTTAAGGAGGAACTTGGAGGAATTCCCCGCTACAACACGAGATTCCCTTACTAAGAAACAGTCATTCATTTGACAGCTTGGCACAAAGCCGACCCTGCACATCCCGACAACTCACAACCTCACCACCCAACAATCGCCTATGCAGATAACATTTCCCTTTCTCGGGCTGCCTAGACCACGGTTCGTCAACCATCCCTCATGTCCTTACCACTTCACCACTCCATACTTATACGTAACTAAGAGTAGGAACCTCCAACCGATTGCTGAAGTGTCCACCTACTCGAATAAACTTATCCTGAAACACGACCACTCCTCGCTGATTGCTACGTTCGTTCAATCATAAAAACATAACTCCGGTCATCCTCACCCAACTGGGAGGAGTAACCATGGTCACACCATACTATTCTCACTAGCTTAATCACTACATGATCAGTTCGTTTAAACCTTTCTCACAAAGTTACTAACTTACTCATTCAGTTGTCTCATCCACTCCTTTCCTGCACAACATCATACACAATTCCCTTCCTCTATACTCTTTCCAAAAGTTCGCACACTTATCAATGACAATCTACCCAACACTGCACTTTATGGCATTACCGTCACGTTTACTACTTCCAATTTACTCACTTAGTCCGACATGCTGTCTTCAACCCCCCCCCCCCCCCCACGTTAGCGTGGAGCATTGCCCACCGAACCTTACTTGCCCCTCTCTCCCGACCTTTCCACATGCTGGTATTGCTTTCTCATTACTCACATCACCAAACAGTTGCACCAAGATCTTATCTTAAGGCATTCGACCAAGCCGTCTTGAAACAAGACCATTGTTCGACGTCACTACACACTCTTTAATCTCCAACTTTTACCTTCTCAGACATTTCTTTCACACATAAGCAACAATTCACATTCTCTAAGGATTTCACATCTATCCCACCACGTTTTGACTAACACAACCCTCGTCCTCTTTAAACTTCCAATGACTCCAAAGTGTGTTTCTTAGTAACGTCCCCTATTCACTCTAATAATCCACCCCTTGGATTCTCTATTAAAAACAGATCTATTAACTCAGGAACACCCCGAAACTCGGGTTCCACAATTCTTTCGATTAACCACCATGATCATAAAATCAGACAGATGTATATATACCGTCATCCCGGCTTTCTTACTTAGATTTACCTTAAATAATTCTTTAATAATCAGTGTGTTAATCTCAATAACACTTCCCCAAGAATTGTAACACATCCTGTAATAACAAATGAACGTCATTACTTAACAAATCTATAAAATTTTAATCAACCAACCAAAGGCTTATACCTCTATCATGACATTTCAAATCAACTAATGATCATACTACCACTCCGACCCACAATCATCATCATGTCATTCCTTAAACATAACCAACATTTCCAACTATTTCCTTCTAGGATCATTCCCTCACGCATAAGGAACAATTTTCATTCTTTAACGACTTCTCATCTACTATACTACAGCTTGACTAATCTATTCATCATCTTCTTTAAACTTACTCTGCCTTCAAGAATATACTTAACAACATACATAACCGCAAAGCTTGGTCTCACAGCTGGGCAATCACCCAATTCTGCCCCGACATTCCATTCCGATAACAGTCAAAATACACACCAGCTTACAAACCACGTACTTCAATAATTGGGATTGCAAAACGTACACTTTACCCGAAATCCCAAAAGGACTTCCTTCTAATCCTTCATCTTTCTAACATCGCCTTACTACATCACCGACTGACACAGATATCTTGGCAATTGAAGCTACTATTCATTCGTACATTCACCACTCCTATCATCACACTACCGACCAAGTCTCTCATGGTCATTCGAACACAATTCACCCTTTCCTTCATGCTCTCCCGTATACTACAATCGAGTCTGTCTCGCTACTTAGTTCTCTCCCAACTTGTTGAACTATGACTCACGAGTTCACACTTAGCTCAAACACAAACATCCTAGGTAGTTCTTTATTATCCGAGTCCTTTCTTAGACACGACACATTTTCTTACTGACTGGTATAGTCTACACTCACTCCGCTTGTGTTACTCATCTTGTCCTTCTACGGACCCTCCTCCCCTCGTAAATAGAACGCCTATTCAACAACAACGGTCTCTTACCAATTTAACACCTCTATAAGATATTCTATCAACTTACACTCATCTGGTTTGAGTCTTCGGCCTCGGCCAACATACACCGTTGCCGACTTCAACAACAAAAGACACTCTTAACTACTTCCTTATCTTATCCTTTAACATGAGTTCCTTACTGGACCTATTCCTCCCTACACATCATAGTTAACTTTATAGTTCGTCGCCCCTATTTCGAAACTTACTCATGTAACATCAATATTACAAGCTCCCTTCGAAACTCATGGCCCACACCGTGGACCTTTCATTCCTGCCTCACGACACTACTCATAAAGAGTTGCTAAAACCAATACCTTGATGACTCCTAGTCCTTCCTCCGGCCACCATCGCCCCTCGGCAACTGTGTTCTCAGTCACCGAGTAGAGGTACAGACCCTCATACACCTGACACTAAAATCCATTCCCGACTCTTCCAAGGTCCAACTCTCCTCTTAAACACATATACCAAAACTACATACGTTCTCCCCTGACTTGACCAACACCTCTCCGCTCTCGGAGTTCTTCCTTAGCTTTAGACGTAATACTCTACGACCTAGTGGGTTCATAGCCTTCATGCATGACAATACAGTAAATACATCTTTTCGCACATTTCATCATTTTAAATAAACAACGTTTAGAAACAACTCGGGTACCCGTGACCCCATCGCTCTTATAACTTCAAAACCCTGCACAACGATTCGAGAATCGTTGGCATGCATCTTCCCGTGAACCTCAATCTTGCTCAGTCCGAACAATTTTATTACGAGAATACTATATTGCATGAAAATCTTTTCGTATGAGACAATTCTGAAAGAATTACCGACACAAAGTAAACCAGTCGGTTCTCACACTCAATTGTATGATATCGAAAGGTCAATAAACATTTTGGTTATAAGTGAAATGCAGGTAACCATTTCTTGACCATTTTTGTAACAATTTAACTTATCATTAAAAGTGTGGAATACTTTGAAAATCGTTAACCTCAAAATTTCAATGTGCGACGTATTGAAATCGCTTTTTCTTTAAACGTGCACTCGTACAAGCTGACTCATTTTGTTCAAAGTTGACATTTACATTTTTATTTTAAATCGTGAAAATTTCATGTTACATAAAAGAACGCCATGCATGAGACTCTATTTGCAATAGAAGGCTACTCACTCAACGAGGTCAACCGCTTTACTCACGCAGCTTATCCTTGATACTCCACTTACGACCAAGGGTCGCCCTCTCGGTCAAGCACTAACTTGATGTACATGCGTTCCACATCTCACTTACTCAACCATTTCACACTATTTTCGCTTTGATCGACTATCTCACTTTCTACTTCTACATGCTTTCAATTCACTATAAGTATCTTATTCCATTTGTCCTGCCAATGAAAAGCTCAACTAAAAAGTCAGGGCTCCATTGATACTTTCAAGGTTTTGCCAATGTTCTATCTTACCATCCCAACTGATCTATCCCATGATTTCCATAACTAGACGACTCATAACATTCTTTACAACGTTTCTTCTCTACGATGTCTACATACATCACATCATAATGACTCTTACACGACACTTCCCCAAGCAATGGAGCTCGGTCTATCCCTCAGGGATCTTGCTGACCTATTCCTCAACGTTCTCCCAGCCATAGCGCTAAATAGAAAGAAACCGATAGTTAATCCTTGCTAGACGTGACACTATAGATTTGCTATAAGTAAGGTATTGTAAGCACGCACATGTACCTGTAAGTTCGTAATTACACTGGCCAGGGGTAATTCCAAACTTACCTTACACGTTTGTCCTTGGTACCTTATTCCTAAGCGCATTTATAGTGATCGTTCCTAAAGGCAATCCTATGTCTCGGCTGTGTTCCTCATCTTACAGTTTAAGTTTAGGCCCAATTGGTCACCTAAATCCCTTAAACTATGGCTCTGATACCATTTTGTAACGTCCCACTTTCCATAAAAGTCAAAGTCATGAGATTAACAATTTAAATGACATAAATGTGCTTGTCCTTACATCAATGCTAAAACATACTTAACAAAAACTTTAACGTTAACATTAATCATAAACAGCGGAAGTCTTTCTAAGCCACAGCCGAGCACTATCTAGACATATCAAGATCCAAAACTGGGAGCCTCACGAGCTCCATCACCTCCATGCCGTCTCTAGTTCTACTTAGAAGAACTCGCTACACGCTTACCTAAAAATGGTTTAGTTTTGAAAGCGAGGGTTAGACCAAAAGGTCTAGTGAATTCCCTCCGAGAATAGCATATAAAAACATTTGGAAAACATTTATCAATGACCATAAATATCATCAAACATGGTACTGCACTGTGTAATGGACCACATAAACATATTGCGATCAGGGCCCCAGCAGACTCCCTTCTCGCCGCTTTGGAATCCCCACGGACTCCCCGCTACCGAATAGGAGGGAAACGGATTCCAACCCACCGGTCTATCATACATAACCAAGAGTCCTAAGACCCCGAGAACCTCTCTCTGATCCCACAGTGCAGACCGACTCCACATAGTGTACGCTTACGTTCATGCAAACATGTAAAATGTATTCTTCATAAATCATGATAAACATTCCTTTTAATAAAATAAGTGCATTCGTGGGAAACATGTAAATCGGTTCGTAAACGTTTCATGCTCAATAAGAACCATAATCAGTTAAAACATTTATCACTTTGTGTTATAAAAAGGGTTTAGGGAACTAGTTCAGACAATGCACTTCCTAAACACCTTCAAGCTACACCCACAGAACACCTAAAGCAATAGATCCACATCAGATAAATAGTTCAGACCTACTGTCCGGATACCCCTTTCCGGACACAACACCCTTTTCCAGACACAACACCCTCTCCGGATACCACACTTTTCCGGACACAGCATTGTCCGGACACATCAATCCGGACGCTAGACTTATCCGAGCAAGACTACCCGGACACTACGATTATCCGGAGACTTCAGTTACCCGGATACTAAGAAACACCCGGACACCCTCATGGGGCACTTACCCGGACACCTGCAACCTATCCGGACGCCACCGAATACTGGTATCCGGAAAACCCGGCTGTTCGAACTTAACAATTTTAAAACTGACTTATACTCCGATTTTTGCCATTAAGTCTGTGAAATCCCAAATCTAGCAAGAAATCAAGAATGATGTAGAGAGAGAATCTAGAGAGAACTTGTCATCCATATATTGATCTCTAAAGTGTAAATGACAAAATGATACAAGAGGTTTAGATTTGTAATGAAGTGTTACTAGCTAAAGAACTAGACAAACCTATTTATACACATAACATACAAGGTATAAAGGCAAAGCTAACTAATACAGTACATTGACTTTACAGTAAATCTTGAATACAACAATGCTCTAACAATCTCCCCCTTTGGATTCAAGATTTAAAAAAATATGACAGCAGTCTTCAGCACTTTGTAAAGTCAATCTTCTCCAACAGACACTCTATCAAGCCATCTTCAAGTCTTGTTCATGAAAAACAGATCTTTGAAGCTTTATCAGACTTTGACAAACAGTAACTTCTCGTATCCTTCTTGATGCAAGAACCTCAGTTCTCATATTAACTTTAAGGATCCGAAACCATCAATTCGAATGTAGACAAATTTGAAACCAAGGATTCGGATGTAAGAAGGATGCGAAATCATAAGGATTCGGATGCAAGAGGGTGCGAAACCATATGAATTCGGATCAAGTAGGATCCGACACCATGGGAATTCGGATCATGAAGCATCCGAAACCAATGAATCCGGATTAAGTAGGGTGCGAAATCAGCTCAATTCGGATCAAGTAGGATTCGAAATCAAGGAAGTCGGAACAAGAAGGGTCCGAAATCATGTCAAATTTGAATAAATGGAATCCGAAACCATTTGAAATAGGAATAGAGAGATGCGAAACCATCCACATTGTTGAACTTTTAGGTGTAAGCGCATTCCGAGAACCACTCAGAACTAAGATAACCAAATTCGGTGACATTTGGACTTCACATGATCCTTCTCCCCCTAATCTTCAGTCTTTGTTCACGAATCTTTGACTTGAAATATCTTTGATTTGAAAGCTCTTTGACATGAAATTGAAATTAAACTTTTCTCCCCCTTTTTCGATGATGGTGAGCATCATAATCATCGAAAACCATTTTCAATTTCAGTCGTGTCTTTGAGTATTGCTAACAATCTCCTCCTTAGAGAATAACCTTGCTCCCCCTCAAAATAAGAATTCTGGAGAAATTTGTTTTCTCCCCCTGAAAGTATTCATATATTTCAATAACGTACAGTATTTGAAATTGTAGTACAAATTTTAAAACAAATTTACACAAGGAAAATAAAATTCATTGAACTTCATTTTATAACTACTAACATTTGATCATTTGAAAGCTTTACAAAAGAAATTCAACTTAATAAAATTTAACAATATTTCAATCAAATGAAATCAGATGCATGTGTTTGGATTCAAAAACAAGACATCATTGCATATCAAGTTACAAACGTTCAGTTTCAACCCCTTTATTAAATCTATTTGGTGTGCTAGCATGCGAAATATGATTAGCATCAAGCGTATGCAATTCTAAAACATATAAGAATACTTTGCTCTACTCACACTATTTGTCCAAAATCAGAATTTCATAAATTTACAGGTTTATCGCGACTTTGTATTTTCCCCAAGTTTCAAGAGATGTGTGCTCTTTGGCATCTTTTGATTTTGTGCACATTGGCATCTTTTGATTTTGTGCTCATTGGCATCCTTTGATTTTGTTCTCATTGGCATCTTTTGATCAAAAAGTTTAGTAAGAATAAGATACATCATTAAACATGACTTTCTATCTGGTTCTATAGAAGGATTTGGGTCAGCATATCCCAGACCAGTTGGCCTTAGGTGCTAGGTGACGAGCACCCCTTCGAACTTAATTTCCCAAACCAGAAAGGCCACATCGATATATCTTAAACCCATTTGTACCAGTAGAACATGGCTTTCTATCTGGTTCTATTGCAGGATTTGGGTCAGCCGATCCCAGACCAGTTGATCTTAGGGACTAGGTGTCGAGCACCCCTTAGGACTTACTATCCCAAACCAGAAAGGCCACAGGTACAAACTTTCAAACTAAATGATAGTGCAACAATTTTATCTCAATCACTTGGTTCTAAAACATAGTGCTTCTCCCATATTTTCATTTCCCTCCATCATTCTGACATATAGGCTTTTTGAGCATTATATTCTATATATATCCAGATTCACATAACTTTGAGCATTCAGCATAATTTCATTCATGTTTTGCTGACCTTTCGATTTATTTCAGAGGTGAGAGTTGAAACAAATCTAACTCATATAATACAAAAATTCTTGTAAAATCATCTTTTAGCACACATTTAATTCATTGAATGAAAATTGAAAATTTCATCTTATTGAATTAAATTTGTAAAGATTCAAGTTGTCAAAGTAGTAGAAATAAAATATAATCCAATGTTACTTTTCACCACTTGTTCCTTGAAACAGAAAGATGTAACAGTTAAAGATATCACCTGAGAAGTGTGAGTTCTAAACTGATTTGTTTAGAAGTCTTAGTCTTTGAAGTACGGGTCCTGAACTGAATTGTTCAGAAGCCATAGTCGTTGAAGCACGGGTTTTGAACTGATATGTTCAAAAGCCAATAACATTGAAGCACGGGTCCTGAATTGATGTATTCAGAAACCAAAGTCTCTTTTAAGTACGGGTCCTAAACTGATATGTTTAGAAACCATTGTCGTTGAAGCACGGGTTTTGAACTGATATGTTCAAAAGCCAAAAATATTTGTCTCCCCCTCAATGGTACAAATATTTTTCAAAGAAAATACGCCACTTCTCTTCTGTTTTCAGTCATGTGTGTGGTATATATCTACAATTCAGTACACCACATGAAGAACCTACAAAACCGATTAAGCAGATTTTGGTACCCAATGGCACTTGGGTCCTAGTGGGTTAGATGTAGATTTCTTAAAAGGAATACTGTAAGTACCGTACCAATAAGAAGTATAATCTTTATGCACAAAATCATTTGAACCACAGTAAGAACAACAGATTTTCTTATGTGCCAACCTAATCAGATGATTTACGGAATGAATAGGATTAGATTTAGCATAAGATTTACCTTTTGGCGCATTGTTCTTCTTTGCATTTGATGTGGATACAGATGATTTTGGCACATCTTTCTTTGGAACTGTTGTGCCTTTAACTCTCCATTCCATCTTCACCTTCTTGAAGACTGGAACTTCTTTAGAATTGGAAGTCTTAGCTTTAGGCACATTTGTTTTGTTATCTGATTTATCAAACAGAGGATTATAGAAGATATTTGTTGAACGAATCTGATCTTTTGAGAAACCAGTTGATCTATTAATATGTTTAGAAGGAATGTTTTTAAAACTCGAACTTGAAGTAGTTTTAAAAGAGCATTCAGAATCATTTGAATTAACAAATGGAGTCTGAAAGATACTTTCAGGACTTACCTGCTTTGAGACATCAAATTTAAAAAAGATGTCTTCAAGTTCCTTAACTTTGTTTATCAAAACATTTTTCTCTTTAGAAATTAGATCAATTTTCTTTTGGAGATCAGATTTTATCAATTGATCCTTCATAATATCCGCTGATAAACCAGATAATCTTTTGGTAAGATTAAGAATCACATCTTCAAAATATATGTGTTCCGATTCAAAATCTTTTTCCAAAAACTTTCTTTTATCAGTAATCTCTTTGAAAATTTCCATATTTTTCTTTTTAAGGGTTTTACTTTCCTTTTCAAAGAGATTTTTCTTTTCCGTGAAATATTTTCTTTCCTTTTCCAAAAGATTTTCTAATTCAGAGATTTTCACGAAAAGATCAGAACTTTTAATCTCAAAAGATTTGCGTTCTGTTTCAAATTCATTTCTTTCTTTCTCTTGCTTCTCTTTTTCAAGATATAAAACTTTCTCAAAATCGGAGATTTGTTTCAAAAGTTTTATATATTTTAGTTCAATTATTTCCTTTTCTTTAAGAACTTTATTTGAAGAAGGTGACACTCTTTCACGTTCAGAAAGCTTCTTCTTCAATTCAACGTTTTCACTTTCCAACGTTGTTGTCTTTTCTTGAACTCTTTTTATTTGATTTTGTAAATATGAGTTCCCCTTTTCACTCTTGTCTTTCCCACTCTTCATATCAGCATTTTCACTTTGAAGAGTTGTTACTTTCTCTTGAAGTTTCTTGATTTGATCGTGCAGACTTGAGTTGTCTTTCTTTGTTTCAAGACCTGCAATATAAACTTCAAGATCAGTAATTCTTTTAGTAAGTAAAACATTTTGTTCTTTGAAAATAAAATTTTCATTTGAAGAAGAAATGTCTAAAATGTGTCTCTTCAAATCAGCATTTTCTTCTTCCAATGTCTTTATACTCCCTTGAAGCTCCTTCATGTTATCTTGATAAGTTGAAATCTCAAATGTCTTATTTTTCTCTTGAGTAACTCCAAGCACTACAGTCTTGTCATTCAAATCTTTCAGTTCGGACTCAAGAGAAGAGACTTTGTCTTCTAATAAAGCTTTCTCAGACTTGAGCTTTGTATTTTTTCTTGCATCTTCAACAGAATGTCTTATGTATCTAGAAAGAAAACCTTCAAGACGCTTAATCTCATCTTTAGCTTCAGAAAGAGTCCATTTTCTATCTTTTCCTAACTGATACCATATTCTCCCACTTAAATTCTCTATGTCAGACATCTTGAAGAATGCTAGAAGATGATCTTTCAGAAAATCAATCAGAAAGTGTATAAAATACACTATAAAATTTTTTCTTGAAAAGCTCTTAAAGTGTATGAAAAACACTATGGAAAAAAATTCGGAATAAAAGATTTTCTCAAAAAACACTATAATTTTTTTTTTAAACAATACTGAATTCGGATGTATAAGAGTTCGAAACTACGTAATTCGTATGCTAAAGGATCCGAAACCCTTGAATTCGGATGCTGAAGGGTTCGAAATCCCAAGAATTCGAATGTAGATGGATCCGAAATCAATGAATTCGGATGTAGAAGGATTCGAATTCAAGGAATTCGGACTCTTAAGGATTCGAATTCAATGAATTCAGACTCTTAAGGATTCGAATTCAAGGAATTCTTATGCAGAAGGGTTCGAAATCACTCAATTCGAACTTGACAGGGTTCGAAATCACCCAATTCGAACTTGACAAGGTTCGAATTCTCGAGTCGAAATTTACACTTGTGATGACCAAGACCACTCCGAATTATCTTGAATGATCCGAATTGTGTATGAATGATCCGAATTCACCAAGAATGATCCGAATTCTGCACTTCGAACACGAAAATCACTAATTCAGCCATAACCTTTTCAATTCTTGATCAATTGTTATGAAATTTGCACAGATTTGTTCGAAATTTGATTCCACACATTTTCTTAGTTAATCAAAAATCCTAATTCGATCAATTTAATCGGATTATGATCCAAAATAGTAAGAAAATGTTTTCGAACAAAAACAGATATAAAATGATCAGATCTGCAAATTCTGTGCAGATTTTGGTATCGATCCTTGAATTAAAGATGTTCAGGGATGAAAATCGAGTGCAATGATGTCAAGAATCAATCCAAAAGATCAAAAAATGAAAAAGATGATGATTCTAGATGAACAGTAAATGAAGAAGGATTCGAAATCTTCAATGAATAGTGAATGATGTGTGATCCGAAATCTTCAAGAACAGTGTAAAAAATCTTCAATTTGCTCTTTGATCTGCTTGAATTTTCTGTTTAGCTCTGATACCAAATGTGAAATCCCAAATCTAGCAAGAAATCAAGAATGATGTAGAGAGAGAATCTAGAGAGAACTTGTCATCCATATATTGATCTCTAAAGTGTAAATGAAAAAATGATACAAGAGGTTTAGATTTGTAATGAAGTGTTACTAGCTAAAGAACTAGACAAACCAATTTATACCCATAACATACAAGGTATAAAGGCAAAGCTAACTAATACAGTACATTGACTTTACAGTAAATCTTGAATACAACAATGCTCTAACAAAGTCGATTAGATATATACAAGGGTTCATCCACCAACCTCAAATACTCACTTAATCCATTTATAAACTTCTAAATCGGTTTAACAAGACAAAAACCCTTAAACCCCATTTTGAAGGAAAAGAGGTGAAAACTCAATGAATCACCACAATAAACCTCAAGAATCCAAACCAGTAGAGATCGAACACAAGAATTAACAAGGAATAAGAGTTACCTTACTGATTTCTTCTTTGATTCCTCTATGACTCTTCACTCTCTTGATTTCTTTCCAAAAACCTCTTTCTTCTCCCTTTTCTCTCTTAGTCACCAACCTCACACCAAAATACTGATTTTAGAGAATGGAGGCTGCCCTAGAAGTTTGTGCACTTTTATACCTTCATCAAATGACAGAAATGGTCCCTTAACTTAACTTTCGTTTCTTTTATTTTGACCACCAAACTCCAAGATTCACTAGGATTTTGGGTCGTTACAATATTTCATATCTTTAAATAGATAAAAGGAAAACCCAAAAGGTGCGGGTTAACACCATGAGAGTTGAGTATCAAATTTATATATATATAAGGAAAACCCAAGAGTAATGTTGTGGCATCATGAGAATCAAGTATTTATTAAATGGTGAATTGTGGTTGATTATTCATTGTCCCACATTGGTGTCAAAAGTGAAAAGTTGGAAGTGTGAGTGGATATATAAAGGATAAGATATGGCTTGATGGTTCATACAAAATTTTATCCATTTTTGGGTTAAATAGTTATATTTACATGACAAAACATTTCATGTAGTAGTTAAACATTTCATATCTTTAAATAGATAAAAGGAAAATCCAAAAGGTACGAGTTAACACCATGAGAGTTGAGTATCAAATAGTGGATTGTGGTTTAGTTGTAGCTATCCACATTGGTAAAAAGTTGAAACATTGGAATAAAGATGTGTGTATAAGAAAGATGGATGTGATGACATTGTGTCAATTCGTATAGAGTTGTCTTACTTTGGAACAACCAAAGGTATTTGAGGTGAGATTTTGAGAATGAAGTATTCCTAATTGGTGGATTATGGTTGAGATTAGGTTGTCTCACATTGGTGAATAATTGAAAGATTGGAATATTTAAGGTTGTATAAGGAAGGACGACGAGATATATTTGATTCAACTCATACTCATAAGGTAAGGTTGTCTTATTTTGAGTAACCCTCATTTTGGAAAAAAAATCGTATACAAATTACTTGGGAAAATTGATCATAAAAAACCATTTATATATTCTCAAATATTGAATTGTGGTTAAGTTTTGGTTATCCTACGTTGGTGATAAGCGTCATATATTAGAAGATGAAAATATATAAAATTAGTTGGTGTCATGCAAAATTAAAAAGAGATTGATGATTGTTGGAATAAAGTTTGATTATACAAACATCAATAAATATATTTATATAAAACAAAGATATAACATGCCATGACATGGCATGAAGCCATAAGATTTTAGAATCTTCAAATAGTGAATTGTGATATATTAGAAAATGAGAGTGTATATAATAGGAGAAGCTGTCATTGAAAATTAAAAAAAGATTAATGATTGTTAAAACGTAGTTTGTTTACAAACACAATTAAACAATCAATAAGGTACGACCCAAAAGCCATAAGATTTTAGAATTTTCAAATATTGAATAAAACAATGTATCTATATATATATGAAATAACCAAAATAATTTGAGGTACCTGTAATAACTCAAAAATAAGTAATGAGATCTAAATAAAAGATAGGGGTTGAATTGGTTATTTGTGAGAAAATTTGAGGGCAAAATATAAAAATGTAGGAAATAAGTTTCCCTTCTTTTGGAGTGTGCAGTATTGTTAGTATTAGAATAGGAAAAAGGCATCTTTTATTTCATTTAGGGTTAGTTCAATGGTGGCTGCATACTGAGGAAGACAAAAAGAAAAGAAAAGAAAGAAAGAGGAGAATGTGTCTTGTGTGTGTTTTGTGGGTGCAGCCGGCAGAGAGAACGCCGGCGAGAGAGAAGGAAATGGCCGGCGAGAAGTGAGAGAGAACGCCGGCGAGAGAGAAGGAGATGGCCGGCGAGGAGAGAGAGACGACGGAGGAGAGAGAGAGGCGAGAGAGAGACGACGAGAAGAAGAGAGAGACGCCGGAGAGAGAGAGAGAGAGACACAGCCGGAGAGAGAGAGAGCAGTCGAGAGTAAGAGAGAGACAACCGGAGAGAGAGAGAGAGATACAGTCGGAGAGAGAGAGAGATACAGCCGGAGAGAGGGAGAGAGCAGCGAGAGGGAGAGAGAGGGTCGTGTGAGAGAGAGAGCATCGAGAAGGAGATGGAGGCTGCGAGAGAGAGAGATAGGCGATGAGAGAGAGGAGGTGGCAGGATTTCGTCGGCGCCGGAGAAGGTGCCCGGCGGTGGCCGGCAGTGGTGGTCGCCGGAGTTCTAGGCAGCAGTTTCCATTTCGTGAGGTTTTATTCCGGTAAGAAACCCTTCCATTTCATTGCTCTCTTTTTCAAGTAATGTTAGATTTGTTAGGTCTCTAGTTGCGCTCGGCTATGTGAAATGAGAAATCAAATAAGGGTATTAATGTAGAGTTTTGATTATAATTCTTGTTGTCGTAGTTAAGTCAAGTGTTTATGTGGATTCTTGGTTAGAGAATGACTTGTGTCAAATAAAAAGAAGAATTGTTGTTAATATGGGGTAGAATTTGATTAATGGCGAAATATGTGGGTTTTTGTTTTGAACCGTGTATATCGGAAGTCGGTATGTTCCGGGAGTTGGCCCGTAACTCAAGTTTGGGCCGAATTGGTTTATTGGGCCGAATTGAGTGTTGGGCCGAGAGTATTATTAAATCCTTTTGGGCTTAGTTATTTATTAAAGTCTATAATTATATAATAAGGGTGTGATAGGCTAATTATTATTTTGGGCCATATTATTATTAACGCGATCCGGTTTTGTTATCTAGAATCAAGTGTTATAATTTTTGTTGAGAACCTAAAGTCGGGTAAATTAATGGATCCGGTATAGTATGTCAATCGGATGGGTAAGCAAAGACCATTAATTATGACTTTTAGACTAGAAGGTAATCTACCAATTTAGATAAGTTAGGGTTGAGTTGGGATTTAACTCGAGTAATAATTGAACGGATTATGACGAACGCTATTAATATATAATAGGTGTTCCGCCTAGAGATCGGAAGTGTAAGTGAGGAGCTTTGGAGCAAGCTAGCCAGGTGAGTTTTTCTAACTAAAATACTCGGTTTTACGTGTTTCCAAAAGAAAATGATTATGTGAAAGCGCCCCGTTAATTTACATGAATTTTACGTGAATGAAAGCTTTATGTTTTACTGATCAGGGTATGTTTATGAGCATGATTTGTCTACAAGCTTTTACGAATGTTTTCCATGAAAAGTATTATTTTGCTATTAAAGGAGGATTGCCCTCAAGTGTGTGAAACTGCATGTTTTGTGAAATTGCCATGGCAGAGTCGGGTTGCACAGTGGAAGACTTCTTGAGTTGCCGTACCCGGCTTTGTAGGGTGTTGAGTTGCCGTACCCGGCTTTGTAGGGTGTTGCCGTACCCGGCTTTGTAGGGTGTTTCCCTTGGTCTTCTCCGCTGTGCATACCATTGTTGAGTACATGATTTGATACGTTACTGATTTGAAATGAACGTTTTCTTTAAATGATTTGTGAACATGTTTTAGGGGGAACTCACTAGACCTCATGGTCTAACCCTCGCTTTTCAAAACCAAAACCCTTTTCAGGTAAGTGTTACATTGGAGGCTCAGGTAAATGAGCAAGCAGCAAGATAGAGTACGGAAGCAGCTAGTGATAGTGCAGGCGCCTCTAGTAGAAGTTAGATTATTCTCAGTTGTGTATAGGTTGTTTCCGCCAACCTTAGTTTACGTATGATGTAACTAAAATTTTTAGGACCCAGTTTTTGTAAATTTATGCTTAAATGCTATGTTTGTTCTATTATATTTTTGGGTTGTTACAAATGGTATCAGAGCCATAGTTTAAGAGACTTAGGTGACCGGACGGGCCTAAACTTAAACTTGGGAGTAGAAATCACAACTGAGAATCAGGGAATGCGTTAGGAGGGCACTATTGTAAATACAGAAGATGCGTTAGGAGGACACTATTATAAAGATAGGACTAATAGGGTACTGAGGACTGTCATGTAAAGTAAGTTTGAGATTTCACCTGGCCAGTGTTATTGCGAACTTACAGGTACATGTATGTGCTTAACCTACCTTATTAACCTACCCAGTGTTTATGTCGTGTTTCAGTACGTTAGAATGTCAACGAGATCTCTGAGGTGTAGACTGAGACCCCTTGTTGGGGAAGTTTCATGAGAAATCTTTATGAAGTGAATGATGTATGCATCGTAGAGGCGAGATGTTGTTTAGAATGTTATGAATCATATAGAAATAGATCTTCGTGGGTTCGAAGAGATAAAATGATTGGTTTTGAGTAAGACTCTTGTTTCTAGAAAGTCCCAGTTCTAGAAATAGTGGGATGAGATCAGATAGAATGGTAAGGAATAACAGTGTGGAAATTTTGAATGTATCAATAGAACCCTGACTTCTTAGTCGAGTTTTTCAAAGGCAGTGTAAATGAAATAAGATACCTATTGTGAAATGGAAGCATGTAGAAGTAGAAAATGAGATAGTGATTAAAACAAAATAGTATGAAGGGGGTAGAGTAAGTGAGATGTGGAAAGTGTGTTCAGCAAGTTGTTGCGTGACCAAAAGGGGCGACCGTTGGTCGTAGGTAGAATGTCAAGGATAAGCTAAGCGAGTAAAGCAGTTGACCTTGTTAGAGTGAGTAGCCTTCAAATGCAAGTAGAGTCTCATGCATGGTGTCCTTTTTATGTAACATGAAATTTTCACGATTTAAGTTAAATATGTAAAGATAAATTTTGATCGAAAACGAGTCAGAATGTGCACGCGTATGTTTAAAGAAAAAGGTGATTTCATTCACATGGCACCATGAAGTTTCGAGTTTTATGATTTGTAAAGTATTTCGCTCTTTTCATGACGAGTTAAATTATTGCAAAAGTCAAGAAAACGATTAAATGAAAACTTTTATAACCAACGTGAGCAATGACATATTGGAGTTAATTAGGAGTACGAAAATCGACTGGTTTACTTTGTGTCGGAAATTTCTTTCAGGAAGTGGTCGTATGAAAAGATTTTCACTTAATATATTTCCGTCGTAACGACATAATTGGTGGAGTGAGATTAAGATTATGAAAAGTTGCATGCGAACGATCCTCGAGATCGTGGTGTAGGGCATTGAAGTTTAAAGAGTGATGGGGGCATGCGTACCCGATATGCTTCCAGGTGTTGTTTAATTAAAATGATAAAAGGCACGAAATGATTTATTTATTACGTATGTCATGCATGAAGGCTATGAACTCACTAGGTCGTAGGATGTTGCACTTTAAAACTAAGAAAGAACTCTGAGAGTGGAGAGTTGTTGGTCAAATCAGGAGAGAACGTGTAGTATCGGGATAGGTGTTCCGTCACCAGTGGATTATAGTCTCGGACGTAGGAGGGTTTGCACCCTTGTTCGGTAACCGTAAGTACGGTTGTCTAGGGACGGTTGTGTTCGGAGGGAGGGCTTGAAGTCTTCAAAGTGATGATTTTAGCGACTCGTTAAGAATAGTGTGGTAAGGAAGAATGAAATGTATGTGGTGTAGGAATGCGAGACTCAAGGCGAGATTTTAATGGTAAGGTTACCTGAGTAGGTTACGAAAGGAGGGAGGCGGATCATGAAGACGATTCAATATGTTGGTAGGAGTAGGTTCCGTAAGGGAACCATGTTTAAGAATAAGTTAAGAAAGTAGTTACAGGATTGTCAGTTGATGTAGAAGTCGACGGATGTGTACGTTGGCCGATGTCGAATACTTGAATTAGAAAGTTGAGAGTTGATAGAATACCTTGTAGGGGTTCTAAAGGGAAGAGAAGTTATTGTCTGATTAAGCATTCTATTTACGAAGAGTGGAGGGTTCGTAGGATAATGAGGTACGTAACTTGAGCGAAGCGAGTGTGTAGGGTTTAGCAGTCAGTAAGAAAAGTGGTGTGTCTTCGTAAGGGCTCGGATCGCGAAGAGCTAACTAGAATGGTTGCGTGTGAGCTATTTGAGAACTCGTGGATTATAGTTCAACAAGTCGGGAAAGGACTACGTAGTGAGATAGACTCGGTTGTAGTATACGGAAGGACACGAAGGAAAGTGTGGATTATGAATGAATGACTATGAGAGGTTCGGTCTGCAGTGTAATGTATTGAGTGAGGAACGTACAGTTATGTAATGGCATTAATTGCCAAGTTAAATGTACTAGCTAGTATCGTAGTGAGGTGATGTTAGATGAGAGAAAGCATCAATTAGAAGCTTTTGGGGTTTTCGGATGGGAGGTACGACCTGTTAATCAAATTGTTGGAACACATAGAGAGTAAGTTGACTTTATGGTACGATTATGATCAGGATAGAAGGACGGAGTAGTGGTGGGATATTATCCAAAGGAGAAACCAAGTGTCTCAGTTGTAATAGTCGCTAAGTAGGTATATGTTGAAATCATTAGAAGTTTAAAGAGGTTGAAGAGTGGATTAGTCAAATGTGTTATGGTAAATGCTAGGTATTTGTAGAACGTGAATCGTTTCTTTTGTGAAGGGGGATGACCCTAGAGAGAGATAGTTGGAATTTGGTTATGTTTAAAGAAGGATGATGATTATGGGTCGGAGCGGTGGTATGATCGTTAGTTGATTCGAGACGTCAGGATAGATGTATAAGCTTTTGTTTGGCTGATTAACAATTTTGAGGATTGTTAGCTAATGACATTTATTGTTATCATTCGAGATGTTATGACTCTACCGAGATTCTTACTAAGAATTAATAGGAGAGAATCGATCTGTTAAAGTGAGAAATTGATGATAGTGCGATGGAAGGAGAAATTTTCAAATTAATTCGAAAAATTGCAAGTTTTGGGTTACTTAGTGGAGTTGTTAGTAAGAAATCAGTTTTGACTGTCGGATTTTGCGAATACCAGCATAACGAGATGTTGATGCTAAGTTGTCATACATGAAAATTTGTGGTTGATAGAAAGATATAAACTGCTTTTCAATTGGGGTGCTTCATTTGAAATAAGATAATTGCATGTTTTGGTTATGAAAAGAGATTGTGAGTTGAATCAGAGTTGCGCAGCGAAGGCGTGAAAGTAAGTTGTTATTATTTTATTATTAGAAAGATTTATTCCGAGAGTTGAGGTTTGAACTTCGATAAATTTTTTCGACGGTTATCGTTGGAGTGAATTCCGGGACGGAATTCCATTAAGGAGGGGAGATTGTAATAACTCAAAAATAAGTAATGAGATCTAAATAAAAGATAGGGGTTGAATTGGTTATTTGTGAGAAAGTTTGAGGGCAAAATATAAAAATGTAGGAAATAAGTTTCCCTTCTTTTGGAGTGTGCAGTATTGTTAGTATTAGAATAGGAAAAAGGCATCTTTTATTTCATTTAGGGTTAGTTCAATGGTGGCTGCATAATGAGGAAGACAAAAAGAAAAGAAAAGAAAGAAAGAGGAGAATGTGTCTTGTGTGTGTTTTGTGGGTGCAGCCGGCAGAGAGAACGCCGGCGAGAGAGAAGGAAATGGTCGGCGAGGAGTGAGAAAGAACGCCGGCGAGAGAGAAGGAGATGGCCGGCGAGGAGAGAGAGACGACGGAGGAGAGAGAGAGGCGAGAGAGAGACGACGAGAAGAAGAGAGAGAGTCGTCGAGAAGAGAAAGACGCCGGAGAGAGAGAGAGAGAGACACAGCCGGAGAGAGAGAGAGAGAGCAGTCGAGAGTAAGAGAGAGACAACCGGAGAGAGAGAGAGAGAGAGATACAGCCGGAGAGAGAGAGATATACAGCCGGAGAGAGGGAGAGAGCAGCGAGAGGGAGAGAGAGGGAGAGAGAGGGTCGTGTGAGAGAGAGAGCATCGAGAAGGAGATGGAGGCTGCGAGAGAGAGAGATAGGCGATGAGAGAGAGGAGGTGGCAGGATTTCGCCGGCGCCGGAGAAGGTGGCCGACAGTGGTGGTCGCCGGAGTTCTAGGCAGCAGTTTCCATTTCGTGAGGTTTTATTCCGGTAAGAAACCCTTCCATTTCATTGCTCTCCTTTTCAAGTAATGTTAGATTTGTTAGGTCTCTAGTTGCGCTCGGCTATGTGAAATGAGAAATCAAATAAGGGTATTAATGTAGAGTTTTGATTATAATTCTTGTTGTCATAGTTAAGTCAAGTGTTTATGTGGATTCTTGGTTAGAGAATGGCTTGTGTCAAATAAAAAGAAAAATTGTTGTTAATATGGGGTAGAATTTGATTAATGGCGAAATATGTGGGTTTTTGTTTTGAACCGTGTATATCGGAAGTCGGTATGTTCCGGGAGTTGGCCCGTAACTCAAGTTTGGGCCGAATTGGTTTATTGGGCCGAATTGAGTGTTGGGCCGAGAGTATTATTAAATCCTTTTGGGCTTAGTTATTTATTAAAGTCTATAATTATATAATAAGGGTGTGATGGGCTAATTATTATTTTGGGCCATATTATTATTAACGCGATCCGGTTTTGTTATCTAGAATCAAGTGTTATAATTTTTGTTGAGAACCTAAAGTCGGGTAAATTAATGGATCCGGTATAGTATGTCAATCGGATGGGTAAGCAAAGACCATTAATTATGACTTTTAGACTAGAAGGTAATCTACCAATTTAGATAAGTTAGGGTTGAGTTGGGATTTAACTCGAGTAATAATTGAACGGATTATGACGAACTCTATTAATATATAATAGGTGTTCCGCCTAGAGATCGGAAGTGTAAGTGAGGAGCTTTGGAGCAAGCTAGCCAGGTGAGTTTTTCTAACTAAAATACTCGGTTTTACGTGTTTCCAAAAGAAAATGATTATGTGAAAGCGCCCCGTTAATTTACATGAATTTTACGTGAATGAAAGATTTATGTTTTACTGATCAGGGTATGTTTATGAGCATGGTTTGTCTACAAGCTTTTACGAATGTTTTCCATGAAAAGTATTATTTTTCTATTAAAGGAGGATTGCCCTCAAGTGTGTGAAACTGCATGTTTTGTGAAATTGCCATGGCAGAGTCGGGTTGCACAGTGGAAGACTTCTTGAGTTGCCGTACCCGGCTTTGTAGGGTGTTGCCGTACCCGGCTTTGTAGGGTGTTGTCGTACCCGGCTTTGTAGGGTGTTGAGTTGCCGTACCCGGCTTTGTAGGGTGTTGCTGTACCCGGCTTTGTAGGGTGTTTCCCTTGATCTTCTCCGTTGTGCATACCATTGTTGAGTACATGATTTGATACGTTACTGATTTGAAATGAACGTTTTCTTTAAATGATTTGTGAACATGTTTTAGGGGGAACTCACTAGACCTCATGGTCTAACCCTCGCTTTTCAAAACCAAAACCCTTTTCAGGTAAGCGTTACATTGGAGGCTCAGGTAAATGAGCAAGCAGCAAGATAGAGTACGGAAGCAGCTAGTGATAGTGCAGGCGCCTCTAGTAGAAGTTAGATTATTCTCAGTTGTGTATAGGTTGTTTCCGCCAACCTTAGTTTACGTATGATGTAACTAAAATTTTTGGGACCCAGTTTTTGTAAATTTATGCTTAAATGCTATGTTTGTTATATTATATTTTTGGGTTGTTACAGTACCATTGTAAAAACGTCTTTTGACTAATACCTCAATAGATATTTTACAAAAGATAACATAAATATTTATATAACATATTTACATATATATAAATAGAAAAATAAAAAAATATTTACATTTTCTATATTTCTTTATTTATATGTATAAAAGAAATAACCAAGGGTATTTGAAGTGACATTGTAAGATTTTTTATTCTTAAATCTTGCATTGTGGTATTGTTTTAGTCATTCCACATTGACGAGGGAATGCTAGATTGGAGAATGAAATGGACTACATAAAATGATGAAGGAAAGTTGTATATAAATTTGAAATGAGTTTGGCAATCTCACACTGATAAGAAGATTAATATTTTTATGAAACATGTTAACATATATTGACAACAATAGAGAGATACATGTTTAATTTGTGGAAACTCATAGAGTTCACTAAGTTTAGTCAAACCCTTTTTGGGAAAAAAAATTCTTCAAACCATTCGTAACAACAATATGTTTGGTGTGTCGTTTATGTTATTAACAATATAACAACAAAATTATTACGAATAAATCTCAATTTATTCGTAACAACAAATGGTAATCAGTAGATGAAAATGAACCACTTATAGAATTGCATTTTTCGTTTTAAATCGTATCTCATTAGTATTAACCGATGAATTACATTTTATCTTAATGTGATCAAGTAATTCCTTAAGATATTACTCGCTACCGCACAAAGTGCGGGGCGCACACTAGTATATTGGAATTGGAATTGAATTTCCTCTCGATCCTACATTTGTTTTTGAAAGATTTTTAAATTTAAAGATTTTCATTATATATATATATATATATATCTCATATTTTCTTCATTTTGGAGAAAATTTTGGAATATTTGTTGAAGTAAAATCCCAAAAATCTCTATTTTGAAAAATTTGTTGGAGATGTTCACATAAATATAGGAGCTCGAAATCCTACGGTGAAGGGTGGTATTTCATCGGATTTCATAAGATTTCTATGTAAGAAGGATATCTCCAACAAAATTTTCAAAAGTTTTCCAAAATGTAAAAACCAAAATCCAAAATCTTTAAAAAAATTGCATTCAATTCCAACTTATTTTTCATTTTGGAGATTACGTCATTACTTATTATTAAAATATTAGGTGTATTTACAAAAAAGTTATTTTCTCTTGAACATTTCATTTCAATATTTCTTATTGGTGTAATATAATAAAAAATCATTTCTCTCTCATGATAATCATTTTTGGAGAGTTCTCCAAATTTAAATAAATTTACACTTTCTCATATCTTTTTCATTTTGGAGAAAGTTAAATCCGTTGAAGTAAAAAAAAATGTCTAAACCCCTCATTTTTTTCATTTTGGAAAAGATGTTGGAGATGCTCTAACATTATAAAATATACATTTCTTTTGTAGTAATCAATTAATAAAAAATTAATATAATTATTTCTATTTTTTGTTATTATTTCAAAATAATATGATCCAATTCTCTTTCAAATCCGATAAACCAAATATTCCAAATCCAAATCCTTATATGAAATCTAAATGCCTTAAAATAATTCCATCAAACCGTGGGCTTCCTAAGAGAAGGTGTTTCTAACATCTTAGGTGAAGAGGACATCAATAGTTTAAGTGGAGAAGTATGTAACAACTCGCCTCACATGGATAGAAAATGGGATCTATGAACTCCTTATAAGCCTTTAGTTGTTCGTTATCAATAATTTTCTCCATGGTTTTAAGTTGGACTCAAAGTTATTGGGTCAACATGTTGCTTTGGGTTTTAGGATGTTAGTATGTTACAATTAAAATATTCAAGAAATTTATCATTCCAATACACTTTAAAAAAAACTTTATATTAAATAATAATAACTCAATCTTAATGATGTAAATGAATAAAAAGTAATTTCTTTATCCTCAAATCAAGTTTTAAAGAATTCTAAAAATTTGATTTTTTTTTCCTATTTTCTTTATGTTAGAGAACAGAGAATCTGTTGGAGGAAAATAGAGAACATAATCTCATTTTTCTCTATTTTATAGAATATGTTGAAGATGCTCTAACGAACTTTCTGATTTTAAATTATTAAATTCCTAAACTTTTTCTGTAAATGGATAAACCATTAAATTTTCTCATTTTGAGTAAGTAAATTCCTGGACATTTGTATGAGTAAATAGTCATTAACTTAAATCAATTTACCGTTCTCAAACCCTACACAACTACTTAAAATCGAACAGATAATTTCTTGAACTTACTGAAATCGAACAATAAAATTTTGAACTTACTAAAAAGAAAAACCCAACAACTTTTATATTTTGAGCTATTAAGTCCCTGAACAATTTTTGTGAACTAATATATCCTTAAACTTGTAAAATGAAAAAGTATGCCAGTTCTTTCCATGTATCATCAAATTAGTAGCTAATGACAAAGAAATAATTAAATGAAGGAAAAAAAACATTCTTATTAACTACTATTTATTTTTCAGATTCAAATATCAATCACATGTATTATTAGTTTCTCATATGATTATTGTTTGAATAAAAAAAATAATGAATAATGGAAATGGTATATAGTTAGAGCTTTTTATTAATTTACGAGTATAGTTCACCTTTGGTCCCAAACGTTTGTCATTTTCAATAGTCTTCATCCCTCAACTTTGTTTTAAAAGATTTGTCCCTCGTGTTTGACACCTCGCAATGATTTTAGTCCGTCTTTCTAACGACCTTTAACTTTTTTCGTTAAGTCCACTTAAATGAGGCGTAGTTCAGTCATTTTAAACATTTATATTATTTTCTATTAAATTAAAATCATATTAATTGAAAATCAAAGATCATGAGCCAAAATATTATTTTCTTTTTGTCTTCAAGGGCAAAAACTATAATTTTCCTCAAGTCGTCTTCTCCGGCAAAGACTGCATCTTCGGGTATCTTCTGCGGCAAATTAATGTTTTCGGCTACTCTACATCAAAAACATCCATACATACACAAAATCAATACAAATTCAAACCTTAATCACAAAACCTCAACCAAAATCCAAACCTAAGGGGAGTGAGGCTACCCTGCAGTCGGAGAAGAGCCTGAGGTTCATCATTAAGGGGATTTGAGAGATATGGTCGGAGTTAGGTGGATATAGGGGCTGTAACGACCGTGACCGAATCGGTTTAGTTTAACACTTGTAAGGAAAGTTTAATAAGAGCAAAAGTTGAGGGGCTATTTGGTAAGTTTGGGATAGGGTATTTAAAGGCACAAAACCCTAGAAAGAACATTCTAATACTGAAATTTATTGTTGACGGCTGAATTTGAGGAGAGAAAGGAGAATAGGGTTCTTAAGTGTTTTGTGTGCTTTTGGAAGAAATGAATCATCAAGTTCAATTTCAGAAGGAAGGGAAGGATTGGAATTCGTGATCTGCAAGTAATCTCTAAGGTAATCTCTAATCCATAACTCCTTTCAAGTTTAATCTGCTGATTTATGAGTTTTGGTGGGTTTTAGCTTTTCTAAGTCATTTGAGGCCTATAGAGAGTTTTAATCTTCGTTAAATGCGTTTTGATAATGAAACTGATGGAAAATCGATTACAGATCATTTAGTGATAGTTTATTGGCTTATCTTGGGGTTTAAGAGGCTTGTATTAGGATTTCTAACCATTAAACTCGTCCAGCGTTCGTCCGGAAACCTTCAAGTATGAAGGTGTCCGGGTGAGTGTCCGGATAGTTCTTGGTCGGGTTGTAGAAGGTGTCCGGATATTGTGTTGTCCGGATAAGTATAGTCGTTTGGATAAGTGTGCCATCCGGATAGGTTAATCGTCCGGAGACTATAAGTTGTCCGGTAACCTCAGTGTGTCCGGAAAGCGTGGTTATCCGGAAAAGTGTGGTTGTCCGGAAAAGTAGTGATGTCCGGAAAAGAGTATAGTGGCAAGTGAGAAGTGTCCGGATAGTTCTAGTCATCTTATAAATCTGTCCCTTCGTTCAGGTAGACAATTTGGAAGTAAAGAGCAGAGTAGGGAAGAGCAAACAAGCGTACCAGGTGAGCTTTTCTAACTAAAATACGTGTCTTTTAACGTGCTTTTCTAAAGTGAATACATGATGAGAAATACCATGTTTTGTTCTTATGCTTTTATTGCATGAAAGTTGTTTAAAGTTTCTATGTGAGATGTATGCATACATTGTGTAGACGTAAATTGGCTAAGTCGGGGGGAGGTTCCGCCAGTACTCACGTTGGGGGGAGGTTCCGTTTATGCCATGGGAATAAGTCCCAGTAAGGCAGCGTGATACTGACTCGTTGTCACCCTCGGGTGGCTTCAGGGTGCCATTTACGGGAGTGGATTTATCCGTGAAAGATTTTGCTGTTCAGCTATGTGAAAGTTTATTATTGAAAGTCTTGTATACATTTGAAAGTTATGAAAAGTTTTTAAATGATTTTGAGAACTGTCAGGAGGGACTCACCAGACCTCATGGTCTAACCCTCGCTCTTTTCAAATTAAAACCCTTTTCAGGAAAGTAGGTAGCGAAAGGCTCTAGCAGGTGAACAGAGCAGTTAGAAGATAGAAGCAGTAGAACCAGTGACACTATTATCTTTTAGTTCTAGCAAATTCTCAGTTGTGTAATAGGTTGATTCCGCCAACCTGAATTTTGAGACTTATGTAAGAAATTTTGGGACCCGTTTATGGGATTGTTTCAGTGAATATGTTTTGCATGCTTTATTTTTGTCTGGGTTGTTACAATTGGTATCAGAGCCATAGTGTAAGGGATTTAGGTGACCGGATGGGCCTAGACTTAAACTTTGGGGGAGTAGAAATCACAACTGAGAATCAGGAATGCGTTAGGAGGGCATTGTCTTAGAATTTGGGGCAGATAGGGTACCGAGGACGGTCATGTGAGGTAAGTTTGGAGTTACACCTGGCCAGTGTAATTGTGAACTTACAGGTACATGTGTGTGCTTGAATTTCCTTATCATCCCATTGCTGTAGTACTAAGCGAGCCTTTAGTATTAAATGAGCCTGTGGTAGTGAATGAGTCTTTTGTTGTTGTACCAGAATGTCTGCAAGAGCTTTGAGGAGTAGGTCAATCCCGCTAGTGGAAGAAGCGCAAACAAAGAGTACTACACTGCGCGAGGAGACAATGAGAGTTGAGGGAATTGCTGAGGACGAACCAGTGAATCAGCCAAAAGTGGCGGCCACCCGTGGGCGAGGTAGAGGCCGTGGGAGACCCAGAGGTGCGATACCGAGGAAGGCCGTTAATGAGGTGGGGGTGGCAACCACCAAGGGCAATGGTAAGAAAAAGAAAGCGCCGGTTAGGCGCAAGGCAAAGAGTGTAGAAGAGCCTGAGGTTCGGGAGTTGTCCGAACAAGAAAGTTCAGCACCGGTGAAGAAAACAAAGACTAAGAAAGGGGGTAAACCTGAGACTGCACCGGCTTTCGTGACGGAGGATAAGTTCACAGCTGAAATGGATAAACTGCAAAAGACCTTGAAAGCAGTGTTGGATAATAAGAATAAGACTGCATCTGGAGAACCAAGTAAAAGTGGTACTGAAAAGAAGACTGAGGAAGGTAGTGAACCCTAGACTGATATCGGCAACAACTCGATGACAACTCCAATTGTTGTCTCTGAACCGAAAGCAGTGAAAGGGTGTTCGTTTAAAACTTTCGTGTCGTGCAAACCTCCAACGTTCAACGGAGAACGCAACCCCGTTCTGGCTGTGAAGTGGGTTCGCGAGATGGAGTTGGCGTTTGATACTAGTAAGTGCGCCGAGGAGGATAAGGTGCTGTTTGCAAGATCGATGCTGAAATCTGAGGCGATCTTTTGGTGGGATGTCGAAACCGGAGGAAGGGGATCAGAGGTAGCTAAGGGCATGTCGTGGGAAACGTTTGTTAGAAGATTCAATGCACAGTTTTGCCCTTTGGCAGCGGTTAAGAAATTGGAGGAAGAGTTTATGGGTTTGGAGCAAGGGTCCATGTCGGTTCAGGAATACACGTCGAGGTTTATCGAGAAGGCCCGGTTTGCTGAGTTGTACGTACCTACTGAAGAAAGACGGCTCGAGAGGTACATTTACGGGCTGAAAGGCAGTATTAGAGATTTGGTACAAGTGAAGGGTCCGTCTACTTTCCAGGTAGCGGTGGATACCGCGGAACTCACTGAGAAGGAAAAAGCTAGACAGTTAACCGAGAGGGTCGGAGACAAGCGAAAGTGGGAAGGACCAACCAGAGACGGAAAAAGGTCAGGTGCGCCTAGACCCGAGCTGCGGGTGGGGCCCAGATCAGGGGAGAAGTCTTGTGGTAAGTGCAACCGAATGCACAAGGGGGAGTGTTTGGCTAACAAAGACGGTTGTTACAAGTGTGGAAAATCAGGACATATGGCTCGGGATTGTCGCAGTTCCAGGTCATGTTTTCAGTGTGGATCCTCAGATCATGTCAAGTGGGATTGCCCGCAATTGAAGAAAGGTTATGCTGGGAGTGGAGGCGGTGTTAGCGGAGGAAGGAATGAGGAGAGGAAGGTGGAGCCGACTCGCGCGAGGGCGAGGGCTTTCCGCATGTCTGCGGAGGAGGCGGTGAACACGCCTGATGTGGTAACAGGTACCTTTCCTATAGACTCGTTTCTCGCTAAAGTATTGTTTGATTCGGGGGCCAACCGTTCGTTTGTGTCGCCCAAGTTTATTCAAAAATTGCAAGTGAAACCCAAGAGGTTGAATTTTGGGTTTGAAGTAGAGATAGCAGATGATAGTCGAGTCTGGGTGAAGGAGGTCTATGAGGGTTGTAGCATAGACGTGGATGGTCATCTATTTCCATTACGGTTGTATCCTATGGGAATGGGGGAATTTGATGTAGTCCTAGGAATGGACTGGTTAGCGGAGAATGACGCTAACATAGTTTGTAATAAGAAGATGATCCATATTGTCTTGCCCGATAAGAAAGAAGTGGTAATTTACGGAGATCGTCGGGATAGGAAGTCATGTTTGATTTCGTTGTTGAAAGCTAGGCGGTGTTTGGGAAAAGGATGTCTGGGATATTTAGCTTTTGTGCTAGATGCTAAGAAGGAAAAGAAGGGT
Source organism: Saussurea involucrata (assembly GCA_033807775.1). NCBI lineage: Eukaryota > Viridiplantae > Streptophyta > Magnoliopsida > Asterales > Asteraceae > Saussurea > Saussurea involucrata. The sequence continues at coordinate 230,347,727 of CM066314.1, forward strand.
GTGGGGGAGGTGCCAGTAGTGAGTGAGTACCCGGAAGTATTTCCGGATGACTTGACGAGTCTGCCTCCGGATCGTCAAGTGGAGTTCAGAATAGAACTGTTGCCCGGAGCGGCACCGATTGCCCGTGCGCCCTACCGCTTAGCACCAGCGGAGATGAAGGAAATGATGAACCAGTTGCGGGAGTTACTCGACAAAGGCTTTATTCGTCCGAGCTCATCGCCCTGGGGAGCACCAGTACTTTTCGTTAAGAAGAAGGACGGATCTATGCGAATGTGCATAGATTACCGTGAACTTAATAAGGTAACCGTGAAGAACAAGTACCCGCTCCCGAGGATCGATGACCTTTTCGACCAGCTCCAAGGTGCGAGTTACTTCTCAAAGATAGACTTGAGGTCGGGTTATCATCAGTTGAGGGTGAAGGAGGACGATGTGCCGAAGACGGCTTTCCGTACGAGATATGGACATTACGAGTTCTTAGTCATGCCCTTTGGGTTGACAAATGCACCCGCGGTGTTCATGGACTTGATGAATCGGGTGTGTAGCTCGTTGCTGGATAAGTGTGTGATCGTCTTCATTGACGATATCTTAATCTATTCTCGTACCCGAGAGGACCACGAGAGGCACCTTCGAGCAGCGCTGGAATTGCTTAAGCGTGAGAAGTTATATGCGAAATTCTCAAAGTGCGAGTTTTGGTTAAGGGAAGTTCAGTTTTTGGGTCATGTAGTGTCGACGGACGGCATCAAGGTAGATCCTGCTAAGATTGAAGCCATTAAAGACTGGGAAGCGCCAAGAACCCCATCGAAGGTGAGAAGCTTCCTCGGTATAGCGGGTTATTATAGGAAATTTATCCAAGATTTCTCTCGGATAGCTTCACCGCTGACCTCGTTGACAAGGAAGAACGCTACATTCGTGTGGGCTGAAGCATAAGAATCGGCGTTCGAGAAGCTGAAAGAAAGTTTAAGCAGTGCTTCGATCTTGTCGTTGTCTAATGGATTGGAGGGTTTTGTGATATACAGCGACGCTTCTAAGCTTGGGCTGGGGTGCGTGTTAATGCAGAACGGGAAGGTAATTGCATACGCTTCTCGGCAGTTGAAGGAGCACGAGAAGAACTACCCCACTCATGACATGGAGTTAGCGGCGGTGGTGTTCGCGCTGAAAATCTGGCTACATTACTTATATGGAGTAAAGTGTCAGATTTACACCGATCACAAAAGCCTGAGACACCTGTTTGATCAAAAGGAGTTGAATATGAGACAGAGGAGATGGATGGAGCTGTTGAACGACTATAACTGCGAAATTTTGTATCATCCAGGCAAGGCTAATGTAGTGGCCGACGCGCTGAGTTGGAAGGAACGGGGAGAACAGATCAAGGTCGTGGCTTTCAGAGTCGATGCAACCTCGAATCTCCTTGAAGAAACTAAGAGATTTCAAGAAGAAGCACTGTTAGAGGAGAACTTAAAGAGCAAAAGAATAGCCGGAGTTGCATCATTGCTCGAAGTCAGCAATGGTGGGCTGAGGTGCATGAAAGACCGAGTGTGGATTCCTAAACTGGGCAATCTGAGAGCAAGCCTCTTAGAAGAAGCACACCAGTCGCGGTATTCCATACACCCGGGAACGAATAAGATGTATCGAGACTTGAGACAATCTTACTGGTGGCCGAGAATGAAGAAGGATATTGCTCATTTTGTAGAGCGGTGTGTGACATGTTTGACGGTTAAGGCAGAACATCAGCGACCGCAAGGGGAACTCCAGTCCACAGTGATACCAGTGTGGAAGTGGGATAATATCACCATGGATTTCGTCACAAAGTTACCGAGGACCCCGAAGGGTAATGATGCAATTTGGGTGATTGTAGATATACTCACCAAATCCGCGCATTTCTTACCTATTAAAGAGTTAGATTCTTTGGAGAACTTAGCCCGTTTATACATTAACGAGATAGTGTCTAGGCACGGAGTGCCGCAATCCATAGTGTCTGACCGTGATAGTCAGTTCACGTCAGCCTTTTGGAGAAGTTTGCAACGGGAGTTGGGGTCGCAATTGAAGTTGAGCACGGCCTATCATCCTCAAACGGATGGTCAGAGCGAGAGAACCATTCAAACGTTAGAGGATATGCTTCGGGCGTGCGATATCGACTTTAAGGGATCATGGGAAGTGCACTTACCGTTGATAGAGTTCTCTTACAATAATAGTTACCACGCAAGCATTCAGGCGGCACCGTTTGAAGCCTTGTATGGACGAAAGTGCCGTACACCGTTGTGCTGGAATGAAGTAGGAGAAAGGCAGTTGGCCGGACCGGAAATTGTGCAACTAACGGCGGATAAGATTGAAGTGATCCGCGAAAGGTTGAGAATCGCACAAGACCGGCAGCGGAAGTATGCAAATAGAAGAAGGAAGCCGATTGAATTCCAAGTAGGTGACAAGGTAATGCTTAAAGTGTCACCTTGGAAGGGTGTGGTACGTTTTGGGAAGAAAGGAAAGTTGAGGCCAAGATATGTTGGACCTTTCGTTATCGTTGAGCGAATCGGTGCGGTGGCTTATAAGCTGGAACTGCCAAAAGAATTAAGAAGGATTCATCCGACCTTCCACGTGTCCAACTTAAAGAAGTGTTTGGCCGAGGCCGATGTGGCTATTCCGTTAGAAGATGTCAGCATTGACGAAAAATTGATGTATGAGGAAGAACCAATCGAGATCGTAGACAGTAAAGTGCGAAAGACGAGAAACAAGGAAGTTCGTTTAGTTAAAGTTCAGTGGAGGTATCACAAAGGAAGGGAAGCGACGTGGGAAGTGGAATCTGATATGAGGATCAGATACCCTCACCTGTTTGAAATGGAATTCCGAGGACAGAATTCTTTTGAGGGGGGAGTGTTGTAACGACCGTGACCGAATCGGTTTAGTTTAACACTTGTAAGGAAAGTTTAATAAGAGCAAAAGTTGAGGGGCTATTTGGTAAGTTTGGGATAGGGTATTTAAAGGCACAAAACCCTAGAAAGAACATTCTAATACTGAATTTTATTATTGACGGCTGAATTTGAGGAGAGAAAGGAGAATAGGGTTCTTAAGTGTTTTGTGTGCTTTTGGAAGAAAGGAATCATCAAGTTCAATTTCAGAGGGAAGGGAAGGATTGGAATTCGTGATCTGCAAGTAATCTCTAAGGTAATCTCTAATCCATAACTCCTTTCAAGTTTAATCTGCTGATTTCTGAGTTTTGGTGGATTTTAGCTTTTCTAAGTCATTTGAGGCCTATAGAGAATTTTAATCTTCGTTAAATGCGTTTTGATAATGAAACTGATGGGAAATCGATTACAGATCATTTAGTGATAGTTTATTGGCTTATCTTGGGGTTTAAGAGGATTGTATTAGGATTTCCAACCATTAAACTCGTCCAGCGTTCGTCCGAAAACCTTCAAGTATGAAGGTGTCCGGGTGAGTGTCCGGATAGTTCTTGGTCGGGTTGTAGAAGGTGTCCGGATATTGTGTTGTCCGGATAAGTTTAGTCGTCCGGATAAGTGTGCCATCCGGATAGGTTAATCGTCCGGAGACTATAAGTTGTCCGGTAACCTCAGTGTGTCCGGAAAGCGTGGTTATCTGGAAAAGTGTGGTTGTCCGGAAAAGTAGTGATGTCCGGAAAAGAGTAGAGTGGCAAGTGAGAAGTGTCCGGATAGTTCTAGTCAGCTTATAAATCTGTCCCTTCGTTCAGGTAGACAATTTGGAAGTAAAGAGCAGAGTAGGGAAGAGCAAACAAGCGTACCAGGTGAGCTTTTCTAACTAAAATACGTGTCTTTTAACGTGCTTTTCTAAAGTGAATACATGATGAGAAATACCATGTTTTGTTCTTATGCTTTTGTTGCATGAAAGTTGTTTAAAGTTTCTACGTGAGATGTATGCATACATTGTGTAGACGTAAATTGGCTAAGTCGGGGGGAGGTTCCGCCAGTACTCACGTCGGGGGGAGGTTCCGTTTATGCCATGGGAATAAGTCCCAGTAAGGCAGCGTGATACTGACTCGTTGTCACCCTCGGGTGGCTTCAGGGTGCCATTTACGGGAGTGGATTTATCCGTGAAAGATTTTGCTGTTCAGCTATGTGAAAGTTTATTATTGAAAGTCTTGTATACATTTGAAAGTTATGAAAAGTTTTTAAATGATTTTGAGAACTGTCAGGAGGGACTCACTAGACCTCATGGTCTAACCCTCGCTCTTTTCAAATTAAAACCCTTTTCAGGAAAGCAGGTAGCGAAAGGCTCTAGCAGGTGAACAGAGCAGTTAGAAGATAGAAGCAGTAGAACCAGTGACACTATTATCTTTTAGTTCTAGCAAATTCTCAGTTGTGTAATAGGTTGATTCCGCCAACCTGAATTTTGAGACTTGTGTAAGAAATTTTGGGACCCGTTTATGGGATTGTTTCAGTGAATATGTTTTGCATGCTTTATTTTTGTCTGGGTTGTTACAGGGGCTAAGAGATCTGGCTAGAGTTGGGTGGACAAATCAAGATTGAGAGAGAGAGAGAGAGAGAGCAAACCTAAAAGGGGGGGGGAGTAAGATCGAGAGTGAGATATATGTGAATGCCTTCTGGATCTTGGATGTGATTCCACACGGTGAACCAATTACTAATCCATCCGAAACATGTGTAGATGTCTATGAACAGATTCATTTTATACACTCGGGTATTTGGTTTACATCCCTGAAGAACCGACTACAGCAGCGGCTAGGGTTTTTAGGGAAGGAAGGTGACCCATGGTTTACATTTTTGGTCCATGTGGTTTTAATGACTAAGAAAATGTTTAAATAACTAAAATACCCTCCTTAAATTGAATGTAACGGAAAAATATAACATATGTTAGAAGGGGCGAAAATCGTTGGGAATCGACAAACTTGAGGAACAAATATGTTAAAATAAAGTTGAGAGACAAAAACCGTTGAAAATGACAAATGTTTGGGATCGAAAGTGAACTTTACTCTTAATTTATTGTTATTTTTTTACTAATCTGCTGATATAAATGACAATATTCTTTTGTTTTACAAGGACTTATTTATTCAGAAAAACGACTAGGGACTTAAACGTTCAAAACAGAGAAGTTCTTGGGGTTTTTTTTTGTTTTAATAAGTTTAACGATTTATTAGTATAGTTTGAAATTTTGAATAAGTATAAGAGTTTATTTGTTTAAAAAAAGGCCAACAACTTAATCACTCAAAATGTAAAACTAAGTTGTGGTTTTTAGACTTTTCCCAACAAATAACTATAAACAATCAAACGCACTCATATCAAATTTTAAGAGTATCTTCAATAGATTTTTTAAAATGGAGAATTTAAAGTCAAAATCTCCAAATAAAATCTAGAGATTTTCTGGTTTAGATATTACAATATTAATTATATTATTAGAATATTCAATACTAGTCGTACAAAAAAATTCTTTCCTAAACATTTAATTTCAATTATTCATATTGATGAGAGGAATAAAAAACCATTTTTTTCCTAAGCAATGATATTTAACGAATTCTCCAAATTTATAGAAGAGTAAATTATGATTTTCGTTCATGTGGGTTTTTGATAATTTCAATTTTCGTCCTTGTGGTTTGTTGATAATTTCGATTTTCGTCCCTATGGTTTGTATTTTATTGTTATTTCTGTTCTTATGATTTACATGTTATTGTTGTCCGGGTCCCCGTGATTTACAATAGACCTGGCAAAAACTGACACAATACGCTAACCCGACACGAACTCGACACGAAATAAACGAGTTTGGGTAATACATTTCAACCCGTTTAAGTAAACGGGTTGACACGACACGACACGAAAATTAAACGGGTAAAGTCAGGGTCAAAAATTTCAACTCGAAAATTACCCGAATAACCCGTTTGTATATATATATATATATTTAGAGAGAGAGAGAGATGTTCAAGGGAAAACCTAAAAAAAACGGAAAGCTGAAGAACACCCTAGGAGCCCTTCATCTGGACGGTATGCACTTGTGCATACAGGTAAATAGTTGACTTTTTGGCTTTTTGGTTTTATGCACAAGTGCATTATGCATTTGTGCATATATGCACAAATGCATGTTACAAATAACCTGTATGCACAAGTGCATACCGTCCAGATGAAGGGCTCCTAGGGTGTTCTTCAGTTTTCCGTTTTTTTTAGATTTTCCTTTGAACCTGACCCTATATATATATACTTGGGATCACGTGAGACCAGAATGTTTTCATGAGACCGGTGAAACCAAATGTTTACACTTGAAACTTCACAGCAAAATATTGTGAAGGTAACCTTCACAGTGTTTTTGTTGCGGAGGTTCGTATCCTTTTTTACCTTCACAGTGTTTTACTGTGAAGTTTCAAGTGTAAAAATTTGGTCTCACGAAAACATGTTGGTCTCACCGGTCTCACGAAAACATGTTGGTCTCACGTGAACCCAACCCTATATATATATAGTCATATTCAAATGTAAACTTTTTTTTTGTGTAAACCGTGTAAACTTTGTAGTTTCATAGGTTTTTTTGATGAATTTTTTTAATGAAATTGTTTATTTTGATGAAATTGTTTCATATCATTCATTTCTTGACGAATTTTTTTTATGAAATTTGTAGTTTCATAGGTTTTTTTTCATTTTTATGAACTGCTTCATACATTTTTCGTTTTCACCTATGAAACTACAAATTTCGCAAAAACATTTCATCAAGAAATGAATGATATGAAACAATTTCATCAAAATAAACAATTCCATAAAAAAATTCATCAAAAAACCTATGAAATCGAGAGTTTAAACACGAAAAAAGTTTACATTTGAAGCTCTCTCTCTCTCTCTCTTTCTATATATATATATGGGTTAAATCATGTGAGAACCAAAAATAGGTTGAGAACCATGGGAACCGATCTAAGCCGTCATTTGGTTTTGATCCTATGGTTTTAAAAACATAAAAATTCATTCATAGGTTCTCACGGTTCTCAACCTATTTTTGCCTATAATAATGTCCATAGATTAAAATCAATTAACGGCTTAGATTGGTTTTCATGGTTCTCAACCTATTTTAGGTTCTCATTTGATTATCGTCATATATATATATATATATTATAAGTTCTCTTTTTAATGCTTTGGATTTTTAATGTTTTGGGTTCGGTTAGAACTTATAAATTTGAACTATAAAATTTAGATTTTAATGTTTTCATTTGAATTTTGGATTTGTAAATTTTTTGTGAATTTTCGATTTTTAATTTTTAGTATTCTAAATGTTAAACGGGTTACACGGGTCATGGCGGGTTAGGCGGGTCGGGTTAGGGTTGGGATTTTCTGACCCGTTTAATAAACGGGTCGGGTTAGGCACTCTCAACCCGTTTAACTTTGAACCTGTCACGAACTTGACACGACACGACACGTTTGTCAGGTCTAGTTTACAATTCATTACTTTTTCGGTCTCTTGTACTTAAAGGAGGGTCTCCCTCGTATTCCAAGAGATATATCTTATGTGTTATGTTCAGGTGTGGACTATTATGACAAAACTGAGTATTGGTAAATTGATATCAATTGGAACCGGTAATCTTTCTCCTTATGATATTGTTAGTATAATTGTTTATAGATCTCACTAGATTTTCGATCTAACACTTGTGGTTGTATGAATGTTGATTTCAGGTCCCACTAGTGGTGCGTCTAAGACGTGTTGATTCGGTCGGCCGTGCATTTAGGAGCACGCGAGGAGTCGGGCTTTTGGGGAATTTTTGTGAAGAGCGATTTTGGAGATATAGCGACACCCATATTAATCTAGTTTAAATCATTTCTAGATTAAGTAGGTTGTGTTTTTATATCTCATAATTTGATACTTTAGAATTGTGCAAACTATCATAAACTTTACGGGTTTTAGTTGGCATATTTTAGAAGTTTTATTTTATCCATTTTCCGGAATTTCCCTACTTTTGTTGTCTAAATTTTAGGGTGTTACAATGGTGGTCAACTAAAGTTTGTTTGCCAACCATTTAGACAAGGTTACACAAACCCACAACAAGATCAACTATATGGTGGTCAACTAAAGTTTGTTTGCCACTTTCACAAAATAAGGAATCCAGGGTTAGGTCAAAATAGTCTAAGGGACTGTTTGGTTGGTTTTTCATTAAGTCCTGTATGGGTATAAATGTTTGTCTAGATAAATTTATCTGTATAGATTAAAATACCTTGGTGTTTGTTTATTATCCTGAATCAATTGCTGAATGATATAAATGACTACTTTACCCTTTACTGTTTGCTTTTTCATTTTTTACCTTTTTTCATTATTATCCCAAATCCATATACTTGCAGCATCGTCTTCCACACCAAAATTCAAGAGAACGTAAGAAAACAACAATGGCGGAGAGGGTGCAACATCGACAAGGAACAAGTCATTTGAAACTTGTATAGAAGACTGGTGTTCGAGTTCTATAAGAGGGAGATGAGTTCGATTTTGAGAAGAGTGATTGAGTCAACTGAAGCTTGCGTAAGATTTGTTGTTTGGTAAGAAATTAGGGTTACAAATAAAGGGTGTGGGTAGAAGATTGGCAGAGAAGATTTTGTTGAGAGTGTAGAATGAGAGATTGATGCCTATGAAGCTTGCATAAAATATCAGACAACTTGAGGGGTATTTGAGGGAATTTCAAGTCTGAGTGCATACAAGAAAGAGTTGAAAGCTTAGCGAATAAGTCCTAATCTTTCTGAATATGCCACAAACAAACACATATACATGGCTTACCGAATAATCTATACAAGCTATTAAGCCCATTAAGTCAATTCCAAACAGGCCCTAAGGGTACTAACCTAAATAAACTACTTGACAATGATAAAGCAAATTAAATAAGGACTAGACAAATAGAAATCAAATGAAATTAAAGCAATAACAAGTCTCAACACAATTGAAACTAAATAATTACATACCCATTGCTCGAAGAAAAATTTTAACTACGAAATCAAAATACCAAATCTACAACTAAATACCTAACTAATTGAAAAAAACGTGAACAAGCTTCCATAATCGACTCCTTAATTAGCTCTTTGGAAATCGTCCTCTAGTCTAGGTTTGATCGAATCCCCTCAAGAATGGTCGTTTTCGACCCTAAATATCTTCAAAAACCATCGCCCATCATTTAATATGTTATTTGACAATGTATGCCCAAGCTAATCATCATTTGATAAATATGCCTATGCCGGCTCGAGTAGTTGTAAAACTATGCTTGATACTCATTTGAAAAATATTCCGGCTTCTTATTTAAGAGAGTATGCTCATCCTCGTAACCATTAGGAAACAATGATCAACAGAAAGATGGGTGAGTTATGACGTAACCTTCCAGTTTCACTATTTTTCATTCTTTTCGATTCTATTCAATACTAGCCATAATATGGGACTTGGTAACTCATAACATGTATGAAATCAACATACAATATGATATTTTTGACTATAAATATGAGTTCAAATATGTGGTTATAAAACCTAGTTAGGGTTTGCGGTGGTGACTTGTGAGGAGATGGGTGGGGGCTTGGTCGTACGGAAGAAAAAGAGAAAAAGGGTTGGGGGTCCTTTTTATTTTCATAATATATAGTATAATATATTTTCAAAATTTTAATAGAAAATAAGAAAACAGGTAAATGACTAAAGTCCTCTTTATTTAACATGATTTTAGAAAGAAAAAAAAGTTAACGACTATAAGATGAATATATGTAACACCCTCAAATTTGGAAAACGCAACTAATTAAAAACATCAACAAACTAACCAAATAAAATCTTTTCTACAAATCCATCCAAAAAGAACTTCAACTTTAAAACATAAAATTAATGCCAACATTCAATAACTTAAGTCACATACTAAGACTAAAGAGAACGGGTGTTACTCAACCCAAATATACATTGCTATTCCCAAATTAAATGTGGAAGACTTCATCGAGCTAATCTTTTCTCGTGCATACAACTAGCTCTCACCCCTTCAAGTGTCACTAGAACTATTCCCCAACCGGAACCTGTTGCACATGCCGACAAATAAAAAGGTTAGGCTAACGCCTAGTGAGTTCAAGAGTTTTCATCATGTTTATATAAATCGTTAAAAGAACTAGTGCATCTTAAGTTATGAAATACAAAATAATTTACTTTAAATATGAGGACGATCCATTTTCCGATAAAAGTAATTTTAGGTGATGGCAACACCAATATAGACGTTTTCCAATATGCGTCTTTTTAAAAACGAAACCCCAATATAAAACATTCATTCGTAAAGTAAACTCAAAACCCAAAAACTCACCCAAGATGTGAATAATGATTGAACTTCCAATTTATGAAACGCGGATATAAAATCTTATATCCCGAAACATCCAAAAACACGGATGGTGCACAATACTCAAACCCATAAATCATAGAAAACAATCCATATAAATATAAAACGTCACCGAAAACATGAACGAGAATAAATACTCGAAACAACACCTTTCGGTGACGAGGGAGACCCGGTTCCATTGAATGTGACGGAACGGAAGAGTAGGCCACATACATGGTAATGAAACCAAACACTTGGATTATAATCATAAGACATATCAAGCTCAACTACTTAAAGCGTACACTCATGGAGTATCAACTTCAGCCCCTCTAAGTCTATACATTGAGCTATCCAAATCCAAGAAAGCACATTAGAATTACACCTTATTGCTCGTGAGACAATGTCCGACCATATAGGCCCACATCTTACTTATCATGAAACCCGATGCCTATTCCATGCTACAATGTGGAAAACTAGCGTCCCAACATTGTACATAAAAACTCAGGTGCCTATGGATCCATATCATTACGGTCTAAAACATTACATGACCCCAAAACGAATGAACTAGCGCATTCAAAATATGTAATTCTCAAATACATATAAATCATGACCAAAGCTCTACCTTGAGCTATCAAAACTTGGACAAATGTCCCCAAAACTCAACATAATCAAATATCGAGCCACAAGTTCAATTAATCAAAAGACCATTTGTTAAAAGTCATAAAATGCAATAAAACGTAAATATCTCGCGTTTATGCGAAACATGCGCCATAAACATAAATGACTCCACTCAACTCTATGTTAAGACAAATCATTTTCCAAAACACCCATCAAAGTGTATTTATACCAAAAGATCGACACTCGTAAAATAAATCGTTAAAGTGCATTAATACCTAAGGTTTACTTATCGAAATACTAAAAATACATCCTTACCCCAACCAAAAAGGTTTACAATTTCCAAAATGTTTGCAAGGTCAGGAATGACCAAAATTCAATGACCCACGCGTTGGTATTTAAAAAAAACCCCATAACACAAACTATGTATATTTCCAACCAAACCTAAAATGATTTTTTACCAAATAACCTCCATTTATGAAATAAATCATCAAAACATTTTCATTTATGGTTTATCTATCAAATTACCCAAAAATCTCAAATATGAGTGTTTTACGATATTTACAAGGTTAAATACTTCAAATAATCAAAACTCACCAAATAACTCAACAATTGATAATTTCATGTAAAACACATAAATACTTGGAAAATAACGTTTTTGGCATGTACAACGTTTTCACAAATCAACTTTAACTCACCTTGCTAGATTTAGGCTAAATCTAGATTTTTCCCAAATATGAGCTTCTTTGAAGAAATTGAATCCTCAAGTCAAATCTTCCAAAAACCTAGATCCATGAGTTTTCAGCCATCAATAATCGTATTTAACCATTTAGAATCGTTCCCCAAACATTTTACATAAATATCTCAACTCATACCAAAACCCTAATTTCCATTGATGAAGAAAAGAGAAGATTACCTTAACCACAACTTGGATCTACCAACCAAACACCTCTAGAGTTACCAAAACGAACCACAAACTCCGAATCCTCAAAATGGAGAAAAATGGTTAGATGAAACCCTAGAACACTTGATGAGGGAGATGAAATGAAAGGATTCTTGCTTTAGCTTCCAAAACCATGATAGATGAAGAAGGGACACTTGAAAACTTGTTTCTTAGGGTCTAAAAGACTCAAAATCAACATTGGGGGTGAAGGGTTTCGGTTTTTGGGAGAGAAAAACGAAATGGGTGAAGTGGGAATGAGAAAAATGCTAAAAATCGCGTTTTTTAAGGTCCTGGTACCCCCGAGCGATAGTGACATGCGATTGTAACAGTGTCACGATCGCTGGCACAATCGCATGGGTTGTACCGAGAGTTTTTAGCATCCGGCGATTGTGACATGCGATTGTGACAATGTCACAATCGCGGGCACTATAGCACATGATGTACCAAAACTTGTTTCGGTCATAACTAATTCGTTTTAGCTCCGGAAAAAACCGTTGGATTCGTATTTGAATTCTCCATCCAAGACTATAAAATCTAGGATTTAATCCAAAATCCTATTTTTCATATTTTTCTCAAAATATCGATACCTCCCAAAGATCGGGGCGTTACAATATATAAAATATGTTGATGGATAAATATGAGGGACGAAAAAGAAGGAACGTGGACCTTTAAAATGGACAAAATGTCGGGGGTGAAAACTGAAATTTACTAATTTTTGAAAGAGCAATTGTATACAAGTCGTATAAACATAAATAGAAAAAAATACATATGATACATAGGATTTGCAACGGGTAGAGTATTGATCATTCTGTGATTCTATCCCTTTAAAATAATGGGTAACAAAACGGGAAATTATACATATCATAAAGCTTTTATCTATATCCATACAGTATCCATTAAAAATAGATAACGACACGAACAATGGATAAATGGCAAAAAAAAGTTCATCTTGAATTACATATAACTTGTAAAATAACAAACATACAAGTAAAACATAATTTCAGAGTAATTATTTTATATTCAAAATTAACAATAAACAGTGTAATGTTACTCTTAGTCTCTAAATATTATTATAATGTAATAGTTTATTCAACATATGAAAAAACAAAGGCAACATTTCTTTTCGTAGTATTTATTTTGTCTACGTTACTTTATTTTTTATTTGATCATCATGAACTATTTTCCAGAAGAATATGGAAAGAAAATTAAATTACACATTAATTCACGATATATATATATATATATAATAGCATTATAAAAACATAGATGGTCTTTTTATATCATTATGTTTATAGGGTGGATTCCAATATGAAATCAAATTTTCGTAGTAGCAAACGTAGGATATGCTTTGTTAGCGGATATTTACACAAGTTAACATACGTTAACACATGTTAGTTTTTACTGATAAGTTATGTTGATTTGGATATTTACACAAGTTAACATACGTTAACACATGTTAGTTTTTACTGATAAGTTATGTTGATTTGTTTCAACGCATGATCGCTTATGTTATCATGTTTATGCTAACTTATATTAACACTTCATGCTAGCACTTGTTAATATTTTTTGAATAGTACAATTCTCACCAAATTTTGAATTCTTACACGAAATAGATAACGAAAAATCGTGTAAACAAGTAATTGATGATAGAATAAATGAATAAAATGTTCTTTACTCATTCATAGAGGTGGCCAAAACATGGTCCTAGGTTGTGCGCAAATCGGTCCCTATATGAGATTGTCCTCTTGTAATCGACCAAAAACACCAGATCCGTTCTCCATGTACAAAGCCCGGTCTCTAGAACTAGTCATGGTCCCGACTTTAGATTTAGTCCCAGTCCTAGTTTGGGCCCTAATCGGTCCAATTTTTTTTTCCAAAAATCAATTACGAACATATAAATAATATTGTTTGAAGAAATTTATTGAATAATATCGTATTGAAATACACTTTAAGATCTCTAACTAGGTCATTTAAAAACAGTTCCTGTATATTTTAAAATCCTTCTTACACAAAATGTTATACGTGTTTTTATAATTCCAATTTTCGAACTTTAGTATTGAAACAATTAGTAAAAACTTAAAAAAGTACATGTTTTTGGTAAAAAAAATATAATTTATAATTTTTTTTAAAAATAAAACTTGATATATAATTCATAAAAGCTTATATTCTTCTAAAGAAAATCGCGTCTATATATAACTGGTTCTGATATTCAAGTCTTGAATTTTCATAAAAAACATATCTGGTTCCGATCCTAATCGTTCCCGACAATGCCCAAGTTGGCCAATATGTGTCATGCATTTCTCCAATAGGTTAACATAACGGGTAACAAAGGATTTGCCTTACCCATTGATAGGGGGTGTAAATGAGTTGAACTTTTAACGAGTTACTTGAGCTTCAAGCTTAATAATTATCGAGCTCGAGTCGATCTCCAACTCAAAATAAAGTTCGATTAACTTAACGAGTCGAGCTCTATAATACCAATGTTCGACTCGACTAGCTTAAAAACTCAATTAAACTTCACGAGTCGATTCAAACCGAGTCACGCCTGTCGAGCATACACTTTTTCAAACCAAACATTTTTGCATTCTTACAAATTATATAATAAAAATATATAACTATCAAGCTTATGTAAATAAACGAGTTAATCAATCTCAAATACAAAATAAAAATAATAATAATAATAATAATAATAATAATAATAAGAGTAAATTACTGTTTTGGTCCCTAAGGTATGTCAAAAATTATGAAACTGGTCCTTAATATTCTAAAATTACCTTTTTGGTCCTTCAGGTTGCAGTTTGTTACGAAATTGGTCCCTCGAGCTGACGGGCGTCTATTTCCTCCGTTAAGCTCGAGGGTAAAATGGTCTTTTTACCCTTTTTCATTTATTTTACCATTTTTTAATTAATCATACCCTTTTTCTGTTTTGGTCCCTAAGGTATATATATATACACACACACATATACAGTATATATATATATACACACCACCACCACCACCACCACCATCATCAACCCACCACCATCACCACCACCATCAACCCGCCACCACCATCATCAACCCACCACCACCATCGTCAACCCACCACCACCACCACCATCATCAACCCACCACCACCACCACCATCAACCCATCATCCACCACCACCATTATCAACCCACCACCATCGTCAACCCACCACCACCACCATCATCAGCAACACATCACCACCATCATCAACCCACCACCACCATCTTTCTTTTTGTGTGTGTATATATATATTGTATCTGTGTGTGTATATATAAAGAAAGAAGGAGAGAAGAAAGAAATATGGTGGTGGGTTGACGATGGTGGTGATGGGTTGATGGTGGTGGTGGTGTGTATATGTATATGTATATATACTGTATATGTGTGTGTGTATATATATATATAATTGATAAAAAATGTTAAAAGAAATAAAAATATATAAAAAGACCATTTTACCCTCGAGCTTAACGAAGGAAATAGACGGCCGTCAGCTCGAGGGACCAATTTCGTAACAAACTGCATACCTGAGGGACCAAAAAGGTAATTTTTGAAGATAAAGGACCAGTTTCGTAATTTTTGACATACCTTAGGGACCAAAACGGTAATTTACTCTAATAATAATATATTTGTCTCATATTTTTAAATTATAAAAAGTTTGATTTGTTTGACACAGAAATCAAATACAAAGATTTAATTGTTGTGAACTTGTGATGCTATATAACTTCATCACCTTCGTCTTCTTCCATTCTCTCTCATCTCTCCCCCCTTTTCTGTTGCTTGTCTTTGCATCACAAATCTCTCTCACTCCACCCCAACCCACGTCCAATCATATCCCATGTTCTTCATCGATTCAATCCAATTCAACATATTTTTTTCATAATTCAATGCTGTTTTAATCCATTTTCTCATCTGGGTATTCAATTTCACACCAAAAAGATTCATAAAGCTTCCCTTTTTGTCTTGTTTTTCCGCCATGGACAGAGATTTCTTCCACTTCGAACCCTCGTCTCAAATGCCGCCGTGGAAGCTGATGTCATCGGTGCCGGAGATGAATTGTCAGCCGGAAAATTCTTCCGGCAACAGATTCAACCATTTTGAGTCGGCTCTTAGCTCAATTGTCTCCTCCCCTGTTTCCAATTCAGTAGCTCAAAACGACACCGTTGCAGTTCGTGAACTCATCGGAAAATTGGGTACCATTTGCAATGGCGGCGGCGGTGAGGTTTCTCCGGCCGCCATGAATTCACCACCGTCGAAATTAATAAACTGGCCAATCGCCGATCAAGAAACAAGACCCAGTTTGCGAAATTCGATACCGTACGGTGGCGGTTTGCCGTCGCTGGCGGCGGATCCGGGTTTTGCGGAAAGGGCGGCGAAGTTTTCTTGTTTTGGTAGTCGGAGCTTGAATGGCAGAAGTAGTCAATTAGGGTTAAATTCAAACAACCCTGATTTCCAATCTAGATCTAGTGTTTCGCCATTATCGGGAAATGCGAAATTGCATCGTGTTTCCAGTAGTCCTTCTTTGAAGCTCGATGGATCTGCAATGGCGATTCAAGAAATCAAGAATCAACCCGAAACCCACATAAACGGGTCAGGTTCGGATCACCAAACCAACTCCATTGAAGATTCGAATTCAAGAAAGAGAAAATCATCATCTTCAAGAGGAAAAGCCATGGAAATTGCTTCAAAGATTGTAAAGGTAATAAATGTCCAAAATAAGTCACATAGTTTTACAAGTATCTTAATTATAGAAAGATAAATTTTATCCATTACACAATTAAGGGTAAAATGGGAAAGTAGATATTTTTACTTTTGAAAAGTGGACATTTATTTTGAAGGTTAAGGTTCCAAATTCTTGAGATTTTGAATCTTTATTGTTTCAGGAAGAAGGTAACGATGATCCGAATTCGAAAAAACCGAAGAACATTGACAAAGATTGCAAATTTACAGAGTTGGATACAAATGGTGAAACAGAGAAGAAAACACAAGTTCAAGAACCACCAAAAGATTACATTCATGTTAGAGCAAGAAGAGGGCAAGCAACTGATAGCCATAGTTTAGCTGAAAGAGTGAGCTTTTTATCTAAAAATAAATAAAAATGGCAGTTTTTTTCCCCTAAAATCAAGATCATGATTCTAACATCATCATGTCATTATCAGGTTAGGAGAGAAAAAATAAGTGAAAGAATGAAACTTCTTCAAGATCTTGTTCCAGGTTGCAATAAGGTAAAAAAAAAAATTCAAACTTTCAATAAAATTCGATTCGGGTGTTGATCGAAAATGCCGAAAATTGATATTTTGTTCTTTAGGTCACCGGAAAAGCACTTATGCTCGATGAAATCATCAATTACGTGCAATCATTGCAGCATCAAGTTGAGGTAAAAAATTAAAAAATAAAAAACATCGAATTCGTCTTCAAAATCGAACTCATTCTCATCTAATTTGTTGCGATTATCTTCTTGCTCATGCAGTTTCTATCCATGAAATTAGCAACAGTAAATCCAAGACCAGATTTTGAAATCTCCAAAGATGTAAGTCATAAAGTCAACTTTCTCTCTCTAAGAACCCATATGTTTTATCTCTCTAAAACCTTAACGAAATTCAATTTCCTTTTGTGGGTATGTTCTGTATCTGCAGATGAGTCAATCAAATGGGAATTTATCGCAACAATTATACCCAATCGAATCATCTGCGTCAGATTTCTTTCAGCAAAACCCACAACAACAAGTACTCTTCATTGGGTCTACTCCGATCACCCAAACTCCGGTGGACCCATTACCTGTTCATCGATTCGCCGAATCTTTCACCCAGGTTAATAAATTTTCACTACAAAGTCCAAATTTTTAACATTATTTCAACTTTAAAATTAACAACCCACGAATCGAATCTTGGATCCAGTTTGCAGGATTTGAAGGCGATGATCTTCATAGTATTGTGAAGATGGGATTGGGAGAGAATCGTAATAATCAAATATCCGAGATGAAAATTGAGCTCTGACCACCGATCGTAAATACAAAAAAAGAGAGTATTTTGAGTTGGGATTTTAGAATAATTCAAGTGTTATTTTGCGATTTTATCCATTTTTAGGCCTAATTCTTTTGATCATTGGGTTAATTTCGTTTAATATGTATTGGTATTATAGATATATTGTGTGCAGTGGAAGGTTAAAGAAAAGCACCACATTTGTAATATATTTATATATATAATTTTTGTTATAATCAGAGATAAATTAGAAGTGGAAATTTCCACCAGCTTTCATTCATTCCAAATAGTGCTTTGCACGCTTGTACCGTACTGTCATGCAATAATAGAAATGGTTTGAACTTATTAAATATTTTTTATATTTTATTATAAAGATTTAAGTAAAAATGATAAATACTATGAGAAGATAACAAAATCAAAAAAATATTCATATGTAAATTGTCGAAAAAACCAATTTAAAATGTATTTGTTAAATCATATAAATAATTTGTAACGTCGATTTACATGTGAATTTTTAAACATATTTTTTTAATAATTGACATATGAACTGATTTTTATTATCGTAATTAAAAAGTAACCATTGTTTCGTTGAAATGTATAAAAAATGTCACGTTTATGCATCGTTGGTACGTATAACAATGTAAAAATATGATCTTTTTCACAATTGTTTTAAAACATGATATAAAAACTTGTACTATTAACACCGTTCTCGCAAAACGTGGTAGAAAAACAATAAAAAAGATAACCATGTTTCAAAAAAACTGTGAAAAAAATCTTTTAACAATGATTAAGTTGTTTCAATTTTAATTATTAGGAAAAAGGAGCGGTTTTTAAATCAAAGATCTATATTTTTTTCAATAATTAAGTTGAAAAGGCATTAATTGATTAAAAGTAATTAATTATAAAAAAAATCGTAATTAATTTTGGAATTAATATTTAATTGAAAAAAAAAATGAAGAGTAGTAGAAGAATCCCAGGTTGGCATTGGTGAATCATGACTCGACCCACTCCATACAACAAAGACTTTTATTTATTTATTAGAGTAAATTACTGTTTTGGTCCCTGTGGTTTGTCAAAAAATACAAAATTGGTCCCTAAACTTCATTTATTATTGTTTTGGTCCCTGTGGTATGCAGAATTTTACGAAATTGGTCCTTAGGGTTTAGGGACGTCTCTTTCTTCCGTTATCATTAAGGGCATTTCTGTCTTTTTATATTTTTATTTTTTTGAATTAAATTTTAATGGTTTTTATTATTTTATTATTTATTATTTTTAACTGACCAATTAAAAAATGACACGTGCCATTCTCTCCTTTCTTTCTTCTCCTTCTTTCTTTCTTTTCTTTCATTCTCTCTTTTCTTTCTGCAGTGGAAGAATACACCACCACCACCACCACCATCAACCCATCACCACCACCACCATCATCAACCCATCACCACCACCACCACCATCATCAACCCATCACCACCATCAACTTCCATGAAAGGTTTGACAAAAAAAAATTGATCATGCACGAAAAATCGATAGATATCAAAACGTGAAATTTTCCGGCTAAACTCGTTTTTTCGGCGAGCTCTTCCAACACACCGTACTTAATAAAATATTGATGGAAATCCATTATGGATGTTGCTTCTCGATCAAAATATCAAAATAAATCAATTTGAGATGAAATTTATGCAGAAATCCGGTGAAGATGTTGATTTCCGACGAAGCCCGGTTTTCCGGCGAGTGCTCCGGCGATGCTGAAACATGCAAATTTCTCAACCAAAATCGAAACTGAAAATTTCTTTCTTTTCCAAATGCAAAAACAAGAAGGTTTGGAGTGGTTTTATGAATTAAAACACATCTAAATGTCAAAACCCATTAAACTTTTCTTTCTGTGTATATGTATGTATATATATATGTATGTATGTATATATATATATATTTCTTTCTGTGTGTATGAATATATATATATATTGTATCTGTGTGTATATATATAAAGAAAGAGAGAAGAAAGAAATATGGTGGTTGTGGGTTGACGATGGTGGTGATGGGTTGATGGTGGTGGTGGTGGTGGTGGTGGTGTATTCTTCCACTGCAGAAAGAAAAGAGAGAATGAAAGAGAAGAAAGAAAGAAGGAGAAGAAAGAAAGAAGGAGAGAATGAAACGTGTCATTTTTTAATTGGTTGATAAAATAATAAAAACCATTAAAATTTAATTCAAAAACAAAGAAATATAAAAAGATAGAAATGCCCTTAATGATAACAGAGGAAAGAGACGTCCGTCACCCCTAAGGACCAATTTCATAAAATTCTGCATACCACGGGGACCAAAACAGTAATAAATGAAGTTTAGAGACCAATTCCGTATTTTTTCACAAACCACAGGGACCAAAACAGTAATTTACTCTATTTATTATGATTTAGAGTAAACTCTACTTTTGGTCCTTAAGTTATAGTGATTTCTTTGAAACAAGGATATGTGGTTTCATAAGTAGACTTTTGGTCCTCATGATTTTGATTTTGCTCTAAAATCAGGACCTTGCCGCTAACCTCGTTAAAAACCACCGTTAGAGTCAGGGGTATTTTCATCATTTCACATTTTCTTCCTGTTTTTGCAATTCTTTTTGTTTTTTCTTATATTTGTAAAGTATATCAAACTTTAGGGACCAAATAGGATTACTTCTAATATATATATATATATATATATATATATATATATATATATATTACAGAGGGGACATTGTCTTCCTCCTCCCCCACCTTTTTTACTTCTAATAATTGAACTGTGATTCTTAAATTTGTTTGCTTAATCTGGTGGTTCTTGGATTGGTTGCTTTTATTGGGAGGTATATGTATTAGATTAATGAGTAATCTCCTTACGTAGTCAACTAAAATGAATTCCATGCTGTTTGGAGCATAGGGTTAGGACTTTGCTATTTTGAAATTTATATGAAAATTAAGTTAATTTTCTCTGATTTAAACATATAGATCCAGATGCAGAGGTGATTACTCTATCTCCCAAGACTTTAATGGCTACCAATAGATTTGTGTGTGAAATTTGCAATAAGGGGTTTCAAAGTGACCAAAACATGCAACTCCATAGAAGGGGACATAATTTGCCATGGAAGCTTAAACAGAGGACAAGCAAAGAGATTAGGAAGAGAGTCTATGTCTGTCCTGAGCCATCGTGTGTACACCATGATCCATCACGGGCTTTGGGAGATCTCACTGGGATCAACCTCAACAGTATCACTGGGAAACCTCTGTTGATAGAATCAGCACCACAATCAGCCTCAACAGCATCACCGCCTCCGCCACCACCGCCTCCGCCGCCGACGCCAGCATCACTGCCGCCACCTCCACCCACCACCACTTTAAGTTTTCTTTATCATGGTTCTAAAGAAGTGCATGTGGGGTGTGGTGCCTGCAAAAAAGGTGGGGGAGGAGGAAGACGATGTCCCCTCTGTGAGATATATATATATATATATATATATATATATATATATATTAGAAGTAATCCTATTTGGTCCCTAAAGTTTGATATACTTTACAAATATAAGAAAAAACAAAAAGAATTGCAAAAATAGGAAGAAAATGTGAAATGACGAAAATACCCCTAACTCTAACGGTGGTTTTTAACGGGGTTAGTAGCAAGGTCCTGATTCTAGAGCAAAATCAAAACCATGAGGACCAAAAGTCTACTTATGAAACCACAGGTCCTTGTTTCAAAGAAATCACTATACCTTAAGGACCAAAAGTAGAGTTTACTCTATGATTTAATATTAAAACTCGATGTGATTTAAGGAAAGGACGACTCAATTCTAGTGGAGTATGTAGGGTATATATATAAGGCTTGGGTTCCGATGAGAAGTGTCAAATATGGTGAGAAGCGTGAGAACTGAGAAGTGGTTATCAACCATTGGATGAGAAATATACAAACATTAGAATTAGATACATCGAGATAAGATGCATCAAGATGCACCAGATCAATTTCTTTTTAAGCCGCAATTCATGTGAGAGTATTTGATTAAAAGTGATCAATTGTTTAAAAGTACTTCTTACACTTTTCACCTAAAATGATACTTCTCACATGATCTCATACCTATATATAGTTAGTATTTATTTATTGATTAATATGTGTTTGTTTTAGAATGTAATTGTTTTATATAGATTTGGTTTATAATGTAAAACTTTTTGACGTAGTTGTTAAACAGACATGTAATCTTGTGAGAAGTGTCAATTTTTGTTAGAAGTGCGAGAAGTGCTTTTAAACCGTTTATCACTTTTATTCAAATACTCTCTCATAAATTGTGGCTTAAAAGGTAATTGATCGGTGCATCTCATCTTAATGTTCGTCTATTTTTCATCCAACGGTTGATCATCACTTCTCACGTTTCTCACCAGAACTCAACCCTATAAAAAAATAGTGACATAGAAAAATATTGTATGTTTCTCAAATTGATGGAGATAACACGTTAAAATATGCTTTTGATTTTTTTATTAGGGGTTAATTAATTAACGAATTATTAAACTCGTTAGGTGACAGACTTGTCCCCCATGAACAAATATTAAAACCATCCAATCATTTTGCGCAACGTGTCTTTGGCAGTTGAAATAATTTCCCTGTTTTTAACCCCCAAAATTTACTTATTTATATTCCTTACATAATATTTTATAATAATTATTAATTAAAGAATTCTTACGACACGTTTTTGTGTAATTATCCAAAGAGGTTCACGCTTTAGTTTTTACAAGCAACAAGCATATATGAATATGCCTCCTTTTTTTTAACCGTGATTTTTTGGGTCGGTTTATGTGTATCGACTAATCTCTGAGAGATCATGAATTCTTCGACTCATTGCAGGTGAACCTCCATGGTCACAAGGACTTTAACACGCTTGAATTTGAACCCTGGACAAATGAGATTTTCCAATACATATCTCAAATACTTTACTAGTACGCTACAACCCAAATGATTAAAATATGGCCCCCTTGATATCTCAAATGGTATATATCAGTGTATGAGCCGATCATAATGGATTCATGATCGTTTACTTACTTATCTATATAGGTTGTGGTGAATAGAAGTGGGCACATCGATGACATAATATGTATTGATGTTTCTGAGCATATCTTGCATTGTACAAGCCGATCTAATGAATTAAGGTCGTTTGGTAATTTTATTACAGTAATAGGAGGTACGAAACATGTTGTCTTTTCCATGGAATGTGCATGGTCCCTCTTTTTGGGGATGACCACTACTTGATTGCAAGTCTAAGAGGTATGTTGATTACAACATCAGGATTTTTCAGACATATGGTTGACCAGGTTAAGCAAATTAGATTAGATCTAGATCATAGTCCATGTCGACTTAGATTTCTTTGATTTAGTTGGCATTTAGATCATATATATATATATATACATGGACAAGTTCAAACATGAACATGGTCAACTTATGAGAACGTGTGAACACTTATATCACACGTGATTTTATACGAAAAATCACATGTGATTAAGGAATGGTCATCCAAAGGTGTGCACGCTTGACGTTTTGATCATTTCTTAATCATATGTAATATAAACATTTTCGCGGTCTGGTACTTGGCCTTGTTTCATTTGAATCTTCACACTTGACATGCACACACACACACACACACACACACACACACACATATATATATATATATATATATATAGGTTACGTTTCGGTGACAAGTTGAGTTAACATGAGAAGTGTGAGAGGTGGTTATCAATCGTTGGATGCACATTCGGATAAGATGCACCTGATTAATCCCCGTATCAAGCACGATTCATGGGTGGGTTTAAGACTAAAACCGATCAATGGTTCATATCCACTTCTCACGCTTCTTACGTAACTCAACTTCTCACACAATCATTCACCTATATATATATACATATATTTCTTTTCTCTATGGTTATGTAAAAAGTCGTATGACAAATTAAAATCGACCAATCCAGTTAGAACATATCGACTAGAGAGCTTTTGCACCTCTCTCTCCAAGAGCAAATGATACGCTAGAGTGATAGGCTCGTTCGACTAATCAATTATCCCTAGGCCTACCTCCTATGTTCTTTAAGGTAGGTAGCATTCATCAATCTGGTCATAATTGGATTGTATCGGATCCAAAACTTTATCATCTAAATGTATCGGTCTGTTTTTTTTGGATGACCATCAATTATCCAATAAAACTGAACCGATCAAATTTAACTAACATTCAACTATCATCCAATTATAAATATATATATATATATATATATAATTCATAATATACTATAATATTGTTTTTAGTTAATATTTATACATAGTGCATTTAAGAAAAATATATCAATAATTAACTAAAATAGTGGATTAACGGGATGAAAAGTTGGACCAATATATTGGATCGATTTATATAAATCTGAAAAGATAATCAATAACAATATCCGATTATTCATTAAATTGAATTGGATCCGTTCGGATGGGATTGGTTGCCCAGTATTAATTGGATCCCTTCAGTTATCAACACCTAACATCCGACGGATAATTAAATCATATTGGATTCACGTAAATGCATTTGATTTCAACAGATGAACACCGTTACTTTTATTTTTTAATTAATCATTTTAATATCGTTATAAACCTATGCATAATTTTAGTTTTAAAATAAACACTATAAAATGCAACATTCTTTTTAGACATACTTGTAATAAAATACTACAATCTCTATTGAATCACGTATTTGATTAAATAATTACATTTATAAAATCAAATTGACATAATTCATTGTTGTAGGCCGGGTTCAATGCATGGAAATTCAAAGAATTTGAAAAAGTTAACTTTCTTCTAACATGAATTTTACTTTTATTCATGTGATTGACAAAAACCAAAATACTACTAGAAAACTGATTTTTATCAACAACAAAAAAATTGTCGACGGATTCTAACCTTCGGTAATTTTCGACGGATTATCGATAACTCACCAACGGTCTTAAACTCTACCCGACAAATGGTATATTTGTCGGTAATCCGTCAGTGAAATTTCACATTTCAAATAGATTACCGACGGATTGAAAATTATTTTATTTTTTAGAGTAAATTACATTCCCGGTCCTTGTGGTTTGCTCATATTAGGGATCAGGTCCCTAAAACGGGTTTATTACATTGGGCGTCCCTGTGGTATGCATAAACGCACGCGGAGGGTCCTTCTGTCTAACAGAATCCGTTAACCTAGTTAACTCAAGGGGTATTTTTGTCTTTCTACACCTGTAGGAGGTCATGAATTCAAACCTCGCCAAAGGTGAGGAGGGTGTGTGAGTTTATTTGTTTCATTTGCCGTATATAAATATTATATACTTCAAAAAAAGACTCAAACGCAGGTCTTAAGTAAAATAAAGTCTTTCTAAATCAACTCTACCAATGAAAACTTGTGTTCTTACTGCAGTTTCAAAATATATATGGTGACACAAAACAAATTGATATGAACCTAATCTTTTTTAACTTAGGACGGAAAAACAATACGATGGCACGTGCCACCGTATGCCATTAACTAGGTCCGACCATGGTTTGTAGCATACACCTACGTATAATAAACATAAAAATAATAATAATAATAATATGTTATACATTAAATGTAATTAAAAATAGCCATTAAACATTATTTATTGGCATTTAATAATTTTCTTCAAGCTTGTATGGTCATATTCTAACTAATTGATATAAAGTTTATAAATTTGGTTGAAGCTTTTTTTGTTTTAAATCCAAAATCCAAATATCATGAAAATTCTTTTGGGGAAATTAATTAAAATACCGTTTGACCATGTTTTACTGAAATACCCAAAATCTCTCCCACTTTGCAAAAATACCCTAAAAATCCGCGATGAGAGCCTGCGATCGCGGGCCAGGGACCTTTTTGACACTTTTTTAAACTTGCAGGGACGATTTTTGAAAAATGGAATCCCGCGATCGCGGGCTCATCCCGCGATGGGGTTATTTTTGTGACTTTTCAATTGCAAGGGACCATTTTTGAAAAATTCCAGGAACCATTTATGATAATTTTGATATTTTTGGCCCCACGAATTTAAAATGAAATGTTACACTTTCAACCCCTATACTTATTTACTAAATTTACTTTATACCTTTTACTTTCATTATTTTAATTTTACATTTAACACATATAATCGTTTATTAACTAAAATAAGTTAAAAAATACGTTTTAATTTTAACAAATTACACCATTATAATCGTCTCTTCGATACGTTCGAAATGAGCCCAATCTTGAATTTTTTTGGATTTATATATTTTAATATATATCATATACAGTTATACACTACATAAAAAAATATTTTTTATATTTAAAATTCATACTCTTATAGTTAATTATTTAATTTATGGTACATCTCTTATTTTTTTTCAATTTTGTTTTACACTCCTATCGCATTAACATAATAATCATATATTAACTAATTCATTAAATCGTTTTAAATTATTATTATTTGAATGTGTTTATAGATTTCGTCTGAAAAAGTTGTCTGCATGATTCCACTGAAAAAGTAACTGCAATATTCGTCTGCTCTTGAATAAAGGTCTTTCATTAGGCAGAAAATTAGTCTTTAAGTAGTCAAACATAGCTAATTAATGAGAATTTAGATCAGATTTATATGGTACTATCAAATGCAAGTTTCTATAATATAGATATTGTTCTACATTACATGATACCAATTTTTGCATCATATGAATCACTTTCAGACAACAAGAACCAATACCCCAATAATCAAGAAATAAATGCTTGTTCATCCAATAATCTCTGTATTAGGATTATCGCAAGTTTCATAAACCTACTTACTAGGTGTTGGAAATATGGGTTTTACTAAACTTTGGACGCATTTAAATTTATATATATGTGTTATATATAACTAACTTTTAGTAGGTTTATGTTCTTCTATATGAGATCTTCGAAATGATATATAATGCGTCCAAAATAGAGTATGTGTGAAAGAGATATCGATACTCAAAGTTGAGTAAATTGATGAAATTAGCAAAAACCAAATGAAGTAAACAGTAAGTCAATCACAATACTTTAACAAAATAAGTTAATACTAAAAATAACAATTATTTAATGTTACATAAACAACCTAACGTGGCCCTATTTGACAATGTTCATAAATGGACTCCGCCATATGTATGCGGAAATCTTTGGCAACAACCTCGGCCTCGTCAGGGTGTACCCATACCTCATTTTTATTTATCAACATTTGGACATTACGGCATACCCAGACACCGCAATCTGCAGTTATCCCGGCCTGCTGTGGTGCATTCTTGGCGAACTTATAGCGAAAGGCACCTGTCATTTCGCGACGTCTAACATCCTTGACCCGACAAAAGAAGTCATTCAGCACAGCTTTAAACTTTGTCATTTGCTCTTCCAATTGCTGTCTGAAGAGACTGGCACTGTTGCTATCATATATGGTTATGGTCATAGCGTCAAGTTCAAACACTCCAAGCAGCCAATGTTGGGGATTAAGGCATATAGGGATGTACACCTGAAATATTACAATATTAGACAACTTAGTTAGCAACAAAACAAGTTAAATAAAATCAGAGTAAAACGATTTACATACCACATCGAGGAGAGCCCAAGAGGTCCCTTCCACGCCATTGCATGAATTAACCACGGAGGTGGGACCTAGATGCTCAATCAACAAGTAATGAAAGAACATACTGAACATCATGGTCCACCTCGTGTCTGTTCCACGATGTCTTTGCAACAACGAGACCCAACAATCGATGTGCTATACATAAAAAATAGATGGTTAGACATGTAAAATAAATATATTTGATTATATGACTATAATTAAACTTCATACTAACCACATCCAGTAAGTCAGACTCCAAAGGGTCAACGGCCAGCAATACATTGAAAAACGAGGGGGTGATTTCCAAGTTCAAGTGAGGGATGAAGATCAAGGGGGGGAGGCGACCAGTCGCCGTCCTCAATATTTCTGATGCCGGTTGAGGCTCCGGTGAAGACACCTTTCCCTTTTTCTTTCCTCCCTTCTTTCCCCCCGCTTTCTTTGCTTGTTTTTTAGCGGCCGGTGGTGTCGTAGATCCTTGTTGGCCAAACGGGTGACGAAACCATTGTGAAATTTTATGCGACCGCTTTAGAGGGAGCGGGGTCACCTGTGGTGGTGGATCTACAACATCCATCGAGTCATCGTCAGGCTCCGAGAAGTGCTTCGAGAAGTGATCCTGGATAATAGGAGACCCCGTCTGAAAATTACGTTACTCAATTTTTTAAGTACAATTTAGGAAATGTTCACAATTAAACCAAAACTACCAAAATAACTTACAGTATGCATTTCCGGCCTGTAATAGTCATCGGCCGAACCGCCAAAGATGTTTGTGATTGATGTGGTGGCGAACGACGGCATGTGCTGTGCCCCCGACATCCCGGCCTGCGTGACATTGATCATTAAAATAGTTACAAAATTAGGATTATCGATATATAACTATAATGGTTACTCAGTGTCACTAACACTCTCCGGGATAGTCGAATATGATGTGGTGGCGAACGGCGGCGGCATCTGCGAGGTGTATGCCCCCGACATCCCGGCCTGCGTGACATTGATCATTAAAATAGTTACAAAATTAGGAACAAACATATAACTATAATGGTTACTCAGTGTCACTTACACACTCCGGGAGTGTAGAATAGGATGTGGTGGCGAACGGCGTTTGGGACATCCCGGCCCCCGACATCCCGGCCTGCGTGACATTGATCATTATAAGAGTTACATACTTAGGAACAAACATATAACTATAATGGTTACTCAATGTCACTTACATTTTCAGGGAATGACGGATGGGATGTGGTGGCAAACGTCGCATGTGCCCCCTGTCCGAACGGAGCGGGGATCGGTGTCGTACTCGACAGCTAAAACAAATTTAGAACGTAATATTAATATACAAACTAAATAAACGTGGCCAACAAATTAAGTTAAACACTAACATTAATAGCGCTAAACTGTCTGTAGACTTCCTCCAGATAGTGTACACGTGTCTCTAGCGGCCCGTGGACGTAGTCCCACAGGACTTCATGTGAGCCACGCTGTGGCTCGTAGGAAGGGGCCGCCTGATATGGATTGTAGGAGGAGGAATGGGGCGCCTGGTAGGAGGAGGAACGGGCCGGCTGGTAGGAGGAGGAAGGGGGCGGCTGGTATCCACCGGAAGGGGGCCTGTCGTCGTCTTCCTCATCTTCGAAAGTAGGGGGACGTCAAGCCCTTTCCGCCTCTGCGTCAATAAAGGCCACGCTGTCTCTGTACCAATCTGTGCCCATCTCGTCGACAGTAGGCACAAGGCGATCGAAAGGCAAGAGTGGCTGCTAAATATATGATAAAACATAAAAGAAATTAATAAGCGGGACTAACGTATGCAAATTGTAAACATAGTAAAAGAACTTACATTTCTAGACGCATTGAAGAACTGAAACCAAAGCGACCTACTTAGGGTAACACGCTTGTCCCAACGGGTTCCCCTAAGTACTCGATCGTCGCGCTTGACGAAATATCGGATTGATGCGGGAAACATCTCCAAGATCCATATCTGGAATTAGACAAGAAGAGCAAGTACGTAAAAAGAAAAGCCAAACAGTTTGTATGTATTATTAACAATTGTTATACTACGTATCTAACCTTGAAGGCGTATGTAAAACCACAAAGATTCATCTTTGCATGTCGATCAACGCGTATGGCTATGGCTCGGTGCAGAATAGAGTAGCAATGTGTCTAGATATGGCTACCCCACGGGTAGCTGTTAAACAGCTCAAGGTCCTCGACGGCCCTAAGGACCGTCTCGGAAGCATACTGGCTATACTCACGGCCCAAGAAGCCCATATCCACGATCACCACCAAGCATACACGGACAGCATCGTCGTCGGTTAGGGCACTAAGGCCCTCTTTCATCATTTCCCGGGCTGCCTTCAGCTTCAAACGAGATGCTGAAATGCCCCAAACCCTAGGAACGAAGGAGCAGTCTTCTAAGGGAGGAAGGGGGGGAGCCTCTCCAAAACGTAGTCCTGTAATTAGACAGAACTCACGACGCCCAAAATGCAATTGAGAGCCGAAGAAATCAAAAAGCATCTCCTCCGGCTCAGCGTTGGCGTCCTCGACCTCCAACTGTAGAAACATGTGTACTAGCGTAGGGTCGCCACCAGAGTAAGACACATCCATCCATGGCCCGAACGGTGTCTCTCTATAGATGGTCTCAAGGGTATCCGCGCGATCACCTAATCCCCAAAAGAGCGCTCCTAATTCCTCGATGTAGGAAACTTTGCACCTTACCGTCAAGTCGATGTTAAAGAAATCCTTCTACATAGTCATTCACAGATGTTATAGTTAGTGTTATATATAGATGCTGCGGTTTATTTTATTTTATATAGATGTTGCGGTTTATTTTATTTCAACGTATCATATTGTTATATATAGATAAAGTGCGGTGGTATTTTATTTCAACGTATCATATTGTTATATATAGATAAAGTGCGGTTTATTTTATTTCAACGTATCATATTGTTATATATAGATAAAGTGCGGTGGTATTTTATTTCAACGTATCATATTGTTATATATAGATAAAGTGCGGTTTATTTTATTTCAACGTACCATATTGTTATATATAGATAAAGTGCGGTTTATTTTATTTCAACGTATAATAGTGTTATATATAGATAAAGTGCGGTTTATTTTATTTCAACGTATCATATTGTTATATATAGATAAAGTGCGGTTTATTTTATTTCAACGTATCATATTGTTATATATAGATAAAGTGCGGTGGTATTTTATTTCAACGTATAATAGTGTTATATATAGATAAAGTGCGGTTTATTTTATTTCAACGTATCATATTGTTATATATAGATAAAGTGCGGTTTATTTTATTTCAACGTATAATAGTGTTATATATAGATAAAATGCGGTTTATTTTATTTCAACGTATCATATTGTTATATATAGATAAAGTGCGGTTTATTTTATTTCAACGTATCATATTGTTATATATAGATAAAGTGCGGTGGTATTTTATTTCAACGTATAATAGTGTTATATATAGATAAAGTGCGGTTTATTTTATTTCAACGTATCATATTGTTATATATAGATAAAGTGCGGTTTATTTTATTTCAACGTATCATATTGTTATATATAGATAAAGTGCGGTTTATTTTATTTCAACGTATAATAGTGTTATATATAGATAAAGTGCGGTTTATTTTATTTCAACGTATCATATTGTTATATATAGATAAAGTGCGGTTTATTTTATTTCAACGTATCATATTGTTATATATAGATAAAGTGCGGTGGTATTTTATTTCAACTTATAATAGTGTTATATATAGATAAAGTGCGGTTTATTTTATTTCAACGTATAATAGTGTTATATATAGATAAAATGCGGTTTATTTTATTTCAACGTATCATATTGTTATATATAGATAAAGTGCGGTTTATTTTATTTCAACGTATCATATTGTTATATATAGATAAAGTGCGGTGGTATTTTATTTCAACGTATAATAGTGTTATATATAGATAAAGTGCGGTTTATTTTATTTCAACGTATCATATTGTTATATATAGATAAAGTGCGGTTTAGGGACCCTAGTTGTCATTCTTAAAAGTTTAGGACCTAATTGGCATTCTTAAAAGTTTAGGACCTAATTGGCATTCTTAAAAGTTTAGGGACCTAAGTTGTCATTCTTAAAACCGTAGGGACCTAAGTTGTCATTCTTAACATTTTTTTATAAAAAACACATTCTTAACAATTTTTTTATAAAATGTGTTTTTTTATAAAAAATTGTTAAGAGTTTGTTTTTATAAAAAAATTGTTATAGTTTTATGGTTTTATGCTTGAATGTGATATTTGTATGTTATAATGTGTATGTTGTTATAGTGTGTTTTTTCATATAAAAATCGTTAAGAGTGTTTTTTTATAAAAAAATTGTTAAAAGTGTGTTTTTATAAAAAAAAATTGTTAAAAATGTGTTTTTTTTTAATAAAAACACACTCTTAACAAATTTTTTTTATAAAAACACACTCTTAACAATTTTTTTTATAAAAAAACTGTTTTTATAAAAAATTGTTAAGGGTGTGTTTTTATAAAAAAACACATTTTTAACAAAATTTTTTTATAAAAACACACTTTTAACAATTTTTTTATAAAAAAACACTCTTAACAATTTTATATGAAAAAACACACTATAACAACATACACATTATAGCATACAAATATCACATTCAAACATAAAACCATAAAACTATAACAATTTTTTTATAAAAACACACTCTTAACAATTTTTTTATAAAAAAACACATTTTTAACAATTTTTTTAAAAACTGTTTTTATAAAAAAAAAGTAACAATTTTTTTATAAAAAAACACATTATAAAAACCATAAAACTATAACATTTTTTTATAAAAACACACTCTTAACAATTTTATATGAAAAAACACACTATAACAACATACACATTATAACATACAAATATCACATTCAAACATAAAACCATAAAACTATAACAATTTTTTTATAAAAACACACTCTTAACAATTTTTTATAAAAAACACATTTTTAACATTTTTTTATAAAAACTGTTTTTGTAAAAAAAAAATTAACAATTTTTTTTATAAAAAAACACATTATAAAAACCATAAAACTATAACATTTTTTTATAAAAACACACTCTTAACAATTTTTTATAAAAACACACTGTTTTTATAAAAAATTGTTAAGGGTGTGCTTTTTATAAAAAAAATGTTAAAAGTGTGTTTTTATAAAAAAAAAACATTGTTAACAATTTTTTTATAAAAACTCACTCTTAACAATTTTTTTATAAAAGAACACTCTTAACAATTTTTTTTATGAAAAAACACACTATAACAACATACACATTATAACATACAAATATCACATTCAAACATAAAACCATACATATCATGTTAAACATACAACATATTCAAACATAAGTTATAAACACTATAACAACCTACAAATCATATATCTTAACTTAAAATAACATACAAAAAATAACAAAAAACATAAGGAAAACATACCACATAGGTAATACGAGACATCTTCACAAAACCCGAACGCGTATTCCACACGACAAAATTGAGAGAGTGGGAGAAAATTGAGAGAGTTTGATTAAAAATTGAGAGAGTGATTAAAAAAATGAGAGTGCCGTTTTTTGGTCCCCCCCCTTATATAGTGCGGCCGAAGAAAAATTAGGGTTTGGTTCGTCAAACAGACTTTAGGGTTAACCATGTGCCGACACGTGGCACTATTGCCCGCGATCGCGGGGGGTCAAAGAAAGTCAAACGCGGGCAGGGACCAAAACTGCACACGCGGGCATTCTTGAGGGGGGAAAGCTGGACCGCGGGCATTCTTGAGGGACCAACGCGGGCAAAGTGGGAAAACTTTGGACACGTGTAGCCCGCGATCGCGGGGGTCAACGAGAGTCAAACGCGGGCAGGGACCAAAACTGCACACGCGGGCATTCTTGAGGGGGGAAAGCTGGACCGCGGTTATTCTTGAGGGACCAACGCGGGCAAAGTGGGCAAACTTTGGTGACACGTGGCCTGGAGCCCGCGATCGCGGGCTCTATCGCGGATGTTTGGGGTATTTTTGTAACATGTGAGAGATTTGGGGTATTTCAGTAACACTTGGTTTGACTTAGGGTATTTTAATTAATTTCCCAATTCTTTTCATATTAAAATGATTAAATTTGTTAAAAAAACATAACATTTAAGTTATTATAATATATTATTTTAACTTTACAGAATCTATAGTACTTAACTTTATTATACTTTAAATGTAATTTGAAGAAATGTTAGATTATTTGAAGTTGACAATGATATAGTTTTGAGATTTAAAAATGTTATAATAGTCATCTTTTTTATATTATGAAGTTTGCTTTGTGGTAGTATTTGATTTTGTCACTTTCATCTATTTTTATTGACTACGACCACACGATCTTAATTCGGGCTTACATTTATGATCGATTATGTGTTGGTATCAACTCTAACAACGTTTTTAATATGATGGTGATGCTATAAGAAAAGTTTCATTAAAAAGGTTTCAATTTTCATGTTGGCATGCTAGTCAGGGTTCTGTAAGGGTGCGTTTGGTACACTAGACAGGACATGACAGAACAAAACAGGGTGCACTGTTCCACGTTTGGCAGGACCTTTATGTGGAACAAGATGGAACAGACTTATGTTTTACCAAAATAACCTCAAAATAAGTTATAATTCTCTTATAAAACATCAAATAAACCTTGTATTTCATATTTTATTCATTTTTTAAATTTAGCAAAGGTAATTGGTCAATGTTATATGTTCTGTTCTATCCAGTTTTGTCTTACCAAACGTGGAACAATTGTTATGGCATATCCTGTCTGCGTACCAAACGCACCCTAAATGACAACAATTTGAGGAGTTTTCATTGTTTTTTGTAGATTATATTCAGTTTAAACCGTGATCAAGATACAATAACATCTTTGTCTCGGTTACAACGATGCATGATGATGGTATTCAGTATCAACAACATCTACGATAGTTGGTCTTGGGCAACTAAGATCTTTAGCTTTATGTTTATTCCAATTTATTTTCAATCTCACTGTTTTTTTATTGATAGAGTTTCTTGATACCTGAAGAAGGTTTAAATTAATTAATGAATTTTTTTCTTACTTTTTCTTAACCAATTTAAATGTCAGTTATATTATAACTCGTTTGTTCAGAACTACTTCAGTATATTATGACGTCATGAATATTATAAAAAATAAAGGTTTTTTTTTATGTGTTTTAATCAATGTGAGTTTGAGTGGGTGTTTGGTGTGTGTGTTTTTCCATTAGTTTGGTAGAAATAGTAAAGGACAATTATTTGTTTCACCAACCAAACAGAAAAAACCCCTTTTGTGGCATCCAACTGTAACTCTGTTTCTTGAAAATCCAATTTGGTCCTTTTTTTGCTTGACAAGCAACTTTGCATTATGATTTTACCCAAAATATTTGGAAATTTTTAACCAACTTTTTGTCCATCTTCTCCTAGAATGTGAGTGAGATACAAAGTCCAATCCCATCCCTGGTTGGGGTGGGGGTGGGGGTGGGGTAGGGGAAGGAAGGAAGGAGGGACACATTAATGTGTGGAAGATGAAATGTCCTTTTTGTTTTATTTATCATAAAAATTGAAACAACATAAAACTATATGGATTGTCCTTTTCTATTATAAAAACATATAGAACATTATATTGAATATATTGTGGACAATGTTAGATTGGGGTAAATTTCAATTTATATGTAAAAACGGATAAAGATTGGGTTTCAAATCACATTTATTTACCTTATCCAACTAATAAGACGGGTGATTTTTTTTTTCTATAGAAACGGGTTGCTCGAAAAGAAAAATCAAACAGTTCAAGAGTTGATATAATTTGAACGGAATGTATATAATCATTTAATTAGTTTATTTTTGTTAGATATAGTAATGTTTTAGTTTACTTTCTTAGTACTAGTCTTAGTATTTCCCTTTTAGGCTTCTTAATGTTATATATATATATAGTGTAATCTGTTTTAGATAAACATAATAAGATATTACCAGATTTGAGAAATTACATGGTATCAAAGCTAAGGAATGCTCCATGTCGCCGGAACCCTAGTCGTCGTCGCCGGAATATGTAGCCGCCGTCGCCGGAAATCGTCTAAACCCTAGCCGCCGCCGGAACCCGTCTAAACCCTAGCCGCTGCCGGAATCTGTCTAAACCCTAGCCGTCGCGCCGTAACCGGTCTAAACCCTAGCCGTCGTCCCCCCTTAGCTTGAAACCGCTGCCACTGCAGGCCTTGTCGTCCAGATCTGTGGCTGTCTTGGGCCATCCACGTTCAGAGTTAACGTCGCCAGACCTGCCGCCGCTCTCTGCCGCCGTCGCCGCCCTCTGCCGTCATCACCGCCGCCCTTCGCCGCCGTCAACGCCGTCGTCCTGAGTTTCCAGAGTTCCCTCTTGATTGTGGCTGTGGTTTCCAGACAACATACCTCATTTTGGAGGTGTCATTTTTTTCCAGAAACAAAACTTCCAGTTCCCTTTTTTTCCAGAAACAAAACTTCCAGTCTCCTTTTATACACACAAGCTAAAGCTCGGCAATGGCTCCCACGGATAAAACTCAAGGTTCTACCTCTAGTGACTTCTCCATTCCGGGTATAATCAATTATTCTGCCGTGTTAAAAATCCCAGTTAAACTTAACTCCACAAATTGGGCTCAATGGAGTTTGTTTGTCCAAACCGGTCTCGAAAGTTTGGACAAAGATGATCATTTAATCAAAGACCCTCCGACTTCAAATACCCAGGAATGGAAACTCAACGATAGTGGTATCCGAATGGCCCTATGGAATGCGATGGAACCCCAAGTCCTAAGCATTGCTCAGAACTATCCTACCACAAAGAAGATGTGGATCCACTTGGAGTCTTCCTTCTCGGCCAAAGAATCCTTGTCTCATACGTATTCGGTGTTTGGTTCCTATTTCAGATGCGAGCAAGGTGATTCTGATCTCACGGAGTACTATACTAGACTATCGAAGCTATATGAAGAGCTTCGAGTTCTTTTCCCTGTCACTCCTGATGTTAAAGTTCAGGAGGAGCGGTTAGCAAAAATGGACGTGATGACATTTATTTCAGGATTGTCAGCTAAATATTCCAGTGCCCGTCCTCTACTACTGAGTCACTCAGCATCTCAGTCATTGGCGTCTACGTATCATCTTGCCCGAGAAATGTACTCAAGTCATACTCCATCACAACCATCCGGAACTGATGTATCAGCGTTTGCCTCTTCGAGTACCAAAAACATTGGAAAGGAAGGATACAATAAGAAGATCCAATGCTTTTATTGTAAGGAGTTTGGGCACACCAAGTATAACTGCCCGGATCGTCCTACTTCTGGTCCTGGATCTCAACCGCCACCTCGCCCTTTCCGAGCCCAGGTAGCTTCTGTAGATAATACCACCCCCACTCACATTTTCCATGATGAAGATGCCTCTCGATTCCAGCGTGGGTCTTCTATTCAGGTTTCATCTGCTCCTCGTGCTAGCACAGCACAGTCAGGTATGTCTTCTGCCTGTTTTTCAGCATGCTCACCATCATGGATTATTGATTCAGGAGCCACAGATCATATGACTGGGAACAAAGACCTTTTATCCAATCTCAATACTGATATACCCCAGACTCCGGTGAGACCTGTGTTGGGTCACTTAGATTTGAAGATGACCTCAGTCTCTCAATTTCACAGTTCATACTTAGAATAATTTTTAGGTTCTTTACAAGCAGTTTAATTGTATAAAAATGTTCGGTGAAGTCGAAGATCAACCGAAGAAACAAAGTAGAAGTATATCTTCAAAGCGGATTGAAGATAGAATTCTCAACCAAAGATTAAGCTGCTACTTGAAGACTTTTCCTAAAGTCTTAGCCAGGTCACTTGAAGATTTTGAAGAAGCAAAATTTTGAAGAAGATGAAATGTTAGGCAAGATTTTGAAGAAGCAAAACTTTGAAGAAGATGAAATGTTAGGCAAGATTTTGAAGAAGCAAAACTTTGAAGAAGATCAAAATCTTGAAGACAATATCTTCGGCAAGATCTTTGAAGAGGATAACATGTTAGGCAAAATACATGTTAGGAACATCTTCGGCAAAGAAGTCTTCGGCAAAGAAATTTTAGCAGGTATATTAACTTTATCTGCAGAATATATTCAGGATATCTTGCATTGACAGAGACATCATCCTAAGATCAGAAAAAGGTTCTTTGGACTTCTTATCTTCTTCAAGAAACATCAGCTTCAACAAGCAGGTCAACGCTTGAAGACAAAAGTGAAAAGACAAAATCACTTTTCAGAAGACTGCTTCCGTTCTGCCTTCCAAGCCCTCCTTGACAAGTGTCCATTGCATTTATTGCATGAGGCACTATAAAAGGAGATCATCTTCATCCTTGCAACTTACCAGTTTACAAACTCTCTCAAGCTTTCAAGTGCTGGCGCATTACTCTCTCTCAGAAGTTCATTTGTTTTCTAAGTGTTTTACAACTGTTCTTATTCTCTGTGTGACTTTGTGTTAGATTGTTTAAGCAGATTTTATCTGTTTTGTTCCGCAACAATCTTTAAGTTTTCTATGTGTAATTCTTGATTTTAAATCAATAAAGAATTAATTAAGTGAAAAATTTTGTGTATTGTATTCAACCCCCCCTTCTACAATACTTGTTTACCATTGCTAATCCATAGCTGGGACCAACAAGTGGTATCAGAGCAGGTCAGTTTAATCTAATAAACTTGATCTGATCTACAATGGCTTCATCTTCTACCTTGAACAATGTTTCTTCTCAAAACTCTACTGCTAATGCTGGATCATACGACAATGGCTCCATAGCCAAACCACCAAAGTTTAACCCCAATAACTTCTCTTTGTGGAAAAGTCGTATGATGCTCTTTCTAGAAGGAGTTGACAGTAGATATCCTACTATACTCCATGAAGGACCTATTGTCCCAAGAGTTTGGGATCGTTATAATGCCAAAAATAAAGATGAGGATGGTGACGATTCTTCTTCTGATGAGGAAGAACGAACACCAGCTACTGGGAGATACATTGTAAAGGACCCCAGTAAGTACACTGATGAAGACAAGCGTCTTGTAGCTCTTGACACTAAAGTCAGAGCCATCATTGCCCTCTCTTTGCCCGATGAAGTTTATCACTCTCTTGTAAACTTTTCTACTGCTAAAGAAATGTGGTCTACTCTGTGTGTTCTTTATGAAGGAACTTCTGAAGTGAAAAAGAGCAGAAAAATCGCTCTTGTTAGAAAATATGAACTGTTTGCTCATGAAAAAGGAGAATCGCTTTCTGACTACTATAATCGTTTTAACAGCCTGCTTAATGATCTTAAGCTGTTGGGTCGCATTTATGACAATGAGGAAGTCTTATGCAAATTTATGGATTGTCTTCCTGAGTTCTGGGAAAACATCTGCACATGCATTAAGACAACCAAGGATCTTGATCATGTGCCTCTCACAACTCTTTATGGTACTCTCTTTAACTTTGAGCAAACCAAGCTCCAAAGGAAGTCTGTCATTAAAGATATCAAAAGCTCTTCCCTAGCTCTTGTGAGTGACTCTTCCAAAAGATCTGTGTGCATTCCTAGAATTACATATCCCTCTGATTCTGACCATGATAGTCAGGAAGATACCAATGATTATTCGGAGGCATATCTTAGTGATGCTGATGATGAAGGTGAGGAAACCCCCGTTGACCAACTGATAGATGGCATAGCCATGCTGGCAGGTTACTCTAAACCTAGATCCCGTTTCTCTTCTAGTAAATCTAAATTTTCTAGAAAATCTTCTCAAAATTTCCCCAAGCACTCTTCAACTGATAAATCAAATGAGGAATGCTTTAAATGTGGGAAGAAAGGTCACTTTGCCTCTGAATGCAGAAGCAAGCTTTCTGAAAAATCAAAGAACTCTTTATCCAGTCGTCCCTTTTCAAAATCTAACAGATCCAGACTCGATTCTAATCACTCCTCTTCTCAAAGATCTGGCCAAACTGGTTCCTCTGTGAACTCTGACCGTGCTGAAAAGTACAAGGCTAAATACAAAAGAGAAAAGGAGAGAAATGAACTTCTTTCCAAAAAGGGAACGGGTCTGCTGGCTGAGTATCATGACTTGGTAGATGAACCCACATCTGACAGTGATAAGGACATGGCCAATATTTGTTTCATGGCAAAGATTGATGACATCAATGACTGTGAGGAAACTCCTTCCACTCTTGCTCTAGTCTCGACAGGATGCTCTTCCTCATCCACTCAGGTACATCCCTTTCACTCTCTTACTGATGCTGAAAAGATTGAAGCATTTGACTCTTTAACTGTTGACTTCCATGATGCTAAAGATGCTAAGAAAAAGGCAAATGCTCAGATAAAATCTCTTTCCTCTCAACTTCAAATCTGTCTTTCTCAACTAAAACATTTTGACAAAATCAAAGTTGAGCTTGAAGATCTGAAAACCATAAACTTCACACTTGCTAAAGAGAAAAATAAGTTGTTCAAAAGACTTAAAGAGGAACAAGAAACTGTGAAAAAGTGGACTAACTCTTCTAAAAATTTAGAAAAGATTTTTAAAGACCAAATGAACTGTGGTGACAAATCTGGTCTTGGCTTTGGCAAAATGGACATTGACTCTTCCTCAACTGTTCATGCTTCTACTTCCCTTGTGCCTCCTCCACTCAATGAGTCCTCTGAACTCCACTCAAGTGATACTCATTCAATGAACTCTGTTGATCCTTCTGAAGCCTTAAAGCTTGGGATGTTCATAAAAGCTAAAGGTGATGCCTCAACTTCTAAAGTTGAAGAAGCCCAAGGCTCTAATGACCCTCCTCAACCTGTTCATGAGCTGATGAAATCCCTACACATAGATGAAGCCTCTTCCTCTGAACCTAAGCCTTCAAAGATCCTAAAGAGAGAACCTCAACCTCTTCTAAACAGATTTTCCACTTCTGACAAAGGAAAATCAGTCGTCGAGTTCCATCCCAAAAGAAAAACTCCAAAGAAATATTCCGGTAACTCTTCCATCTTTCCCATTCCTCGATCCGTGCTTTTGAAAAAGTCAGATTCCAAAGAATCCTGTCACTCACCAACCCTCATACCTTACAAAGGAATCCTAGGAACCACACCTCTTGGCTCATCCTCTTCGGCCAAGATCATAAAAATCAATGCGAAAGGTCAAAACAAGGACAGTGGTAATAATGTTAAAAAGGTTTTTATCTATAGAAAATGCTATAACTGTGGTGACACTTTTCATATGGCTAAAGATTGTCCTCTTGAGAGAATGGACAGGAACTCATCTAAAGATCTCTCTGTTTCTTCTTCTCACCCAAAAGGACCCATATCCAAATGGGTACCAAAGAACTAATTCTTCTGTGACTGCAGGTTTATGGACATCAACAGATCTGGTATCTGGATAGTGGATGTTCACGTCATATGACTGGAAACATATCTCTTCTTGTTAACTTCGTGTCGGCTAAAGGTCCATCTGTTATCTTTGGCGATAATTCTCGTGGCAGCACTAAAGGCTACGGAACTCTCTCCAATGGTTCTGTCACCTTTAATAAAGTAGCGTACGTTGAAGGCTTGATGCACAACCTCTTGAGCATAAGCCAGCTGTGTGATCTCGGTTATAAAGTAATCTTTGAACTATCCATTTGCACGGTGGTTGACAAAGACATGAAAGCTGTACTTTCCGGGTACCGAAAAGAAAATGTCTATGTTATAGACATGGGACAGAGTTCATCTTCTGAAACAAACATCTGCTTTGTCTCTGAAAACTCTGCTAAAATCAGTTGGCTCTGGCACAAGCGTCTCTCTCACCTCAACTTCAAAACCTTGAACTCTCTCTCCTCTAAAGAGCTCGTATCTGGAATGCCAAAGCTGACCTTTGTGAAAGAAAAGCTGTGTGCTGCTTGTGAGAAGGGAAAGCTCACAAAATCTTCATTCAAGTCCAAGCAATGCTTCTCCATTTCTCAACCTCTTCAGATGCTGCACATGGATCTGTGTGGACCAGTCAGCACTCCAAGCCTTGGTGGAAGAAGGTACATTCTTGTTATTATTGATGGATTTACACGCTATACTTGGGTATTTTTTCTCAGGTACAAAAGTGATGCTTCTGAAGAAATCATAAAGTTCATCAAAAGATCTGAAGTGATGAATGGGCAGCTGGTGAGATCTGTGAGAAGTGACAACGGCACTGAATTCAAAAACAGTGTGTTGGATGACTTCTTCAATGAAAAAGGCATATCTCAGAACTTCTCGGCTGTTCGGACTCCACAACAAAATGGTGTGGTAGAGAGAAAGAACAGGACGCTGTGTGAAGCTGCCAGATCCATGCTGAGTGAATCTCACCTTCCGACCTACTTTTGGGCTGAAGCAATTAATACTGCATGCTTTACCCAGAACAGGTCCATCATTGTAAAAAGGCATAATAAGACTCCCTATGAAGTCTTTTATGGTAGAAAACCAAACATCAGTTTTCTTCATGTCTTTGGGTGTGTCTGCTACATTTTGAATGACAGAGAAAACTTGGGGAAGTTTGATCCTAAAGCAGATGAAGGCATCTTCATGGGTTATTCTCTCACCTCCAAAGCATACAGGGTCTACAACCTTCGGAGAAAATGTATTGATGAATCAATACATGTCAAGTTTGATGACCTCAAGGTATCATCTCTCTCCTCAGATGATGATGAATTAAATAGTTGGATCACCTCTTGCATTGGTGATGCTTCTCCTTCTCCACCTAACCCAACTATTCCCATACCTTCTCCTCAAAATCCTATCTCTCAAGATAATAATCCTTCCTCATCCTCACACCCTTCTTCAAACCAAGAAGAAAATCCTCTGCCGATCCAAACGTCCCAAAACCAAAATTCTCTTCAAAACACCACTCTCTCTCGTCCCTCAAATATTCCTTCTTCATCAAATCCACCCCATACTTCTTCATTCAATCCCCCTGAAGATCTACCCTCCACCTCTCATCCACAACCTTCCTATCCCCCAGCCTTGCCTCCTGCTATAAAATGGACCAAGGATCATCCAATCGATCAACAGGCTGGTGTCCAAACCAGAAGAGGAGTAGGCAATATCTGTCTCTATGTAAACTTTTTGTCTCTTATAGAGCCAAAGAAGGTTGAAGAAGCTCTAGCTGATCCATGTTGGATCACTGCCATGCAAGAAGAACTCTCTCAGTTTGAAAGGAACAAGGTCTGGAGATTGGTTCCTCGTCCTTCCAGAAAAACAATTATCGGAACCAAGTGGATCTTCAGAAACAAGATGGATGAAGAAGGCACTGTCATCAGAAATAAAGCCAGACTGGTTGCTCAAGGGTACAGGCAAGAAGAAGGAATTGACTATGATGAAACATTTGCTCCAGTTGCTAGACTTGAAGCAATCAGAATCTTCCTTGCTCATGCTGCATACAAAAACTTTAGAGTCTTCCAGATGGATGTCAAGAGTGCCTTCCTAAATGGAGAGCTTGCTGAAGAAGTCTATGTGAAACAACCTCCTGGATTTGAAGATCCCTCTCATCCTGACTATGTGTACAGATTGGATAAGGCTCTCTATGGCCTTAAACAAGCCCCTCGTGCCTGGTATGACACTCTAGCTGACTTTCTTCTGAAGAACAACTATACTCGAGGTAAGATTGACAACACTCTTTTCATCAAGCAAAAATCAGGTAATCTTATTATTGTTCAAGTTTATGTGGATGACATCATTTTTGGTGCCACCAATGAATCACTGTGTGATGAGTTTGCCTCTCTCATGATGAGCCAAT
The DNA here is from genome assembly GCA_033807775.1 of Saussurea involucrata. Taxonomy (NCBI): domain Eukaryota; kingdom Viridiplantae; phylum Streptophyta; class Magnoliopsida; order Asterales; family Asteraceae; genus Saussurea; species Saussurea involucrata. Next base: position 230,390,914 of record CM066314.1, read on the forward strand.
ATGAGATGAGCATGATGGGGGAGCTAACATTTTTCTTGGGTCTCCAAGTAAAACAATCTTCTGAAGGTATCTTTATAAACCAAAGCAAATACATTCGTGATCTTTTGAAAAAGTTTCAATTTGATACCTGCTCTCCCATGAAAACTCCTATGGCACCACCTCTAAAACTTGATGCTGATACAAATGGAGAATCTGTTGATATAACCAAGTTTAGAGGTATGATTGGGTCACTTCTTTATCTTACTGCTAGTAGACCTGATATTATGTTTGCTACTTGTCTGTGTGCGCGTTACCAAGCCAATCCTAAGAAATCTCATATGGATGCGGTTAAACGCATCTTTCGGTATCTGAAAGGTACCATGAATCTGGGTCTTTGGTATCCTAAAGACTCAGGTTTTGATCTAATGGGTTATTCAGATTCTGACTTTGCAGGATCAAAGATGGATAGAAAGAGCACTACTGGAAGCTGCCAACTCCTTGGTGGTAAACTTGTTAGTTGGTCTAGCAAGAAGCAGCACTCAGTCTCCACCTCCACGGCTGAAGCTGAATATGTTGCGGCTGGTAGCTGTTGTGCTCAAATACTGTGGATGAAGAATCAACTGAGGGACTACAATCAGATCTATTCTCAAGTCCCAATCCTGTGTGACAACTCCAGTGCAATTGCCATTGCAAACAATCCTGTGCTTCACTCCAGATCCAAGCACATTGATATTCGGTATCACTTCATAAGAGATCACATCTCTAAAGGTGATATTGAACTGCATTTCATCCCCACCGATCTTCAACTGGCGGATCTCTTCACAAAGCCTCTTGAAGAACCTCGGTTCAAGTTTCTCTTAGGAGAACTTGGTATGTTAAATTTAGATATATAGTTTGGTTAAAAAAAATAAAAAAAAATAAAAAAAAATAAAAAAAATAAAAAAAAATAAAAAATATATATATATATATATAATAAAAAAAATTTCAGTTTGACTTCTCAAGTACTGATATTCTATCAGTTACAAGAAAAGTCAACTTCCTTTCTCCTCTAACTCTCATTTTCTATTTTTTTTACCAACTTTCTCTCACCCAACAAACACAATTTTTTTTACCCTTCTCAATCCATGTCAACTCAATCCTCACCATCCATTTTCTTACCAATCTACATTTACTTTCCATCCTAACCCTTCTTTCTCAATCCATCAAACACCTCTTACCTTCACACAAACACAACCTATTCTCCCTAAATCCTTACAAACTTACCCTACTTATCCTTTCTCCTATATACTTCTAGCCACACAACCTTTCTAACCACGTCTCACAAAAATCCCACACTACCATCAAGCCATTTTACCGAACACACAAGACCTATCGGCACTCTCTCACTCCCCATTGTTGCCAATACCCCCTTCCCGACCCCCCCCTTCCCGACCCCACCCCCCTTCCCGACCCCCCCCTTCCCGAACCCCCCCTTCCCGACGACACAATGTGTTGGAAAAAAGGTTACCGAACAATTATGCATTTTTGTAATTTGGCTAACAGATATTAGACTATGGTGGGAACATAAAGAACGGATGAGAGATTTAGTTTTGACAAGTTGTTACTGGATCCTATGCCCATAATTTGACACGAGGATCCATTCGCAGGTCTCTATCGTTTGTCTGGTTTGCGATCTGCAACAGTACATCTTTGTGATTCTAGTATCAAGGAGGCTCATTGTCGGCTAGGCCACCCTTCTTTGTCTGTTCTGAAACAGTTGAGACCGGATTTGTCATCTGTTCAAGAGTTAGTGTGTGAGTCATGTCAATTGGGTAAACATACCCGTTGTCCCTATCCCCCTAGAGAGTCTAGTAATGTTACCGTTTTATTTCAGTTAATTCACTCGGATGTATGGGGACCTTGTCCCGTAACTTCTACTAATGGATTTAAATATTTTGTTACGTTTGTTGATGATTTTTCTCGTGCGACATGGGTTTACTTGCTAAAGTCACGTAATGAAATATTTAATGTTTTTTGTGAATTTTATGCATATGTTAAAACCCAATTTGATGTTTCCATTAAAACTTTGAGGTCTGATAATGCAAAAGAATACTTTTCCTCTGATTTTACAAGTTACTTATCTGAGCGTGGTATTATACATGAATCATCGTGTGCCTATACACCTCAACAAAATGGCATTGCTGAACGCAAGAACCGCCATTTGTTGGATGTGGCCCGCACTATGATGATCCATTATAACGTTTCACAAAGTTTCTGGGGGTGATGCGGTTCTTTCAGCTAATTATCTAATTAACCGCATGCCCTCTTCCGTTCTCAATGGAAAGACACCTTTCTCTATCCTATTTCCAAAAGGCACTCCTTTCCCTCTCGCTCCTAAAATCTTCGGCTGTGTTTCTTATGTTCATGATCATCGTCCGGGACATAATAAACTTACAGCTCGTGCTATCAAGTGCGTGTTTCTTGGGTATTCTCGTGTTCAAAAAGGCTATCGTTGTTATAGTCCCGACCTGTGTAGGTATTTTACTTCTGCTAATGTCACTTTCCATGAGTCGAGTCCCTTTTATAGTAAACCTATCAGCAACGCCTCCGAGTCAACCAATCTTGTTTCTGATTCTTCTGATCTTCAAGTCCTACAGTCTCCCGTAATGACACCAAATGTTGTTATTCCAACAGTCCAAACTGATACTCGTTTCACAAAGGTGTATGCTCGACAGCGCCAACGACAAGAGTCTGAGACCCACGAGTGCCTCCCTGTGCATGATGTTCCTGGTACGTCTCTCGTTCCACCACCTGATACACACCTATCATCGCCTACCGATATTTCCCCCGACCCGGTCTTTGATATCCCCGTACCGCTACAACCTGAACCTTATGACCCGCCTGGTGCTCCTCTCCCGGATATTCCAATTGCCTTCCAGAAAGGCACACGGACTCGCACCCGATATCCCATTCATGATTACCTTGCCTACTCTCACCTTTCTTCAGAGTCGTGTGCCTACACCACATCCATTGATAGTCATATTGTTCCTAGAAATGTGACTGAGGCCCTCAATCACCCAGGATGGTTTAAGGCAATGCATGATGAGATGGATGCCTTACAGAAGAATCGTACTTGGGATTTGGAACAACTTCCTCATGGAAAGCGTAAAGTCGGTTGTAAGTGGGTTTTCATAGTGAAAGTTTATCTTGATGGTTCACTGCATCGTCTGAAAGCCCGATTAGTTGCCAAGGGCTATTCTTAAGCCCATGGGGTTGATTATGATGAGACATTTCCCCCGGTGGCTAAAATGCCCTCTGTTCGCATTTGTATTGCTTTGGCGGCCATCAATCATTGGCCCCTTCATCAGTTAGATGTCAAGAACGCCTTTCTTAATGGCATTCTTGAGGAGGAGGTGTACATGGAACAACCACCTGGGTTTGTTATTGAGGAGGAGGGTACAAAGGTATGTCGATTGCGACGTTCATAGTATGGTCTTAAACAATCTCCAAGAGCATGGTTCGGCCGTTTTTCAGATGTTCTCCAGGAGTTCGATATGACTCGTAGTTCCCAGGATTATTCTGTGTTTGTAAGACACCATGACCGTCGACGTATCATACTGGTGGTGTATGTAGATGACATTATCATCACTGGGGATGATAACACCGGCATTTCAGAACTAAAAGAATTTCTACAGACTTAATTTCAAGTTACTGATCTTGGACGGCTTCGTTACTTCCTTGGGATAGAAGTATCTCGATCTCCACAAGGGATTCTTCTGTCTCAACGGAAATACGTTGTTGATATGCTTACCCGAGTGTGGTCTATTGGGATGTAAAACGGTGGACAGTCTGATGCTCGCTACAGGAAAGCTTTTTTCGAATGATGGAAGTCCTATGAAGAATCCAGAGAGGTATAGGAGACTGGTTGGAAAATTAAACTATTTGACAGTTACTCGACCAAATATTTCATTCCCAGTAAGTGTCTTGAGTCAGTTCATGTCCGCTCTTTATACGGGTCATTGGTATGCCGCACTTCGCGTCTTGAGGTATCTCAAGGCCACAGCAGGCTTAGGGATACTCTATTCAGATCAGGGCCATTGTCGAGTGGGTGCTTTCACTGAAGAAGGAGATGGTAGAATTTCTGGTTTCTCAGATGCAGATTGGGCTGGATGTCCCATTTCCAGGAGATCAACTACAGGATACTGTGTATTCGTCGGAGGAAATCTAGTTTCTTGGAAAAGCAAGAAGCAACATATTGTCTCTCGATCAAGTGATGAGTCAGAATACAGGGCCATGGCAGATGTGTCATGCGAAATGACGTGGGTAAGGAGACTCCTAAGAGAGCTTGGAGTAATTACAGATGGCTTGATGAGATTGTATTGTGATAACCAATCAGCCATCCACATAGCCAAAAATCAAGTTTTCCATGAAAGGACCAAACACATTGAAGTTGATTGTCATCTCATTAGAGACCGTGTTGTGGGAACACGAACAGACCCTCCATCGATCCAACCAGTACACATCAAGACCGAACACCAGCTTGCAGACATTCTCACGAAGCCATTGCAGAAAACTCAAATAGATTTTATTTGTAACAAGTTGAGCATGATTAACATTTTCGCTCCAACTTGAGGAGGAGTGTTAGATATAGTAATGTTTTAGTTTACTTTCTTAGTACTAGTCTTAGTATTTCCCTTTTAGGCTTCTTAATGTTATATATATAGTGTAATCTGTTTTAGATAAACATAATAAGATATTACCAGATTTGAGAAATTACAATTTTAAAAAGAGCTTTTAATGATAATATTTTTGAAGTATTTAATATATTAGTATTTATGAAATTAACAATAAGATTATAAAGTATTGATAGGTCAAACTGATTCGATTTTTGACCGGTGTTAAAAAAAAAAGTTACGTGATGACTTGTTGTACAATGTGTCTATCCCTCCCATTTTACCACTTAGGCCATGAGTACCCGTACCCTTTGAACCCAATGAACCCACTTGTCATCTCAGCGTCACATCAGCTTTTCTCTCTTACCCAATCCTTACCCAAAAGTGGAGTACCAGTACCCAATGAACCCACTTGCCACCTCATCCTTTTTAATTCTTTTATTTATACATTTAATTATTTAACAAAATAAAAATATTTATATATTTTTTAATAAATAAAAATAAGATAAATAATAAAAATAAAAATTCATATCATTCATTAAAAAATTAAAAATTACAAAACACTAAAAAAATAAAAATTACAAAATACAAAACACTAAAATTTATGATATTTTCTAATTTTATCTTTTCTCGCTAAAGTAGCCCTCAAAACGTCTCCCGAAAGGTGATCATGCGGGGATATGAAAAAGTCGAAGTCTTGTTGATATCGCTTTTCTCGTTCGAGTTCCAACTGTTCTCGTTGAACCTGCAACTGTTGTTGTTCGAGTTCAAGTTTTTTCATTTTGTACTCCATTGTACCCTCAATCTGCTCGTTGAACGAGCATATGGTCGTCAACAACTGAGTAACACTTTCGTTCGTATTCGACCCGCTCGTATTACTCGTTGATGTTTTTTTTGCCTTGTTTCTCCCGATGGGTCGTTGAAGTTGCTCGACATCTTCATCGTCATCATCGGAAGGTTTGGTACGTTTTGAACCCCGGGATGAATTTGTCGACATCGTTGGAACCGTTGCCCATTTTGGACATTTTTTTAGGGCATCCCAAGCTTGTTTATGGGTGAAAACAACCCCAAATTCCGCTTGGTACCGTTGGTGTGCCATTCGTAAAATATCGGTTTCACTCATTCCGCTTGATCTATTATAGAACAAGTTGTTGTAGATGCCGGCAAAAAATGTTATTCTCTTGTTGAGGTCTTTGAACTTGGTGTTCAGTTGATGCAATGATCTATAATCTTGGCGACCCATAGAATCATAGAACACTTTCGAGATTCGGTTCCAAAAACTGTCTACATTTATATAAATTCAAGTATAAGAATAATAACAAGAATATTAATAATAATAATAATAATAAAAATAATAATAAAAATAATAATAAAAATATTACCATCGGTTTGTGCGTTTCCGACAACGGGGTCCTCCGAAACGTCAACCCACGCCGACACTAACGCCACTTCCTCCTCTTTAGTCCACACCTGTCGTTTTTGCCTTGTTTCAAATTTTGTCTTTTTTCCTTTTTGCGTTGGTGTTGGGTTTGATGGTTCCGGGATTGATTGTTGTGTGGAGATCGATTGTGGTGTGTGCGGTTGTTGGGTTTCAGGAACAAAGTCGTCGTCGAGATTGATTGCGGGTTGAGGAAGTTGGTAATTGGCGGGAGTAAAACCTTGTTGAAGCAAACCAGGACGTGTAAATTGATAAGGAATATAACCTTGTTGAGAAAACCCTTGTTGCGGAACATAACCTTGTTGAGAAAACGGTTGTTGCGGAACATAACCTTGTTGAGAAAACGCTTGTTGCGGAACATAACCTTGTTGAGAAAACGCTTGGAAGCCAAGCTCCGGGTCTTGTTGCGGTGTATCCGATCGGTTACGACGGGATGTAGGTGTGGTGTTTGGATTCATGATGAAATTTGAGAGAAATGGAACAAGGTATTGAATTTGAGATAAATAGAAGAAGGTATCGGGTTGGGGAACCCGGTAGCTGAACCCGGCTGCTACCCCCCCCCCCCCCCCCCCCCTGGTATCGGAACCCATTCGAACCCAATGTGAACCCGGGCCTTACCCGCCGGCCGCTACGCATGGCCTTATATAAAATTCAAATTCAAAAAGATGGGTTTCTAGTTGTCAAACGTTGTTCAAATGTACTCATGTATTTTCATAAAAATACGACAATTAATCGGAATGAAAATTGAAGTATAATCGTTTAGAAAGTTAAAAGCATATTTACTGTTGATTAAAATAACTATTAATAACTGTTTGAGAAACTATTTTTTTCCACACTGATTGTTTTTCAATGGTTCTTGTTTTAAAAAGAACACAATTACTTCCCTTTGCACTAAATAAGATTATGTTGGTCGATTAATGATCATTAACATCAAATGTGTCAATAGATGTCTATTTCTTAGCTAAAAATAAGTCAAACAAATAGAAAGTGACTCAAATTTGAGATCTAGTCAACCCAAACACACACAATACATTCTATTTAGAAGAGGGTAACGGGCTGTTTGGCAGTTGCTGAATGATTTAGTACAGAATGATTAAATGGTCAGAATGATTAAGAGGCTTTTATGATATAGTGCAAAATGAAATATGGTTGTTTGGTATTTGTTTAGAATGAAATCAGGGTGTTGAATGGTTAAGGGTGAACCAAGATGCTAAATCATTCAGAGGGTTTTGGAATTGGAATTATTAAGAGGCAGATTGTTTTTGCCAATCAAGATTCACCTCTGAACGATTCAGAGGTTGCCTCTTAATGGAACTTTTAAGAGGTAAACAAACAACCCCTAAGGTATATATACAACGCACCTTATATTTATCCCAAGGATTAAGGAGATTGTTTCCATGGATAATTAACCCCAGTAAAAGTTTTTGTAAAAAAGTTTTATGGAAGTCTTGAGCTACCTATACAATTTCTAAAAAGAAATCTTTCATGAGTTTAAAAAACTTAAGTGTTAGCGATCGAAATACAAGAAACCATTTGAAATTTTAAAGTGAGGTCGTCTTTATGTTTCAAGAATAAAACGTATGGCAAGTTATTTGTTCTTTAAGGGTGCGTTTGGTACGCAGACAGGATAGAACGGGACAGGATGAGATATGACAGAACAGTTGTTCAACGTTTGGTAGGCAGAACAGAACAGATAACATTAGATAAAATACAATAAATAAAGTTTAAAAAATGAATAAAATATAAAATAGAATGCGTATTTGATGTTTTAGAAGAGAATTAGATTTTATTTTAAAGTTATATTGGTAAAACATAAGTCTGTTTCACCTTGTTCTGGCTTGTTCCATGGGGTGGGGGTGGAACAGGCTTGTTCCACTTTCTTCCACCCTGTTTCTGTCTGTTCCACATAAAAGTTCTGCCAAGCATGAGACAGTGATCCCTGCTCTGTTCTGTTCTGTCCTATCCAGTGTACCAAACGCACCCCAAGTGGCATCAAAGTGTCGACAATAAGACAAATGATATCCTCGCCAGACAACTTCATTTAGGGTGCGTTTGGTACGATTTAACATGACAAAAGCCATATGATTTTGTATTATGTCTTTTTTTTATTACATTATTTAAAATGATTAGTAATAATTGTTAATTAGAAAAAGGGTTTGAATTTTATATCTGAGAGATTCCATTAGAAAGTGAAAATCTTACCAAAAAGAATTTTAATAATTGTTATCAAATCTTTAACCACCAAACTTTAATTTAATCATCCTTCTTAATTATTTTCACACCCCACAAACATCAAGTACAAATATTACCATTAATAATTTTTAATTTTGTACTACAAAAATTCATATCCTAATTTATGGCAATTAAACGAACTATTATGAATTTTTATTTGGATAAAAAATATTCTATTCCAACAAAAAACTAATTAATTCATTAAATTGTAAACGTTTTAAAGAATATTACAACCATAAATACGTCAGACAACTTTTGCTTAAAGAAATGTCATCTTGCATTTAGTAGCGTTTAGTATAAAGAGGATTGGACTGAACATGACAACAGGACATGACTGCATAGAACAAATTGTATGTGTGATGATTGACATTGACTAGAACTAGACAAGTTGCCCCTAAATATTATTTATTGATGTATAAGTGAGGGTAGAGGTGGTGATAGACAGTGGTAGATAGGTGATGGTGGTCGAAGTGGTTGTTGGTGGTGGTGATGGTTGTTGCGGTGGCCGGTGGTGGTCAATGTACGGTGGTTGGGAAGGACAAGGAAATGGTGGGCAATGGCAGTGGCCGCCAGTGGTGGATATGGAGGTAGGGGTGGTAGTTGCGAAGGAGATGGTAGTGGTGTCAAAGATGGTGGTGATGGCGACGACGATGGACAGTTGTGACAATTAAACCAAATATTATATTAGAATTATAATAAAATGAGGTTAGATAGTTATGTCTCATTCCTGTCTCATATCGTTGCATCTATCTTGGTGGAACAGGAAAAGTCATTTTTATCCCATCCCTTCCTACCTGGTCCTTGTTTTATGTGGCACAAAATGTGGAACAATGAGTTTTGCCATAACATATCTCATTGGCAAACGCAACCTTAGAGTTGGTAAAGTGAATGGGTTAAATAACCAATCAAAACGAGTCATTTTGTTAAAATAAGTTAAAATGAGTCCGTGTTACATTGATCCCTTGACATTTTTCTTATCCCTTTTGTGAATTTCTTAAATAATTAATGTAACTATTAGGATCGGTTTAAGCTTATAATCTAGATTTACATGTGATTTTTTTAAAAACATATGTCATGATTAATCTTAAATGAAAGATTATCGTTTTCATTTTGGTATAATTTATTTGCTTAAAAATATTAATCATATTTTAAGTAATTTAATTTGGAAAAAATGGGTAATCCTATTTTTATTTAAAATAGAAAATGACTAAAATTTTGAAAATAAAAAATGTTAGCTTAACAAAAATTTAAAATGCCCACCTTAATTTTCTTTAAATTATTCATTATTTTGTTTATATTTACATGTGACCATTTTGACCATTGAAGATCTTTTCTCATTCTAATTGAACCCTCCCTTGTGTGTGAGGGTGTAGATTGCCAAAAAAACGTTTAAACTGCAAACCGGATTGGACCTCTTAATTTGGCAATTTTCTAATTTAAACCAGACAACCAAGAACGGTCTAATTCGGTTCAGTTCGATCGATTTTTGCTGATCCATCAGTTTTTTGAACGCCCTTGATTAATTTTCTTATAAACTATAAAAATATATTTGAACACTATTTTTTTCACATCAGCTTTTATTATAGAGTAAACTCTACTTTTGGTCATTAAGGTATAGTGATTTCTTTGAAACAGGGACCTATGGTTTCATAATTAGACTTTTGGTCCTCATGGTTTTGATTTTGCTCTTAAACAAGGACCTTGCCACTAACTCCGTTAAAAACGATCGTTAGAGGCAGGGGTATTTTCGTCCTTTCACCATGTATTCTTCCTCTTTTTGTAATTGTTTTTTTGTTTTTTTACTTTTACAAAAATCATTAAACTACAGGACCTGATATGCAATTAACTCTAATGTATAATATATATATATATATATATATAACAACACAGAGACGTCTCGTCTCCATCTCCATAAAAGAACTCCAGTGGCCCTCCGGTCATCTTCTCCGGCATGTTGCCTAAGTCGCCGTCGACTCTCATGCTGCTTTTATTACCACCCATCACCAACCTCACCTGTAACACCTTTAAAATTGGAACGAGCAACTGACTTTAATTTCGATAAAATAACCAAAAGAGGATAAAAATCATTTCTACAGATCATCCTTGAAAATACCTCAGAATTTAAACATCATAGTTTTCACAGCTAATAACTTAAGACTGGTGTTACTTAACACAATTACAAGTTGCTAATCCCAAATAAGTGCGGAAGACTTCACTAAGCAAAGTCACCTCTCGTGCACTCTACTAGCACTCATCACTTCACAGTGTAGCTAAAGCTATTCCCAACCTGAACCTGTTGCACATGCCGACAAATAAAAAGGTTAGGCTAACGCCTTGTGAGTTCAAGAGTTTACATCATGAGTAGATAATTTGATAAACCCAAAAGATTCAACTTAATTTATGATTTCCAAAAAGGGGTTTGTATAAAATACACCGATAACCCAATTTCCAAGCGCACACAATTCTTGTGAGGAAAGCTTCCAAAGAAAATCATTTCTCCGCAATGGACTCAAATCCAAAACTCACTCATGAGGTAAATAAATAATAATTTCTCAAATAATCGCCAATACGAATAATACTCCAATAGTTGAAAACATCCAACAAGGATGAAACATAAAATCCGTCCATCAATCATGAAAAACAATCCATACGCATATAATATGACACCGACAACGCGGATAAACAAAATACCCGAAAACAACACCCTTCGGTGACGGGGGAGACCCGATTTCATCGAATGTGGCGAACACATAAATTAAACCACAATTAATAAACACAAGTAAGCTTCATGGATGAGAAAACACATGACATCAACCATATCCCGGTCTCTAGTCAGTTTTAGGCATCAACCCAGACCGGATCTCTAGCCTAGGGAGACATCAATCCAAACCGGGTCTTTAGTCTAATGTGACATCAATCCAAACCGGATCTTTAGTCAAGTGAGGCATCAACCCAAACCGGGTCTTTAGCCTAGTGCGACATCAACCCAAACCGGGTCTTTAGTCCACGGAGACATCAATCCAAACCGGATCTTTAGTCTTTAAAACCACCAAGTTCAACCCGACCGGATCTTTACCTTGGAATCCCACCATCCAAAACAAGCTTACTTAAATTAGAAACTTATACATGACCTCAAAAGAATAACCAATGCATTAAAATCATGTAATTCTTAAATACAATGCAATTCATGCAAAACATAACCCAAGCCCACGTCTAGCTTATCAAAACCGAGCAACGCCCTCAAGACCCAACAGAGTCCAAATCCGAGCCATCAGCTCAAAAGATCTAATGATCGTTTATCAAAATCAACTCATGCAAATGAAGTGCATCTAACCCACATCATGCAAACACATGCTCCGAGGCATGATTATCTTACAACCCCTTCATCGCCACTTTCCCAATGAAGTCAAATCATATATGCATATATATATATATATATATATATATATATATATATCTGTGTGTGTGTGTGTGTATACGTATACACCAATCTTTTATAATTCAACAATGCATATAACCCGCCACAGTTCGTTAGACCCAAAGGTACTAAGAATACAAAATCATCAAACGATCTTCACATATAAGATCAAACACTCAAAGAGGTGCATACTCAAATAAAACGCAATTAAGCACATAACACATCCAAGGCTCCACCTCGAGCTACTAAAACCGACAGACACTCAAAAGACCCATTTGAGTAGAAATCAAGCCCTTGAAGGCAAAATAAACGGTTGGCTAAATATGCTTTGCCCACACGGTTACGTAAACCAAATACATCGTTACCCAAAATCTTCGCCTTTATAATTCTCAATTGGCCTTCGGCCCAAACAAAAGGTTTACTCCTCTCAAAACATTCATAAGGTCGAGATTTGTAACACCCCAAAAACAGGGCTAATTTAAATCTTTAAAACTTCACAAGTTATGACAATTAAAACTTCAAACTTATATAACAGGAGGATCATACATCAAGGTTTTCTATAAACAATAACTTCAAATTAAATAACCTATTAATCAAATCATACATCATAATTAGATTAACTTGGTTATCTAATCATCTGTCCCAAAAGTATCAAAAGAATAACTAGATCCTCTGTTATCTCCAAGTCTGAGTCTTTCCAAAAGCTCTCAACACACTTTCCCACTTACTTCCCGGGACTTGTACCTGGTAAGAAAATTCAACTTGAAACATTAGGCTTTCGCCTAGTGAGAATATTCATATCAAATTAAAATTCAACAATCAAAATCTCAACAGATAAATCAAACCCGTTTCCATCCATCTTACCGTACAACAATTCCTTTTACTACTGGGAATCTACCCCATTCCCAACTTATGACAAATCATCTAGTCATAATAACATTACCAAGAATTTACCATGAATCATCCCAGATTCGAAGTCAAACTCTTAACCAAGAAATTACAAGTCAAAACCTGCCTATTTCTTAACCCGGAAGTAGAGATTACAAATTACTTTATGTCTATCTCAAATCTTCCTTTCACCATTGGGAAATCTCCGATCTTCCCTTTAATAATGGAAATCTCCGATCTTCCATTTGAAATGGGAATTGCAACTTTAAGTCTGCTATTCCTCATTTCATTTCCTCCCCACCTTGAATCACTGGTCCCCCAAATGAGATTTTATTTTATCGCGATCATCAACCACCAGAGACCCTCACAGATGATTCAAGGTTCACTCCAACAACTAGAAATACATCCCAACGGTCCCTGGCTAGTAAACGGTTCTCATTATACCGTACTTTATGCCCACTAGACCAGATGCATATTTCTAGCCAACGCCACACAATAAATTGTGTATCATCACTCTTTCTATTGTATGCTAAAGCTATACAATTCAACATATATTCTATATCTCTATGTACAGAATATTAATTTCAACGATTATCCCCACTTTGCCATTTAGCATCGGGAATCAACATCTCAACAATTAACAACAACTCCGGACTCACCAATAAATCCTTACAATTTAACATAACATGGTTTTTATATCAACAACAGAGTTATAAACATATAACTGATAGCATATAACTATCAGATTGTATTCCACATAAAAGCTTCAAACTACTACTGAAAGTCCAAAACTTTTCGCAAGCTACTGTAGCGAAAAGCTACACTTTTCGCAAGCCAAAGTTGCGAAAACCTCACTTTTCGCAAACCACTGCTGCGCAAAGTTACTGTTCATCGTCACTTTCATCAGATGCAGTTCACCATTTGACTCCTTTAGCTTACCATTTCTTAATTAAACCATACCACTGAGTTTATACACAAGTATAACATATCTATAACAATTTTAATTGCTTAATTTTAATAAGAGTGAATAAACTCACCTTATCAGCTTTCTGAACACTGATCACATTCCAGCAGCTTAATGAGTATCCTTAGCAACAATCTGATCACTTATGATCACTTTGTTTTTCAGATTCATTGGCTAAATTGGAACAACACAAGATCACCAAATCAGATACTTTTCTTCTGTTTCTTCTTTTTCTTTCTCCTTCTTTTTCTTTCGATTTCTTTCTCTCTGTCTATATCTCTCGATCTCTATTCTCTGTGTAATCTCATATTACACAACTGAATACTCTTAAGTCCTATAATCAGGACACCTCATCAAAACAAAGATGAGTCATAAGAAAATTCCAAACTACACCTCAATCTTTAAAGAAATATCAAAACACACCTCATACATTAATAAAACACATTATAACCCTTAAGTTTAATATTTCTCAGAAGAAATCTTTAAACTTTCAACATTTGTATTTTAACCCTAGTTGAATTATAATACTCTATATAATTCAAGGTTACTCCAAATACAAATACATCCCAAATCTTATTAAAATAAATAACGAAATTTAGGATGTTACAATACTCCCCAACTTGAAAATGATTTCGTCCCCGAAATCAAAGTCAGGTAAACAAATGAGGATACCTATCCCTCATACTCTCTTTCGACTCTAAAGTTACATTACTACCTCGATGGTGTTTCCACCGAACTTTCAACATAGCTACTTCTTTACCACTACGTAGCTTCCTAACTGATCTTTTCAAATTTACCTCTGGTTTTTCCACACCGCGACTCTTTTCATCTACTCTCACATCAGTGAGTGAAATCACATCTTCCTCTTCGGCTAAACATTTCCGAAGATAACATACTTGGAAGGTATTATGTACCCCTCCCAATTCTGACGGAAGATCCAAATGATATCCTTGTAAACCAATCCTCTTAGAGTAATTGTTATCATCAAATCTATGTTTGAGTACTTCTTAGTCTAGTATACTGTTATCATTTCTCTCTTGTTTACACGGAATATCCACCACACAGCTACAGTCCAAAAGGACAGTTTCTCTAAAACGTCAGTTAAGATCTCTAACCAAATCCTCGTAACACCGAGAACTGCATTCGATGTATTTCTTTTACATCTACTGAATACTCCAACACTATAGCTTAACGGTTACAGTATTCTCTTCACCTAAAACCAATGGGATTTAGAAGAACAAGAGTCTTTCTTTCACCCCATCATCATCATAACTCACTCTCCAGGTCTCAAAATAACATTAACATGTACTACCTGAAATTTCCACATACATTGTAAATTAAGCATACTCGTCACTATTAAATACTTCAACAACCACGGCAGTCCATTATTACATCCATGACTTACATGTTTTTAAATGCTATCACTTCCTCACATCACTATCTCATCGCACAAACACAATACAACCAAGCACCAAAGTATTGAACATCAAAAGTGATAACTCCATTGAACCTGCAATATGACTACATTCTTAAGTCCAATCTTTCTATCATAGGAAGCAACTCACACAATCAAAATCACCTTGGGTAAACACCCAATACCACTCCGACATTCTGTTTCGATATTAGCCATATCACTACTCCATCTTACAAATTACATGCCCCAACAACTTTAATGACAAAGTGGTATTTTCATCCGGAATCCCCGAAAAGACTTCCATCAAATGCTTCCTAGTTCCAACTTCATAATACATACTAGTTGACACATTTATCTTGGCAGTTGATACCAATACTCACTCGCACATTCTCCACCCATAACCTTTCACCACAGACCAGGTTTCTCACAAGCATTCATACACATATTAACCGAGTTTATTTCACTAAATATCTCCTCCCCAACTTTAGTTGAACTACCACTCTCGGTTTGCTAAATAACTTGAACTTATTCGTTCATACTAGCTCCCTGTGATTCCAAACCAATACCAAAACACGGTACAATCTTTCACAGATCAACATTTTCCATACTTCACTTCATTTGTGCCTAATACTTTCTCTTTTGTAAACCATCCACATCGCAAGTCAAACACTTCTATAACACAACAGTCTTACATAATCTTAACACTCTTACAAAGTGTTCCTTCAGCTTTTATTCTTCTGATTAAAGGCTTAACAATAATTAAATCCAAAAGAATACCCAAAACATTCATATCATGCAAACTTCTATTTTAATACAATTCATGTAATCCCAACTCAAGCCTACAACGAGCTTATTAAACCATGCAAATGCCCTCAAGACTCAACCGAGTCTAAAATCGAACTATTTACTCAAAGGATCATTTATCAACATCAACTCATGCAATCAAAATGCATCTAACTCACATCATATATCTATATGTACAAGTGTATACAACTTCTTTTATACCCAACAATATATATATATATATATATATATTTATATACCTTACCAAAGTTCATTAGTACCAAAGGTACTAAGAATACAAGATCATCAAACGATCCTTACACATAAGACCAATATTTAAAACGACATTTATTAAATAAAATGCAATTAAGCACATAACACAACGTAATTAGTGCACATCCACGAAAACTCAAAAACATATGTTGACCACATAGATTTCACTGATGCCATATAGAAACAAATATACTTGCGTATTAATATATTCATATCTGAGAATTCTCGCTACCATCGCTACGGTACTAATTTTACGTATTCCGTTGACTCTAAGACTATCCCGTCTTAGTACTTCTACCCAAATCTCACAAGTCATAACTTAATTCATCACAGCTTAAGTCTAAGTATCTCATCAGCATACTTAGTTCGCTTAAACTACTGCTCTGATACCATATTGTAACACCCCAAAAACAGGGCTAATTTAAATCTTTAAAACTTCACAAGTTATGACAATTAAAACTTCAAACTTATATAACAAGAGGATCATACATCAAGGTTTTCTATAAACAATAACTTCAAATTAAATAACCTATTAATCAAATCATACATCATAATTAGATTAACTTGGTTATCTAATCATCTGTCCCAAAAGAATAACTAGATCCTCTGTTATCTCCAAGTCTGAGTCTTTCCAAAAGCTCTCAAAACACTTTCCCACTTACTTCCCGGAACTTGTATCTGGTAAGAGAATTCAACTTGAAACATTAGGCTTTCGCCTAGTGAGAATATTCATATCAAATTAAAATTCAACAATCAAAATCTCAACAGATAAATCAAACCCGTTTCCATCCATCTTACCGTACACCAATTCCTTTTACTACTGGGAATCTACCCCATTCCCAACTTATGACAAATCATCTAGTCATAATAACATTACCAAGAATTTACCATGAATCATCCCAGATTCGAAGTCAAACTCTTAACCAAGAAATTACAAGTCAAAACCTGCCTATTTCTTAACCCGGAAGTAGAGATTACAAATTACTTTATGCCTATCTCAAATCTTCCTTTCACCATTGGGAAATCTCCGATCTTCCCTTTAATAATGGAAATCTCCGATCTTCCATTTGAAATGGGAATTGCAACTCTAAGTCTGCTATTCCTCATTTCATTTCCTCCCCACCTTGAATCACTGGTCCCCCAAATGAGATTTTATTTTATCGCGATCATCAACCACCAGAGACCCTCACAGATGATTCAAGGTTCACTCCAACAACTAGAAATACATCCCAACGGTCCCTGGCTAGTAAACGGTTCTCATTATACCGTACTTTATGCCCACTAGACCAGATGCATATTTCTAGCCAACGCCACACAATAAATTGTGTATCATCACTCTTTCTATTGTATGCTAAAGCTATACAATTCAACATATATTCTATATCTCTATGTACAGAATATTAATTTCAACGATTATCCCCACTTTGCCATTTAGCATCGGGAATCAACATCTCAACAATTAACAACAACTCCGGACTCACCAATAAATCCTTACAATTTAACATAACATGGTTTTTATATCAACAACAGAGTTATAAACATATAACTGATAGCATATAACTATCAGATTGTATTCCACATAAAAGCTTCAAACTACTACTGAAAGTCCAAAACTTTTCGCAAGCTACTATAGCGAAAAGCTACACTTTTCGCAAGCCAAAGTTGCGAAAACCTCACTTTTCGCAAACCACTGCTGCGCAAAGTCACTGTTCATCGTCACTTTCATCAGATGCAGTTCACCATTTGACTCCTTTAGCTTACCATTTCTTAATTAAACCATACCACTGAGTTTATACACAAGTATAACATATCTATAACAATTTTAATTGCTTAATTTTAATAAGAGTGAATAAACTCACCTTATCAGCTTTCTGAACACTGATCACATTCCAGCAGCTTAATGAGTATCCTTAGCAACAATCTGAACACTTCTGATCACTTTCTTTTTCAGATTCAGTGGCTAAATTGGAACAACACAAGATCACCAAATCAGATACTTTTCTTCTGTTTCTTCTTTTTCTTTCTCCTTCTTTTTCTTTCGATTTCTTTCTCTCTGTCTATATCTCTCGATCTCTATTCTCTGTGTAATCTCATATTACACAACTGAATACTCTTAAGTCCTATAATCAGGACACCTCATCAAAACAAAGATGAGTCATAAGAAAATTCCAAACTACACCTCAATCTTTAAAGAAATATCAAAACACACCTCATACATTAATAAAACACATTATAACCCTTAAGTTTAATATTTCTCAGAAGAAATCTTTAAACTTTCAACATTTGTATTTTAACCCTAGTTGAATTATAGTACTCTATATAATTCAAGGTTACTCCAAATACAAATACATCCCAAATCTTATTAAAATAAATAACGAAATTTAGGATGTTTCAAGATTGACCAAAATCCCCAAATGTGGGTGTTTTATACGATTTGTAAAGTTCAACACTTTGATTAATCAAAACCCACCAATTTACTCAACAATTGATAATTTTATATAAAGCACATAGATACTTTAAAATACATTTTGGCATGTACAACGTTTTCACAAATCAACTTGAACTCACCTTGCTAGATTTAGGCTAAATCTAGATTTCCCCCAAATGTAAGCTCCTTTGAAGAAACACGAATCCTCAAGCCAAAACATCCAAAAACCTAGATCCATAAGTTTCCAACCATGAGTGTTCATATTCAACCACTTTAAAACCATTCCCCAAACATCTTATATAAAAATCTCCATTTTGACCAAAACCCCAATATTAACCTAACTTCCCCAAAATCATCCAAACTAATATTTGATAAGCATACAAACTAGGAAGCCATCAATGGAGCATTTATAGCTCATATGAAAGTATAGAAGCTGGGAGGATGAACTCACCACTTAGGTTTTGATGAAAACCTAGAGAATCCCAAAAATCTCTAGTGTTGTGGATGAAACTTGCTCTTGCATCAATAAATGAGACCACTAGCACAAAATGGAGAAGGAACACATTAATCTCCAAGAAAAAGCCCCAAAATCAGTTAGGGTTTGTGAGGGGAAGAGGGGAAACAATTTGGAGAGAAGAGAAAGAGATTCGAGAGCGAGAAATGAGAGACTTACCACCACCAAACACCATTGAATCTTCCAATGAACTTCAAAACTAACACTTTATCCTTGAAAAGCTCTAAAAATCGAAACCATGGCAATTTGAATCGCCAAAAACGGAGGTGAAATGAGTGAGATATGAGGAAATGAAGTTTAGGGCTAAAATCCCGCATTTATGCTCATCAGACGCGATGCAGACGTCCGCGTGGAGTATGCGAACGTCCACGTGCACCCGGAAAACTTTCTGTTGCTTCCGCGGAAGCACATGCGGACTTCCACTCGTTGCGGACGTCCACATGCATCACGCGGACGTCCACATGACCCTGGTTTCCCGATTTATTTCCCGATCACTGTTTTGGTCATAACTTCTTCGTTTTAGCTCCGTTTTCGCTCCGGAAAGGCTCGTTGGATTCGTATTTGAATTCCCCATCCAACAATACCATAAAATCTAGGATTCAATCCAAAATCCTATTTTTCTTATTTATCATAAAAGACCGATACCTTCCAAAAATCAGGGTGTTACATCACCCACCACCACCACTACCACCTTTATCTTTCAACCACCACTTCCGGCAGAGGATGCTTAACACAAATGGGAAGAGTGGGTTTTTCTAGGGTACTTGTGGAAGTTTCTGCTGAGAAAAGTCTACCTGGTGAAATAATTGGTCTTGTTCCTTCCAATGATGGCAAGTCTAAGAAGGAAGTTCCTATAAGAGCTGTTTATAATTGGAAACCTAATAGATGTTGTCATTGCCTTATCTTTGGGCATTCTTTAGGTGATTGCAGTGGTAGACCACTTTCTGAAGAGGAAAAGATTTCCAAAGCTAAAAAGGAGGAAGTTGGTAAAAGCTCCAATTCTACTGATGATGGGTTTCAAGTGGTGGGAAAAAAGGAATAAACCTATTTTGGATCAGAATAGGCCTGGGATCTCTCAGCAAGGAAATACAAAGAATTGGGTCGCTCAAAGATTTTATAACCAAAGACATAATTCAAATTTTGGGTTTAATAAACAGGGCCAGGTTGGTTTGAGGAATAATATTGGGTTGAAAAATCAGGGTCAAAAATCACAGGGAGCTGAGATCAATCAAGGGGAAAATTCCAGAGTATAGAGGCAAAACAAGGGAAATTTTCAAGAGAAGAGATGGTGTAGCAAGTTAAACAGAATAGAAGTACTACTACCAATATGCAGAAAGAGAGAGTAAGGACCAGAATGAGACAACTCCTGTTGGGCAGAAAGTGAACAATATTGAAAAGGGTCAGCCAAGTGGAACCAAGAATGGGGATGTTATCAGTGATGAAATTGATGTGGGGAATGCTAATATCCATCTGCAGATGGCTATTAGCTCAAAATTTAAAGGTAGAACTCCAAAGGTTAATATTAAAAAGGAAAAGATTAACAATAGCGTAAAGTCCGTGGGTGAGGGAATTGAAGTTAAAAACCCTTTTGATGCTTTAAATGCTATGGAGGGGGATTTTGAGGAAGAAAGATGGATAGCTGAAATGGAGGAGGTGGATTCTTACCTGGAAAAAGGAATGAACCCTCACAAAGATGTCTTCAAAAATTGGTTTGAAAGAGAAAGTAGATGTATATATACATTACACACATATAATGTAACAACCCAGTCTAAAATAAAGCATGCATAGCATTAGATAATAAACATTACAAAACCAGGTCTCAAAATTTCTTACATCTGTCTCAAAATTAGTATTCCGTAAATCTAACCACAATGTATGCATACATCTCATATAAACTTTCAACAAGTAAAATCATGCAATTAAACATGGCAATTCTACTCATTAACTTTCCTCTGAAAACATGTTCAAAACACGTATATTTAGTTAGAAAAACTCACCTGGCGCTTTAGCAAACTTCTCGCTTCGAGACTTCTTAATTACGCTCCTGACTTCTAGGTGAAACACCTAAAATTGTAGGAAACGTATCTCGTAAATCTAACAATTAATACTCGAGCTTACTTCCGGTCTTAATCTAAATTGATAAGTTATACTTCTAGCCAAAAATCAAATTCAAAATCTTGCTACCCGGCCCAAGTGAAATAGTATTCCGGATCTTAAATTAAATATCGGACTCAAGCTAAATACCGGATCTTAAACGATTAAAACCACTTTGGGTTCTTGGGCAATAACAATTAAATGCCCACATGAAATGGATTTCAGATTGTGTGGATAAGGCCCACTAGGAATTTTAGTTTACTAACTGGACTTCATTAAATTCTTTCTACCGATCCACGTGGCACACCGAATCCATTTGACCTCAATTTGGGTACAAGCTCACGTGACATGCACAATTTTTACTATTATCCCAACACCGGTTCACGTGGCCCAAGACCCAGTTCCGGACTATGATATAATTTCGGATCCTTCTATTACTTTCAGATCCACTAAGTGAGCCCAACTCCGGTAATCCATTATTCCATTATTCCATTATTCATATTCTGGATCCACAAAGTGAGGTTCAGGATCTTGCTTCTTTCGGTATTAAATTACGGATATGTCCGGATCTATATTTAATTCCGGATCTTACCTTTGAGGCCTAATTCCGGAACTTGGATTCCGGACCCAAAAATTAATTCCGGAACAACTTTGATCCCGGAACCCAAACCATTCTGGTTCAGTTTTTAAAACTCATTCCGGAACACAAGATAAAACCCAGGACTCCGTAAGAAACATGGCAAAGCGATACTGATTGAAAATTTAACATTGAGGATTTATCCATTTTAACTCGATTACCAAGTATCTTTCCACACAATTGATTATCTAATTCCATTAATCCTCTTTTAAGGTTTCTAAGCCGCACACAGAGTCCATTTCTTAATAGACAGTAAAATTTCTGCTCAAACCCACTAACAATTGCTTTTCTAAAATTACTAAGAGATGGTAGGGTTTACCTTGCGATTGATTGATGCAGAAGCTTCCAATTCCTCTTCTCAAACTTACTGATTGAATGATGAATTCTTCTCCTTCTCTGCTCTCTCTTCTTGCTCTAGCCGTCAACAAGGAATTAAAAGTTTGCCTAGGGTTTTAAGCCAATTAGTGGGGTTTTTATACTTTCCCCAAATTTACAATTTAGCCCTTCAACTTCCAGCTTTACTAATTATCCACAAGACTTTAATTCTTCCAATTAAGATCGTGGTTATTACAACACCCCCCCTCAAAAGAATTTCGTCCCCGGAATGCCATTATCGAAAAGGTGCGGGTACTTGGACCTCATATCCGCTTCTACTTCCCAAGTTGCCTCTTGCCATCTAAGAAACTGCCACTGAACTTTTACCAGTCAGATCTCCTTGTTTATTAACTTGCG
Organism: Saussurea involucrata; assembly: GCA_033807775.1. Classification (NCBI taxonomy): domain Eukaryota; kingdom Viridiplantae; phylum Streptophyta; class Magnoliopsida; order Asterales; family Asteraceae; genus Saussurea; species Saussurea involucrata. The sequence continues at coordinate 230,413,360 of CM066314.1, forward strand.
AATCTTGTGGTCCACCCTCTCAACGGTTTCTTCTACGTAAGTCAGCCCCTCACCAAAACTGACACCTTCCTGAGGTACTGTCACATCTGACTCAGTCAAGCATCTCTTTAAATTCGAAACATGGAACGTTGGGTGCATTCCCTTTAATTCTTACGGTAACTCCCACTCGTAGGCTACTGTTCCTACTCGTTCAATAAGGACAAGGGTCATCCACTCATCGCTTGAATTCTGCAAGGTCGCCCTCATTTGCTCTCCAAAATAGAGACGTGCATCACACTATGAATTCTTCTAAAATCCTTTCGGGCACCACAAAATCGTACACTATCTACGCAACTTCCATAACTTCAACGGTTCCCAAAACGTAGTCCATTTCACTTTCCTCCCAAACTGTTTCTGCTGGGAAACATAACTGTACTCCATACTTCGGAACCGCCCTCGGTGAGTCACCACTTTGCTATATCGTGCCATCTTGCACTACATACTTGTAACCTCTCTGATCAATATACTTGCTTAAATAACACTTGATAAATCCAAGGCCACTCGCACCACAATGCGCTCGCTTCCGACCACACACCGGGACTCACGGCTTCAAAACACGTCTAATTAAGGTCTCTCACACATCTTTACTTCCTTAAAAGAAGGGACTTGGCGGAATCCCCCACCACAACACGAGAATCTTTTACCAGGAAACGGTTACTCACTCGACAACTTGGCACCAGACCAACCTCGTACATCCCCAACAAACTCACATCCAAGAATTCTCTCATCGGATTTGATGTAATTCTAGATTACTTCTCCCAATCGACATACGACTAAGCCGATCATACTCCCTTCCCGAATCACATCGGCTATAGCTCGACAACTAATTCATACATTCTCGCCACTTCAACACTTCACTCTTATACGTAATTAAAAGTAGGAACTTCTATAATCTCTCATTGGAGTGTTCACCTATTCGCATAGAACTTATTCAGAAGTCACATCAATTTATCACTGCATCCTACAAGCGTCCAATCATATATGACAAAACTTCGGTGACCCTGGCTCGACAAGAAGGAGTAACCATGCTCACCCAAATCCATTCCAATAGCTTATCACTGAACGACCAATTCGTTTGAACATTTCTCACAACGTCACTAACTCAACTCATTCAACTGCCTTTTCCACTTCTTTCTCGCATAAAAAACATACACAATTCCCTTTCCTCAATACTCTTTCTAGGAGTTCGCACTCTTATCGATGGCAATCTACACACACTACTCCACTTTTCGGTGTTACTGTCAAGCTTACTACTTCCAACCTACTCACTTATTCCGACATACGATCTTCACCTCCCCACGTTAACGTGGAGTACCGCCTCTCAAACATTACTTGTCTCTCTCTTTCGATCTTTCCACTTGCTGATAACACTCTCTCATTATTATACATAACCAAACGGTCGCACCCAAAATCCTAACTTGAGGTATCCAACCAAGTTATCTCGAAATGACACCGGTGTTCGAAGTCACTACACATTCTTGATCTCCAACTATTACCTTCTCGGATAATTCCTTCACACATAAAAATCAATTCACATCCTTTGAAGATTTCGCATCTACTACACCACATTTTTTTGACTAACCCATCTATCATTTCCTTTAAACCTCCAATGATTCCAAAAATATTCTTACTTAGCGACTCTCACAACCAAAAGCACTTGGTTTCTCCTTTGGGTAACCACCCACTATTGCTCCAACCTTCTAATCCGATAATAGCCATATCACAACGCCAACTTACAAACCACGTGCTCCAACAACTTGATTAACAAATCGTACACCTCATCCGTAATCCTCGAAAAGGCTTCCACCTGATGCTTCCTCTTTCTAACATCACTTTACTACAACACGACGGGCACATTTATCTTGGCAATTGATGCCACTACTCACCCGTACATTCCCCGCCCATAACATCATACTGCAGACTAGGCCTCTCATGGTCATTCGTACACAATTTAAATTTGCCTTCATATCCTCCCGCAAAATAACTGAGTCTATCTTGCTACTTTGTCTTTTCCCCAACTCTAGTTGAACCACAACTTACGAGTTTCCAATTAGCTCAAACATAATGGTTTCTTACTAGCTCTTTGCGATCCCAACCATTACATAGACATGGCACATTCTCTCACAGATTGATATAGTCTATAAGCACACACGAGGTGTTCCCTCATTGTGGATACATCTTTCCAGAACGACCTCCTACATTTACCCACATCGTGGAAATTCTCTCCGCTTCCAACCTCTTGACAACGCCTTCAACTCTAGACATACTAGATAGATGTCGACTTTAATAATAACAGTCGACCTGTGGATGCTTTCCTAACTTTTCTGTCATCAAAGGTTCCTAACGGGACCTAGTTCTTCCATCATATCAGGATCATCTACACATCCCGTCGTTCTCACTTCAAAACTTACTCGTGCAACGTCAACATTGCAAGATCACCTTCAAACTCTTATTCGACGTCGAGGATATTTCATTTTTGCCTCACCACAATACTCATAACAAGTTGCTAATACCAACACCTTGATGACTTCTAGTCCTTCCCATGGACACAACCGTCCTTCGGCAACTGTATTTCCAGTCACCGCACAAGGGTACAGACCCTCATACAATCGACACCAAAATCCACTCTCGACTCTTTCCTCTGTTCACCTCCCTTCTTGAACACAATACCAAACTATAAACGTTCCGAGTAAGCATAAAATGTTGTGTTAATTGGATTAGTTTCATGTGAGTATAAGTTATTTCTTTTATGATATAAGTGAACTTTCGAGTTATTTTGAACCTTCGTGGGATTTGATTATTGGGTGATTCGGCAGAAAATTTCGATTATGGTTATTTTACGATTTGGATCGACTTTGTGAGATGGATTAATTGAGTAAATTGCGGACGATGTGTGTAAAGTTCAAATAAAATGGTTAGTATTAATAAAGTTGGTGATTATCGTTGTTTTAAAAGGGGCGGAATTTTTGTGTGGAATTAAAAATTCTTGATGTTTTGGTAATACTGAGAATAATGTGTTTGTTTGTAAAAGGATTCTTTGGTAATATCGTTATTGAGAATAACGTGAGTTGGCGCTAAGATATCAAGTTGGATGATTATTATGGTTAGTCAGGAGTTTATTATGTTGTTATGGTGTAAATCTTATTGAAAACTCATGAATTTTATAGATCATTGCACTTATTAATGGTATCAGGTTTAGACGGATTTTGAACTTCTAATTTGGGGTATTGGGTTAATTGGAGACGCAAAATAGAGTAATTTTGTTTTCTAGTTATTAATCGAAGTTGAAATTTTGCGCAGTGAAAGCGTGGGAGTTCATTATGATTGGTATTTTGATTTGGGAAGGTGGGTCCAAGTACAACCAAATGAACTTCTAAAAAGGTTGATTTGTTTTAAAAAAGGTCATTATGATTGGTATTTAAGTATTTGTGAGATATGTGTGTTTATATAAAGGATTTTATATAAATTGGTTTTATAACGATTTTGAAATGACAGGGATTATCTCACTAGACCGTTTGGTCTAACCCTCATTTTGTTTCAAAAATATGTATTCCAGGTCAAGGATCTTTTAGCAGCAAAGGAAAGGATAAGGTGTAGGATGCTTTTGATGACTGATGTTGATTAGGAAGTTTTTATGTAGTTTCGAGACAAAAGGGATCGTACGTTACTTATTATGTAATGTATGTTTTAAGACTTTCGGACCGTATATGAATAATATGTATTTTTATTGAAAATAATTGATATGTATTGTATGTTATATGATGTATGTTGGGACTGGTCATTACAGATGGTATCAGAGCCCTAGTTTAAGGGATTTAGGTATTGGTATCCGTACCTAGACTTAAACTGCATGTGAAGTAGGATGTCCCTAATAATTTTAGAACCTTGGGATGTTAAGTATAAAAAGGTAGAAGGAACATCATGTAAGGTAATTTCAAATTACACCCGGCCAATGTAATTGTGAATTTACAGGTACATGTTTGAACTAGAATACCTTATTATATTGGGTATGTGCTTATGTGTATATTAACCTTGTTGAAATCAACAGAGTGGCAAGTCGGTCGTGACGTATGGATAGAGACGAATACAGGTATATTTCTATAAACTCTATACGTGCTAAAGTGCTAATTGACTCTGATGCAATTGATTAAGTGTGACTCCTTAATTGCCGTTTAATCTACATTAGAAAAGTATTTGATAGTTGTGTTATAGATATATGAGTTTTAGTTGGTTGATTATGATTAGATAAAGTCTTGAAGTATTTCATGGTGAAATCATGTATTAATTATGTTCTTGTATTAGAATTCATAAACTAGAAGTTTGGTATCAAAAATGGAAAAAGTAATGAAACCATTGAAATGGGTTTGAGCTCCATGAATTGATGCTCACAAGGTGATTGATGAAATGTCTTAAAGAAATTATCAATTCTGTTGAATTTAAGTTTTCTGTCCAGATATTAAAAATTTCGTATAAAATCAACCGTTAGTCTAAATAAGCTCAAATTTTGCAGTTAGCAAGATCTTTCAGTCCTGTGCAAATTTGTAGTTTTCACCGAGACTGAATTATGACTTTAAGCAGCTCCAAACAGTGAATTACAGAAGCTGGTCCTGTGAAAAACGGGATATGCACACTGTTTGTATAAAATTCATATATAATTGGTCGTTGCTCCAATCGAGGTGAGTCCAAAACGATATGAAGCTTAAGAGATGTAAGTACGTTTTTGTTTTAGACATGATCAACTAGTTTGGCTTCTAAGTATGGTAATTAAGCCAAAATCAGAAGTGTAACTGTGCTGTCATGTGCAGCCCAGTTTTGGCGGTTTTGTTTATTTAACTTTAATGTTAACCTTTAACTTTGGGTTTTGTTGACTCTTGGATAGAGTATGAATGAGGACTGGAAATACCGTGGACTCAATTTAAGTTCGTGTTTGGGGGAAACATTTGAGGATAAGAGTTAGATAGAATTATCTGGAGTTCTTAGCCTGCTAATAAGTCTTATGAGTTCATTTGGTAAAGAGATAGAACCTTAAGAGAAAACTAGGTTGCTGATAACCTAGACTTAAGCTGAGAGAGAATATTTATATTATGTCAATAATGTTATAAGAAATTGATGCTTGAGAGTTTTTCTGGGTATAGAAAAGTGGTTCAAATGAGTTGGGTGTTTACCTAATACTTCTCCTGGATTGGAGGATTTAAGTTGTAAAATGGAAGTAAATTATTAGTGACAAGAAATTTTAATAATTTTGACGGAGTTGTAATGAATTCTTTTCGGCTTAGTTTTGTAGCGGAATTATCATGGGATGAATTGGTAATTATATCAGTTAGGTAATGTGAGACCGGTGTTGATGAATTTCATTTGCGGAGCGGTTTAAGTGAATCAAATGTTTAAGGATTTGTGTTAGTATTTTTATGCTAAGTCAGAGATGTAAGAAATTGAGGTGATAACGAGTTTGTTATTTTATTAAGAAATGAATTGGTGTTGATATTATTGGATGGAAGTCGGTATGAGTTATGGTGGTGAAGTTATTGAGATAATTGAAATGTTTGAGATTGTGTTTTGTTTATATTCGAGAAATTAAGTCGCTATTAGACTTTATTTTAATTTGATGATGATATATGATTGATGCGAAGAAGACGTAATTTGTTGAGCACGTCTGAAAGTTGTCATAAGGATTTTATGGTATCATTATTAGGGTATGATATTTTGATGTGGTATTTGTACAATTAAGAAATTGGCGTTGTAAGTTAAGGTAGATGTGTAAGTCTTCGAATTCTCATCGAGTTTTGCAGTTATGTTAAGTGATGACATTAGACTGTTATTGCAAACTATGTTATGACAGGAGTTCTATTTGGAAGGTTCTTGATGGGAAGTCAAGATTGAAAAGTGAAATCGATTAAAATATCGGGATTTAGAGACAATAATATGTTTATGTTTGGATGAGATTATTTTATTCCAATTGGACATCGGGTAAAGTACGTTAATTCATAGTGTTTATTATTTGTTTTAACTATTTTTGAATTGAATTGTTAGAAGTATTCTTGTGAGTATAGAAATAAAAGTGGATAGATTAATTTTGTTTAAAGATTCGATATATTCCTTTAGTATAAAAGAATGTAAGTGATTTGGTTAACTATGTTTGGAGATCGAGAAGTGTGTTGTATCTTGAAGCATTTAGTGTTATTTTATTATAACTTTTAGTGGAACCATTTGATCAGACTTGGTCTTGCATGTGTAAATATGATTTTGATGAATGATTTGGTGTCAAGTGCAATTCAGTATTGATGTGTGATTATCGTGGTTATGCTATGCTAGCATGAGAAATGAAAATGGTAGGATGAAGTATACGGGTTTGATAAAATTAAGAAACTTATCTGTGAAATAAAATGATTTTTGTTGAGTATATTTTATTCCATGGAGGAGTATAAGAAATAAGTTGTAATTGCTAAGCAAGTTTTATATTGAAAGTGTATAATTATGTTTTCGAGTTAGTATTGAAAATGTGTAGAACACGACGTTTGTCGTGAAAGGCCGGTGGAGTTAAAAGTAGTATTAGCGTGGTAAATGTTCCGAGTAAGCATAAAATGTTGTGTTAATTGGATTAGTTTCATGTGAGTATAAGTTATTTCTTTTATGATATAAGTGAACTTTCGAGTTATTTTGAACCTTCGTGGGATTTGATTATTGGGTGATTCGGCAGAAAATTTCGATTATGGTTATTTTACGATTTGGATCGACTTTGTGAGATGGATTAATTGAGTAAATTGCGGACGATGTGTGTGAAGTTCAAATAAAATGGTTAGTATTAATAAAGTTGGTGATTATCGTTGTTTTAAAAGGGGCGGAATTTTTGTGTGGAATTAAAAATTCTTGATGTTTTGGTAATACTGAGAATAATGTGTTTGTTTGTAAAAGGATTCTTTGGTAATATCGTTATTGAGAATAACGTGAGTTGGCGCTAAGATATCAAGTTGGATGATTATTATGGTTAGTCAGGAGTTTATTATGTTGTTATGGTGTAAATCTTATTGAAAACTCATGAATTTTATAGATCATTGCACTTATTAATGGTATCAGGTTTAGACGGATTTTGAACTTCTAATTTGGGGTATTGGGTTAATTGGAGACGCAAAATAGAGTAATTTTGTTTTCTAGTTATTAATCGAAGTTGAAATTTTGCGCAGTGAAAGCGTGGGAGTTCATTATGATTGGTATTTTGATTTGGGAAGGTGGGTCCAAGTACAACCAAATGAACTTCTAAAAAGGTTGATTTGTTTTAAAAAAGGTCATTTGGGGTTCTGGAAGACAATAATGTGTTGTATGAGTTTGAAAGCAATTTATGGTAATTAATTACCCTTGTTTGTTGCTTGAATGAATTCCGGTACAGAATTCTTTTAAGGGGGAGATGTTGTAATAACCGGGTACGTTGTGGGTTTAGTTTTATGGAGTTAGAAGTTAAGGGGTAAGTTGTAATTTTAATTTAGAGATTGGAGGGTTAAAATTGCCATTAGATGAAAGTTTGGGGTTTGTTTGGATTAAACAAACACCACCACCACCACATTTAGAAAAAAAAAGATGAGATAGAATAGATATTTCATTCCTAGGAAATATCTCAATTTGGTGTGTGTGTGTGTGTGGGGTTTTTGAGTACGACAAAGAGAGAGAGAGAGAGAGAGAGGTTAACGAGAGAAAAGAGGAGAGGAAGAAGAAAGGTTAAGAAGAAGAAGGAATCATATCAATTGCAGCTGGGTTTTAGGATTCAAGTCAAGAAAAGCAAAGGTAACAATTCTATACAAATCCTTCCTTTTATGTGTATTAGTTTCTTAAAGGGTTTAGAAATGGGTTTTGAGGAGTTGTGGATGTTTTGGGAAACCTGGGTTTAGAATAGTGTTCTAAAATTGGTCTTAAACATATCTGCAAAGTTATAGAATCGTTTATGGGTTAAATCGATTTCTGGGTAGAATTTTGATGAACGGACGAAGGTTTCCGGACAAATCAAGATAGTGTCCGGTAGTTCTGTTGATAGTGTCCGGTAGTCCTTCTTAGTAGTATCCGGATGAAATAGATACCGGATGGTATCCGGATTACCTCGGTTTTCGGATGTCATCCGGATTAAACGTATTGCCCGGAAAGCTATGTTGTCCGGATTATATATGTTGTCCGGAAAGTATGGTGTCCGGAAAGTTGCACTGTCCGGACAGTTTATGGTATCCGGAAACTTTGGCTGTTTGGTCACTTTTGAGGATTTAAGTTATCTAGAGTCCTTAGCTTAGTAAGTCTTATGCATCCGATTGGTAAAGAAGTGTTTGTATTTTAACCTGTTTCAGATTCTGATAATTTTGGGTAAAAGATCGTATAGCTTGGAGAAAAAGGCTTGGAAGGGTTATTGATAAGCGATCGGGTGAGTTTTACTTTAAAACGTTTTCAAACTGGAATACGTATATGTGTGGATTGGGTATGTGATAGATGTGTGATTATGTGTTTATATTAAAATGGATATGTGGTTGAAAAGTGATGACGTTTTTTATAAATGAAAATATGATATATTGAGATATATATTTTATTTATATGAGCATTATTACACTACACGAGAGCACGTTGGCCGGGTTTAGAACCGGCGAAGTATTTGGCTGTAAATGTCGTACGGTGGAGTAAATTGATTAGTTGGCTTGCAACCAACTAATTTGGCCATGTGAAGGATGTGAAGGATGAGTAGTACACGATGCACGAGTCTTGATTGGTATTTAAGTATTTGTGAGATATGTGTGTTTATATAAAGGATTTTATACAATTTGGTTTTATAACGATTTTGAAATGACATGGATTATCTCACTAGACCGTTTGGTCTAACCCTCATTTTGTTTCAAAAATATGTATTCCAGGTCAAGGATCTTTTAGCAACAAGGGAAAGGATAAGGTGTAGGATGCTTTTGATGACTGATGTTGATTAGGAAGTTTTTATGTAGTTTCGAGACAAAAGGGACCGTACGTGACTTATTATGTAATGTATGTTTTAAGACTTTCGGACCGTATATGAATAATATGTATTTTTATTGAAAATAATTGATATGTATTGTATGTTATATGATGTATGTTGGGACTGGTCATTACACCTTATCTTAAAATGTAACACTCTACGACCTGGTGAGTTCATAGCCTTCATGCATGACAACGCAATACATAAATCATTTCACACTTTTTATCATTTAAGAAACAACACTTGGAAATAACTTGGGTACACATGACCCCAACACTCTCATGACTCCAATGCCCTGCACAACGATCTCGGGGATCGTTTGCATGCAACTTTCCGTAAGACTCAATCTTACTCAACCAAAACGTCGTTGTTACGACAGAAACATATTAAATGAAGATCTTTCTATACGGCAAAATTTTTGAAAGAAAATACCGACACGAAGTAAACCAGTCGGTCCCCACACTCATTTTTATGACATCAACATGTCAATATTCATTTTGGTTTTAAAAGCTTTGCGGCCAATCGTTTTCTTGACTTTTGCAACAAAATGATCTTATCATAAAAGAGCGGGCTATTTTGCAACTCGCTAAGCCTAAAATTTTGTTGTGCAACGTAAATGGAATTGTCTTTTTCTTTAAATACACGCTTGCACATGTTGACTCAATCCCGACCAAAAATTGCTATTTACGCATTTGCTTTTAATCACGAAAACTCATGTAACACACACAAGAACACAATGCATGAAACTCTACTTACAATTGAAGGCTACTCACTCAAACAAAGTCAACCGCTTTACTCACGCAACTTAACATTGACACTCTACCTTCGGTCAATGGTTGCCCTCTCGGCTTTGCAATAACTTGTTGTACATGCGTTCCACGGTCCGCTTACTCAACCATTTCATGCTACTTTTGCTTTGATCAATTATCTCACATTCTACCTCTACATGCTTTCAATCCACTACTAATATCTCCCTTCATCGATCCTGCCACTAAAAAGCTCGACTAAAGAGTCATGGCTCTACTCCTCCACTCGCTCTTGGATTGACGCTTTCAAGATCTCGACATTGTTCTTCCTTACCATCATAACTGATCTACCCCACGATCTCTAGAACTGGGACTCTCTAGAACCAGGAGTCTTACTCAAAAGCAATCGCTCATCCTCTTCGAACCCACGAAGATCTACCTCTAGACGGCTCATAACATTCCAAACAACATTTCTTCTCTACGATGTATACATACATCACATCAAACATGATCTATCACGATACTTTCCCAATAATGGGTCTCACTCTACCCCTCAGGGATCTTGCTGACATTCTAGATTACTGGAATACGACATATAAACTAGCTCAAGACTACAGCTTCGAAATAATAAGGCATTTTAAGCACATACATGTACCTGTAAGTTTGCAATTACACTGGCCAGGTGTAATCCCAAACTTACCTTACATGACTGTCATCGGTACCTTATTAGTCCTATCTCTATAATAGTGCCCTCCTAGCGCATTTCCTGATTCTCAGTTGTGATTTCTACTCCCAAAGTTTAAGTTTAGGCCCGTCCGGTCACCTAAATCCCTTAAACTATGGCTCTGATACCAATTTGTAACAACCCAGTCTAAAATAAAGCATGCATAGCATTAGATAATAAACATTACAAAACCGGGTCTCAAAATTTCTTACATCTGTCTCAGAATTAGGTTGGCGGAAACAACCTATACACAAGTGAGAACATACTAGTTTCTATAAGTGTCAAAGGCACTATCTCTATCTGCATCTGTACTCTATCCTGCTCTTGCTCACTTACCTGAGCCTCCTACTATCTGCATACCTGAAAAGGTTTAGTTTGGAAAATGCGAGGGTTAGACCATGAGGTCTAGTGAGCTCCCTCCTGACAGTTCTCAAATCATTTAAAAACGGTTTATAACTTTCAAGCATCTTTACATAAAACATTCAAGCATCTTTACATAAAACATACAAACGTCTTTACATAAATATTTCAAGCATCTTTTCATAAAACTTCCACGGATAAATCTGCTCCCGTAAATGGCACCCTGAAGTCACTCAAGAGTGACAACGAGTCAGTCTCACGCTGCCTTGCTGGGTCACTTCTCCCATGGCATAAAAGGGTCACTCCTCCCGGCATGAGCACTGGCGGGCCACACCCCCTGACTTAGCCAATTTATGTCTAACCACAATGTATGCATACATCTCATATAAACTTTCAACAAGTAAAATCATGCAATTAAACATGGAAATTCTACTCATTAACTTTCCTCTGAAAACATGTTCAAAACACGTATTTTTAGTTAGAAAAACTCACCTGGCGCTTTAGCAAACTTCTCGCTTCGAGACTTCTTAGTTACGCTCCTTACTTCTAGGTAAAACACCTAAAATTGTAGGAAACGTATCTCGTAAATCTAACAATTAATACTCGAGCTTACTTCCGGTCTTAATCTAAATTGATAAGTTATACTTCTAGCCGAAAATCAAATTCGAAATCTTGCTACCCGACCCAAGTGAAATAGTATTCCGGATCTTTAATTAAATATCGGACTCAAGCTAAATACCGGATCTCAAACGATTAAAACCACTTTCGGGTTCTTGGGCAATAACAATTAAATGCCCACATGAAATGGATTTCGGATTGTGTGGATAAGGCCCACTAGGAATTTTAGTTTACTAACTGGACTTCATTAAATGCTTTATACCGAACCACCTGGCACACCGAATCCATTTGACCTCAATTTGGGTACAAGCTCACGTGACATGCACGATTTTTACTATTATCCCAACACCGGTTCACGTGGCCCAAGACCTAGTTCCGGACTATGATATAATTCCGGATCCTCCTATTACTTCCGGATCCACTAAGTGAGCCCAACTCCGGTAATCCATTATTCCATTATTCATATTTCGGATCCACAAAGTGAGGTTCCGGATCCACAAAGTGAGGTTCCAGATCTTGCTTCTTCCGGTATTAAATTACGGATCTGTATTTAAAACTTATTCCGGATCTATATTTAATTTCGGATCTTACCTTTGAGGCCCAATTCCGAAACTTGGATTCCGGACCCAAAAATTAATTCTGGAACAACTTTGATTCCGGAACCCAAACCATTCTGGTTCAGTTTTTAAAACTCATTCCGGAACACAAGATAAAACCCAGGACTCCGTAAGAAACATGGCAAAGCGACACTGATTGAAAATTTAACATTGAGGATTTATCCATTTTAACTCGATTACCAAGTCTCTTTCCACACAATTGATTATCTAATTCCATTAATCCTTTTTTAAGGTTTCTAAGCCGCACACATAGTCCATTTCTTAATAGACAGTAAAATTTCTGCTCAAACCCACTACCAATTGCTTTTCTAAAATTACTAAGAGATGGTAGGGTTTACCTTGCGATTGATTGATGCAGAAGCTTCCAATTCCTCTTCTCAAACTTACTGATTGAATGATGAATTCTTCTCCTTCTCTGCTCTCTCTTCTTGCTCTAGCCGTCAACAAGGAATTAAAAGTTTGCCTAGGGTTTTGAGCCATTAGTGGGGTTTTTATACTTTCCCCAAATTTACAATTTAGCCCCTCAACTTCCAGCTTTACTAGTTATCCACAAGACTTTAATTCTTCCATATAAGACCGCGGTTATTACAGATAAACATATATATATATATATATATATATATATATATATATATATATATATATATATATAAATTACAAGTTGGTCCATTGATTTGATGTTTTAAAAAAAACAAAAGAAACAAATAGAATTACAAAAATGGGACAAAATGGTGAAAGAACGAAAATACCTCTGCCTCTAACTGAATTTTTTAATGGAGTTAGTGGCAAGGTCCTTGTTTCAGAGCAAAATCAGAACCATGGGGACGAAAAGTCTAATTATGAAACCATAGGTCCCTGTTTCAAATAAATCAATATACCTTAAAGACCAAAAGTAGAGTTTACTCTTTATTATAATTAATTTCCAATTCTATTTTTTCAGCTTTACATAATGATTATGATCTTCTGTTAAAAACTTCCTAATTCCTTGTATCTATAAGGCCATCCGTAGCGGGTGGCGGGTTTCCTTCGGGTAAATGCCACATCACCATGGGCTTCCTTATGCAACCGGTACGGGGGGGGGGGGGGGGGGGGGCTTATTGCTGGCTTCACCATCGGGTTCCCCAGCCCGAATGCCCGAGACGAGTGTGTGAGAGGGTGAGAGGGAGGAGGGTGTGAGGTGACGAGTGAAAAAATGACATGTGGCATCCGGGTTTATTTTATGTATTGGGTATTGGTACTTCACTTTTGGGTTTGGAGATGGTTTATAGAAAAGCTGATGTGGCGCTGATGTGGCGATGTGGGCTTTTGGGCTTTTACATAACGGGTACGGATGGTCTAAGATCAAATTTAGACCTTAAAAAACCAGTTAAAAATAAATTTTAATTTAAACTCTCTCTCTCTCTCTCTCTCTCTCTCTCTCACACACACACACACACAATAACACATGTGTATAAACACACAAAAAGTTAAATATGTACACAATATAAATACATATATTGTAAATACATTTTCAAAATATTAGTATAATTTGTGAAAACACTCTAAATTTACAGAATCTATTATAGCTTGTGAAAATATTGTAAACACTAACTAAGGAGTTGTTCGGTTCTTTTTCCATTAAGACATGTATGGATAAAGCTGTCTGTATCATAAGTTATAACAGATACGTTGTTATTCGGTTGTTGTGTTGTATAAATGGTCTGAATGTCATAAATGACAGTCTATATTTTTGCCCTAATAAGATAACCATTTGATAATAATATTGAATAAATGAATTTAATGACAAATCAAACCAAATGCTTAATCAAACGAACCCCAATAAAAAAACCCAATCAATAAAATACCAAATACATTTGAATCAAAAAAAGATGATATAGGTTTTGTGCAACTTTTGCTTTAGAGATGTTTTTCCAAGCCAAAAGTTACTTCCCACCAGAATCATATGAGATGTCTTTGAGAAGATATCGATGAGAGAAGAGATTAGAGGGATATGGAAGAAAAAACAAACCAAACAGACGAGGAAAAAACAAATATATACAATGGGTTTATGTCGAACCATCTGGAGAAGTTCAAAATGGAGGGTTTCCAATTTTCTTTTGACTTCATCTATGATGCTGGTGAGAGACCTCACCTTCGTGGTAAGAGTATCTTCGTAGATAGAGGACGAGCTTGCTTCGTCCTGGCAGTTGCATATATTATAGCACGATGGGGGAGGAAGCCATGGTTGGTGACGACGGAGGATATGTTTTTCCACACCAGAATATATGAGATACGTCTTTGAGAATAGATCGAGAAGTTTAGAGATTACAGAGACATGGATGAAAACAACAAACTAGGGAAAAAATATCTATACAATACGATGGGGGAGGAATCCATGGTCGGCGAGGGGGGTGAGGCAATGACCGGCGACAAGCTGTGAGAGAGCACATGTTTGAATTCGCGAATTTGATGCTTGCAAGTTGAATGGGGATGAGATGATAGAGGGTGAAAGGTAGAAAGACAATAAAAAAGTGAATAAATGGTTTGATACAAAGCACTCTATTTTCTTAGCTGACTGAATAAGAGGGTGTTTGGGATTGCTTATTTTTTTGACTTATGCTTATTTTTTAAAGTGTTTATCAATTTATATGGTGAGGAAAATGAGTTTTTTAAAAAGTGTTTGGATTAGCTTATTGTGGTGTGGAAACGTGATAAACAAATAAGGAGTTTTTTTTAGTGTTTGGTAAATTTTGCATATATACGTAAAATGACCAAAAAAGGCATTCTTCTAGTGTGTCTTGTGTAGTGTTTAAAAAAGTTAGGGTAAAAATGTAATTTGGATAAATAAGTTGATAATGAGAAGCAAATAAGTTAGTATGAAGTAACTTATCAAAAACAACTTATTTGTGATAAGGAAAAGTCATAAGCACTTTTGTTTTTTTTTCAATCTAAACACTAGAAATAGCTTATTTGCGGTAAGGAAAAGCTATAAGCAAATAAGTCAAAAAAAATAAGCAATCACAAACACCTCCTAAGTCATCGGTTGAGCGAATTAGTCACAACGAAACATTTATTTATGGCTGAGCGAATAAGCCATATAGGCTATATAGCTTATTAATCCACAACCGAACAACCCCTAAAATAATAAAACTAAGGGGCCGTTTACAAAACACTTACCCGGGAAAGTGCTTACCAAGTCACATTAGTTTACCGGATGAATATGGCAAGGACTAAGAATCTTACCCGGTAAGAGCGGAAGCAAGGACCGAGAGTCTTACCCGGTAAGTGAGTGCGAAAACTCTTACCACGGTTAGCGCTTACCGGCTAAATTGTTGCATACGATGCCATTTTGGTGGACTAAAATCTTACCGAAGAAGTAAGCGATAGTGTTGAATTTTACCAGTAAGCACTTACCCGAGTAAGTGATCAGGTAAACGGTCCACAAATCTAAACCTACCACTTATAAACAAGTTACAAAATTCTTAAGCGCAGGGGTGTTTGGGAGTGCTTATATTTTTGACTTATTTGCTTATAGCTTCTCCCCACCGCAAATAAGCAGTTTGGAGTGTTTGGATAGAAAAAAATCAAAAGTGCTTATTTGCTTCTCCTCACCACAAATAAGTTGTTTTTGATAAGTCAATCCATACCTACTTATTTACTTATCTATCCAAATTACCTTTTTACCCTCAATTTTTAACAAACACTTTTTAAAAACTGATTTTCCCCACCACATAAGCAAATAAGCATAAGTTAAAAATATAAGCACTCCCAAACACCCAAGACGTCACATTTTTTGTTCAAACCAGTTAAATTTTAGGGAAATTAATTAAAATGCCAAAAGTCCAACTTCGAGTTACCAAAATGGCACAAATCTCTCCCATCTTACAAAAATGCCCCAAAAATCCGCGATGGAGCCCGCGATCGTGGGCCCCAGGCCACGTGTCACCAAACTTTGCCCACTTTGCCCGCGTTGGTCCCTCAAGAATGCCCGCGGTCCAGATTTCCCCCCTCAAGAATGCCCGTGTTGGCAGTTTTGGTCCCTGCCCGCGTTTGACTTCCTTTGACCCCCGCGATCGCGGGCTGACGTGGCACGAACTTTGGCCAAAAGTGCCCCGCGGAGCCCCTCAACTTTGGCCGCGGTGCACATTTGCCCCCTGCCCGCGATGGACCAAATTTTACAGTTTTGGTCCCTGGAAATTTACACTTTTGGTCCCTGAAAATTTACACTTTCAGCCCCTGTACTTAAACGAATTTTGCATGCTTTTACTGTTTTTTTCCACAATTATTGTACTTTGAAGACCGATTTGTGGTTGAAATTCATTTGCATGTTTGAATCAATGTTAAATCAGTGTTTTTGGAATACCAGTTTGTGGATGAAATGAGAGATTGGTTGTCATCAATGTTGGTTGTTTCATTGATAAATAGATGTAAAATGCAAGCCATAATCCACACACCGATTTCATACTTCTTTCTTGATTTCTTTCTGCAATATTTTGTGTTTGAGATACTACTGAAAAAATGAGTTCATCTGTTGCAAAAGCTAAGCTATATTTCTGTTTTGATGGTGAATGGGAGCAAGATAACAATGAGTGGAATTTTGCTTATAAATCTAAGCATGGTGTAAAATTGCCAGTAAACTATACTTATCAGAAATTTCTTGCATACGCCATGCAAAAATGTGGAATCAACTATTCTGCTGTTTGCAAGTTAGTGTTTAAAAATGGTGATGGGTCATTTGTGGATTTATCCAACGATGGGGATATCTCTACTTTTCTGCACTTTGCAGTCGATTCAGAAAGGCCCCCATTACTTTTTGTGTATCCCGGCGTATCCGACGGTGACAACGACGGTGACGACGACGGTGACGACGACGAAGACCTCCAAATAGAGCAGCCTGATTCTCAACAACAACAACCACCACAACCACACGAAGGGCGTACTGCTGGAGTTGCTGATGATGAAACCCACGTTTTCAGAACGGGTAATTCTGAAATAGACAGATCAGACACCGATAATGATGATCACGAAGAATATACCCCTAGTAGAAAATCATGTAGTCAGATAAATGACTTTTTTGATATGCCTCCTATTCTTCCAGACTCCCATACCCAGACACAAACCTACGAACCTACACCTTATATTCGCAGTGAAAGCTTAAAAGCAGGTCAGATATTCGATTCGAAGGATCTCTTGGCAAGTCAGATCGGACTCAAGTTCTTGGAAGAGGGTTTCCAAAGTCACGCGTGGAAACCTGACAAAAGGAGATACATAGTTGAATGTGCCAGAGAAAAGTGTGAGTGGAGGTTGTACGCGATTCACACGGGTCCCAAAGGAGGGGCGATAATGATTAAAAAGTTGCACGATGTACACACTTGTACGAGGACGCAACTTAATCCCCACCACAAACAAGCCGGCAAAAAGACTTTGGGTGCGATGCTGAAAAACAATTTTTTTGATGTTAGCAGGTTATTGCGTCCAAAGGACATCGTCCACGATGTTCACCGGCAGTTCGGCGTCATGATTGATTACCACCAAGCTTGGCGTGCGCGATGCCATGCACTGTTTATGGTGAGAGGCACGTTCGAGGAGTCGTATGAACGACTCCCGACATATTTATATAATTTGCAGCTGCAGAACCCTGGTACTGTCACGCAGCTACGGACCGATTCACGTCGACGGTTTGAGATGTGCTTCGTGGCCCTTGGACCCGCGGTACGTATTTTAACACGTCATATGTTTACACATTATAAACTATAACATTTACAAATGAAAACCACCTATGTTTTTGCAGATCCGCACATTTCTGGCAAATCTACGTCGTTTCCTGATAATAGACGCAGCCCATTTAAAGGGCCGTTACCTGGGTATGATGTTCCTGACGGTTGCCATGGACGGGGATAACTCCATCGTTCCAGTAGCTTTCGGCGTAGGCAAGTCTGAAACCGGGGACGAGTGGACTTGGTTTATGTCCATGTTGAGACAAGCTATCGGAGACCCGCAAGGGTTGGTGTTTATGTCTGACAGGGCTCCTTCCATAAGCGTCGCAATCTCTGCCATGTACCCAAACGCCCCTCACGCCATATGCTGTCGACATTTGGAGATGAACGCCAAATCCAAGGACAAACGTAATACCACCTACAAGGATGTCTATTGGGTGGCATGCAGAGCATATACGGATCGGGAGTTTAACAAGTACATGAATATGCTACGATATAGTGCCGACGAAGCAGCCAAAGTCTTTGACGATGCTGGACCGGAGAGGTGGTCCGCGGCCCATTTTCCTAGACAACGGTATGACATTCTGACCTCGAATAGTGCAGAGTCTGTGAATGCACTCCCGTTTTGCGCGTAGATGTCCGATTGTTAATCTTATGGACTACTTTCGGGCCTTTCAACAAGAGTGGTACCAAATTCGACGCCTAAAAAGAGCTGAGATGCAAAATGCACTCACACCAACGGCGGAGAATATCGTCCAATACAGGGCGCGTCGTGCAGCGACATGGCCGGTAAGAGCAATCGGGTATGGGAAGTACGAGGTGCATGATGACTATATTCACGCGATTGTGAATATGGAAGTCCACTTTTGTTCGTGTCGCGAATGGGATAAATATGGGTTACCGTGCGGCCATGCCATCGCTGCAGCAAGATATATGGGTCGTACAGATTGCAGCGACTTGGCTGTACCTTTCTTCACGTCCGAATATTACCGGAAAACATACGTGGAGGTAATAAACCCAGCTGGACCCCCTGCAGCATGGGTGTATCCACCCGACCCGCTTCCGCCATGCTATCCACCTTTAATGGATAAGAACAGAGCCGGGAGACCGAGAAAGAACGACCGACGTCCATCACGTGGTGAAAGTTCGATACAACGAAGATGTACTCGGTGCCAATGCGTAGGACACACTCGTGGAGAGTGTCCAAATCCCGCCCCTTCAACCGTGCCAAGGAGACATTCAGTCAGTCACACCCCGGGCCCGTCACAGCTTGAACCATATGGAACAAACACATATGATACTGTTGATCTGAACGCTGATTTGTAAAATATATATATATATATATATATTCATATTATATATATATACACACATACATATGCTTCTAAATGAACATTAATAACACAACTAGTTTGTAAATGATATATATATTCATATTATATATACACACATACATATGTTTTTAAATGAACATTGATAACACAGCTATTTGTAAATGATATATATATCCATATTATATATACACACACATACATATGCTTCTAAATGAACATTGATAACACAGCTAGTTTGTAAATGATATATATATATATTCATATTATATATACACACATACATATGCTTTTAAATGAACATTGATAACACAGCTAGTTTGTATTCCATCCAACATGCTCTTCATCTTCAATCTTTCTGACCCTTCTTCAACGGCTTCTGCTTTTGCAACCACGTATGGCCATTGTGTACCACAACCCGGACACACTTTAGCAAATGAGTTGAGGGTTGTCATATATTCTACAAGAGGAGTAGGCCCACGTGGATAGAGTACGGCTACCAAAATCTAGCATCGTTAATAAACAAAACCCCATGTTTGTTTATCCGAATGAGGTAACCTCTGACTTGACCTTGCATGATGTATCCAACCTAACTGTAGTTCAGCGGCTTAAAAACTACTTTTCAGAGAAATTAACAACAACAAAAAAATACAAAACAACAACACAGTAAAAAAAAATACAAACAACAACACAGTAAAAAAAATACAAAACAACTAAAACAACCACCACCTACTTAAAAATTGATTTAGTTTCATCAATCCAAGTTTGCTTCTCGTTTACCTTCGCTTGAATAATTGCGAAGTCTTGCAGAACATGGTGAATTGCTTCTTGTTCTCGACGAACACGAGCCTCCCGAGCTTTTATATCCCCTTTCATCCTTTTGATCTCCCTGTCTTCCTCTTCGATCTTTCTCAAATGGACTGCCTTCCTGTCCATAATTTTTTTCCACTCTTCTGTTAGTTCATCTATCTCCTTTTCCTTTTTTGCTATGGCAACCTCGATTTGAGGTGGCATTTTTTCAGGAGTAGACTTAGGGTTTGATGACGATGCCATTTGTGGATGAAATGAGAGAAGAGAAATCAAGAGAGAAAGCAATTCAAAGAAAGAAAGCAAGAGAGAAATCAAGAAAGAAAGCAATAAACAAGTGTGAATTGTGAATTGCATATTACTGATATTTATGGATGAAATCTCAAACATGCAAATGAATTTCAACCACAAATCGGTCTTCAAAGTACAATAATTGTGGAAAAAAAAACAGTAAAAGCATGCAAGATTCGTCTAAGTACAGGGACCAAAAGTGTAAATTTCCAGGGACCAAAACTGTAAAATTTGGTCCATCGCGGGCCATCGCGGGCAGGGGGCAAATGTGCACCGCGACCAAAGTTGAGGGGCTCCGCGGGGCACTTTTGGCCAAAGTTCGTGCCACGTCAGCCGCGATCGCGGGGGTCAAAGGAAGTCAAACGCGGGCAGGGACCAAAACTGCCAACACGGGCATTCTTGAGGGGGGAAATCTGGACCGCGGGCATTCTTGAGGGACCAACACGGGCAAAGTGGGCAAAGTTTGGTGACACGTGGCCTGGGGCCCGCGATCGCGGGCTCCATCGCGGATTTTTGGGGCATTTTTGTAAGATTAGAGAGATTTATGGCATTTTGGTAAGTGATGGTCAAACTTAGGGTATTTTAATTAATTTCCCTAAATTTTATTATAAGAATTCATAAAATTGCTTTGGAAATAAAACAAAAGAAAAAGAAAAAAAGGAATATTGGGGAAGAAAGAAGGACGAACATCCCTGCTCGAATCTTCATAGAATTCAACGACGACAAGCCGCCGGAAATTTGCATTAAACTTAACTTTTTGATCCAAAAGTTCTTCGAAAACGATGAATATGTTGTTTCTCTCAAATTCACAACGCCACGATTGAATTTGCTGCAACATTCAAGTGCCTTCGATCGCTGTTGGTAATTCATTCTTTCTTCTATTCATTTTCCGTTTTTTAATGGACTCCGCCGTCGCCGTTGATCGGATCTCGCCGTCAACGTGGTCTGTTTCATGTAGGTTTGTCCAAATGCGTCGACGTTTTCCCATTTTATGTAATTTTCAGTAACCTAATTTGCGATTTTGGGCGATCATCAAATTACTGGTGTTTGATTCATGATGAATTAGTGGTTAATGATTTCGATACTATGAAATTCGCATGGTATATGCCAATTCGATGATTGATTTTATGACACTTTTAGATTTGTTGAATTTTTATAGCAATTACTGGTGGCAAGAGTTCTTGGATTAGAATATTGAAAACTAAAAGATGGTGGTAGTTTGTGATTTTAGTAAAACTACCCGCTCATTTTATGTAATTAGATTCACATGAAATATGAAGCTGTTTGCACAATATTGTCACGCCCCCTATGGGGTCCACAGGGGCAGCGCCTCTGTTGATTTCTTGATACCCATACAAATAAGGGTCGAAATACAACTTAAGAAAAACAAGCTCTAAGGCAATTTAATGGTTTTATCCAAGTTTTAGGGGTTGTTTGTTTATCTTTTAATAGTTCCATTAAGAGGCAACCTCTTAATAGTTTCATCAAGAGGCAACCTCTGGTTCCGCTAAGAGGTGAATCTTGTTTGGCATAAAAAAAGCCTGTTAATGGCTCTAAAACCCTCTGAATGATTATTTTGTATCTTGGGTCTCCCTTAACCATTCAACACCTTAGTTTCATTCTAAACAAATTACCAAACAACCATATTTCATTTTGCACTATATCACAAGAGCCTCTTAATCATTCTGACGACTTAATCATCATGCACCAAACCGTTCAGCAACTGCCAAACAACCCCTTACTCATTGTTTCTCTGTAATTTTCGAATTTCCTCCAACAGGTGTTTCACTAGAGATGAGGGGTTGATGTGAATTCAAGATTTCTTGATTTCATCAAAGGCTTAATAAAATGGTAAAAGAGGGAGAACCCAATATTATTGACATTGAGAGTACTGGAATTGAATGCGAATCAGACCCAAGAAACGAGCCGCTGACAGGTGGAAAACGAGCGAAAACCCCACTAAAATCTGTAGTTGGAACTTTGAGTTTTGAAGAGTCGGATGACGGTGAAGATAGCAGTAATTCTACTCGAAATTCATTGAAAACTAGTGATGAAGATGATGAATATGATGACATAGAATCATTGGTTAACAGTAAGTTTGAAGGAGATAAAGATCATATGCCACTTTTAGGAAAAACACAGATGAAAGAAAAGCACAAAACCCGAAACATGAAAAAGCCACCTCGGCCACGAAAAGGTCCGTCATTGAATACAAGCGATTTGCAGTTAGTTAGGGAGATTTCCGAGTTAGTTATGAAAAAGCGCGCTAGAGTGGAACGATTGAAAGCTATGAAGAAGATGAGAACAGTTCGATCATCATCATCATCATCATTATCGTTATCATCATCATTATCAAAAAGCAGCATCTTTGCTATGATGGTCACCATTCTCTTTTTCATCATCATACTTTTCCAAGGTACAATTAGAGCTTTGTTACCAATTATGCATAATGTATGATGATATAACATGCTTCATTGAATCATTGTTAAACCATTGTGACCATTTTCGCAGGTTTCGGTTCGAGCCACCAGCAGTTAGAACCAGTGGTTTAGTCTCTGAGCCCAGAACCACGGTTAACTGACCGGTTAAGCATCGGGCTCAACCTAAAACTCTCTTCTGGTGAATTTTTAAACACACAACAAAACTAGTTGTTTTAGTTGCTAACTCTTACTGTACATTCTGTTCCCAGATGGTTTTGGAGAATTTAACTTTGTAGGATGATCTTCATCATTTACCTCTTTATTAGATTTCTAGTTGTGTTGCGTTTTTTCTATCCCACCAAAATTGACAAAAAAAACAGAATTGATAAATTACTAAACTATAGATGTCAGACTGGAACACTAAAAGCATAATGTGAGTCCATCTTCACCCCACAAAAAGAAAACGCAATAACAGAGGTATTTTCCTCTCCAGTCCGATACTAAAACACTAAAAAAATGGAGGTCAATAAAGGTGCCCTATATATTTAAAAGACCAATAAAGTAGGTCTCTAAAACTAAATAATTATATCTTATTCAACTTTTATACATATATAGATTAATAGTTTAATACATTAGATAATATGATTTTTTTCAAATTCAAATCGACTGACTCACTCCATTAGTAGCATGACTTTTTTCCATGCGACTCTGTTTGATATATCGCACCACCACGAATTCACGTTCTTCTCTTTCACCATGTGCCCTAATTCGGCTTCATTCATTAGATACCGAATCCCGGGAAGGTGGCTCAAATCAGCGAGTGTGAAACAATCTCCAGCTAGGTACCTATTCTTTGAAAGTTGTTGTTCGTAGACATCAAACACTTTCTCAAGCTTTTTTACGCAATTCTGAACTAGGGCTAAGTCAGTTGTCCCACCCATCTTTGGGATGACTAGTTTTTGAAGAACAATCGTGTAAACCAAGTCGTTGAAATGATGTGCTTCGACTTCTAGCCATTGGTCAACCAACGCTTTCTCCTCTAGTGTAGTTCCATAGAGTTTTGGATTTCTATCGGCGTATTTTGTTGCATAATACCTCATGATTGCCCTAGATTCTACACAAATTGGTTAAAAGTCAATTATACTTCCAAAATTATATAATATTTATATACTGCAAAACTCACACACGTTGCTCGCTTTTTAGCGAGGCTTGAACCCTTGACCTCCAAGGAAATTGGGATCTACGAATAACACGGATATTGCTGGGCCATTGACCGTTAGGTAATAGTGAACTACGCCATAAGTAAGAAAAAAATCATCTCTTTACCAAAAAGCCGAAAATTGCCATCTTCAATAACCGGGACTTGTCCGAAAGGCTACAAGAAAAGCTTTTCTTCAATTCACACAAAAGATCAAAGATAATTATTTTTTTTTGTTAACCGTGAACAACATTTACCTGCTTTTGTAGAAATTCGGGTTGTTTATGCTCGTTGGAGTCAAGGTCAATATTTATAAGCTCAAAGTCAACCCCAAATTCCAAAAGGCAAGCCAATACTCTCTGTGGGCAAGCTGCCCTAATAGGACCATATACCTTGACCACCATCTTCTTGGATGCTTCAAGTTATGTTTTGAGCATAATGAAGAATGCATAGGTTCTTAAATAGAAAGATTTTTTTTTCCATTGAGGGTTAAATTTAACAATAAGACAAATTTGGGGGTTGGCAACCAACAAAAAGTTCAAGGTCAAAGGAAGAATGGTGGTTCTAGAATGGTGGCTGGCTACGACCCATCATTAACCAATTTCACTTACAACCCCTCTAGTATAATATATATATATATATATATATATATATATATATATATATATATATATATAGGATAGGTATCAAATACAAACCAAATGGATTGTACAAACCCTACAAACTTAATCTGGCTTCATGAATCTGTAATCTGGCTTCATGAATATATAATTTGGCTTCATAAATCTATATTTTGGCTTCATGAATATATAATTTGGCTTCATGAATCTATATTTTCTGGTCGTCGGTGTCGGACGATGAATTTAGTTTTTCATCTAACAGTTACAAAGGGTAAAATAATATATTTAAAAAAAATAAATTTAAAAATATGCTAAAAGCCCTAAAATACTCTTATGGATAAAAAAAGAAGTTACGTGACTGGTGGAGATAGGTTTGTACGGTTTGTACAGTCTATTTGGTTTGTACCCGATACCACCCCTATATATATATATATATATATATATATATATATATATATATATATATATATATATATATATAACAATTTCATCAAGAAATGAATGATATTAAATAATTTCATCAAAATAAACAATTTCATAAAAAATTCATCAAAAAACCTATGAAATCGACGGTTTACACGAAAATGATGGTTTACAAAAGAATGTCCCTATATCACTGTTTTAAAAGGCTCGCCGCGACAGTCGTCATGGCGCGCCGTGGCTCAAGGCTTGTGTCTCACGCCACGCTATGCATGTGGCACACTATGGCCTAATGTGCGGTCTTTTGTTACGCATTATTTAATTTTTCTTTACGCTTTAATGTCTTATTTGCTAGTTTTTCATTTATAACTATTATCATTGACTTCTCGATTAATAGTACAAACCATATGTTTTTATATATAATATTATATATGAAATAGAAATTTGCCGCCATAAGTCACGCCTTGATAAACGTCGTGGCCTCGCCGTGGCTCCTAAGGTTTGGGTTCGCCGCCACGCCACGCCTCACGCCATTTAGAACCTTGCCCTATATATATATATATATATATATATATAGAGAGAGAGAGAGAGAGAGAGAGGAAGGTTCAAACGAGGAGCGTACCTATTTACGAGAAACACGAGGAGCGCCTTCCATGTACTGGATCACATGTGATCCACTACTCCTGAAAAAATCGGCTAGCGGGCGACCTGGTTCGCGAGTCGCGTGGAAGTCGCCCGGATCACATGTGATTTTAGGCGTGAATCACATGTGATTTTAGGCGTGAATCACATGTGATCCACTACATGGGCGGAAGCCCCCCGATCAGGTGTGAATCACATGTGATTTTGTACGTGAATCACATGTGATTCAGTACATGGGCGGTGCTCCTCGCGTTTTCTTAAATTGTTACGCTCCTCGTTTGAACCCGCCTATATATATATATATATATATGAATGAGATCGTGTGAGAAGTTTCATTTTTTATGAGAAGTGTGAGAAGTACTTTTAAACCGTTGATCACTTTTAAACATATTTTTTTTAATGTAAAAACGAAAATATATGAAACAGTTTCATAAATATGAAACAATTTTGTTGGTGCAAGTGTACCCAGCTTTAATATTGTGATATATTTTTGGTACACATAAAATCACATCTCCATATTTATTTTGATGATTACAAAACACACCGCATTCTTTGTTATCTGATATTTTATCTGAGTGTGCAGATATTTAAATGATCTCGAATCATTTATCTGAAGAATCCAAGACTGAAGAGTTTCGTCATTTTATTTTAAAATGATAAACACCCTAAAATAAAATACCACTTGGATTTTCCTAAACTAATTTTTTTTTAAATCAAAGACTTTTAAAGTTTATTTAATATATATATATAATATATATATTATCGTATAAGATATATATATATATATATATATTATATTTATTTTAAGTTGTCATCATTACCCCTTTTTATTTAAAACTAATGTTTTATTAAATTTATTTAAATAATCTTTAAACTCTTTTGTCAAATCAAATCTGAATTCATATCTCATTCTTCTGTTCACCATTAATTGATTCATATCTCAGCCGAAAGTAACCCTGCGTTGCCATGCTCTCTTTGGACAAAATTTCAGGCGGTATACCGCCAAGGTCCACGCGGTATACCGCGATACTGTTCACCCATCAGTTCTTCTGCATATGAAGCTTCTCTTGTCAGGAACCTTTTCAGGCGGCATACCGCCATCTCAACTATCCGTTGGCATTTTCAGCTTTAAATACAAGAGATGGTGCATTCAAGATTTATACAAAAAACCAGCAATTAATTTCCTCCTCAGCATTTGATCAATACTCTGCTGTTTCTTCTCTCAATCAGTTATAATTTATAAAAATATTTTTGAGCAAGAAATCTTGAGTTGATAGCAGATTAAAATCTCTTGATTAGTTGAATCAGCAAAACAACTCAAGTGATCAAACTCTCTCTAAAAATCCAAGTGATTAATATTTTACAAGAGTGATTGTCATATTAAAATTATACCCTCTTGTAAGTGTTTGATTAGAGTGAGTGATCCATATAATTCTCTCAACTGAGTAGAGATATTCGTGATTGTATTATTGTATTAAGGTTTGTGTTTCTACCGTAAAGAACACGTTTCGTATTGGATCTCCGAGAAGTGTTATTTTCTCGAGGTGGACTAGCCAACTTTGTGTTTGGTGAACCACTTTAAAAATATCGTTGTCAAGTATTCTCTTTCCCTTATCTCTTTACATTTCCGCTGTGCATTTAAATTATATCTGTTTATATAATTGTTGTATACTTATTTATTTATACTCTGCTTTATTTATTCTGTATTTATTTGTAAAAAGAATTTTTTGAAAGTAAAAGATTTAAAATACAACCTTACCCCCCCCCCCCCCCCTTAGGTTGTCTAACATTTGGTATCAGAGCAGGTCTTTCAAAAATCTCTGCATAAATTTCTTTTATTCCTTTAAATGGCTCAACAAACTAATATTGTGTTTTCAAAACCTCCCTTGATAGATACTGAAAAGTTTGGCATTTGGGCCGAGCTATTTGAATGTCACGTGCGTGGCAAAAATCAAAAGATTTGGAATATTATAGAAAAAGGGAATTTTAAACCCACCATTGTGAAAGACGATGTTTTTATTGATAAACCTATAGATGAATGGACTACTTCTGATGAAACTCATTTTTGTTTAAACTTTGAAGCTAAGAATATATTATATGCTGCTTTAACAACTGATGAAATTGAAAGAGTATATACATATAAAACTGCAAATCAAATATGGGAAAGTTTAAATAATACTCATCGTGGAAACACGGAAGTTAAATCTAGTAAAGTAAATATTTTAGTTCACGATTATGAACTGTTCGAAATGAAACAAGATGAGTCAATTGACTCAATGTTTAAAAGATTTAACCTTATTGTGACTACTTTGAAAGGTTTGGATCGCACTTATCCTAACGAGGACTATATAAGGAAAATCCTACGAGCCCTTCCTTCGGAGTGGATGCAAAAGATAACATCTTTAGAAGACTCCCGTGACCTTTCCATAATGAAGATAGATGACTTGATCGGTAATCTTAAAGTGCATGAAATTGCACTTAAAAGAAACAAAGATCGGGAGCAAGTCAAGAAGAAGTCAATCGCTCTCAATGCCTCAACTCCAAATGGCAAGAAGAAAAAGGAGGAAGCTAGCACTTCAAAAGATCAATCCGACAAACTCGACGAAGTTGCTATGTTGGTAAGAAACTTCTCTAAATTTTTCACTAACAAAAATTTTTCTAAAAATAATAGATTTCAAAGAAACGGTAACTACCGTCGTGGCGGTGAAAACCGGAGTCGCAACTTCCACAAAAGAGAAGATAAAGTGAAGAAAAATGGCGACTCAAGCGAAGACGAAAAAGCAAAACCAAAGAGAGGTTATTGTTACTCTTGTGGTGACAAAGACCACTACGCCAATGAATGTCCGAAAAAGAACAAGTTCCAAAAGAAGAAGGAGAAAGCCTTCATTGGAGGCGCGTGGAGCGAGAGTGAAGAAGAAGATGACTATCAAGCCATTTGTCTTATGGCCGAAAGCGACGACGAGGTAAAATCTTCTTTCTCGGATTACGATAGTGATTATGAAAGTGATAATGAAAATAATCTTGAAGAATTATATGAATCTTTTCATAAAATGGCCGCTCTTGCAAATCGTTACCAAGATGAGAATGCTATGTTAAAAGAAACTATAAATGCATGTAGAAAGGAAATAAATAATGTTAAACAAAAATCTGAAAATGATATGGATATAATTGCTAAATTAGAAACTAAATTAGGAGAAAAGGATTTTTGTAAATCTTGTGATGTTTTAAATAAAGAAATTGCATGCTTAAATAAAAAATCACATGAAAATATTATTTGTACAAAATGTGATATTCTTGAGAATGAGATTGCATGTTTAAAAGCAAAATGTGATGCGTATGAAAAGGATGATTTATTGGCAAAAGCTTTTCAAAGCAGTAATGAGAAAGTCTTTAACATGCTAAATATGCCTAACCGTATAAAATGTAGAAAAGGCATTGGTTCCAATACTTGTGTTGATAAATGTTCGTGTAAACCCATCAAAAGATTTTATGAATCACCTAAAGTAAATACAAGAAATCAATATGTGCAAAAACCTCCGTATGTGCGTAAAATGAATAATGCAAATTATATACCGAGAAAACCGTATGCTCGCATGTATCATGATAAATATTCTAAACCCAATAATAATGCGAATATAAATACTTGTTTTTATGTGTATGATAAATATAATCGCAAAATTAAAATGGTAAATAAATGGATTCCAAAAGGAATGTTTAGTAATGATAATCCCGGTGGTATGCGGTTATGGTTTTAAATGTGTTACATATTATATATATAGTTTGAATATAATTTATTGTATATATTATATATAAGTAATATAATAGTATATGTACTTTTATATTGTTTATATATATGTACTGTTTATATATATATATACCTACGCACTACATATATATATATTTTGTGTGTTTAATATATTATATATATATTTTGTTTGACTTGTATGTGTTATATATATATATATTAATATTGTTTGATGTATTATATATATATATTAATATTGTGTAATGTATTATATATATATATTCTGTTTGACTTTATATATATGCATGTTGGTTGACATTGAAACTAATTGTCAAGGACCCACGAGAAATGGGGACCATAAAAGTTACATCTTCATTATTGTAGATTGACCTCGATATGGACTGGATACTCGATAGTGGGTGCACGCGTCACATGACCGGAAACAATAATCTCTTTTCATCATATAAGTCATGTGATGGTGGACAGGTAATTTTTGGAGGAAACTCCAAAGGAAATATAATTGGTAGAGGTACAGTTTCTTGCAATAATGTTCAATTTCTTAATGTTAATCATGTTGATAATTTACATTTTAATTTGTTAAGTGTTCGCCAATTGTGTAAAAATAATACAACTGTTGTCTTCGAAGAAGATTCTTGTAAAATCATAAAAAATGGCAAAGTTCTTTTAAATGGTTTTGTAAAAGGAAATTTATATATTTGTAAAACTGTTGTATCTGAAAATGTATGCTTATCTTCTATTAATGATGTTTCTACTTTATGGCATAGGCGTTTAGGTCACGCTAATCTAAGATTAATGCAAAACTTAAAAAATAAGGAGCTTGTGAGTGACCTGCCAAAATTAAAGTTTGATAATCATTTTTGTGATGCTTGTCGTGTCGGCAAACAACATCACGTTTCTCATAAATCTAAAAATGTTATTTCTACTCAAAGAGTTTTAGAGCTTTTACATATGGATCTTTTTGGCCCGATGGCTATTCAAAGTTTTGGAGGAAATTTTTACACTTTGGTTATTGTGGATGATTATTCCCGTTATACTTGGACTTTATTTTTGAGACATAAAAATGAGGCTTTTGAAAAGTTTAAAATTTTGGGAAAACGAATTCAAAACCAACAAGGTTGTACGATTGTTTCCATACGTACGGACCATGGACGAGAATTCGATAATGAAGTACAATTTGGTGCCTTTTGTGATAAACATGGTATAACTCATAACTTTTCTGCTCCTCGAACACCTCAATCTAACGGGGTTGTTGAAAGGAAAAATAGAACGTTGCAAGAAATGAGTAGAACTATGTTAAACGAACATCAAGTTCCCCAAAAGTTTTGGTGTGATGCCGTTGCTACCGCGACCTATGTGCTTAACCGTGTCCTAATTAGAAGTATCCTAAATAAGACACCCTATGAACTTTACCGTGGTAGAAAACCTTCCTTAGCTCACCTGAAAGTTTTTGGTTGTAAATGTTTCATTTTAAACACCAAATCCTACTTAACCAAATTTGACCCTAAAGCCTATGAAGGAGTGTTCCTAGGTTACTCTTGGAATAGCAAAGCCTATAGAATCCTAAATAAGGAGACCATGGTAGTAGAAGAATCCTTAAATGTTAGCTTTGACGAGAGTCCTCCCAAACCGAGTGCACCCTTAGCAAATGACAATGTTTGTGAAGGAGATGTCTTAGCCCAACAACTTAGTACCTTGGATTTAGGTGCCCAACCTTCCACAAATAATATTGAATCTAGTGATGCCCCTTTGTGTTTTATTCCACAAGGTGTAGATGATCCTAACCTTAGAACCGCTCGAGGCCATCCCGTAGATCAAATTATAGGTGACCTAAACCAAAGAACAACTAGATCACAAATCCATACCCATTGTGCTTTCCATGCTTTTATCTCAACCATAGAACCTAAAACCATAGATGAAGCTTTAGGTGATGAGGATTGGATATTGGCCATGCAAGAAGAGTTAAACCAATTTACTAGGAATGATGTGTGGGACTTAGTGCCTAGCCCTAGTAGTCAAACCATTATTGGCACAAGATGGGTCTTCCGAAATAAGGTAGACGAGAACGGTGGAGTCACACGAAACAAGGCACGTTTAGTTGCCAAGGGGTACAGTCAACAAGAAGGTATAGATTATGACGAAACCTTTGCACCGGTTGCTAGGTTGGAGTCTATTCGAATGCTTCTCGCTTTTGCAAATGCTAAAGATTTTAAGTTATTTCAAATGGATGTTAAAAGTGCTTTCTTAAATGGTATTATAAATGAGGAGGTATACGTTTCTCAACCTCCCGGTTTTGAAAATTTTGAAAATCCGACACATGTTTATAAATTAAAAAGGCGCTTTATGGTTTAAAGCAGGCTCCGCGTGCTTGGTATGATAGATTAAAAACCTTTTTAATTTCTAGTGGTTATATTATGGGTAAAATTGATAATACTTTATTTGTGAAATATGTTCAAAATGATATTGTGGTTGTGCAAGTATATGTTGATGATATTATTTTTGGTTCCACTAATGAAAAATTGTGTAATGAATTTTCTGCGAAAATGACTAGCGAATTTGAAATGAGCATGATGGGAGAATTAAAATTCTTCTTAGGATTGCAAATAAAACAATGTGAAACTGGTATTTTTATTAGTCAATCTAAATATTGTAAAGATATGTTGAAAAAGTTTAACTTTGAAAATGTCAAACCCGTTGAAACTCCAATGACCACAAATTTGCAATTATCTCGTGACGAGGAGGGAAACGATTTTAATGAAAAGATTTATCGTGGTATGATTGGTAGCTTGTTATA
Source organism: Saussurea involucrata (assembly GCA_033807775.1). Lineage (NCBI taxonomy): Eukaryota > Viridiplantae > Streptophyta > Magnoliopsida > Asterales > Asteraceae > Saussurea > Saussurea involucrata. Next base: position 230,445,420 of record CM066314.1, read on the forward strand.
TTTAACTGCTAGTAGACCTGATATTATGTTTAGTGTATGTTTATGTGCTCGCTTTCAATCTTCACCTAAACAAACTCACTATGAAGCTGTCAAGCGTATTTTTCGATATTTACGAGGTACTACTAATCTTGGCTTATGGTACGCAAAGAAACCCGAGTTAGAAGTAACGTGTTTCGCCGATTCCGATCTTGGTGGATCTATTGTTGACCGAAAGAGTACTAGTGGGGTATGTGCCTTTATAGGTCTCTCACTTGTATCTTGGTTCTCTAAGAAACAACAATCCGTAGCTTTGTCTACCACCGAAGCGGAATATGTAGCCGCCGCAAGAGCATGTGCTCAAGTTCTTTGGATGAAACACACTCTTACCGACTTTGAGGTACATCTAACCAAAATTCCAATTATGTGTGATAACTCAAGTGCCATAAATCTAAGTAAAAATCCTGTTTTACATTCTCGTACCAAACATATTGAATTGAGACATCACTTTTTACGAGATAATGTTCAAAAAGGCCAAATCGTGCTTGAAAAGGTTGATTCGGAAGATAATTTGGCCGATATTTTCACTAAAGCTCTAAACAAGAAGGCGTTCTTTAAATTAAGGCTTGGTTTAGGCATGCTTGAGTATAACCCTTGAGAAAATACTAACTCTCAAATATTTCATATTTTGAGGGGGAGCATCTTTTGAGGGGGAGCATAAGCGATTTTCTTAAACCCTTTTTGCTTCGACAAAAGGGGGAGAGAAACCGAGTATGCTCTCGTGTTTAGCGTTGTGTTTGTCATCATCAAAAAGGGGGAGATTGTTGGTGCAAGTGTACCCAGCTTTAATATTGTGATATATTTTTGGTACACATAAAATCACATCTCCATATTTATTTTGATGATTACAAAACACACCGCATTCTTTGTTATCTGATATTTTATCTGAGTGTGCAGATATTTAAATGATCTCGAATCATTTATCTGAAGAATCCAAGACTGAAGATTTCGTCATTTTATTTTAAAATGATAAACACCCTAAAATAAAATACCACTTGGATTTTCCTAAACTAATTTTTTTTTAAATCAAAGACTTTTAAAGTTTATTTAATATATATATATAATATATATATTATCGTATAAGATATATATATATATATATATTATATTTATTTTAAGTTGTCATCATTACCCCTTTTTATTTAAAACTAATGTTTTATTAAATTTATTTAAATAATCTTTAAACTCTTTTGTCAAATCAAATCTGAATTCATATCTCATTCTTCTGTTCACCATTAATTGATTCATATCTCAGCCGAAAGTAACCCTGCGTTGCCATGCTCTCTTTGGACAAAATTTCAGGCGGTATACCGCCAAGGTCCACGCGGTATACCGCGATACTGTTCACCCATCAGTTCTTCTGCATATGAAGCTTCTCTTGTCAGGAACCTTTTCAGGCGGCATACCGCCATCTCAACTATCCGTTGGCATTTTCAGCTTTAAATACAAGAGATGGTGCATTCAAGATTTATACAAAAAACCAGCAATTAATTTCCTCCTCAGCATTTGATCAATACTCTGCTGTTTCTTCTCTCAATCAGTTATAATTTATAAAAATATTTTTGAGCAAGAAATCTTGAGTTGATAGCAGATTAAAATCTCTTGATTAGTTGAATCAGCAAAACAACTCAAGTGATCAAACTCTCTCTAAAAATCCAAGTGATTAATATTTTACAAGAGTGATTGTCATATTAAAATTATACCCTCTTGTAAGTGTTTGATTAGAGTGAGTGATCCATATAATTCTCTCAACTGAGTAGAGATATTCGTGATTGTATTATTGTATTAAGGTTTGTGTTTCTACCGTAAAGAACACGTTTCGTATTGGATCTCCGAGAAGTGTTATTTTCTCGAGGTGGACTAGCCAACTTTGTGTTTGGTGAACCACTTTAAAAATATCGTTGTCAAGTATTCTCTTTCCCTTATCTCTTTACATTTCCGCTGTGCATTTAAATTATATCTGTTTATATAATTGTTGTATACTTATTTATTTATACTCTGCTTTATTTATTTGTAAAAAGAATTTTTTGAAAGTAAAAGATTTAAAATACAACCTTACCCCCCCCCCCCCTTAGGTTGTCTAACAAATTTCATAAGAATGAAAAAATACATGAAACTACATAAAAAAACACAAATATATAAACAATTTCATCAAAATAAACAATTTCATTAATTTAAGAGTAAATTGCATTTTTGGTCCCTGTGATTATCTGATTTCTTTGAAAGAGGTACCTAAACTTCAATATCTCAAGAAGTGGTCCCTCAGTTTTCAAATTTGCTCCAAATGGAGGACCTGGTCACTAACCCCGTTAAAAAACCCGGTTAGAGCCAGGGGAAAGATGGTCCAGCCATGTTTTTGTCCTCCTTTTGCATTTCTTTATGGAGTAAATTGCATTTTTGGTACGTGTGGTTATATGATTTCTTTGAAAGGAGTACATAAACTTCAATAAGTCAAATAGTGGTCCCTGAGTTATACGATTTTGTTCCAAATCTCGTCACTGGTCACTAACCCCGTTAAAAAGGCCCGTTAGTGCCAGGGGTAGTTTCGTCCATGCATATTTTCCCTCCCAAATCAAGTAATTAACCAAAAACCCACATCATTAACTTAGCAAACTAAGTCGTTTCGTCAAACCAAACTCACTCTCACTCTTGCAAAAGGATAATCATCAACAACCCTCATCTGAAATGTCATCATTGTGGATATTAAGAACTGAGTTAGATGAAGATTGGACTCCATCAGATGTTTATAGTAAGTATTTTGCTCTGTTTTGAGTGTTTACTTCTGGTATTACACACATGCAAATTGTATCCTGATTTTTCCTCTTTTTTGCCTAAGGTGTTTACCCAACGTTGATAACAGCAAAGATCAACCATGGAGGTTTGTTTACAAGTGCTCCAGGAAGAAGTTACCTAAATGGTAAGGTTGATTTTGTTGATTTGATCAACACTGATCACCTTGCGGTGCATCAGTTCCATGCTATGATGAGAGCATTAGGTTACAAGGACGAGGTAATGTTTTACCATTTCTTGATTCCATCCACTGACCTTGATACTGGGTTGCAAGATTTAAGTAATGATGATGATATAAAAAACTTGTTAAAGTATGTCCCTATGGTCAGAGAGATTGAGGTATACATTGAACATCACAAAACAAATGCTGAAGAAAAGTTTGACTTGAACCAAAGTTTTGATAATTTGCACTTTTCCTTTGATCCTTTCATTGCATTGGAATCTGATTTACCAGAAGTAGGACAAGGGTAGGGGATACCAGAAGTAGGACAAGGTGAGGGGGTTCAGTTGGAGCAGGGGGTAGATTTGAACAATGACATTGATGTCAACCATGTTGTTGACTTGAACAATTTGGTTGTCAGGAACAATGGCACCGATGGCATTGACTTGAACAATGATATGAGCCAGGGAAGTGGGAACCATGGGGACATTGAGAGTTATGATAGAAATCCATATGATTCATTGGATGAGTTTGATGCATTAGCAGATGATTATGTGGATACAGAGGGAGACTAGATAGGAGTAGGTGGAGAAGATAGTGATAGACAGAATGTAGATGGTGATGTCGATCCTTTTAACATTGACAACTTTGACATTGACAACTTTGATTCTGATTATGAAATTGATGTAGCTAGTCAATGCAAAAGAGATGGCCATAATGGGCAGGGTGTTTACTTTTACTTAGGACAGACCTTTGGTAGCAAAGACACAATCAAGACTTTAATCAAACAACATGTAATTGAGACTAGGAGAGACATAGTTGTGATCAAGAATGATGGATATAGAATCAGGGCAGTTTGCAGGGGTACATTGCCTCACTTAAAGGATGAATGTGGGCCTAGTGGACCAGGAAAAGGAAGAAAGAGTAAATGGAGAAAGTCCAATGGGCCAACTTGTCCATGGGTTTTATACCTCTCCACTTCTAAAAGGGAAATAACTTGGATTGTCAAAACCTACTTCTCCACTCACAAATGTTTCCAAACAAGAGAGGTAGGTATGGCTACTGCAAGTTATCTTTCAAAGCATATCACCGAGCAGCTGAAGCTAGATCCAAATATGCCTTTGAAATCAATTCAATCCCATTTGTCTAAGAAGTTTGAAATTATGGTATCACCTTCCAAAGCTATGAGGGTAAAACAGTTAGCCAACAAGAGGATTTGGGGGGACTATGAATTACAGTATAATCAGTTGAGGGATTACCTGTATGAGGTGCAAAGGTGCAACCCAGATACCACTGTTAAGTTGGAAGTAGAGACAGAAGCTAACCCTGACAGTGATAAGAGAAAATTCAAAAGGGTTTACATTTGTTTGCGACCTTTGAAAAGGGGGTTTAGAGCTGGACACATGGACTTGTTGGGATTAGATGGGACATTTATGAAGGGCCCTTTTCCTGGACAAGTATTGACAGCAGTAGGTATTGACCCCAACCATGGCATCTACCCAGTGGCTTATGCAGTGGTGGAGTCTGAGTCAACAAGTTCATGGCAGTGGTTCTTAGAGTACCTTGGAGATGACCTTGGTCTTGAAGCCAATTCCAACTTCTCATTCATCAGTGATAGGCAAAAGGTATGATATGTCTTAACTACTTACTTTATGTGTTAATTACTTAATTTCTGTCTTAATTGCCAGAGGGACTGAATTTGCATACAGGGACTGAATTTGCATAATTTTGTCTTAACTACTTACTTTATGTGTTAATTACTTAATTTCTGTCTTAATTGCCAGAGGGACTGAATTTGCATATTTTTGTCTTATTAAGCATAGATTGTCTTGATTGGAAATATTGTGCTTAATTGTTGTCTTAATTTGCATATAGGGCATTCTTCCAGCAATTCAAAGGTTGTTTCCTTCTGCTGAACATAGATAATGTCTTAGGCACATACAGGAGAATATGAAGCTTCATTGGAAAGGTAAGGCCTACAAGGATCATCCGTGGCAGTGTGCAACAGCTCCTACTGTCCCCCAATTCAGAACAACAATGAAGAACTTGAAAGCATTCAATAAGGACTGTTATGATTGGTTGAATAAGATCCCCCCCCCCCCAACATTGGAGCAGATCACACTTTACAGGTAAATAACTCTTAAATGGTTCAATTGTTGAATGGCTGAATAAGATCCCCCCAAACACACACACACATTGATGTGGTTTTTTTATGCATACAGGTAGATGTCATTCTGATGTGCTTCTAACTAACATGTGTGAGGTATTCAATAGGCAAATCATTGCTGCTAGGGACAAACCAATTCATTCTTGCTTGGAGTACATTAGAGTGTATCTTATGAAGAGAATTTTTAATGTTTTAAATGTCATTGATGGTTGTGATGGACCATTGACCCCAATTGCAAACAAGATAATGGACAGTGTGAAGAAGCAAGCAAGAAAATACCAGGTTGTGTACAATGGAGGAGATAGATACCAGGTATGTTACAAACACATGCCCTATACTTGTCTCATGGTTGTAACATGTACATGAACCTTCTCACTTATATTGTTGTTATGACAAGTATCTGGACCTTGGAATGATCAGTGCATAGTTGATGTTAGAGCAAGGACATGCTCTTGTAGAAGGTGGGAATTAACAGTAATTCCTTGCAAGCATGCAGTGGCAACTAACTGGAATATGGCACAGAATGGAATCAATGAAGACCCTGAATCATGGGTGCACCAATTATACAGGCTTAGCATATGGAGGGACATGTACAACTATAAGATTGAGCCAATCAATGGATGCATGATTTGGGACAAATCAAACTGCATGACAACTTTGGTTCCACTAGATCATCACACACAAGTGGGCAGGCCAAAGAAAAAGAGGAGGAAGACAGTTGAAGAGATGTCTCAAAGTCAGAGCCAGAGGAGGAGTGGCAAGTTATCAAGGAAAGGGATCAAAGTCACTTGTGATAAGTGTAAACAATTGGGGAACAATTCAAGGACATGTAAAGGGAAGGAAGGAGCTTCACAACCTCCTGTATGAACGTAAATTGCTACTTTTTGATGTAATTGATTAGCCGACTCCTAAATCAAGTAGTTTCAAAGCCTGGAACAGGAAGGATTATAGGACAATGCAAGTACTTTAGGTGGTTGTTTGGTGGTTGATAAACAATGTGTTTGGTGGTTGATGGTTGATGTTTGATAAACAATGTGTTTTGGGTACTTGTTGGTGGTAGTTATTGATGGTTGATAAACAATATATGTGTATGTATGGTATGCAAGGCTGTTAGCCTGTTTAATGTATTTTGGTAATTATGTTTAGCCTCTTGAATGTCTTTTGGTAGTTATGTCTTGGTATTGTCAAGGTCTTGGTACTTATGTGTTGGTAGTTATGTCTTGGTATTGTTTATGTGTTGCTATTGTAACTGTGTTGGTAAGGATGGTTGTAATGTACCATTTTGTGCACTTTCCAAATAGAAACCATTTCAAAACAAGGGCTATTGTGTCAAACAGAAAGCATTTCATTGATGCTAATGAAAACTTAACATTACATCATAAACAAAGCAGTGGCTACAATATTGATCTTTAACCAAAATCCCACAACTAGCTTAACATCTACTCACGGCTTTACATTTATCTTAAACCAACACTAACTTCACTGCAATTACTTCATACAACTATACATGCAAATCCCAAAAAACCCAACTAAGAACCAAAAGCAGCTGCAATCTCCAAATCTCACTTTCTCTTGAGTTGATAGTTTCTTCAAGTTTGTGCTTTGACCTCAGTAACCCAGGGACAACATCTATAGCCCTAGCACAGATTGCTGGATCAAACCATCCAAAGAAGGAACACCTTTTACCCTGTATAAGTGAAAATAGGGAGAATTTTGGAGTTTGGTGGTAACAAACCAGAAAATCCATGAAATGTAAGAAATTGCAGGAAACATGGGCCTTACCATAGCTCCACAAGAATAGAACCTGCGTCCAGGGTTTGCATGTGTCCAAGATGTTTTTAAACTTGCTTCACAACCACAGTAGCATATCACCATTTTTAGAAGAGTATGAAGAAAGCAGAGTGTGAGAGGTGGGAGAAGGAAGAAAGCAGGTATCTTCGATCTTATGGTAGAGTTAATGAGGTGGGTTTGTTTAATTTGGGAGGGAAAATATGCATGGACGAAACTACCCCTGGCACTAACGGACCTTTTTAACGGGGTTAGTGACCAGGGACTAGATTTGGAGCAAAATCGTATAACTCAGGGACCACTATTTGACTTATTGAAGTTCAGGTACTCCTTTCAAAGAAATCATATAACCACAAGTACCAAAAATGCAATTTACTCTTTCTTTATGTGTTTCCTTGTTTTTTTGTAAAAAATGTGAAATTATAGGGGTCAACTTGTAATATTATATATATATATAGAAGAAGGTTCAAACGAGGAGCGTACCTATTTACGAGAAACGCGAGGAGCGCCTTCCATGTACTGGATCACATGTGATCCACTACTCCCGAAAAAATCGGGTAGCGGGCGACCTGGTTCGCGAGTCGCGTGGAAGTCGCCCGGATCACATGTGATTTTAGGCGTGAATCACATGTGATCCACTACATGGGCGGAAGCCCCCCGATCAGGTGTGAATCACATGTGATTTTGTACGTGAATCACATGTGACTCAGTACATGGGCGGTGCTCCTCGCATTTTCTTAAATTGTTACGCCCCTCGTTTGAACTCGCCTCTATATATATATATATATATATATATATATATATATATATATATAAACAAACACAGGACCACCGTCCCCATGATAAGATCATCTCCATACTTCATAACCAAGTTTCACCACATTGTTTTTCACAAGCTGAAACTGGTTGGGGAAACCCTGCAACATCACAACAAAAGAATTGTTATGAAAGTTAGATTGAACTTTTCCTCTTCAATCATAAAAACCCAAACCTCATCTTCTAGCGAGGAGAAGGGAAATAACTGTCCAATAGGCTGCCATTTTATCGCCTCTGGATATCCTTGTATACGCATCTGATAGTGCAATAGAGTTTTTGCACAAAAATAAAAGGGAACCCATAATTCACAGCCATGAAACACTGAACTGGGAAAAATATGTGTAATCCTTAAAATAATAAATGTTCCATATCCATCAAAAAATACAATTCTTTCAAGAAAAAGTTATCAAAAAGGTAGCATAACATGCTTCAACTAGTTTAGTATGATCTAGTTTCACACTAAACAATTTTTTTCAGGACTTGCAATAGTTTCTTCTTATGGGTGTGATGAAAATCATGATAAGAGTTTGACCCCATAAGATCATATAAGATCCAAAATTTTACATAAGACCTTAAGATGTTGAAATCAAATGAGACCCCATATAATCACAATCACAATCTCAATCAAGTTTATAAAAGAAAAAGAAAAAAGAAAACCAGTTGGTAAGGAAACCCAGGCCTAAAAACAAGGTACTACCAACAACTGCACCACATCAGAAGACACAACACTCGTCTCTCTCTCTCTCTCTCTCTCTCTCTATATATATATATATATATATATATATATATGTATATGTAACATATATGTATGTATGCATGCATATGTCTCTCTCTCTCCAACTAATCTTATCTCATTGCCTTTCTCTCTCTAAAAAAGATGTTTTCTTTATTTGATTTCTTTTTGTGCTTCATTCAGTCTTGCATTATATACATCCATCTCCACACATGTTTATACTGCAAAGTGCAAACAGACAACACCCACAAAGAAGAGAGGAGAAAAATGGAAACTTTGAGACACCTATCATCTAAAAACAAAGAAAGAAGAGTCCACCCACATACACCACCCATCCTCTCTGTCTCTTCAATGGCCCAATTGGACCAAAATTTATGTAAAAGAAAAAAGAGAGAGTCTTGAAAGATAGAGAGAGAAATATGTAACACCCGTAATTTTTGGATAAATACAATTTCGAATCAGTGTAGAATCGATCTTTTAAGATAAATATGAAAAATAGGATTTTGGATTAAATCCTAGATTTTATGGTCTTGTTGGATGGGGAATTCGAATACGAGTTCAACGGTTTTTTCCGGAGCAAAAACGGAGCTAAAACGAAGAAGTTACGGCCAAAACAATATCTGACCAAAAAGGGTCGCGCGGGCTGGTGCGCGACTTTGGGCCGCGGCCCAAGCCGCATAACCCTCTGTTTAATGACCCGCGCGACTTTTCATGCGACTTCAAGTCGCGGGACAAACCGCGGAAGTGGCCTGGAGCTTTAAGTCGCGGATCTCAACCCTCATTCTTCATTCTTTCATAACTTTTGCATCCCAACTCCAATTTTAGTGATTCAACTTGCCATGGTTTCATTTTTGAGAGCTCTTCAAGGATCTAGAAAGAGTTTGGAAGTATATTGGATTATACAAGAGTATTTTGTGGTGGTTGAGGTAAGTTTCTCACTTTTCTTCATCTAAGAGGTTTGGGTTTTGGTATTTTTGGTGATTTTGGATGTTTTATGTTGGGGGAACCGTATATAAGTGTTTGTGGATGATTATTTATGGTTGGAAATTTATGGATCTAGGTTTTTGGAAGATTTGGGCTTGAAGATTCGTGTTTTTTCAAAGGAGCTTACGTTTGGGGAAAAATCTAGATTTAGCCTAATCTAGCAAGGTGAGTTCAAGTTAATTTGTGAAAACATTGTACATGCCAAAATGTGTATTTTAAAGTATTTGTGTGCTTTATATAAAAATATCACTTGTTGAGTTAATTAAGGGGTTTTGATTTATCAAAGTGTTGAGCTTTACAAATCTTGTAAAACACCCACATTTGGGGATTTTGAGTGATTGATAAATAAATCACGAGTGAAAGTGTTTTGTTAATTTATTGCATAAGTGAAGGTTGTTTGGTCAAATACACTTCTAGTGTTTGTTGAGATTATGGAATAGTTATGATATGCTACGTTTTGAAAATGTGAACATGTGAGTTAGGGGTTTTGGTCAATCTCGACCTTATGAATATTTTGAGAGTTATAAACCTTTTATTTTAGGTCGAAGGCCAATTGAGACTTAAAAGACAAAGATTTTGAGTAACGATGTATTTTGGTTTACGTAACCGTGTGGACAACGCGTATTTAGCCAAACATTTATTTTGCCTTTAAGGGCTTGATTATACTCAGATGCGTCTTTTGAGTGTTTGTCGGTTTTAGTAGCTCGAGGTGGAGCCTTGGATGTGTTATGCGCTTATTTGCGTTTTATTTTAGAATGTGCCCCTTTGAGTGTTTTGTCTTATATGTGAAGACCATTTGACAACTATGTATTCTTGGTACTTTTGAGTCTAATAAGCCATTACGAATTATATACATCATCATGTTATAAAGGATTTGAGTATACGTACATACACACACACACACACACACATATATATATATATATATATATATATATATATATATATATATATATATATATGCATGTATGGTTTGACTTCATTGGGAAAGTGGCAATGAAGGGGTTTTGAGATAATCATACCTCGGAGCATGTGTTTGCATGATGTGGGTTAGATACACTTCATTTGCATGAGTTGACTTTTGATAAACGATCATTGGATCTTTTGAGCTTATGGCTCGGTTTTGGACTCTGTTGGGTCTTGAGGGCATTCACCCGGTCTTGATAAGCTCGACGTGGGCTTGGGTTATGACTTGCATGAATTGCATCGTATTTGAGAATTACATGATTTGAATGCATTGGTTATTTCTTTGGGGTCATGTATAAATTTCTAGATTAAGTAAGCTTGTTTTGGATGGTGGGATTCCAAGGTAAAGATACGGTCGGGTTGAACTTGGTGGTTTTAGGCTAGAGATCCAGTTTGGGTTGATGTCTCACAATAGACTAGAGATCCAGTTTGGGTTGATGTCTCACTAGGATAGAGATCCGGTTTGGGTTGATGTCTCACTTGACTAAAGATCCGGTTTGGTTGATGTCACAATAGACTAAAGATCCGGTTTCGATTGATGTCACAATAGACTAAAGATCCGGTTTGGATTGATGTCTCAATAGACTAGAGATCCGGTTTGGGTTGCTGTCTTCATGCACTAAAGATCCAGTTTGGGTTGATGTTCAAAATTGACTAAAGACCTGGATATGGTCGATGTCATATGTTTTCCCATCCATGAAACATGCTTATAATTTACAATTGTGGTTTAGCTTGTGTGTTCGCCACATTCGATGAAATCGGGTCTTCCCCGTCATCGAAGGGTGCTGTTTTCGGGTATTTTGTTTATCCATATTGTCGGCATCATGTTATATGTGTATGGATTGTTTTTCCATGAGTTATGGGCAGTATTTTATGCATTATCCTTGTTTGGATGTGTCGACTATTGGAGTTTTATTTGTATTGATTTTATTTGGGAAATTCGTTATTGATTTACATCTTGAGTGAGCTTTGGATTTGAGTTCATTGCTGGGAAATGATTTTCATTGGAAACTGTCGTCACGGAATTTGTGTGCGTTTGGAAATGGGTTGTCGGTATATTTACTACAAATCCCTTTTCGGAAATCGTGAGTTAAGTTGAATCTTTTGGTCTAACAATTTATTTAACCATGATGTAAACTCTTGAACTCACTAGGCATTAGCCTAACCTTTTTATTTGTCGGCATGTGCAACAGGTTCAGGTTAGGGATAGCTTTAACGACACTGTGAAGAGATAAGTGCTAGTAGTGTGCTCGAGAAGTGAATTGCTTAGTGAAGTCTTTCGCACTTATTTTGGGATTAGCAACTTGTACCTGTGTTAAGTAACACCCGACTTTATTTTGGTCACATAGTATGACTTGAAGTATTAATTGTGGGAGTTGTTATGTTTTAAATTTTGAGGTATTTCCAAGGATGGTTTGTAGAAAGGATTTTTATCCTCAGTTGGTTATTTAATTGAAATTTTAGTTAGTTGCTCTTTCCAATTTTGAGGGTGTTACAAGTTGGTATCAAAGCAAAAGTTTGAGAGAATTAGGTGTTGATTTTCGATACCTAGACTCAAGCTAGCGTTCTTTTAAGTAAATGAGAGCGAAATTGCACCATTACACACTCTAAGATAGGATATTTTGAGGTCGTTGGAGTCCTTAGAAACGAGAAGTCACGACAAGAGTAGCAAGGATGATCATGTACGGTACGTTCATAATTGCACCTGACCAGTGTTATGGTGAACCTACAAGCTACATGAGAGTACTTGAACAACTCTGGTGTGATGACCGTTGGGGTAGTGAAGAAATTTTAAACAAGTAGTCGTTAGAAGAGGTTGATGATTTTAGCATTTGCCATTTGGAGTGGCAGTAGGCATGGTGATTGCATTAAGTGGACCGGTCGGGTCGAAATTGATGGTCGGATTGGAACCATAGGCTTATTGAATTGACCTTGAATTGAGGAGAAATGTAAGGTTAACCGATGTAACGTTCAATTTTTCTTAAGATGTTTGAGCATCCGGATGACGATAGTGTGACCGGAGGGACTTGGAGGAGTGTGGTTTGAAACGTTGAGTGCCGACTAAATTCATGCACAAAATTTATTTTCTTGAAATAAATTGCATCAGTTATTTCTTGTGTTTCAAATCTTCATGTGGTTTGTGTTACAAAATCTCGGAAAAACGTTTAGCACACACAAGATTTTAAATCGTGGTTTTTGAAAATGCATGAAATTATTTTATTGCCGGGAGTTGCAAACTCTGTCGGGACTTGCTTTATTTTGTTATTGTCCAACGTTACTTTTGGATACAGCGATATCCATATTTTAATGTCGTTTACGGTTTTGGACAAGTAACTGCGACTTACGACTTTAACATTGGATCTCCTCCATATATATTAAGGTTGGATGGAGAGTTACCTTTCCTGTTTCGGGTGTTGAGCTTTAATGGGAATTTTGATTTTTGCGAGTCTTAACAAAAGGGTATTGTTTTGTTGCAACCAAAAAGGAGATTTTTGGAATTATGACGATTTGGTCATAACGTTGCTTTATGCGATTTTGATTATTGAAAACGAAAACATTGGCACCATTTATTTGGTTGGATGTTGTTGAGTTTCATTGAGTTTTATGGAAGTTTCGTGGAGTATGATGGAGTTTCGTTTTACGACGTTTTGTCGGTATGGGTGACACTTTGTATTGTGCATACTTGAAATGATTGTGTGCGTTAACCCATGAGTTTTAGCAAGCATTGTGCCTCATGCGAGTTTTGTTGAGGAATATTACTTTACGTCGTATTGCACCAAAAAGGGTGGTTTTTGGAGTTTTTAATGTCACATGGCTTCTCCTTTGAGATTTGTGATAGCATGTTTCATTGTAAATTGTTAGGTGTGAGAATTGATTTATACGTGGCGTGAGTAATGCATATAAGAGCATCATGACAGTACATCCCTAATGTTTTGTTTTACGCACTTTCGGTTGATGGCACTTTTGATGCCTTTTCTCGCAAATGCACTATATGGATTTATTGGTATGCATAGTATTGTAGCCACTATTTTGGGGCGTTAATGTGCATCGTTTGTACGGTTTAAGGTTTGGGGTCGATTTGAATTATTTTATGTGTCAATCAATTTATATGCATGTATTGTTTTTTGAAGTCCTTAGAAGAACAAACTGACACATGTGAAGTTTGCTAACGAATTTCAGTTCATGTCGTTTTATGGTTAAAGAGAGAATTTTGGAAATTGATGTCGTGTAAATCCTTCTTTTGAAGTTCGTACCAACATTCTGTTGAACACTATTTTAATGTAGGAAATTACTTTATGTGTTTGGCATAAGTAAATCCGTGATAAAACCCTAGTGGTTCATTTTAAAAAGTAGATGAGTTTGTTTTTGCGTTTCGTTAGTAACTTGAATTGCGATGAAATAGTTTTCAATATGATTTTCATATGTGGGATGAGTGTATCCATTTTTGCACAACTACCGAGTAGATAGTAGTAGATTTTGTGCGTATAACTAAATTGATATGAAAACCTTCATGTTGAAATTTTCTATAATAGTTTTCGGTTGGTATATTTGTTAAGTATTTCACTTGAAAAACCTTGAACTCATTAGAACTTTGGAAATGTTAAGTAACCCCGGTTAAGAGTAAGTGTGTATAAAACTTCGACAGTGGAAGGTTGGGTATTCCGACGCGTGAAGGTACTGTAGACCGAGTAGTATCGTTTGCAGAGTCGGCGTACTGTTGTAACTGGAAGGTTAGACTCGCGGTATTTTCTGTTAATTTTGGTGGTAACCGTTCTTATCGGCAACCTTGTTTTGGGTCTTGGTAAATTTTTGCATAAGGAACTTGTAGGACCCTTTAGGCACTATATTGATAACCTTGGTTTTGTGGGGATGCTCGACGGATGGAACTCGTGTGTGAAGTACTGCAGTGGTTTGAATCTTGATGGTATGGTTTGGTGTCAACTTCGGACTTTGAGGCCATGAACCGTCAGTGTATTGAGAATGTTGTAGTTCAATCTTAAGGGGCAATCATATCGCTTGTAGTGATTTTAAGAAGTTCGAATTGTGATAAGTGAATTAGTAGGACGACCTTCCTTGAATGGTAAAAGAGTTTGCAGATTGAATGATTGGTAATGGGATGTATTCTTGGAGTTGCATAATCATTGGGCCGGGGACAACCACCTGTTTTGGGGTCTGTTAGTGCTCGTTAGGGACAATTGTCAATTCAGCAGTGGAACGGTTGGATTTGGAGATTTTGTTGGTTTCGGTGGTAATCAAACCTCGGGTTGGTTGGAGAAGAAACTTTAAAGCGTGTAGATCTGGGTTGATTGGAAGTCGAGATCAGACGATGAGGAAGTATGGATCACCTAAGGTTGGGAGACGACCGGAGTCATTCAGTTGGAGGCTACGTTAGTAAATTAGGCGTTCACTCGGGCATAAGTGTAGTAGGTCTAAATGGACATTGATTGTGAGTATCGACATGAAGTTGTCATAGCAGTTCTGGCAAGAAGGGATTCAAAATTCAGTTGGAAACTGAGGCAACATGGAGAGTGTTGAGTTCGATAACCCTTGGGTGTTTGGGAGCTAGATTTCGAGGACGAAATCATCCTAAGGTTGAGAGGATTGTAACACCCGTAATTTTCGGATTAGTACAATTTCGAATCAGTGTAGAATCGATCTTTTAAGATAAATATGAAAAATAGGATTTTGGATTAAATCCTAAATTTTATGGTCTTTTTGGATGGGGAATTCGAATATGAGTCCAACGGTTCTTTCCGGAGCTAAAACGAAGAAGTTACGACCAAAACAATATCTGATCAAAAAGGGCCGCGCGGGCTGGTGCGTGACTTTGGGCCGCGGCCCAAGCCGCGTAACCCTCTGTTTGATGACCCGCACAACTTTCCACGCGACTTCAAGTCGCGGGACAAACCGCGGGAGTGGCCTAGAGCTTTAAGTCGCGGATCTCAACCCTCATTCTTCATTCCTTCATAACTTTTGCATCCCAACTCCGATTTTAATGATTCAAGTTGCCATGGTTTTGTTTTTGAAAGCTCTTAAAAAATATAGAAAGAGTTTTGAAGTATATTGGATGATCCAAAAGTATTTTGTGGTGGTTGAGGTAAGCTTCTCACTTTTCTCCATCTAAGAGGTTTGGGGTTTGGTATTTTTGGTGATTTTGGATGTTTTATGTTGAGGGAACCGTGTATAAGTATTTGGGGATGATTATTTATGGTTGGAAACTTATGGATCTAGGTTTTTGGAAGATTTGGGCTTGAAGATTCGTGTTTCTTCAAAGGAGCTTACGTTTGGGGAAAAATCTAGATTTAGCCTAATCTAGCAAGGTGAATTCAAGTTAATTTGTGAAAACATTGTACATGCCAAAATGTGTATTTTAAAGTATTTGTGTGTTTTATATAAAATTATCACTTGTTGAGTTAATTAAGGGGTTTTGATTTATCAAAGTGTTGAGCTTTACAAATCTTGTAAAACACCCACATTTGGGGATTTTGAGTGATTGATAAATAAATCACGAGTGAAAGTGTTTTGTTAATTTATTGCATAAGTGAAGGCTGTTTGGTCAAACACACTTCTAGTGTTTGTTGAGATTATGCAATAATTATGATATGTTACGTTTTGAAAATGTGAACGTGTGAGTTGGGGGTTTTGGTCAATCTCGACCTTATGAATATTTTGAGAGTTATAAACCTTTTATTTTGGGCCGAAGGCCAATTGAGACTTAAAAAACAAAGATTTTAAGTAACGATGTATTTTGGTTTACGTAACCGTGTGGACAACGCGTATTTAACCAAACGTTTATTTTGCCTTTAAGGGCTTGATTATACTCAGATGCATCTTTTGAGTGTTTGTCGGTTTTAGTAGCTCGAGGTGGAGCTTTGGATGTGTTATGCGCTTATTTGAATGTGCCCCTTTGAGTGTTTTGTCTTATATGTGAAGACCATTTGACAACTATGTATTATTGGTACTTTTGAGTCTAATAAACCATTACGAATTGTATACATCATCATGTTATAAAGGATTTGAGTTTACGTACACACACACACACAAACATATATATATATATATATATATATATATATATATATATATATATATATATATATATATATATATATATATATGCATGTATGGTTTGACTTCATTGGGAAAGTGGCAATGAAGGGGTTTTGAGATAATCATGTCTCAGAGCATGTGTTTGCATGATGTGGGTTAGATACACTTCATTTGTGTGATTTTGAGAGAAACTCTTCGGGTGATAATTGTGTAGATAAGAAGACAAAAAAACCATGAATATTGTGACATTTGTTTGTGAAATGTTAGAAGTGAGATAAACTCTTTATCTTATAATTTTAATGAAGCTCAAAATATTTTTTTTATCATCAAGCCAACATTATATTAACAAATTTATAACCATAACATGAATAACTTCAATATAAATATCAATATTGTATCATATCCAATGAGTAGATTTCATAACTCTTTCACGAAAAATGACATCAGAAAAGTCAACCATAAAAAATTAACATTATAGAAAATTTAAATTGTATATTTTTAAACTTTGTATAATGATATTAATCTAGAATTAGTTATTTTTATTTTGATGTAATAAGTTTTTTGAAAACATTTGCACATGTAGATATAATAAGAATGTTTTTGTTACAAAAAACATGGATATAATAAATTTTATAAAACATCAAAATATAAATATAGTAAAAATTAATGGTTTTAACGATAAAAATATAATGGCCATAACTTTCAAAAGGAAGAGCTATCCATTAAGAAAAGTCTACCACCCCAAAATTTGATCCCGATACCTTTCATACTTAAAAAATGACTTTAACCACTGTGTCAACTGAGTAGTTTTGCCTTATGTTCCTAATATATATCTAATAATGCCTCGTCAGTTAGGGGGGCCTCGTCAGTTAGGGGGGCTCAGCACTAGCCAACCCCCTACTGGCTACGCCACTGCTCGTAGTTTGGCAATCTAGGTCGAGATCTGAGGGGTTAAGGCCTCAAGAGTAAATAAAAGACATTCTAGGTTTTTTCTTTTCTTCAGAAATCTCATCTCTCCTCTATATAGGAGCCTTCATTCAGATAACTCGTATGGAGTTTACATTGTGTTCTCGAAACCTATTTTATGAAGGAAAAGAAAGAAAAAGGAGGGAAAGGAAAGTAAAAAAAACTCGTGTTGTCAAAATATTTGTAGGAGAGAAAGGAATGGAAACGGTAGGGATCGGTTATGGCCCGACGGTCCTTAACCAGTTGCGATTTTCATCCAAAAGCAAGACCCGACCCGACCCGGGACCGACCCAATTTTTTATTTAAAATTTATTTTTAATGTACTTTTTAAGTATATTTTTAAATAAAAAAGTATTTGTTAGTGTACTTGATTGACCCAATTATAATAAAACGTATTTTGTGTATTTGATTGACCCAATTATAATAAAACGTATTTTAGTGTATTTGATTGACCAAATTATAACAAGACATATTTTAGTGTATTTGATTGACCAAATTTTTCAATTTTTTTTTATAAGTTAAAAAAAAATAAGTGGGCCCAGAACCGGTTCTCAAAACTGGGCCTTAAAAAGCTTAATTGGGTCTTCGTATTTGGGTCAGGACTGGGACCGGTTACAAGATCACTATTTGGGACCGGAACTGAATTTTGGCCGTCTCTACCTGTAATACTTAACACTTTTACTTAATTTATCGGGTAAGATTTTAGTCCACTAAAACGACATTATATACAACATGTTGGTAAAAGTTGTCACTCTCACTTAGGCCATCCGCAGCGCCCGCGGGCTCGGCCACAGGCTTGCTGCGGGCTCCCTCGGGTAGTGGTGGGGGTGGCTCGGGCTTCGGCTGCGGGCTCGGCCTCCGGGCTTTCAAACCCGAGGAACCCGAGCATCTCCAACGGCTATTTGTTTTTTTTTAAATCTTCAAAATAAATTCTCCCAAAAGGCTACTTTTATAAAAAAAAATTAATTTTTTTTTCAATTTAATCACACTATATATATTAACCCTCAACCTCTTATTTTTTCACACCAACAATCTCTCAAACTCTCTCAAACTCTTTCAAACTCTCTCAAATTTCATCATGAATCCAAACAAAACACCTAGATCCCGTCGTAACCGACCAGATACACCGCAACCGCAAGAAGACCCGGAGCTTGGTTTCCAAGCGTTTACACAACCAGGTTATCGTCCGTAATTTTCGCAACAAATTTCGCCACAAATTTCGCAACAAATTCCGCCACAATGGTCGCAACAAAATCCGCCACAATATTTTTACAACTCATTAGGCCATCCGCAACAAATTCCTTACCAACTTACACGTTCCGGTATGATTGAACAAGGTTTTACTCCGACCAACTTCAATCCTCCTTCACCCTTCATCAATCTCGCCGACGACATTGTTCCGGAAACCCAACATTCTAGCCCGCACACACCACAATCCATCTACACACAACCATCAAACCCTCAACCATCGAGAAAAGGAAAAAACAAACAATATGAAAATAGAGCCCCCAAACAGATGTGGACTAAAGATGAGGAACTCGCGTTAGTGTCGGCGTGGGTTGACGTTTCGGAGGACCCCGTTATCGGTAACGCACAAACCCATGGTAATATTTTTATTTTTATTGTTATTATTAATATTATTATTATTCTTGTTAATATTCTTATACTTGAATTTACATAAATGTAGATAGTTTTTGGACCCGAATCGGGGAAGTGTTCTTTAGTTCGATGGGTCGCGAAAATTATAGAACAACTCATCAACTCAACACCAAGTTCAACGACCTCAATAAAAAAATTGCTCTTTTTGGCGGCATCTACAATAACTTGGTCAATAATAGATCAAGCGGAATGAGTGATGCCGACATTTCACGAGTGGCACACGAACGGTACCAAGCACAACAAGGGTTGCTTTCTCTAAAGAACAAGCTTGGGAAGTCCTAAAAAAATGTCCAAATGGGGAGCCGTTCCAAAGATGACGGCAACTTCATCGCGGGGTTCAAAACGTACCAAACCTTCCGATGATGACGATGCCGACAACTTCATCGAGCAACTTCAACGACCCATCGGGAGAAACAAGGCAAAAAAAACATCAACGAGTAATACGTCCGGGTCGAATACGAACGAAAGTGTTACTCAGTTGTTGACGACGTTCAACGACAAGATTGATGATACAATGGAATACAAAATGAAAAAACTCGATCTCGAAATCGAACGCACAAAACTCGAACGAGATAGGTTGGAACAAGAACTCGAAATCGAACGCTCAAAACGATTTGAGAAAGACTTCGAGTTTTTCATGACCTCGCATGATCACCTTATGGGAGACGTTTTGAGGGTTACTTTAAAGAGAAAAGAGCAAATTAATTTTTTTTATAATTGGTAGTGTTTTGTATTTTGTAATTTTTATTTTTAATGAATGATATGAATTTTTATTTTTATTATTTATCTTATTTTTATTTATTAAAAAATATATAAATATTTTTATTTTGTTAAATAATTAAATGTATAAATAAAAGAATTAAAAAAATGAGGTGGCAAGAGGGCTTTTAGTTATGCGCTGGGGGTCTTTAGGGCTTAGCTGATGTGGCGCTGATGTGGCGTTGAGGGCTTTTAGTTATGCGCTGAGGATGGCCTTACAAGTTAAGACTCTCGTTTCTTAATTCTTATCATCGCTCTTAGGCCATCCGCACCGCCTCGGGCTCGGGCTCGCCTGCGGGCAGCGGTGCGGGGTACGCGGGCTCGGGGTGCGGGTTTGAAAACCCGAGGAACCCGATGGTGTTTTGTTTATTTTTTTTTTTTTTAATTTTTTATTCAAACGGCTCTCTTTCAACGACTACTTTTTATTTATTTTTTATTTATTTATTTTTTTCAATTTAATCACACTATATATATTAACCCTCAACCTCTTATTTTTTCACACCAACAATCTCTCAAACTCTCTCAAATTTCATCATGAATCCAAACAAAACACCTACATCCCGTCGTAACCGACCGGATACACCACAACCGCAAGAAGACCCGAAGCTTGGTTTCCAAGCGTTTACACAACAAGGTTATCGTCCGCAATGGTCGCAACAAATTCCGCCACAATGGTCGCAACAAAATCCGCCACAATATCCGCAACAATTTCCCCAACAATTTCACCAACAATTTCCTTACCAATTTACACGTCCCGGTTTGATTGAACAAGATTTTACTCCGGCCAACTACAATATTCCTTCATCCGCAATCAATCTCGCCGACGACATTGTTCCGGAAACCCAACATACTAGCCCGCACACACCACAATCCATCTACACACAACCATCAAACCCGGAACCATCAAACCCGAGACCACCGAGAAAAGGAAAAAACAAACAATATGAAAATAGAGCCCCCAAACAGATGTGGACTAACGAGGAGGAACTCGCGTTAGTGTCGGCGTGGGTTGACGTTTCGGAGGACCCCGTTATCGGTAACGCACAAACCCATGGTAATATTTTTATTGTTATTATTATTATTATTATTATTATTGTTATTATTAATATTATTATTATTATTATTCTTGTTAATATTCTTATACTTGAATTTACATAAATGTAGAAGGTTTTTGGACCCGAATCGGGGAAGTGTTCTATAGTTTGATGGGTCGCGCCAATTATAGAACAACTCATCAACTCAACACCAAGTTCAACGACCTGAATAAAAAAATTGCTCTTTTTGGCGGCATCTACAACAACTTGGTCATTAATAGATCAAGCGGAATGAGTGATGCCGACATTTCACGAGTGGCACACGAACGGTACCAAGCACAACAAGGGTTTGCTTTCTCTAAAGAACAAGCTTGGGAAGTCCTCAAAAAATGTCCAAAATGGGGAGTCGTTCCAACGATGACGACAACTTCATCGCGGGGTTCAAAACGTACCGACCCTTCCAATGATGACGATGACGACAACTCCATCGAGCAACTTCAACGACCCATCGGGAGAAACAAGGCAAAAAAACATCAACGAGTAATACGTCCGGGTCGAATACGAACGAAAGTATTACTCAGTTGTTGACGACGTTCAACGACAAGATTGATGATACAATGGAATACAAAATGAAAAAACTCGATCTCGAAATCGAACGCTCAAAACTCGAACGAGATAGGTTGGAACAAGAACTCGAAATCGAACGCTCAAAACGATTTGAGAAAGACTTCGAGTTTTTCATGACCTCGCATGATCACCTTACGGGAGACGTTTTGAGGGTTACTTTAAAGAGAAAAGAGCAAATTAAAAAATTTCATAATCGGTAGTGTTTTGTATTTTGTAATTTTTATTTTTAATGGATGATATGAATTTTTATTTTTATTATTTATCTTATTTTTATTTATTCAAAAATATATAAATATTTTTATTTTGTTAAATAATTAAATGTATAAATAAAAGAACTAAAAAAATGATGTGGCGCTGATGTGGCATTGAGGGCTTGAGGGCTTTTAGTTATGCGCTGGGGGTGTTTAGGACTTGAAGGCTTAGCTGATGTGGCGCTAATGTGACGTTGAGGGCTTTAGGGCTTTTATTAATACGATGCGGATGACCTTACCTAGTATAAGGCCCCTAAGTCACATCCGAGTTTTCTTAAATCAAAATAAAATATAATTTAATTTAATTTCTATTTCAATAATTATTAAATTAAAATTAATTAAGGGAAATGAAGGAGAAGATCAAAGATGTACGTTTGCTTTCTCTTCAACAATGTGTTCACCCCATCTGAATCTGTGGGCTCAACAAACCCTCAATTAAACCCGTAACGTACATGCATAAGAGATTCCCACATCGCTTACGAGTTCAAACGGAAGCAGATGTATAAGGAGGATGGAGAGACAGAAAGGCACGACCTTACTTGAACAGGATCTGTTCTATAGGCTTGTACCTCTGTATTCTTGTTACCTAACAAGACAGAAACCCATGTCTGGTTGATGAACCAGAACCATGTAGCCAGAGCGTGATTAACAGGTACCCATGGTCTAGGCCATGGCTCGGTAGAGGATCGTTGCCACCCCATCTGATGGGTTTCTGGTATGGTTACATGGTTGTCTGACAGACAACTTATAATTTCTTTTTGTATTTTGTGTACTTTTTGATGCAAAGCAAGTGTTCGATGAAATGCTTCTATGGGTTCTAGTAG
This sequence comes from Saussurea involucrata, assembly GCA_033807775.1. NCBI lineage: Eukaryota > Viridiplantae > Streptophyta > Magnoliopsida > Asterales > Asteraceae > Saussurea > Saussurea involucrata. The sequence continues at coordinate 230,468,031 of CM066314.1, forward strand.
TTTTAGTATTCTCTATCTTCAATTCTTGATCCTGTCTTGAAATTACTGTCTTGTAGGTGCAAATTGAAGGTTCTGGAGCTTTATGAAAAATGAGGCCTAGTTTTAGATGCAAAGCAAGTGTTTGATGAAATGCTTCTATGAGAGGTAATGATTTGTCTTGCCTTGATCATGGATTCATTGAAGAAGCTTGTGGTGTCTAAACGTGTTTATACAAAAATTACTGTATGTTGGACTCATAATGATTGATGGATTTATCAAGAATGGCCTTCCAAGTTCCAATTGTAAAGTCCAAACCTCAATCAGAATTTCTGGAAACTTAAAGAGAACCTATTTTTGGACCATAAGTCAATGGCTGATTGAAAAGATAAATTCATCCCATTCCATGTGGCAATCAAACGAAACAATCCCTTTCAGTCCCACTTCCATCTCACATTTTCCTCCATTTTGTTCTGTAAGTGCTCACTTTATATCACTTTGTAACATCTCATAATTCGTAAAATACAGAAAAATGGCCTTAAAAGAAGTTGCTTATTTAAACATGTAAAAGTATCGACTAAAGAAGATTATATAGTTTCTATTTGGTAGAGTCAAAAATTTGTTTTCTGGCTTTCAAAAAAGAATTACCCGAAATTCTTCTTGAATGTCTTACCTTGATGTAAGCTAATATAATGACACCTAAACCGAAGGATCCTTGTGTGGTCGAAATTTTGATTTCTTTATATATTGATGCATTCTTGATGATCTCTTTGGTTTGAACATGTCCATCTTGATGTTGACTGCATTTAAATAAATGGAACAAAGAAATTTCCAGGCATTTGAATCCTTTTCAATGCAACCGTTTAGTCTTCTTCATTCACTAGAATATCACATACCTTTTACTATTGTTATTTTAAAATCTGGAAATATAATATTTAAACAGCGAATGTTTTTTGGTTCAACACTCGAATGACGTATGTGGGAGTAGATTGGGTCATAATCGAATAATGAATGAAGCCTTCTCATGAGATTAATAAATAAAAAGAGAAAAGATCATAGAAGATGAAAGGATAGAAAAAAGAGCATAGCATATGTTGCACCATTCAGTAATGGAGATCACAGGCAGGAAGAGCACAAACTTTTTGTTTTTAATGTTGATGTTGCTTTGCTTTCAGCTACATTTAAAAGCACAAGAAGATCCATCCTACAAGGAGATCCCAGTGGGAGTGATTCTAGATATGGGATCATGGGTAGGAAAGACTATTCATAGCTGCATTACAATGGCAGTTTCCGACTTTTACACAGTCAATAGTCACTATAAAACACGGATAGTTCTTCACGATAGAGACGCCCATGGAGAACCGCTGCATGGTCTATCTGCTGGTAAGACTCATTTAATTATACCAGATTTCATATGGAAAGCATGTAGGAAGCTAAAAAGTGTTGGGAGTCTCACATCGGCTAGACTTGGACCACATATTCTCTCCAAAGAACCATATTTCTAATAGATGTTGGTTTTACATAAAGTCTTGAGTCTTAGTATATTATAAGAACTGTAGTAATTTATAATTATGTTGTAAACTTTTTCTTTAATGATGATTGATGAGTTCAAGATTAGGGATGCCCATGGAGAACCACTGCATGCTCTATCTGCTGGTAAGTCTTGTTTAACTATATAATCAAATTCTTAATTCAACCTAAAATTCGACAATTTTTTATCAGCTAATTTGTTTGAAACATTATAATCAAATTTTTTTCTGATAGATGCACTTTTACCAGAGAGTCTCGAGTCTTACTATAAGAATTATAGTAATTTATTATTATCCTATTCTATGCAATGGTGGTTATTCACGGTTCCCTCCTCCTAACTTCCCTAAGTCTTATCCATACTAATAATAATAATTCTAATAATTATATATTATATCATTAGTTCCAACAATCTCCCCCCTAATGATATAATCAGTAATTCTTCGGTCTTCTGTCTTCATCTTTAATCTTGGAACTATCTGCAGGTTCCTTGTCTTCATCAATTTCTTTAATCTTGGAACTATCTTCAGGTTCCTTGTCGTCGTCAATTTTGTTAATCTTGGAACTATCTTCAGGTTCCTTGTCTTCATCTTTCTTCTTTCATCCAATTTTTTTCGGCTTCCTAAGAATCTTCTTCTTAGAGCGGAAAAACTCTTTCTTTCTTGTTTGCGGGGCGAATCAAACCAACTGTCTCTAGCAGTCCTTTGGTTTCCTAATTCCCGGGCAAATCTCTTTCTTTCTTGTTTGCGGGGCGAATCAAACCAACTGTCTCTAGCAGTCCTTTGGTTTCCTAATTCCCGGGCAAATCTAAATTTCCCTTTTTTGAACGGTCCACTGGTTTCTTCTTGGTGGCGGTTTGGTTCCTCCTTGCGCCGATTTCAATTTTTCGATTCTTCTTCTGAATCGATTGCAATTTTTTTCGATTCCTCTTTCTTGGAATGAAGACGCTTGGTGTCGATTCGGTTTTGTACCGATTTTCTTTGGTGTCGATTCCTTCTGAATCGATGACGATGTTTCGATTTTTCTTTCTGAAAATCGATGGGAGTTTTCTTGATTCTTTCTGAATCGTTTGATGGTCTTCGATTTCTGATAAAGTCGAAGCCTTTCTGATTTGTATCGATCGGTGGTTACTCCTTTTCGATCTGGATTCGATTTGAACAGTTGATCTCCTATCGATTGTTTTATGAAGCGACGCTTGCTGCGTTTTCTGCTTTAAAAATCGATGGTCTTTCTGACCAAATGATTTTGCCGGATGTTGTTCCGGTACCGATTTGATGCCAGTAGGCGGTAGAATCCTTCTGATTTCGGCCGCCCTGGGTGTTCTCCCTGAGATTCTGATTATGATGATTGACGCATGATTTTGATCTTCGTTTGAACCCTTCGGCTCTGATACCATGTTCGTTTTTGACAGGCCTTGCATCTCCAGGATCATTGTCGATTAACCCGGCCTTCATGAAGACATCACTACGCAATCATCATACATCAGACAACAAAGAAAAGAACAAGAACAAGAGAAATATTATATGGATTCAACTAAAAAATGAATAAAAAATTACATAGATACATGCATGTACTTATAGAGAATGAAGGGGTGCCTTGAACCAACACAACCATTCGGTTGGTGGTTATTCACGGTTCCCTCCTCCTAACTTCCCTAAGTCTTATCCATACTAATAATAATAATTCTAATAATTATATATTATATCATTAGTTCCAACAGGTTCTTGTATTTTTGAGATTATATTAATGGGAGAGTTAAAGGTCTGAACATATAAATTTAAAATTTTCAACAACTATATGAAAACATGTACATTAGATGCTTGCTTTACCATCTTTTTTCCTTGTCAATTTGTCATCATTCATTATTTGTTTGTAGTTAAATATAAGTTTAGTTCTTTTTGATACATTCGTTTTTCATATATTAGATTGACATCACAGTTCAAAAATTCTGGTTCCCCCATAGCGTATGCATGTGTAGAGTAATCTAATGGAGTTCCACATATTTTCACATGGTAGCAGAGCCAAACTATGCTAACTGGGACATCTTTGACCGCCGTTGGAGGGGGCGTGCTAGAGTCCCATATTAGCTAGACTTGGACACTTTCTCTTAGATATATGTTGGAACCCCCCCCCCCCCCCTCTCTCCTCAAGGTCTCTTTTGGAGAGTAATCTAATGGGATTCCACATATTATCACAATTCTGAAATCCTAAATGGTAGCTTCATACTAAACCTTGCAGATCGCTAAATGATTATTTTGTTTGGCCGCCAGCTATTGATCTCTTGGAGAAGACAAAAGTGCAAAGCAATCATAGGTTCGGACTCATCATCTGAAGCAAAGTTCCTGGCGGTATTGGGAGATGAAGCTAGAATACCTATTCTTTCACTTTCACCAACTCCATCTCCCCACAACCATCCTTATTTCCTTCAAATGGCACCAGATGAAACCATTCAGTTTAAAGGTATTGCTGCAATGGCAGAATCCTTTGGATGGAAGAATTTGATTGTTATCTGCGAGGACACCGATAATGGGAGAGATATGGCCATTTATGGCCAATGCTTTGGGAGAGAAAAGCATATCTATAACGTATACGAGCTTAATTTCAGCCTCTGCTGGCAATGAACTTTTCCAGGAAGAGCTTCACAAGCTTTCAACTATGCAAACAAAAGTATTTGTGTTGCATACTTCACCTTCTCTTGCATCTTACCTTTTGCTGAATGCAAAATATCTAGGAATGATGGGTGAAGGATACAAATGGATTATCACCAGTAAGACGATGGATTTTTTGAATTTCATGGATGCTGAAGTCATGGAGTCAATGCAAGGGGCAGTGGGTTTTAAATCATATATTCCACAATCAAGGGATCTTGAGAAATTCACTTCGAAGCTCAAGGACATAAATGCGTATGCTATTTGGGCACATAATGCAGTTTCAGCACTAGCAATGGCTGTTGAGCGGACAGAATCTGTAGAACAAGTTCTCAAATCGAACATGAAAACGACTGGCTCCAGCCAAAGGGGGACAGCACTTTTGAATCAGATGTTAGGAATCTCATTTCATGGTTTAGGCGGTGTTTTTCGCTTTATAAATGGGAGGATTACTGTACAAGTCCTAGAAATAACCAACGTGGTACATAAAAGGGAACAGATAGTTGGGTTTTGGACAACTGATGCTGCTTTCACCAAAAAGATTGGAAAGCTGAATTCAGTTTTTGATCATGGCCTAGAAGCCATCATCTGGCCAGGAGGTATCACTAGCTACTAATCCAACACGTAGGATGTTACAAATGAGTAGCAAAAACCTCAGATTTGGCATTCCAGTGACCTCCAGATCAGGGAGGCTTTTTCAAGTGGATTATGATGCTCAAACTGATTTAACAATCGCTTCAGGGTTTTGTGTAGAAGTGTGCAAAGCTGCCTTTGCTGCATTAAGTCGCGATGTTGCCTTCCAATTCATTCCATTTATGAGTAATGCTACAGTTGGAACAGTAAATTACAACGATCTTATAGATCGAGTCCATGCTTGGGTATGCATTTTTTCATATCCAATATTCTTTGCAATCATTTACATGGCTTTTGGCACAAGCAAATGTTGTATTTCATTATTGTTTGCATTAATTAGGAATTTGATGTTGCCGTTGGAGATATAACAATCACTGCTAACCGGTCTCTATATGTTGACTTCACAATACCATACACCGATCTTGGCCTTGGAATACTATCTCGAAACGCGGATGCAAGCATGTGGATCTTTATGGAACCACTTAGTTTAGATCTTTGGGTTGTATCTGGTTGCTTCTTTATTTTACTGGGGTTTGTGATTTGGATTCTTGAACATCGGACGAATGAAAGAATTTCAAGGCTCACCAAGACAACAAATCGGAACAACCTTTTGGTTTGCCTTTTCAACCCTTGTTTATGCCCATAATAAGCTGTCACATCTTTATTCACTGTTGCATAATATAATATAATTCATTTATTTATCGATATTAACTTGTTTTTAATTAAATGCAGGGGAGAAGCTGCAGAGTAATTTGTCAAGATTTGTAGTCATTGTGTGGTTGTTTGTAGTGCTGGTTCTGGCTTCAAGCTACACTGCAACATTGAGTTCGTTAGTAACCATTGAACAAATTCAGTTAGCATCCAAGGCGAACTCATTAGGAATAACTTGAATTTTGTAGACACCAGGTTGAAGCCATATTCTACATCAGATGAATATGCTGATGCTTTGTCACTTGGGAGTAAGAAAGGCGGTGTCGATGCAATTGTTGATGAAATTCCGTACCTTAAGGAATTCCTTACGCTCTATCCATCCGGCTACTCCATCACCGTCTCTGAAGCTACCACTAATGGTTTTGGCTTTGTAAGGCCGTGCGTACCGCCATCGGGTACCACGGCGGGTTCATCTGGCGGGTAGGGCGGTACGGGGGGGTCCGGGTTCACATCGGGTAGGGGCAGCGGGTAGGAGTGGGTTCGGGAACTAGATTTGTGGGTAGCGGGTTCATGCAGGTTTATTTTTTTTAACATATGTGAAATATGGTATTTTAAGGAGTGGGTTCGTGGGTTGGCGGTACTCCACTTTAGGGTAATGAGGGTAGAAAAGAGAAAAGCTGATGTGGCGCTGAGGTGGCATCAGGGTTCAGTGGGTTCGTGGGTTGGCGGTACTCATGGTCTAAGTCTCCTCACTAAACCATGTTTAACTTCAAAGCTACCATATTTCTACATTTTTATTTTAGTTTGTCGCAAAATAAGTGTCCACTTCTAAACGTGGTGGTGTTTGTTTTTTCAAAAAGAAAACTTATATTTGCCACTTATGTCTGATTCGGTCAGACATAACACAATTCAGACCGTTTGTATCTTTTCCTTTTCAAGCCCCTTAATCCTTAATGCCCTTTGATAAATTAAGTGATAACCTAGCCACTTAATTACCCTTTATTTCCAACCAACACCATTCTTTCAGTTTCAACATCGGTTTTAGCCCAAATGCACCCTGAATTTGCAAAAATGCGAAGATTGTAGATCTGTGTGTTGGCTTTTCACAACATCTTGAATCGCTTAAATCGGGGCTTCAGTGTGTGAGATGTGATTAGAGCTCCACAGCCTCGCAAATCTGCCAGCCTCCTTTTGTTTCTTTTTTTGGTTCCATCCTTCGATCATCGATGCTCGCTATCTGAGACGTTTTAAGGTCGAGATATGATTAAAACTCCACAGCCTCGCAATCGACGTATTTAAGTCAAATTTTTTAGGGATAAAATCAAGGTTCTAAATGGCGTGAAACATGACATGGCGGCGAGGCCAAGCCTCAAGCCTTAGGAGCCATGGCGTCAAATTTCTAATTCACGTATAATATTATATATAAAACATATGCTTTGTAGTGTTACTCAATGAACCAATAGTAGTAAGCAAGTTAAATTAGGTTATATATTAAAAAACTTGCAAATAAGACATTAAAAACATAAAGAAAAATCGGATATCATATTACGAAAATTGCGCATTAGACCATGGCGTGCCACGGGCTTAACGTGACGTGAGACACAAGCCTTGGTGCCATGGCGGGTGTGCGGTGAGTTTTTTAGAACAAAGGATAAAATAGACAACTATACATATTCAGACGTTTGGTTTACAAAAACAAACAGTCTTATTGATTCAGATTTCAGACTTCAACACCACCTCTTAAAAATTAGAAGTGAAATCAGACTTCAGCACCTCTTAAAAAACAAACGCCACCTTAAGTATCTACTTTCTCGTTCTACCTTAATTATGAGATGGAAAAAGAATCTCTCTCTATTATCAAAGACAAAATTGTCATTTATATACCAATTCTACCTGCTCTTGTTCCTAGTTTAATGTAGCTATAATCTGCAGGCATTCCCTCAAGGTTCACCATTGGCCCCTGAGATCTCGAGACAGATTGCCAGATTGTTGGTGATTTTAGTGAAATCATCGGTTCATTTTGTGTAGTTGGATTCACAAAGATAATAATGGGGTTGTTAGCTAAGCTATAACATGAGTTAGGAGGTGTGGAGTGCACACTCGTGTAAGCTAACTAGAACCCGGGATTGTTGGACGGTTAAGATTGGCGAGTTATAAAGTGTTTTCATGAGCTGGGCGTCGGGGCCAGTGCTGGCGCCAAGCACTTGAATGTTGTCTGCGCCGATTGTGGCGCCAAGCACTGGAATGTTACCCGCGCCAGTTGTGGTGCGAGTTGACTGGCGCGGAGACTGGCGCCAGCGTTTGGACTGGTTTTTCACGTTTGTAACTGTCGTCTTTAATTCCACAATCAATCTCATTAAGTGGGATATTATTATCAGTTTCAATATGGGTCGGTTACGATACTCTAAGGTGTATAAGTATGAATCGATTTCTGCTTTAATCGATACACTGAAACAGAGAGATTATCCTCGAGAGAATTTCGTGATACCCTGGCAGAATAGGGTCGAAATATCTCTTACAGAAAGCGAGCTCTCACGCGATCTCTGTCGTTTATCCAAGTTCTATCACTCTATCTCTCCCACGATATTCCCCGAATCCCCCAACACTCGTAAGAGATATTTGTCATCGTGAAGAGAGATGGCGGGTGATCAGTCCGTGAGAGACATGACTTCCAAGTTCACAAAACTTGAGAAGTTCGAAGGCGTTGATTTCCGTAGATGGCAGAAGAAGATGCACTTCTTGCTGACGACGTTGAAGGTCGTGTACGTGCTTAGCACCCCGATACCGGAGCTGATGGAAAACGAGACATTGGAGGTGACCTGGCGTCGCGGCAAATGGGAGAACGACGACTACATCTGTCGTGGCCACATCTTAAACGGTATGTGCGACTCCCTCTTTGACATCTATCAAAACGTTGAATCTGCCAAAGAGCTATGGGACTCTCTTGAGTCCAAGTACATGGCGGAGGATGCTTCTAGTAAGAAGTTCCTGGTTAGTAATTTTAATAATTACAAAATGGTGGACTCAATGCCGGTGATGGAGCAATACAATGAGCTCCTTCGCATTCTCGGCCAATATGCTCAACATGATATGAAGATGGACGAATCCATCTCCGTATTATTGATAAACTGCCCCCCTCTTGGAAAGACTTCAAACATATGTTGAAACACAAGAAGGAAGAGTTGTCCCTTGTACAACTCGGTAGTCACTTGCACATAGAGGAATCTCTTCGGGCGCAAGAGGCTGAGAAACCTAAGATAAAGGAGGTTTCTGCACCTTCGGTGAACATGGTTGAAGAGGGAAAGTCCAACAACTTCAAGGGAAAATGTAAGTTCAACTAAGCCAAGAAAGGGCCCAATAAAAATGTTAAATTAACCTGTTGGACCTGTGGGATGACCGGCCATCTCAAGCGGGATTGTCGTGTTGTCAAGAGTAAGAATGGAACAAGCACAAGTGGTGGTGGGCAAGGATCCAAGGATCAAAACCCACGGCAAGGTCAGAATTTTGACTTTGGTTTTAATTCAAATTTGAATTATGTACCACTAATATCCGAATCTTTTACGTGCAGGATGATGATGTCGCTTGGTGGATCGACTCGGGTGCTACAAGTCATGTGTGCAAAGATCGCCGTTGGTTCACCTCCTTGGAACCGGTTGAAGACGGATCAATGCTACTGGGGAACGAGTCGATTGCTCCCATTCTTGGGCGTGGCTTAGTTAGGCTAGAATTTAGTTCTGGCAAGATAGTTGAACTTTTAGATGTTTTGTTTGTACCACAAATTCGAAGGAATTTGGTTTCCGGTAGTATCTTGAATAAGTTAGGATATAGGCAAGCTTATGAGTCCGACAAGTTTATCTTGTCAAAGGGTGGCTCTTTTGTTGGATTTGGTTATTTGTTAAATAATATGTTTATGTTTGTTAGAGTATTATTGTTAATATGTATAGTTCAGGGTCCTTTCTGTAATTATGTGTATCTCCCCTTGTATAAATAGATAGCTTAGGGTTTGTTATTAGGTTAGACACTTCATTTGTAACTCTCTCTCAATATATGAAAACCGGCCGATTCAGCCATCTCAAGTGTGTCTCTCAATCTATCAATCGACTCTCCAATTCTAACATGGTATCAGAGCTGTAGGTAAGTATCCCACAACACCTACATTTCAGATCTGCATTCCATTTCTATTTCTTTTATCTATTTCTTGCTGCACCCTGTTTTGCTCCGAAAATCCTTTTTCTGTTGTTTATTGGACACAACTTCAAATATTAAAGTTGTCCAGAATATTGTCACGAACCTTCGTACCAATTTTCAGCCAAAACCGATATGTTTTGAAAACTCGACTCAAGAACACCTTACGTCTCATAACTCTCGCAACCCACGTACTCATAACTATCGCAACCCACAGACTCATAACTATCGCATCACTCTGTTGCGACTCTCAGAATCATAACTGTCGCAACTATCACTTGCGAAAACCCTTACCATCGCAACCCTCTATTGCGACAAGCCATACTATCGCAACCCTCTATTGCGACAAGCCTTACTATCGCAACCCTCTATTGCGACATCAGTTAGTTGCGACAAGAATCTGTTTTATCGCAATTTCGAATGGCTCTCAATCTCAGTCACTCCAATCCCATCTCAGTCGTTCTCAATGGGAACAACTACGTCCTGTGGCATCACCATATGTCCATTCTCCTAAAGTCTCATGGACTCTATACCTATGTCACTGGTACGTCTACCATTCCTGTTCAAGAGGAAAAGGAAACTGCAGTCGACTTTGCAAAACGTATGAATGATTGGGATATCGCAAATGCTCGCATCCTTGGATTCATAAACGCTTCTACCACTACTGAGATCAACCAGCAATTCCTCGGTTATACCACAGCAAAAGGTCTATGGGATTTTCTTGCCAACAGGTACACTTCTACAGGCTTTTCTTATCAATATCAGTTGTGGACTACCTTCCAGAACAAAAGGCAACTGCCTGATCAGTCTATCAACTCCTACATCTCTGAGATGCAAGCTCTTAGAGATCACCTGAGCCTGGGTGCACCTCAAATCTTTGATGAAACTGCTCGAAAGTTTACTACTTACTTTAGCCAATTGCATTTGATCACTATTCTCATGGGTCTCACTGATCGTTTTGAGAATGTTAGAGCCTCACTTCTCCATAGACATTCTTTACCTACTCTTAAACAAGCCCTCACTGAACTCCTAAGTGAAGAACCCCGTCTTCAACAACGATTTCCACTGCCCTCCGATACTGTGCTCTATACTTCCAGCTCAAGAAAATCAAAAGGTAAATGGGGCACGAATGATCAGTCTAGATCTGCGGGCAAGGGGAACAATAGTGAATGCACCTTTTGTCACTCTACTTCCCATCTTCTCCTCACCTGCCCAACTCGAAAATGTTGCTCGAAAATGTCGCTGGTGTGGGATCACACAACCACGTCACTATGGGTCTGACTGTCCAAAACACCCAAAGAACTCTGGTCATCAAAGGCAACAGTCCAGGCGTCAACCAATTGCTGGCTCCATCACTCAAGATTCCCCATCGCCAGCAGCTCCGGCACAGCATAACAACCACTCAACGCCCGACTTCATGGAACTCATGCGCCGAAATCAAGAGCTCATGGAGCAACTCATGACAGGTTCTATGGGTATGAATTCTCAATGCAATGCCACTACATCAGGTAACCCTTGGCTATTTGACTCTGGATGTTGTAATCACATGATACCTAAGGCTGATGGGTTTGTCTCTAAACAAACTTCCAGCATGTTTTCATCCGTCCGTACTGCTGACGATACTCATTTACCGGTATCCTTCAGTGGGACTGTATCTACCCCCAATATTCAATTACCTGATGTGCTACATATACCTAACTTATCTCTGAGTCTGATTTCAATCACTCAGCTTATGGAAGTCGGTCTAATCGTTTTATTTCATCCTTCTGGCTGTGTTGTGCAGGATCCAAAGACCAAACAGATCCTTGGAGTAGGCCGTAAAGTTGGTCGGATGGTTGAAGTGGTCTATCTCCGCCTTCCCTTACCTTCATCAAATCTTGCTGCTTCAGTTTCCAGTACTTCTTCGTTTGAACTATGGCATGCACGCTTAGGCCATTTATCCTTAGCTAGAATAAAAGTTTTAGCTAGTTCAGGACTGTTAGGAAACACTTCCTCTGAAAATGTTTCTTGTCTATCTTGTCAACTTGGCAAACATCATGCTTTACCTTTTCAAATTAATGACTTTAAATCTGCTTCTCCGTTCGATCTTATTCATTCTGATGTATGGGTCCAGCACCACACCCGTCTATGGGAGGTGCTCGTTATTTTGTCATTTTTATCGATGATCACACACGTTTTACATGGATTTATCTCATGAAAAACCGCTCAGAGCTACCTAAAATTTATATTACCTTCGCCCGTATGATTCTAACCCAGTTTTCCAAGCCTATAAAGGTTCTTCGAGCAGATAATGCTATGGAATACAAAGAATCGTCTCTCCTCTCTTTTCTTCAATCTCAGGGTACTCTTTCTCAGTACTCCTGTCCCGACACCTCTCCACAAAATGGTCGTGCAGAACGCAAACACCGTCACATCCTTGACACTGTCCGTACTCTGTTAATCTCAGCCAAGTGTCCAGAACGCTTTTGGGGTGAAGCAGCCTTCACGGCTGTCTACACCATCAACCGACACCCGACTCCCATTCTCAATCAAAAGTCTCCGTATGAAGTACTCTATGGAGTCTCCCCTGCATATGAACTCCTCAAAGTGTGGGGTTGTGCTTGCTTTGTTCAGCTGCAATCTCATGAACACACCAAACTTGAACCTCGTTCTCGATTATGCTGCTTCCTTGGCTATGACATTGAACATAAAGGTTATCGTTGTTGGGATCCAGTCTCTAAGAGACTTCGTATATCCCGTCATGTCACCTTCTGGGAACATCTTCCCTTCTTTACAGTGTCAAAATTTCAGGACACACCCACTCCATCTACTTCTTTCTTCACAAACACATCTATCTCATTGGACTCACTCCAATTAGATCCCATACTCTCCTCACCATCTGTTTCACCTCCTGCCGTCTCTTCTCAACCTGAGAATTCACCTACCTTATCTGGGCCTTCACATGTCCCATCTGTGCCATCTGATCATGATCAACCATCCGCACCACCTCAAAGGACTACTTCTGAGCCATCTGCCGAGTCTATGGATCCTAGCTCCTCTCAACCACAAGATGAAGTACGACGCTTCGATCGGGTAAGACAGATTCCCTCTCACCTACATGATTTTCATTGTTATGCTACTTTACTGTCCACCCATGAACCCACTTCCTTCAAGGAAGCCGCTTCTAACCCTGTTTGGAAGCAAGCTATGACAGAGGAACTTCAGGCACTTGACAAAGCCAATACATGGGAGTTTGTTCCTCTCCCACCGGGCAAGTCACCCATTGGTTGCAAATGGGTCTTCAAAATCAAAACCAAGTCTGATGGATCAATTGATCGATACAAAGCACACCTTGTGGCAAAAGGCTTCAATCAAGAATATGACATTGACTACGAGGAAACGTTTGCTCCGGTGGCCCGTGTCACATCAGTTCGTAGTCTTCTCGCCATAGCAGCCACCAAACGATGGCCACTTTACCAGATGGATGTCAAGAATGCCTTTCTAAATGGCGATCTCGAAGAAGAAGTCTACATGAGGCTCCCTCCAGGTGTGACCTCTCGTCAAGGTCATGTATGTCGACTTCGAAAAGCCCTCTATGGCCTCAAACAAGCTCCTCGTGCTTGGTTTGAAAAATTCAGCAATATTGTTATCTCATTGGGGTTTTCTCCGAGTAATTATGATTCGGGATTGTTTACTCGAACTACTGCTGCAGGTACTATCTTACTTCTGTTGTACGTTGATGATATGATCATTACCGGCAGTGATTCTTAAGGTATCACCCATCTCAAAAAGTCTCTCAGCTCATGTTTTGAGATGAAAGATCTTGGCAAACTACACTACTTTCTTGGACTTGAAGTTCTATCAGACTCTTCCGGCATCTATCTCTGTCAAGCCAAGTACATTCAAATATGTTGTCCAAAGCTGGGATCACGGACAACAAAGTTGCATCTACACCCATTGAGCAAAATCTGCACCTTGCTCCGAATGCCGGAACCCCGCTGAAAGACCCTACACGGTACCGTCAACTAGTTGGATCTCTGGTCTACCTGACGTTACTAGACCAGATCTTGCCTATGCAGTTCATAAAGTTAGCCAATTCATGGCTGTCCCGTGCTCAGACCACTATGCCGCTGTTCTTCGTATACTTCGGTACCTCAAAGGAACAATGTTTCATGGGCTTCATTTCTCATCCACTTCATCCTTACAGCTTCGTGCCTTCTCAGATGCTGACTGGGATGGTGACATAACCGATTGTTTCTTCCTTGGTGACTCTCTTATCTCCTGGCGCAACAAGAAACAATCGCTGACAGCTCGGTCCAGCACTGAAGCGGAATATAGAGCCTTAGCTGACACTACTCAGGAACTCGTATGGCTATGCTGGCTACTATCTGATATGGGTGCTCATCAATTTTCCCCAACACCATTATGGTGTGACAACAACAGTGCTATTCAGATTGCTCACAATGATGTATTTCATGAACGTACCAAGCACATCGAGATTGACTGTCATTTCACTCGACAACATGTTCTTCGCAAGACGGTTAAACTTCTTCCAATCTCAACCATTGATCAGACTGCAGATATCTTCACCAAAGCTCATCTCCCAGAACGTTTTCGGGATCTTGTTTCCAAACTCAATTTGGCTCATTCTTCCCCTACTTGAGTTTGAGGGGGGGTGTTAGAGTATTATTGTTAATATGTATAGTTCACGGTCCTTTATGTAATTATGTGTATCTCCCCTTGTATAAATAGATAGCTTAGGGTTTGTTATTAGGTTAGACACTTCATTTGTAACTCTCTCTCAATATATGAAAACTGGCCGATTCAGCCATCTCAAGTGTGTCTCTCAATCTATCAATCGACTCTCCAATTCTAACAATGTTGAATTTGAATAAAAAGGATTTTGTTTCAAATTCTGTTTTTGTTGCAAATGAATTGCTTTATGTTGCTTTATGAATTGCTTTATGTTCCAAATGAATTGCTTGATGGATTTTGGGGTGAAGCCATGTTAACGGCTTGTTATTTGCTGAATCGAGTTCCCAATAAAAGGAACAAGATTACCCCATATGAACTTTGGTTCAAGAAAAGGCCGAACTTGAGTTATATTCGAGTTTGGGGCTGTCGAGCGGTTATTCGACTACCCGAACCCAAAAGGAAGACTTTGGGTGAGAAAGATATTGACTGCATCTTTGTTGGATATGCCGAGCATTCCAAAGCGTATAGGTTCTATGTTATTGAACCTAATGATTCTATAGCGATTCACACCGTTATAGAATCGAGAGATGTAATTTTTGATGAGACTAGATTCTCTTCAATGCCTAGGCCAAAGGACATAGTTCCAAGTACTAGTGGAACTAGTGAGGTTGAAGAACAAGCATTTGTTCCAACCGAATCTCCGATGCTTCGAAGGAGCAAAAGAGGAAGGATTGAAAAATCCTTTGGTCTCGATTTCCAAGTATACTTGGTAGAGGGATCAAGAGATGAGATTGGATCCCAATTCCTTTACTGTTATAGTGTTGAGGAGGATCCAAAATCATTTGATGAGGCTATGAAGTCTCAAGATGTTTCTTTCTGGAAAGAAGCAATACATGATGAGATGGACTCCATCATGGGGAATAATACTTGGGTATTATCGGATTTGCCACCGGGTTGCAAACCTTTGGGTTGCAAGTGGATCTTCAAAAGGAAGATGAAAGCGGATGGATCAATCGACAAGTTCAAAGCTCGATTAGTAATCCAAGGCTTTAGGCAATGGGAAGGCATCGATTATTTGATACTTATGCCCCGGTTGCAAGGATCTCCATGATTAGATTGTTGACAGCCTTAGGAGCTATCCACAATTTAGTGATTCACCAAATGGATGTCAAAACGGCATTCTTGAATGGCGACTTGGAGGAGGAAGTTTACATGAAACAACCGGAAGGTTTTGTTATGCCCGGAATGGAGCATAAGGTGTGTAAACTTGTAAAATCATTGTATGGGCTGAAACAAGCACCCAAACAATGGCATCAGAAATTTGATGAGGTTATCTTGTCCAACGGTTTTATGATAAACCAAGCGGACAAGTGTGTATATAGCAAATTTGACTCATCCGATAACGGTGTAATCATTTGCTTATATGTTGACGACATGTTGATCTTTGGCACCGACCAAAATCAAGTTGGGAAAACCAAAGAGTTTTTGTCGTTGAGTTTCTCCATGAAAGATATGGGAGAGGCGGAGGTGATCCTTGGAATAAGGATCAAGCGTGAGAACAAAGGGATTGCAATTACGCAATCTCATTACATTGAGAAAGTATTAAAGAAATTTAATTGCTTTGATTGTTCTCCGGTGAGTACTCCATGGGATCCGAGTGTGAAGCTTATGCCCAACTCGGGTGAAGCGGTGTCACAACTCGAGTACTCAAAGGCTATTGGATGCTTGATGTATGCCATGACAAGCACTAGGCCGGATATCGCTTTTGCCATAGGAAAGTTAAGTAGGTATACTAGTAATCCTAGTATTCATCATTGGCAAGCGATAAGACGAGTATTCAAATACTTGAAGAAAACCATTGATTATGGTTTGTCATATGTCGGGTCTCCTTCTATATTGGAGGGATATTCGGATGCAAGTTGGATTACCAATTTGGAAGATCACTCTTCTACGAGTGGTTGGGTGTACTTGCTTGGGGGATGTGCCATCTCATGGGCTTCCAAGAAGCAAACTTGCATCACGAGTTCGACTATGGAGTCGGAATTTGTGGCATTAGCTGCTGTCGGTAAAGAGGCGGAATGGCTAAGGAATTTGGTCCATGAAATTCCATTATGGCCGAAACCAATATCACCCATTTCTATCCATTGTGATAGTGAGGCTACTTTGGCTAAAGCTTATAGTCAAGTATATAATGGCCAGTCTAGACACTTAGGTGTTAGACATAGCATGATTCGTGAGCTAATCACGAATGGGGTGATTTCGGTTGAATTTGTTCGGTCGCAACAAAATCTAGCGGACCACTTGACGAAGGGGTTAGCTAGGGACTTGGTTCACAAGTCGGTGATAGGGATGGGATTAAAGTCCATCTAAATCTCTAACGGTGAGATACCCAATTCCCTTTTAATACAACGTTAGAAGTTGAATTCAATGGGAAAGCTCACTCTAAGGGATTGGAGCACAAGATGATCATCCCACGGTATGTGCTCAGTACTGCAAGTGAAGGAGGTAATTGTTCTTTTGCAAAAATGTATGTGCAGGTGCATGAAGAAAAGAACTACCTATATGAGTGGGAAGTGTGGCCGCTTCAAGAAGCTTGGACTTGGCTTTGATGCACTCACGAATGGATAAGGACACATGGCCTGTATAGTGTCAAGTTTATACTTTAGAGAATCATTTAAATTCATGTGTATGTTATTTTCTGGTACTCAAATGGGTTGACGGGTTCAATCCATAGGACACCCGGATTCTCGAGTATTTGAAATGTGTAATGTACTAAGATGGAAATTCAATCTTTTAGATATTTTCATTTATGCATGAGTTTGTTTACCTGTATTGAATAATTATTTTGTGAATCAAGGATTGCACTAAAATGGGGGAGAAATGTTGGTGATTTTAGTGAAATCATCGGTTCATTTTGTGTAGTTGTATTCACAAAGATAATAATGGGGTTGTTAGCTAAGCTATAACATGAGTTAGGAGGTGTGGAGTGCACACTCGTGTAAGCTAACTAGAACCCGGGATTGTTGGACGGTTAAGATTGGCGAGTTACAAAGTGTTTTCATGAGCTGGGCGTCGGGGCCAGTGCTGGCACCAGTTGGCTGGTGCCAAGACTGGCGCCAAGCACTGGAATGTTGTCCGCGCCGATTGTGGCACCAAGACTGGCGCCAAGCACTGGAATGTTACCCGCGCCAGTTGTGGCGCCAGTTGACTGGAGCGGAGAGGCAGTTACAAACGTGAAAAACCAGTCCAGACGCTGGCGCGGAGACTGGCGCCAGCATCTGGACTGGTTTTTCACGTTTGTAAATGTCGTCTTTAATTCCACAATCAATCTCATTAAGTGGGATATTATTATCAGTTTCAATATGGGTCGGTTACGATACTCTAAGGTGTATAAGTATGAATCGATTTCTGCCTTAATCGATACACTGAAACAGAGAGATTATCCTCGAGAGAATTTCGTGATACCCTGGCAGAATAGGGTCGAAATATCTCTTACGGAAAGCGAACTCTCACGCGATCTCTGTCGTTTATCCAAGTTCTATCACTCTATCTCTCCCACGATATTCCCCGAATCCCCCAACACATATTACGAGAAGATGGGACTTTAAAGAAGTTGGAGGATAAGTGGTTTAATCCCCCAACAATCAGGTCCACGCTCTAAGAATTCCGCCAAAATTCTAAACCTTAACGACTTGCGTGGTGTATTTGTGATCAGTGGGGTGTCGATGGCAGCTGCCCTTTTCCTATTCATGCTTTTTTTGGTTCATGAGAAACTACATTTCACCTACACGATGCTGGCCGGAGGAAAGCTAGCGTTCATCATGAGGTTTTTCGTGCCTAAAACTGGTAATGCAGTTGAAAGAAGATGAACCAAACTTAACTACATTTGCCACTACCTTAAATATAATTATATATGTTTTTGTGTTCTACCATAACTTTTTAATTTTTTTCTGCTTTTGATGTTGAAAAGTATGAATTAGGTTTTAGTTTATATAGAACTGATTGTGTTAGATTTTAGTAGCCAAACTAATTCAAAACAATAGTGGTTTTATGATTCAGTGAAAACCTTAGTGGGTTACTGTGGTGGATTTTGATATGCATGCAAACCAAATGTTTGATGAAATGCCTTAAAAAGGGTATTGTTGCATCTAGGGATGTTAAGGAGGTTATTCGAGCTCGATTCGGAAAACTCTTACCCGGCTTGACTCGAGTTGTAGTAATTTTTTAACAGTCGGACTCGAGCTCGAGCTCAAATATTTTTTCAATGTTCTAGCTCAAGCTCGACACTCATTTGCAGAATCAAACTCAAGATGGTGAACTGACTAACTGGCTTGGCCTCAATAATTTTTATACTTTGATTACATGATTTATGAACATATGAACATGTTTGGCTTGAAAAGGTGTATGCTTGAATGGCTTGGCTCGACATGAACAATTTAATTGAGTCTTTGGACAAGCTGTGGTGTTATGAAGCTCGACTTGTTAAGTTAAACTAGGTTTAGTGTGTTCAAAATCGACAATTATTTTTTGTTGTGGAGCATCAACAACACATCTTTGTTCCTTTTGTTGACCATATGGACAACAATATATGCCGTTTGCCACTTTTATTTATTTTTTATGCATATTTTATCCGGTCACTTTCGACCCGACAACTTGGTTTTATCTCACGGGTCATCATAAGTCCAAAGCGCCTAAACGGTGGTTTGGTTTGAATGATATCGATGTTTTTCCAAACCGCCTTCATGGTTTTTGCATGAACCAAAAATCTTACCCGGTAAGAGCGAATGCAAGGACCGAGAGTCTTACCCGGTAAGTGAGGACGACGACTCTTACCACGGTTAGCGCTTTTACCGGGTGAATTTTTGCATAAGAAACCGATTTGGTGGACTAAAACCTTATCCGGTAAATGATAGTGTTAAATTTTAGTGATAAGCAGTTAGTTTTTTTTAAACCTTGGGTAGTTGGGTATGTCTCCCATTTTCCTACATCACTTTTAAAAATCAATTCACAACCCACAAGCAAAAAATGCAAAAACTCATCAAATGTTGCAAGATATCCATCCTACAAGTTCATATCATCTGGGTACGTATGCCCGGCCCTAGAAACAAAGAGGATAACAGTAGAATTGAAGTACTCTTTTGCTATTCGGGTCAGCTTCTTTCAACTGCATTACCAGTTTTAGGCACGAGAAACCTCATGATGAACGCTAGCTTTCCTCCGGCCAGCATCGTGTAGGTGAAATGTAGTTTCTCATGAATCAAAAAAAGCATGAATAGGAAAAGGGCAGCTGCCATCGACGCCCCACTGATCACAAATACACCACGCAAGTCTTTAAGGTTTAGAATTTTAGCCGTAGGCACAGAATCCATAGATTGTTGGTTAAACCACTTAGCCTCCAACTCATTTAAAGTCCCATCTTCTCGTAGTCTGGCAATTTGTCTCGAGATTTCAGGGGCCCAGGGTGAACCTCGTGCAAATACCTGAATACGAATTATAACTGGAAACTACAAACTGAAAATAACAAACATAGTTAAAGTTATGGATGAGGAGACTTACAAAGCCAAAACCATTAGTAGTAGCTTCAGAAACGGTCATGGAGTAACCAGATGGGTACTGTACAAGAAATTGCTTAAGATAAGGAATTTCATCAACAATTGCATCTACACCGCCTTTCTTACTCCCACGAGACAAAGCATCGGCATATGCCTCTAATGTGGGAGATAACTTTACTCTGGTGGCTGGAATCGAGTTCTTAATATATCCTCTCAGAACATAATATGGGTATCCAATCGAGTTTCTCTTTGATGCTAACTGAATTTGTTCGATGGTTAACAACGAACTCAATGTTGCAGTGTAGCTTGAAGTGAGCACCAGCACTACAAATAACCATACAATCACTACAAATCTTGACAAATTACTCTGCAGCTTCTGCCCTGCAATTACAAACACTTGATCACTTCTTTTTGTCCAATTCATGTTTTGGGATGCATGTTAGAGATTGATCATTTCCTTTGATGAAACCAATATGACCCTTTCGTTAGACTTGAGGTTACAAAATCCACTACGATAAACATCAGCTTTATAGGAGGCCAAATATGTCTAAATATCCTAATGCGCCTGTTGTATAGGACTTATTTTTGTAGGACCAAACAATTGCGCATCATATGTAAACATGTTGTAAGAAGTTGATAGGACTCATTTGGGCTTCCTAGCAAGTATTTTGGGACAATTTTGAATTATATGATTTATTTCAAAAAGTGACTTATAAAAACAAATGTCCTACAAGGCTATGATAAGATGGTTCATAGGACATTTCTAAATTTTGTCATATAGAAAAGCTGATTAGACACTTCATTCCAAATGTCTGGGTTATACCCTGGAAATGGAATATGTTGTTAGTTACACTGTCTAGGAGTAAAGGGGTAGAATTGGTAGTTGTTTTAATAAGGATGTAATAGCAGTAGTTAATAAGTGCAAGGGCAATATTGGGATTGTGATTATTCTGTTACAAGGGGAAAAGTAGCATCAAGGGTTTGATAAGTAGGAGTGAGGGGAGGGGGGAAAGGCATCTGATTTGTCAACAATGAAAAGGGAAAGAGCTTTTGGAGATCACAACCTCTCAAAGTGCTGGAACCTCTTTAGTGCAATCATCCGACTACCTTGAAATTGGGAAAGTTCAGTCATTGAATGACAAATGGGGATTTTATAGAAAGTGTATCGGTCACCTAAAAAACCTGTTAGGATGCCCATATATGTTCTAGCAAGTAGCATCCTATTGTAACACCTTTATATATATATATATATATACACACACACACACACATATATAGAGGCCCCATCAAATGCAAACCAACCAAATGTTATAAACCATACAAACCAATCTCAACCGTCCATCTAGTCTAACAAATATCTTGTTTCATAAATACATCAATTGTTTCCTAATATAAAGTATTAATCATAATTAATGAACTCTAATATTTTTTCTTAAATATTCAAATCATAATAAATGAACCTTCATTGTTTCCATAGATATCTTAATTGACCGGTTTGTATGGTTTGCAACCTTTGCATGGTTTGTACATGATTTGTGATTCTCTTGACCCCGCCATATGGTGCCATCTGTTAAAACAACATCCATTAAAAAAGAACCATATGGCGGGGTGTGATTCTCTTAAATCTGCCATATGGTTCTTTTTTATTGGACAAGGCAAGGGGGTGTGATTCTCTTGACCCCGCCATATGGTGCCATCGGTGATCTAGTTAGCTTACACAAGTGTACACTTCACGCCTCCTAGCCCGTGATATAGCTTAACTATGAACCCCATATTCTCTTGTGAACACAATTACATAAAATGAATGGATGATTTTACTAAATTCATCAACAATGGTTTCCTAATATTGTTCGTGACTTGTGTGTATTGCAATATCACCAATACATTTAGGAGTTACAGCATTATTAGGAAACTATCTCCCATATTATGGGTTGGGTTCCGGTGAGAATGAAAGTTATGGTGAGCAAGGTAAGAAGGGATCTCCACCCTTGGATGCACATTAGAATGAGATGCACCAGATCAATTCCCGTATAAAGCACAATTCATGGGTGGGTTTGAGATCAAAAGTGATCAAGGGTCCGAATCCCTTCTTACCTTCTCACCTTAACTCTTCTTTCACACAATCCTTCGTCCCCACATTATCAGGAAACTATCTCCCACAATATTAAGAAACTATTTCCAGAAATATTTATATTATTTACATATTCTAACATGGAGGTTTAACAAGAGCATATGCTCTAAGTACATAATAATTGGATTATATTAGGCAACTCATTTGATAACGGAAACTTGGTTGTATTAACTGGAAACAAGCCAAAAAAAATTGTGAGAGCTTACTATGAGCATAAACAAGGGTCGAAAAGGCAAACCAGAAGGTTGTTCCGATTTGCTGTCCTGGTGAACCTCGAAATTCTTCATTCGTCCGATGTTCAAGAATCCAAATCACAAACCCCAGTAAAATAAAGAAGCAAGCAGATACAACCCACAGCTCTGAACTAAGGGGTTTCATAAAGATCCACATGCTTGCATCTGCTTTTCGAGATAGTGTTCCAAGGCCAAGATCGGTAAATGGCAATGTGAAGTCAACATATTGAGATCTGTTAGCTGAGATCGTTATATCTCCAATGGCAGCATCAAACTCCTGGTGCAAACAATAATGTAATACAACAGATTATGATGCTTTCCCTGTGTGTTTACTTGTGCCGAAAGCCATGTACCTAGAATATATTGATTACAGATAGTACTGGGTTACAGAATATGCGTACCCCAGAATGGACTAGATCTATAAGATCGTTGTAATCTATTTCTTCAGGTTTAGTGTCATTCATAATTGGAATGAAATTAAAGGCTACATCCTGACGTAATGCAGCGAAGGAAGCTAGAAACACTTCTGCACAAAACCCTGAAACGACTGTTGAATTAGTTCGAGCATCATAATTCACTTGAAAGAGTCCCCTTGATCTAGAATGCGCTGGAACGACAATTCTTAGGTTTTTGCTACTCGGTCGCATGCTATGTGATGTGATACCTCCTGGCCAGATGATGGCTTTCAGGCCATCGTTGGAAAATGAATTCGGCTTACCAATCTTTTTGGTGAAAGCAGCATCAGTTGTCCAAAACCCAACCCTATGTTCCCCTTCACCTATCACATTTATTATTTCTAAGACATGTGCAGTAATCCTCCCGTTCCTAAATTGGAAAACACCGCCTAAACCTTGAAATGATATTCTTAACATCTGATTTAGAAGTGTTGTACCCTTTTGGTTGGAGCCACTCGTTTCCAAATATTTCGATTTAACAGCTTGCATCCTCTCAACAGACATTGCTAGTGCTGAAACTGCATCATGTGCCCAAATAGCATACGCATTTATGTCCTTGAGCTTCGAAGTGAATTTCTCAAGATCCCTTGATTGTGGAATATATGATTTAAAACCCACTGCCCCTTGCATTGACTCCATGACTTCACCATCCATGATATTCAAAAAGTCCATAGTCTTGCTGGTGATGATCCATTTGTATCCTTCATCCATCAATCCTAGATCTTTTGCATTCAGCAAAAGGTAGGATGCAAGAGAAGGTGAAGTATGCAACACAAAGACTTTTGTTTGAATAGTTGAAAGCTTCTGAAGCTCTTCCTGGACAAGTTCGTCGCTAGCAGAGGTTGAAATTAAGCTCCTATATGTTACAGAGATGCCCTTCTCTCCCAAGGCATTGGCCATAAATGTAGCCATACCTCGCCCATTATCATTGTCCTCGCAGACAACGATCAAATTCTTCCATCCAAAGGATTCTGCCATTGCAGCAATACCTTTAAATTGAATGGTTTCATCCTGTGCAATTTGAAGGAAATAAGGATGGTTGTGGGAAGATGGAGTTGGTGAAGGTGAAAGTGAAAGAATAGGTATTCTAGCTTCATCTCCTAATACCGCCAGGAACTTTGTTGAATCTGAACCTATGATCGCTTGCACTTTCTTCTTCTGCAAAAGCTCAAGACCTGGTGGGCAAGATAACATTAGCGATATGATGAATGTGAGGGCGGCTAAAAACTACACTTTCATGTAAATACAACATGCATGTTAACAAGCTACATGTTGATGCACAATCTCACATGGTTTCAAGGGCTGATCTATGCCCAAGTTTGGTATCAAATGCATACCTTGATATCACTGTTCTAAAAGGCTCGTCGCGACAGCCGTCATGGCGCGCCGTGGCTTAAGGCTTGTGTCTCACGCCACGTTATGCCTGATTGCCTGTGGCACGCCATGGCCTAATGTGCAGTCTTTTGTAACACGATATTTGATTTTTCTTCATGTTTTAATGTCTTATTTGCTAGTTTTTTAATACATAACCTAATTTAGCTTGTTTATTATCATTGACTCGTCGATTAATAGTACAAAATATATGTTTTTATATATAAAATTATATATGATATAGAGATTGGTCGCCATAAATCACGCCTTGATAAACGCCATGGACTCGTCGTGGCTCCTAAGGCTTGAGGCTTGGCCTCGCCGCCACGCCATGCCTCACGCCATTTAGAACCTTGCTTGATATTTTAGCCATGGGTATTGATGCTTACCGGTATGTAGAGCATGCAGAGTTTCTCCTTGAGTATCCCGACTGTGCACAACTATCCTTGTTTTGTAGTGACTGTTGACCTTGTAAAACTCAGATAACGCGATGGTAATGCAGCTATGAATGGTCTTCCCAACCCATGATCCCATATTTAGAATCACTCCCACCGGGATCTCCTTGTGTGCTTTTGATTGTATCTGAAAGCAAAGTAACATCACCATTAAAAACAAAAGATCTGTTCTCTTCTTGTTACTCATCTCCATAAAAAGCTCCAGTTGGTGCAAGTACAAAAATATGGTATGTTCTTTTTTCTATATTCCTTTCGTCTTCTATAGTCTTTTCTTGTTTTTATTGATTAAATTCGTAAGTAGACTTCCATTTCAGACGACCAAATAGTTCCTATGCATTGGCTAGTCTAATGTATGGATGACAATTATTTGTCCTCTTGAGTATTTTGTATTTAACTTATAATGCTTGGCGCTTAATTTGTAAATTTATAAAATATAATCAAGATGAGAAGAATAAAATCAAATTAATAAGGACCACTCACTCAGAAAAACCATTTACAAATATTAACAATATCAAGAAAAAGCATGGCTTTGAACCGATTATTCTCCAAGGTTTGAATAATTCTTTTTCAACTTTCAGCTCACAAGAAACATTGTAGTCAATTTTCAAAGCATTTAAATCAAATTTTGACTCAAGAAGCATTCAAATCAATTATTCAAACCAATTTTTGGGTTAGAAATATCAGTCAATTATATAATACGTCAAGTTCAGTCTATTATCATCAAAACTTAATGGGATTGCTGAATTATAATTAATGATGGAAATTTGACAAAAAACGAGGTTAATGATATGATTTGGGAGTATAGGCATAAGATTGATAAAGACTTGTTTACCTCTTAATAGTTCCATTAAGAGGCAACCTCTGAATCGCTAAGAGGTAAATCTTGTTTGGCAAAAAAAGTGTCTGCCTCTTAATGGTTCTAAAACCCTCTGAATGATTTAGCATCCTCGGCCTCCCTTAACCATTCAGCACCCTGATTTCATTCTAAACAATTATCAAACAACCATATTTCATTTTGCACTATATCATAAAAGCCTCTTAATCATTCTGACCACTTAATCATTCTGCACTAAATCATTCAGCAACTGCCAAACAGCCCCCAATTGTTAAAAAAATATCCCTTGCTCAACCTAGACAACCATCTCTTAAAGGGGTATTTGGATGGGAATTTTCCAAGTGATTATAGCGACTTAAAATATCAGAAGATGATCTAGATTCGATCTAGTTGCAACTTAATGCAGACACACACAAAAATTAAGTAGATTTACAAATGTAGACAATAAAAAAACAAATTCATGTTCAGTTGTCACTTGATAACATATAAATTTCTTCATCAAATAAAAAGTGAACACCATAATTGTAAATTACTATAGTTCTTATAATAAAACTCAAGGCTTTCTGTTAAAACAGCATCCATTATACAAGAGTCAGATTATAATATTTCAAAAAAATTAGCTGATAAAATATTTTAAAATTAATGAAGTTTGTGTTGAATTAAGAATTCTGATTATATAAACTCTGAACAAACTTCTCTAAATTTTCAGCATTCAAGAAGTATGTAGTCAATATGGACAGCATTTCAGAAATTGTTGAATAGGGCACCTTTTCTGTATTATGCTCTTCATATGCTTGGTTGGTATTTGCTATTTATCTTCCTACATACTTCCAAAAGAAATATCAAATATGGTATAATAGTTAAATAAGACTTACCTGCAGATAGAGCATTCAAGGGTTCTCCATAAGCGTCCCTAACGTAAGGAGTTATCCTTGTTTTGTAATGATTGTTGTGAGATATCCTATGAGAATCGTGTTGATATCATCTGGGGTATGTATGCCAGAGCCTAGAAAGGAAGAGGATAACAAGGCAGTAGCCCAACAGATAACCTAAACAAGATCGACCAATGAATCCTAGCTTTCCTCCTGGCAGCATTGTGTAGGTGAAATGCATTTTCTCATGAACCAAGTAAAGCATGAATAGGAACAGAGCAGCTGCCATTGAGACCCCACTGATGAGAAAAAGACCACGGAGCCCTTGAAGGTTTAGAATTTTCGGTGCAGAATACTTTGAGTGTGGACATGATTGTTGGGAATTAAACCACTTATCCTCCAACACCCTTAAAGTCCCATCTTCTCGTAGCCTGGTAATCTGTCTGGAGATCTCAGGGGCCAAGGGTGAACCCCGCGGGAATGCCTGCGAATTATAGCTACGTTAATTAAACTTGGAAGAAAAGGAAGTAGAGTTGATCTACAAATTGTCAAATAACACATTTAAGTATGGCCATATCATTAGACTTAAAAGTTACATAACCACAGTTACCAAATTATTTGCCATCACCAATCTAGAGTTATGATTTAACATCCAAGCACCAAAATGGAGGTTTTAGAAGAGAATACACACTAACTACATAATAATTGGATAAAAGTGAAACTTGGCTGTTTTAACTATGAAAAAGACAAACAAATATGTGAGAGCTTACTATGAGCATAAACAAGGGTTGAAAAGGCAAACCAGATCGTTGTTCCGATTTGTTGTCCTGGTGAACCTTGGAATTCTTCACTCGTCCGATGTCAAGAATCAAACCCCAGTAAAATAAAGAAGCAAGCAGATACAACCCAAAGCTCTGAACTAAGGGGTTTCAAAAAGATCCACATGCTTGCATCCACGTCTCGGGATAGTATTCCAAAGCCAAGATCGGTGTATGGCAATGTGAAGTCAACATATAGAGATCTATTAGCTGTGATTGATATATCTCCAATGGCAACATCAAATTCCTAATGCATATGAAATACAACAGATTATAAATTCCCAATGCAAACAATAACGAAATTCAACAGATTATATCTCCAAATGGCAGCATCAAATTCCCTGTGCATTTGCTCCTATATGTTACCGATATGCTCTTCTCTCCCAAGGCATTGGCCATAAATGTAGCCATATCTCTCCCATTATCAGTGTCCTCGCAGATAACAATCAAATTCTTCCATCCAAAGGATTCTGCCATTGCAGCAATACCTTTAAACTGAATGGTTCAATCCGTGCAATTTGAAGAAAATAAGGATGGTTGTTGGAAGATGGAGTTGGTGAAGGTGAAAGTGAAAGTGAAAGAATAGGTATTCTAGCTTCATCTCCCAATACCACCAGGAACTTTGCTTCAGCTATCGAGTCTGAACCTATGATCGCATGCACTTTCCTCTTCCTCTAATAGCTCAAGAACTGGTGGGCAAGATAACATTAGCGAAGAAGGCTAAATCGAAAAGTTTACAAACTCATTAATTTGTACCAACTTCCAAATTACTTTTTATCTATATCTATTAGAAGTTTAATGGTACAATGCAACACGATACATCTCAATTATAATATTTTATTGGGAAATTAATTAAAATACCTCAAGACAAACCAACTGTTACCAAAATACCCTAAAATTTTTCAACTTTGCAAAAATGCCCAAAACACCCGCGATGGGTCCCGCGATCGCGGGATACGCTGACGTGGCACGTATTTTGGGGCCAAATGCCCCGCGAAGCCCCTCAACTTTGGCCGCGGTGCACTTTTGGTCCCTGCCCGCGATCGCAGCCTGCGATGGCCCAAAAAATTACAGTTTTGGTCCCTGAAATTTTACACTTTTGGTCCCTGAAAATTTACACTTTCAGCCCCTGAAATTAGACGAATTTTGCATGCTTTTACTGTTTTTTTCCACAATTATTGCAATTTAAAGACCGATTTGTGGTTGAAATTCATTTGCATGTTTGAGATTTCATCCATAAATACCAGTAAGATGCAATTCACAATTCACACTTCCTCTTGCTTTCTTTCTTGATTTCTCTCTTGCTTAAAAATTGATTTAGTTTCATCAATCCAAGCTTGCTTCTCGTTTACCTTCGTTTGAATAATTGCGAAGTCTTGCAGAATATGGTGAATTGCTTCTTGTTCTCGACGAACACGAGCCTCCCTAGCTTTTATATCCCCTTTCATCCTTTTGATCTCCCTGTCTTCCTCTTCGATCTTTCTCAAATGGACTGCCTTCCTGTCCATAATTTTTTTCCACTCTTCTGTTAGTTCATCTATCTCCTTTTCCTTTTTTGCTATGGCGACCTCGATTTAAGGTGGCATTTTTTCAGGAGTAGCCTTAGGGTTTGATGACGATGCCATTTGTGGATTAAATGAGATAAGAGAAATCAAGAGAGAAAACAATTCAAAGAAAGAAAGCAAGAGAAAAATCAAGAAAGAAAGCAAGAGGAAGTGTGAATTGTGAATTGCATCTTACTGGTATTTATGGATGAAATCTCAAACATGCAAATGAATTTCAACCACAAATCGGTCTTCAAAGTACAATAATTGTGGAAAAAAACAGTAAAAGCATGCAAGATTCGTCTAAGTATAGGGGCTAAAAGTGTAAATTTTCAGGGACCAAAAGTGTAAAATTTCAGGGACCAAAACTGTAATTTTTTGGGCCATCGCGGGCTGCGATCGCGGGCAGGGACCAAAAGTGCACCGCGGCCAAAGT
Source organism: Saussurea involucrata (assembly GCA_033807775.1). Classification (NCBI taxonomy): domain Eukaryota; kingdom Viridiplantae; phylum Streptophyta; class Magnoliopsida; order Asterales; family Asteraceae; genus Saussurea; species Saussurea involucrata. The sequence continues at coordinate 230,497,027 of CM066314.1, forward strand.
TGAGAGGCTTCGTGGGGCATTTGGCCCCAAAGTACGTGCCACGTCAGCCTAGCCCGCGATCGCGGGACCCCATCGCGGGTATTTTGGGCATTAAAATTTAGGGTATTTCGGTAACAGTTGGTCAAACTTGGGGTATTTTAATTAATTTCCCTATTTTATTTTATTTTTTGTCTTTCTCTGTGGTTTTAAGAAAATGAAAATGTTTTTTTATAAATTTGTTGAATTTAATTTTGGTTTAATAATGATGTAATTTACTTTAAGTTTAATAGTATAATGTTTTTTTATAAAAAAAACAGGTGTTAAAATTCAATGATTATCTTATTTAGATTTTATATTTTTTATATTTAAAATGAAATGTTTATCCTGTATTTGATTATGTTTATCCATTAGTTATGAATTCAGACATTCAACTTTAGAAAGTTGTACTGATGTATGAATTACTTGTAAACCTGAATTTTAAGTAATATGCATCAATTAACAATATGTGGTGCATAAAAATGTGTTTTAAAAAGCTTTTGTCAAATATTTTATACTATAGTATAGGTAAAACGACTTTTTTAACTTTAAGTAGGGTTGGCAACGGGTAAGGTATGGGTAGGGTAATAGTTACTCTGTTATCCAATCCGTTTAAAAAAACGGGTAACGAAACGAATAATTATCCATCTCATAAACCTATTATTCATATCCTACCCTACCCACTAAAATAGCGGGTAACGAAACGGGTAATGGTTAAATGAAAAAATAATTTTTCATTTTGAACTATAAAAAAGATTGGTAAATGTCAAACATAGATGTAAAACATAAATTCATAAATATAACAATTATTTTATATCCAATTTGTTACGGTAAAAATTTTAACGTTACTCTAAATATAATCATAGTATAATGTTTTAAAAACAATATAAAAATTGTAAAACAACACTTTTAGTTGTATGTTTCTCATACCTCATCTTGTTTCTCATTTAATTATCATAAACTATTTACTTGATAAATATAAAAAATAAATTAATTTTACACATTAATATACAACATATATGATAACATTATGAAAAAATATTAATATTTAACTTTATATATATATATATATATATATGCAGAATGTACATTAATATTTAAGTTTGTATACATAAATATACATACATAATATATTTATATATTATTTCATAACGAGTAACGGGTAATGGATAACGAAAAACCATTTATCCATACCCTACCCACTTAAATTTCGAGTAAACGGGTAATGGATAAGTGGATAAATGGATAAAATTTTCTTTACCCATACCCTTATCCAACGGATCGAAACATAACGGGTAACAGGTTTACTCTTACCCATTAGCAGCATGGGCGAAGCTAGGGGTGTACAAAAAATCGTCAACCCGCGAAACCCGCTAACAACCCAATTAAACCCAACCCGTCGAACCGTTGAACTACCGAACCGCCAAACTGCTACATATAAGGGTTGAAATTGGGTTAGGAAAACTCAACTCAACCCAAACCACCAACCCGTCGCTAAATTTTTTTCATTTTAATAAAAAAAATATTATATATAAACACACAATACTTTGTATTTTTTACATCTAAGCATCATAAGTTACCAAACTAGATTCGCCACCAAAGGATGGACCAAAAGAATCTCATAGGAGAAAATTGATGGAATCATTTTTGTAACATCAACAAATGGACGTGTCGGAGAACATGAACGATGTTGATAGATATTTGGTTGATGAATCTATCAATCCAAAGACTCCTTCATTTGAAGTATTACTTTGGTGAAAAGACAATGCTAATACGTATAACATTTTGTCTTTGATATTGTAACAACCCAGTCTAAAATAGAATATGCATGGCATTAAATCATAAGTATTACAAAATTGGGTCCCAAAATTTCATTACATCTGATTCAAAATTTAGGTTGGCGGAAACAACCTATACACAACTGAGAACATACTAGTTTCTATAAGTGACACTGCACTGTCTCTATCTGCATCTGTACCCTATCCTCCTCTTGCTCACCTACCTGAGCCTCCTACTATCTGCTTACCTGAAAAGGTTTAGTTTGGAAAATACGAGGGTTAGACCATGAGGTGTAGTGAGCTCCCTCCTGACAGTTCTCAAAATCAGTTAAAAACAGTTTATAACTTTCAAATATCTTCGCATAAAACTTTCACATAACTTTTCATAAAACTTTCACATAACTTCACATAAAACTTTCACGGATAAATCTGCTCCCGTAAATGGCACCCTGAAGTCACTCAAGAGTGACAACGAGTCAGTCTCACGTTGCCTTACTGGATACTCCCTTCCATGACATAAACAGGTCACTCCTCCCGGCATGAGCACTGGTGGGTCTACCTCCCGACTTAGCCAGTTTACGTCTAACACAATGCATGCATACATCGCATATAACCTTCAAGCGAGTAAAATCATGTAAAATAACATGGCATTTCTACACAATCACTTACTTTGAAAACACGTATAAAATCACGTATTTTAGTTAGAAAAACTCACCTGGTGTAACGTCCCGGAATTCCCAAACATGCTTCAAATAACATATATTGCATAACATCGTTACATTCATAAAAGAAAATACATAATAAACACGTACGGTCCCAAAGTCTCAAAACTATACCATACAAAGCATAAGTAATTCCTAATCTCCGTCAGCTATCAACCGCGTCCTACACTTTAATCTTCCCTTTGCTAATAAATGATCCTCAACCTGGAATACATATTTTTGAAAACAAAATGAGGGTTAGACCAAACGGTCTAGTGAGATAATCCATGTCATTTCAAAATCGTTATAAAACCAATTTATATAAAATCCTTTATATAAACACACATATATCACAAATACTTAAATACCAAATAAGACTCGTATTGGTTGGTTGCGAGCCAACTAATCCGTTGTACAACAATTACAGCACCGCTGTACAACAATTACAGCAAACATCCGCCGGCATAGTTCGGCAAGTGCTCTCGTGTAGTGTAATGCATATATAAATACAATATATATGTACCAATATATCATATTGTTATTTATAAAACCTTTCATCACATTCCAACCATATATATATAAATATATATATATATATATATATATATATCAATATATCACATTTTCTTTTATAAAAACGTCACCACATTCCAACCATATATACATCTCAATATAAACACATAATCACATCATGTATCATATTCTCAATCCATACATATCCATCTCATATATATCACATATATATGTATCCCAGTTGAAAACATTTTAAAGTAAAACTCACCTTGATTGTTTATCAAACACTTCCAAGCTTATCTCGAGAAATCCAATACTTCACCCAAAATTCACCAAATCTGAAACAATTTAAATACACATATCCTTTTACCAATCAAACACATAATACTCTCCAATAGGCTAGGGATTCTAGATAAACATCAAAACCCCCAATTCATAACAAACCTTATTTCTCAAAGATAAAAAGAAACCAAAGTTTCCTTACCAAATTACCACTAAAACTGGGCTGCATAGGACAACACAATTACACCGCTGTTTTTGACTAAATTACCGTACTTAGGAGCCAAACTAGTTGATCATGTCTAAAACAAAAACGTACTTACATCTCTTAAGCTTCATCTCTATTTGGACCCACCTCGATTGGAGCAGCGACCAATTATATATGAATTTTATACTAACAATGTGCAGATCCCGTTTTTCACAGGACCAGTTTCTGTAATTCACTGTTTGGAGCTGCTTAAAGTCATAATTTGGTCTCGGTGAAAACTACAAAATTGTACAGTACTGAAAGATCGTTCTAACTGCAAAATTTGAGCCTATTTAGCCTTACGGTTGATTTTATACGAATTTTCCAATATCTGGACAGAAAACTTAAACTCAACAAAATTGATAATTTCTATAAGGCATTTCAACAAATACCTTGTGGGCATTACTTCAAGGAGCACAAACCCATTTCAATGGTTTTATTCTTTTTCCCATTTTTAATACCAAACTTCTAGTTTATGAATTCTAATACAAGAACACAATTAATACATGATTTCACCAAGAAATACTTCAAGACTTTATCTTATTATAATCAACCAACTAAAACTCATATAAACTCTATAATACCCATTAATACTTCTAACTAAGTATCACCACAAGGAGAGGAAACATTAACAATCAACAACAAAAGAGTTTAAGAGATTACCTTCAAAGATTATACTTCAAAATTCAATTTCTCCTCTTGATTTGCTTCTTTTCTCTCTTTTCTTCTTCTCTATTCTTCTTCTCTTTTCTTTCTCCTATCTCTCTCCCTAGACGTCTCTCACTCCCTCTTTTAATCACACACACACACAATACACATAATACACCTAATATACATAATATACATAATATCTAGATATTATAACATGTTTATCAAACAAACCCCAAACTCCTCTTAATTGGCAAAACTTACCCCCAAACTTTCAAATAAAAATTAAAACTTACCCCTTAACTTCTAACTCCATAAAATACTAAGATAAAGACTTATAAAATTTCCCAAATCTATTTTAACTAAGATACCACTAGTTAAATAAATAAATAACATACCTGGTTATTACACCTGGCGCTTTAGCAATTCCTTCTCGCAAAACTTCAGATTTTAAGGTGAACACCTATGATGTTAAAATAATAATTATAGTGAGTCTTGGTTAACCTCGGCTCAATCTGAACAATTTTCTATCTGACTGACTCTCGACCACTCTAGAATCAGGACCCAAATAAATCAATCCTGAATCCTCATTTAATTTACCCACCATACCGGATCCTTACAAATAGACTCTGGATCATGAATTAAATACCGGTTCACGGCCCAAAAGAAACAACATTACTTCTGGATCTGATATATAAAATTTTCGGATCTGACCATTAACTTCCGGATCTCCATTTGCATTAGGTCCAACACTAAGTTTCAATTTAGGCCCACTTACCGGATTTTGCTTTATTAACACACCGGACCCAAATAGGTGGATTCCGGATGCTGTTAGTCCCAGATGGCTATAACAAGTATTGTAGAAGGGGGGTTGAATACAATACTCAAAATTTTCACAATTTTAATTCTATTATTGAAAATCTTTCAACAAGAATTACACATAGAAACTTAAGACTGTTGCTGAAAAGAACAGATAAACTATTCTAACAATCTTTCACAAAGTATACTAAACAAAATAACTAAGAACACTTAGAACAAAGCTATGAAGTTTTTAGCAATATGGAGATTTCTTGGACTGAGAGAAATCTTCCAGTTCACGTAGAATCTTAGAGCACACAGTAATCTTCAAGTATCTCAAGATGTAAGTTCTGTCTTCTGCATGGAGAGGTCTTCCTTTTATAGTGAGGATGAGTGTACTGAGCATTAAATGCTTGGGACACTTGTCATCAGGAGATTGGCTGGAAGAAGTTGACTTCTAAAAAGCTGGAACGATCCCATCACCTTTTTCTTGGTAATAGGTATAGAACCCATGCTGAAAGGACTTTTACTGAAGATGGATAAAAGACAAAAGGTCACTTTTATCTTCCAACGGATATTGTCCCATGAGTAAATGATCTTCTTGATGTGGATTCCAAGACAATCATACCGATGATGTTTCACCGATACAATTGTCATTGGTCTTTGAAAACATCTGCAAGAAAACCAATTTCACAAAGATCCCACCGATTTAAGTATCCTCATCAGTGGGATGAGTTCCACCGATTCATGAAGACCACATCGGTGGAAGATGTCCACCGAATAATGCAAGCATTATCGGTGGAGATGTTGACCACCGATTTGTGAGAACAAAATCGGTGGACATGTTGTTCACCGAATTGTGAGGACAACTTCGGTGAATAATGACTTGTTTGTTTGTTGAGAAGAGTCTTCTATTTTCCACAAGTAGAGAGTCTTCAAGCTTGGTTTCGGTTGATCTTCGACTTCACCGAACAGTTGCTATATTGTACAAGTCATATGAAGAACCAAACTAAAATATTCTAAGTAGGATAATTAGGGAAAACATTGGTGAGTCAATTTCAAATCTTTGGTGACCCAACAATCTCCCCCTATTTGAATTTGAGCTCCATACTTAGAATATTGAAGAGTATCTGAATAAAATTGCATTTTGACCCTTTTTACTCTTTTGGGTTCTTTTCACATAGACCATTTTTTTTGATCTATTTTGTCTTTTATGGATTTGTGTGTGTATGATATTTACAAGTAAGAAAAAATAAAAAATGTATAGCTGTACAAATAAGTGAAAGAAAAGGAAAGAAGTATAAACAATATGAACAGAAAGAATATTACTTGCATCTTTGGAGGGGCGAGTTGAAACTTGTATCTGGCTTGAGGATTCTTCATTTTGATTAGCAGCCTGTTAATGTGTTGGAGAACTTTATCTTTCAGGCACTTTTGCTTTTCTTCAGATGTTCCAAATCTTCAAGTCATCCATTTACTTCAAAATATTTCAGCCAAGTGAGTCTGTGGGTTTTGATAGGAGACACATCCATTATAGTGACAATCTTTGAGGAGGGTTGAGTTTGAGTGAATCAGCCTCAGGATGCTTTTGCCAATCTCTTGCATTTTCTCTTTCTCTTGGCATCTTCAGCACTTCCTGTTCAGCATCATCATCCTTTGTCTTTGTTTTGCTCCCCCTCAGTAGATCAGTCGGTTTTGTGTTTCTCCCCCTCAGTTAGATCCGCCCGGACTGATGTGCTCCCCCTTGACCGGTCCGCCCGATTTCCTCATTTTTCCGAGTTGGACGCTGAAAACGAGTACAGAGGGTTGGTGTTGATCGAGTTGGACGCTGATATTGCTCCCCCTCAGATGGTTTCTCCCCCTCAGCGTACGACGTAGAAGAAACACCACAAACAATTGGAAACACCGTTTTTTTTGTGCTCATAACCACCGAATTTGGGGGCCAACCACCGAAATTTCGGTGGTGTGGTCGGTGGTATGGTAATTTTTTTTTGATTTTTACTCATAACCACCGAATTTGGAGGCCAACCACCGAAATTTCGGTGGTGTGGTATGTGTATGGTCAAAAAAAAAATTGATTTTTTTTTGCTTCCCCACCGAAAACTAAGGAGATCCCACCGAAATTTTGCAAGAGTTTGACAAAAAGTCGGTGGAATTTCTTGAAGAGGTTGGAGGAAATCTTCTGGCATCTTCAGAAGAGTTTGGATAAAATCTGCTACGGCATCATGGAGGAAATCTTCAAGGTGAAGAAAATATTGGAATTTCATCTTCCAATTTTTTGATGACCCGCAAAGATTGAGTTTGAGGAGTTTTTTAGTAGAAGGATTTGGGATGATATCTGTGGAAGAGTTTGTAGTATGTGGGTTTTGAGAAAAAGGAGAGTTGGGTTGCTGTCCAAGAGTGAAATATGATGGAAGAAAGAATGGGATGAGGAGATGACACATAGAAAGTTGGTTTTGGTGAGAGGTAGATTGGTGAGATGAGATCATGGTGATTCGGTGGGTTTTCATGGTTAGGAGATAATAGGTGATGATGTCATGAGAGTAAAGAATTCTAAGGCTTTGTCAACTTTCACACTTGTCCACATAGATCCATCTGTCCAGCTCAAAATCTGCAATCACACAAAATTTATTTCCTAGCTACCCATTTGGTGGTGGGTCCTTTGGGGTTAGATGATGAGGGAAAAGAATTTATGTCACTCAGATCAATTCTTTCTTTCGGACAGTCTTTGGCAAAATGAGAAACATCACCACAGATATAGCATTTTCTATAAAGAAATGCCTTTTTAGAACTTTGATATTTTTCCTTATTTTTGCTCAAAGATTTTGAAGAGGTAACAAAGAATTGGGGTGCAACACCTATAATTCCTTTTTCAAAATTTAGGAGGACATAAATCTTTTCTTTTGAATTGGACATTTTGAGACTCACAGATCGGGGAAGAAAATCGGTAGGGGAAGTCACATAGGTATTTTTAGAAAAAATTGGAGGATTTCTTTTTAATAAAGAATCGGCACCTAGAGACTTTCCTTTTTCAGAGTTAGAAAATATATTGCTTGAGTTGGAGGAGGAGGATGCATCATCTAAAGTCAAGAATTTTTGAAATTCATGGATAGGTGTGGAAGAATCATTGGAATCTTGAGCCTTTTCCTTTGGAAAGGAAATATGATCTTTTGCCTTTAAAAACATTCCAAATTTTAAATCTTCAGATGAATCTGCAGAATTCATGAACATAGACCCAATAGAATTGGAATTGGAAGTTTCACAAGAAGTAGGTGAAGCACATGAGGTGGAAGCATGAGATTTTGAAGATTTATCAGTTTCCATTTTTCCAAAGCCTAGACCAGTTTTGTTATTACAGGAAATCTGATCTTGAAAAACCTTTTCCAGGTTTTTGGAAGAACTGGTCCATTTTCTCATGATTTCTTGTTCCTTTTGAAAACGTTTGAATATTTTGTTTTTCTCCTTGGCAAGAATAAAGTTGATGGATTTTAGATCTTCAAGCTCAGCCTTAACTTTTTCAAAGTTTTCCAGTTGAGAGTGACAAAACAGCAGTTGAGAGGAAAGAGATTTTATTTGAGCATTTGCCTTTTGCTTAGCAGTTTTAGCATCAAAAAGATCAATGGTTAAAGAATCAAATGCTTCAACCTTTTCATTATCAGAAAGAGCTAGAAAAGGATGTACCTGTGATGAGGAGGAGAGGCACTTAGCTGATACAAGAGCAGTTGAGGAGATGTGGCATTCTGAATCATCCATGTCATTTATCTTGGCCATGAAACAGACATTTGCGATGTCATTCTCGCTTTCAGATGTGGGTTCATCTGCCAAATCATGAGTTTTAGCAGGCAGACCCTTTGCTTTTCTGACAAGTCTTTCATTTCTTTCTTTTTCTCTCTTGTATTTTTCCTTGTATCTTTCAGCCCGGTCAGAATGTGCAGAAGAGGAGAGATTTGTGGAATCATGTTTGGATCTTTCCGATTTTGAGGAAAATCGGCCCGAGGAAGAAGTTTTGGGTCCTTCAAGAAGTTTACTTCTGCACTCAGAGGCAAAATGACCCCTTTTACCACAGTTAAAACATTCCTCATTAGATTTGTCCAAAGAAGAGTGTTTGGAGAGAGAAAAGGATGATTTTCTACCAGACTTAGATTTTCCAGAAAGGTGGTGAGATTTAGATTTAGAATACCCATCCAGCATGGCCATTTCATCAGATAATTTATCAACTGAAGTTTCCTCACATTCATCCTTAGCATCACTAAGATATGCCTCCGAATGATCATTGGGATCTTCTTGACTATCATGGTCAGAGTCAGATGGGTAGGTGATTTTTGGAAAGCACTTAGTCTTTTTGGAAGAGTCACTTAGGAGAGCTAGAGGAGAGCTCTTTATGTCTGTGATGACAGATTTCCTTTGCAGCTTAGTCTGCTCATAGTTGAAAAGAGTTCCATAAAGAGAAGTGAGAGGCATATGATCAAGATCCTTGGTTGTCTTTATACAAGTACAGATATTTTCCCAAAAATCAGGAAGACAGTCCATAAATTTGCACAAGACTTCCTCATTGTCATACACTCTACCTAACAGCTTTAAGTCATTAAGAAGACTGTTAAAGCGATTATAGTAGTTGGAGAGAGATTCTCCTCTCTCATAAGAAAAGAGTTCAAATTTTCTAACAAGAGCAATCTTTCTGCTCTTTTTAACTTTTGTACCTTCGTACAAAACACACAGAGTGGACCACGTTTCTTTGGCAGTAGAGAGATTTACCAGAGAGTGGTACACTTCATCAGGAAGAGAGAGAGCAATGATAGTTCTAACTTTAGAATCAAGAGACACAAGACGTTTTTCCTCATCAGTATATTTCTTAGGATTTTTAAGAATGTAACGACCATTAACAGCAAATTTTTCTTCATCAGAGGAATCATCAGAATCATCTTTGCCAACAACTTCCTTACCGGATTTCTTGGTTTCATAGCGAGACCAAACTTTAGGGACTAAGGGTCCCTCATTGAGAATAGTTGGATATCTACTATCCATTCCTTCCATGAAAAACATCATCCGGCTTTTCCACAAAGAAAAGTTGTTGGAATTAAACTTGGGAGGTTTGGCTATAGAGCCGTTTTCAGAAAAGGTGTTTTGAGAAAAAGCTTCATTTTTGGAAGAAGAAGCAGCCATTGCAGATCAAGTTTATGAATTAAACTTCCTGCTCTGATACCACTTGTTAGTCCCAGATGGCTATAACAAGTATTGTAGAAGGGGGGGGGGGGGGGTTGAATACAATACTCAAAATTTTCACAATTTTAATTCTATTATTGAAAATCTTTCAACAAGAATTACACATAGAAACTTAAGACTGTTGCGGAAAAGAACAGATAAACTATTCTAACAATCTTTCACAAAGTATACTAAACAAAATAACTAAGAACACTTAGAACAAAGCTATGAAGTTTTTAGCAATATGGAGATTTCTTGGACTGAGAGAAATCTTCCAGTTCACGTAGAATCTTAGAGCACACAGTAATCTTCAAGTATCTCAAGATGTAAGTTCTGTCTTCTGCATGGAGAGGTCTTCCTTTTATAGTGAGGATGAGTGTACTGAGCATTAAATGCTTGGGACACTTGTCATCAGGATATTGGCTGGAAGAAGTTGACTTCTAAAAAGCTGGAATGATCCCATCACCTTTTTCTTGGTAATAGGTATAGAACCCATGCTGAAAGGACTTTTACTGAAGATGGATAAAAGACAAAAGGTCACTTTTATCTTCCAACGGATATTGTCCCATGAGTAAATGATCTTCTTGATGTGGATTCCAAGACAATCATACTGATGATGTTTCACCGATACAATTGTCATTGGTCTTTGAAAACATCTGCAAGAAAACCAATTTCACAAAGATCCCACCGATTTAAGTATCCTCATCAGTGGGATGAGTTCCACCGATTCCTGAAGACCACATCGGTGGAAGATGTCCACCGAATAATGCAAGCATTATCGGTGGAGATGTTGACCACCGATTTGTGAGAACAAAATCGGTGGACATGTTGTTCACCGAATTGTGAGGACAACTTTGGTGAATAATGACTTGTTTGTTTGTTGAGAAGAGTCTTCTATTTTCCACAAGTAGAGAGTCTTCAAGCTTGGTTTCGGTTGATCTTCGACTTCACCGAACAGTTGCTATATTGTACAAGTCATATGAAGAACCAAACTAAAATATTCTAAGTAGGATAATTAGGGAAAACATTGGTGAGTCAATTTCAAATCTTTGGTGACCCAACAGATGCCATTTAATAAACTATAACTACCAGATCCACCTCTAAACATTACCGGACTCTAGTTTATTAAAACATTACCGGGCCCAAGGTATGGCCCAGTTCCGGTTTCATTTTAATTGATTTAAATACCGGATCTAGCCTAATTGAAAAGTTCCGGATCTTCACAATTAAGGCCCAAAATTCCGGATCACCCAAATAAGTTAATTCCGGTTCCACTTTGAGTTTCGGATCGGCCCACGTGCTAAATAAATTTCGGAACTACAATGACTTCCGGATCGGCCCAGAATATAATTCAGGATCATTTTAATAAATTACCGGATCCTTACTATCTTAGCCCAAATTCCGGTTTTCTTATTAAATTCCGGTTCTACTAATTTTATTCCGGATCCTATCTTCCGGGACCCCGTAAGACATGGCGATGTCGAACTAATTAGCATTAATACTGAAGGTTAATCCATTTTAACTCGATTAACAAGTCTCTTTCTTAACAAAAGAATATTCTAACACCATTAATTTGTTTATGATGATTATTTCATCCCAATAAAGCACCCTTTTAAATTTTAAGCAAAACTCACCCAAAAACTCAAACCCAGCTGTAACACCCTATATTATTTCTCATTTGCAGATTAGAATAAATAGAAGTTTTGGGGGCCAAAGAGAGAAAATTAGAACTTGAGGACTTAGGAGTAAAATCTGAAATTGTGTATGTGTATAGAAAAGGGGTAAAACCCTAAGTTCTTTCCATTTTGTTGTTCATACGTTTTGAGGAGGCTAGAGGTGGATGGAGGGGAAATCTAGTTCATCTTCTTTGGGAGCTAATGGCAAGGAATGATTCAGAGATGTGACTCCATCATCTTCAAGGTAAGCAATCTTCCCTCACATCTCTTGGTTTGGTTGGGATGGATGTATGATTGGGATTTTTGTTTGATAATACATGTTGAGAGATTTGGTTCATACTTGATAAGGAGAAAGGGAATTGATAGTACTTCTTTTTGATTTAATGCATTTCATTGGAAGAACTTCATCATCTTCTTGGTGAACTCTTGAATGGCAAGTATTTAGGTTTAATGGGGTTTTGAGTTTTTGGGTTTGAATCATGAATCATTGGGTGTGTTTGAATGAGTTTCATTAAATTAAATGATGTAATGATGATTGGTAATTGTGGGTAAAGGTTTAGAACATCCATTATTTCATTTTGGAGGCTTAAAATCGATTTGGGATGAATTGGGATTGAAAAAGGGCCATTTTCGGCTGAAATGGGAGTGCAGGTGCTCCGCACTAGTTTGGCGCTAGTGAACTAGCGCGGGAAGTGGCGCCATTTTTCTGTCCAGTTCCCCGAGTCCTTTGTGGCGCGAGTTGGCTAGCGCGGGCAGTAGCGCCGGGCCATGTTTCGCGTTTTCGGGTTTCGTTTCGCGTACTGTTTGAGGATATGTTGGTGGTATCATTTAAGGGTTGTTTTAGAGTCTATTAAGGATGTTTTGGGATGTAAATAGATGGGTTAACACCACTATTATGTCATCCAATTCAGGTGTTCGGTTTAAGCTAAAGTGTGTCTCAGAGCGTGTGTCGAATTAATAAAGCTCTGGTGAGTTCCCTTACCTTCTTTGTGCAAATGAAACGTTTTTGCTAAGAGTTTTCATAACTGATTATGGTTTCGAGCATGATGACATGATTAAACATTTTGAAAGGTTTTATTTCACATGACATGGAAATGTTTACTAATGCATGCAAATTGTTTATACGTTCGTTGTTACGTAAGTGTTGATTGCATGCTCTTGTGATGTTGTTGCTTATGTGGAGTCGGATTGCACAGTGGTATGTTGGACCCGGATGGGTGAGAATTATCGGTGGACAAGTTAGACCGTGTGCCTCGAATTCGTTTCGTGTGCACATGGATACGACATGTACCGAGTACCGAGGGGATCTACTGTGGATGCCCCGAATGTCGAGCCTGGCTTAATAAGGTGATGAAAGTTGCGACCACTGTGCTATCCCCTTATGTGGAGTCGAGCATTTAAACTGGATTTCCGATTATTCTATAACGGTTAAATGTTTTATACTACTATTTGTGTGGAACTATTTTAAAGAGGGAATTCACTAGACCTCATGGTCTAACCCTCGCTTTTCAAAAACTAAAACCATTTTCAGGTAAGAGTCGTACTTGGGGTTTCACCTTGTGACGATGGAAAGGCGTGGGAATGTAGAAGAGGCATAGCTTGTTAGAGGCTTGTTGCTTATCGTTGGGCTTCCTGTAGTATCTCAGTTGTGAAGGTGTTTTTCCGCAGCGAGTTTAGAGTAGAACTGATGTATTGTATACTTTGGGACCGTTTTGGTTGTAACGTTGTCAATTTTATTTTAATTAAATTTGGGTTGTTACAAATGGTATCAGAGCCATAGTTTAAGGGATTTAGGTGACCGGATGGGCCTAAACTTAAACTGTGGAGTAGAGTGGGACACAACTGAGATGTAGGAAGCCAATAGGAAAGACCTTACTCATAGAATATCTTGACAATGGTAGTAAGAACCCTCATGTAAGGTAAATTCAAATCGCATATGGCCAATGCTATTATGAATTTACAGGTGCATGGGTGTAATCAACCTCCATTGTCGGGATGAGTGGTGAGTGTGGCAGTATGTAGAAGGTTCTAACCTTGTATTTGATAGCAAGAGTCGATGTGGCTTGAGAGATCACTTGTGATGTGATGTTTATACCTTCTAGAAGAAGTGTTGTTTGGAATGCTAATGAGTTGGTTAGAGATAAACTTTATGGGATTCAAAATGAATGAATGGTTGATTGGGGGCAAACTCCTAGTTGCTAGTGAGTCCCCACTCTTAGAATTGATGTGTCGATCAGTTGGAATAGGAAGGGAGAATTATGTTGGCATCTTGAAACCTTTAATTCAAGATCGAGTGAGGGAATCTAGTCTTGGACTCCTTAGTTAACCGGTTTAGTGGCAAGAATAATAAATGAAAGTTATCAATGTTGTTTTGAGGTATGTATAAGAGTAGAAGGTGAGATAATTGGTCAATTGGTAAACCATGTTTGAATGGTCGATCAGGTGGGTTGTGAAGCACTTGTACTACAAGTTGTTGCAAGGGTAAGAAAGTGGTTGTTGGTCATAGTATGGAGTCAGTGAAGAGTTCAAGTGAGTGCAACGGTTGACCTGGTTAGAGTGAATAGCCTTCAATCGCATATTGAGTTTCATGCATTATGTCATTAAATGTGTTACACGAGTTATTTCATGTTAAAGGCATGTACGTGCATAACAAACTTTCCTTGTTTTGGGAAATGAGTTGACACTCGCAAGTGTGTATTCTTAAAAGTAAAAGACAAATTTGTTTTCACTATACGATAAATCTTGGAACTTAGAGATCTACGAACTATTTCACGCTTTTATTTGTGGAGAAAATCTTCGTTACGAAAATATTGAAAACGTTTTATTGCGAGGTTTTGTTTTATAAACAAATGAGTATCGATCGTTATTATTATATAAACGAGTGTTGGAGTAGACTGACCCACTTTGGGTAAGTGATTTCGTTCGGAATTTTCTAGGTGCTTGGCCTCAAGCCCAAAAGTCGACACAATCCCCTGATTACACCATCATTCTTTAAAAAAAATCGGACTACAATCCCCTGATTACACCTAGGTGCTTGGCCTCAAGCCCAAAAGTCGACACCTAAATGTACCACCTACCTCAACATAGGTTACCGCGAATTTATTCCCTTAAGTACAAAGGGCATCATCCCCTTAACCGATACTATTCGGCCTACAGTACTATCACGCGTGAAATACCCAACCTTCCACCGTCAGAGTACCACACACACTCACTCTTAACTGGGTTATTTACCCTTTCCAATGTCCTAACAAGTTCAAGGTTTTCAAGTGCGTTATTTAACAAATACGCCATTCACAAAACTTTTCATTGAAACTTTCAACATAAATATTTCATATCAAATTTAAACGTACGCATAAAACTACTATTATCAATTCGGTAGTTACGCAAAAATGGACACGCTCGTCCCACATATGAAAATCATGTTGAAAATTATTTCATTGCAGTTCAGATTATCAACAAAACGCAAAAGCGCAATAAACAATTTTCTTTAAAATGAACCGCCACGGTTCTAGTATGGATTGACTCATGACATGCACGTAAAGTAACTGCTCGACTTTAAACAGGGTGCAACAAAAGGTGTGCACGTATTTCAAAAGAAGTCCAACGACATTTGACTCCAAAATTTTCCTTCTAACCATAAAATGGCATGGAACAAGATTTACCAATCAAAATTTGCGCGCGTCAGTTTATTATACAAAACAAGGAAACGATTCATAATTACACCTCAATCAAAACATAAAACAACTTGTGCAAGTTCCTTATTTAAGACAAAACCAATACGTTTCCATCATTTGAAATAATCGACTAAAATATCATGATAAAATTTCAAATTGGGGTAGACATGCAAGCTTGTAACACTTCTTAGAAATTTCTTGTAATGACACACATGCACCAAATAACTCACACCAAAATTTCAAGAGATGAAATCCTTTAAATTGATTTCCCAAGATTTCTCATCCGGTCCTATAATGACATTTGAATAAAATGTTTTTGGCAAACTTGCACACAACAATGCGTTTTTCCAAAACATACGAGGAAATTAGTGTTAATAATTTATTGACACCAAAAAGGGTTCAAACCTATTTTCAAATTTCAAATTGCGCCAACGGTGCGCATCAATGTTCAAAACATAAGAATTCCACGCATCATAATTTTATACAAACAAGTTTTCTAAAATCTTTATCACGAAGCACTTTCCTCAAAATTTCGTACTTGGAACATAAAACGTCGAAACGTCATTGCTTAAAATGTATTTGTCAAAATACTCAAAATACACATTTCCTTCAAACCAAAAGGTTTTCAATTTTCCAAAAATATTCGGCAAATCAAAATTGACCAATGTCAACGACTCATACATTTGTGTTTTTTTTCAAATATCACGTATTGTAAACCATCTGTGATCCTCACACCTCTAAAACATGCTTTGACCAAATGGTCTCTCATTTAAACAAGGAGTTAATAAAACATTTTCATGCACGTCTCGTTTAGCAAAGTGTCGAGAAAACAATGGTTACCAAGCTATGCATACCCCTAAGTCGATATACGCATTTACATGGAAATAATACTAAAACACTTAACTGACCGAAAGCGCACCAAACAAATTATTATGAATGTTACCAAAATGTTCTTTCATGCATTACTTAAGCCACGTATAAGTCAATCTATACACTGAACTATTTGCAACGAAATACTTAATAACACAAACTCTTGAAAGAAAAGTTACGCGACACTAGAGTTCCAAACTCATCTCTTCTTAGTCGCCTTATGGCATAAAATTAACTTTTCTCACCAAAACTCGAGTGGGACCAAATGCCCAACATAACTCGTAAACTTTTCACATAAGCAAATAGAGTATGCATATAGTAAAATTGTACCCACACGACAGAAAACGTCGTACAATAAAACTCCATGAACTTCAATGGACTCAATGACTTCAAGTCAATAAAACGGCACTAAACATCATGCTTCCAAAGCCAAATCGCTATAAGCAAAATCATAATTGCGACGCCAAAATCCCAAAAATCCCCTTCTAGGGTAATATCATATAAACAACATTGTTTAACAACTCACATTAGACAAATTCTCAAAATAAATTTACATAGACATAATGGAAAATAACTTTCCGTCCAAACTTTAACATATGTGGAGGAGATCCAATAAGTCACAAGCCGTAGTTATTGCCTAACATCTTAAACATCATAAAATATGATTATCATTATATCCAAAACAAATGTTGAACAATAATGGAATAAGGCAAAACAAATCCCGGCGGAGTTTGCGACTCTCGCAATAAAATAGTTTCATGCACGTTAAAACCATGATTCAAAATCTTGTGTGTGTGCCAAACATTTCCCAAAATTCATAACACAATCCATATAAGGATTGGAAACACAAGAAATAGTTGATGAAATTTATTTTCAAAATAAACTTTGTGCATGACTTAGTCGGCATTCAACATCTCAACTCATACCCTTCCAAATCTCTCCGGTCCACTATTGTCATCCGGATGCTTTAACCTCTTAAGGCAAGTTGGGAATTACATCAATTAACTTTACGGTTTTTCCCCAAATCAAAGTCGGCTCAATCAGCCTATGGTTCTAGTTCAACCATCAATCTTGACCCGAAACGGCCTACTTAAAGCAAACATCATGCTTATCGTCACTCTAAGTGACTAATACTAAAATCGTTCATCTATTCCAACGACTACTAGCTTAGTACCTCCTTTACTACCCCAACGATCATCACATTAAAGTAATTCAAGTATGCACATGTACTAGTAGGTTCACCATGACACTGGCCATGTGTCACTATGAACGCACCGTACATGATTATCCTTGTTACTCTCGACGTGATTCTCGTTTCTAATAACATTCATCAACTTCAAAACATCCTATCTTAAAAGTGCCTAAAGGTGAATTTCACTCTCTTTTACTTAAACAAACACTAGTTTGAGTCTAGGTATCCAAAATCAACACCTAAATCTCTCAAACTTATGCTCTGATACCAACTTGTAACACCCTCAAATTTGGAACGCGCAACTAATTTAAAATTCAATAAAATACCCAAAATAAATATAATTACTTCTACAATTCATTCCTTAAAATACCTCGGAATTTAAAACATTATAATTCTCACTATAAATTACTTAAACGGGTGTTACTTAACACAACACAAGTTGCAAGCCCCAAATAAATGCGGACGACTTCACTAATCTAAATCACCTCTCGAGCACAATACTATCACACGACCTTTCCCACGTGTCACTAGAACTACTCCCAACCTGAGACCTGTTGCACATGCCGACAAATAAAAAGAGTTAGGCTAACGCCTAGTGAGTTCAAGAGTTTATAGCCTGATTTATATGATTTGTAGAAAGAAGGTTTGCGACATAAGTCATGATTTTCAAAAGAGTTTTATGAAAGGATGTAAACGACTCGTTTTCCAACTCACACAAAATCCATGAGAAATATTTCCCAAAAGGTATAAAGCGTTTTCTAAAATGAATTCCAACTCCAACTCACTCAAAACGTGTTTGAACGTAAATATCCCAAGAAATATAAACGTGGACAAAACTCCAATATTTAAAACCTCCAAATAGGATGAAGCGTAGAACTCTGCCAATGAACCATGAAGACAGTTCGTATAAATAAAGTACGTCACCGAAAATATGGATAAAAACATATACCCAAAACCACACCTTTCGGTGACGGGGGAGACCCGATTCCATCGAAAGTGACGGGCACACAAAGTTAAGTCACTCATGATGTTACTGGATTACACCTCAAATCCCGACCTTAGTTCCCATGCCATAAAGACATCACAACCTCAAGCCATAAATAGATTGCCTTTATTGCAAACCCTGTAGAGTTACACCTCAAGGACTTACAGGGGACTATAGTGCATATCCAGTCTAGACGAGTTTCACCTCAGGGACTCCCGCGTCCCCTATTGCCTACTCGCTAGTGGCCCCACGGACTGACGCATATACCGATGCGTTCTCATAGTCCACTCCTCGTGCACAAAGAGATGGACCATCAAATAAAGACTAACTCACGTGCCTATGGATCCAATGCAACACAGTCTACCAAAACATGCTCAACCCGAAATGACAGAAGCACCCAAGCATGTAAATATCAATATTGAGCAATAAAATGCATCAAGTTGCAATAAATGCAAACCATAAATAAGACTCCACATTGAGCCATTTAAAACCGAACAAATGTCCCCAAACTTTCTCAAAGACAAACTCGAGCAAAATGCTCCAAACTCGCTAGACCCATCAATAACGGTCATCATTGCATAAAATGTGTTTAAACATTGTTTAAGTAAACAAGTACCCCCAAATCATCCTTAACTCCAAAACTCGACACGGTTTAAACAAAAAGGGTTTCCCAAAGAACTCATACCCTTATAATTCTCAAAATAACTCTTTACACTAAATCGTGTATTTCCCAAATGGTTTATAAAATCAGTTACACTAAAATGATTAAATCATCAAATAGACATCATTTTGAGCAATTAATCTTTTAAAGACATATTATGATTTCTAACCATCCAAATAACCAAAAGCCCCAAATATGGGTGTTTTACACATTTATAAAGATAAATATTTCCAAAGAGTTAAACTAACCAAATAATTCATCCATTGATATTTTCAAGTAAAACACACAAATATTTGGAAAATACTCATTTTGGCATGTACAAAGTTTTCGCAAAGTAATTTGAACTCACCTTGCTAGATTTAGGCTAAATCTAGAATTTCTCCAAACGTAAGCTCCCTTGACGAAGTTTGCATCCTCAAGCCAAAACCTCCAAAAACCTAAATTCATAACTTCCAACCATGAATATTCATATTCAACACTTTAAAACCATTCCCCAACCATCTTATATCAAAATCTCCATTTTGACCAAAAACCCCAATATTTACCTAACTTCTCCAAAATCATCCAAACCGAAATTGGAGAAATAAAACACTAGGAGATCATCAATGGAACATTTATAACTCATATAAAAGTATAGAAGCTAGGAGGATGAACTCACCACTTAGGTTTTGATGAAAACCTAGAAAACCCCAAAAATCTCTAGTGTTGTGGATGAAACTTGCTCTTGCATCAATAAATGAAATCACTAGCATAAAGTGGATAAGGAACACATTAATCTCCAAGAAAAAGTCACAAAATCAGTTAGGGTTCGTGAGGGAGGAAGGGAAAACGATTTGGGAGAGAAATGGAAGAGATTTGAGAGACTTACCACCACCAAACACTCTTGAATCATCCTATGAACTTCAAAACTCTTTCTAGATCCTTGAAGAGCTCTAAAAACCGAAACCATGGCACTTTGAATCGCTAAAAACGGAGGTGAAATGAGAAAGATATAAAGAAATGAAGTTTGGGATGTGAATTTCGTATTTGACAACAACCAGGTACCCGACCGCGACAATGACACGCGACAATGACACGGTCATAGCCGCTGGTCATAGTCGCACAAGGTGTACCGTAGGCTGTACCCTTGGCGCGACATTGACACGCGACATTGACACGGTCATAGTCACCGGTCATAGTCGCACAAGGTGTACCGTAACTGTTTTGGCTATAACTTCTTCGTTATAGCTCCGTTTTCGCTCCAGAAAGAACCGCTGGACTCGTATACGAATTCCTCATCCAACAAGACCATAATATCTAAGATTTAACCCAAAATCTTACCTTTCATATTTTTCTTAAAAGACCGGTTTCTCACTGATTCGAAATTATGCTTATCCGAAAATTACGGGTGTTACAACATCAATCATACTAGGCCTTTAGTCCATCTTAGACATCAACCATACTAGGTCTTTAGTCCATTTTCGGCATCGACCATACTAGGTCTTTAGCCCTTCTTAGACATCAACCATACTAGGTCTTTAGTCCAAGCCATCAAGTTCAATCCTACTGGATCTATACCTTGGGAAAACCCACCATCCGAAACAAGCTTACTCGACTTGAAAATAAATACATGACCCCAAAAGAATAACTAATGCATTCAAATCATGTAAACCTCAAATATGATGCAACTCATGCAATGCAAACCCCAAGCCCACGTCGAGCTTATTAAAACCGGGCGAATGCCATCAAGACCCAACCGAGTCTAAAACCGAGCCCTCTGCTCAAAAGATCTAATGATCATTTATCAACATTAATTCATGCAAATGAAAATGCATCTAGCCCATAAAATGCAAACACATGCTCCAAGGCATGATAGTCTCACAACCCCTTCATTGCCACTTTCCCAATGAAGTCAAATCATATATGCATCTATATGTATACGTATATGTGCAACTCTTTCATAACTCAACAATGCATATAATTCACCGAGGTTCATTAGTCCCAAGGTACTAAGAACACGAAGAGATCAACCAGTCTTCACACATAAGACCAACACTCAAACCGGCACATATTCAAATAAAATGCACTTAAGCATATAACACATCCAAGACTCCACCTCGAGTCTCTAAAACCGGCAAACACTCAAAAGACTCATTTGAGTATAAATCAAGCCTTTAAAGGCCAAAAATATCGTTTAGTTAAATACGTATCACTCACACGGTTACGTAAACCAAAATACGCCGTTACTCAAACTCTTTACTCTTTTAATTCCTCAATTGGCCATCGGCCCCAAAATGAAAGGTTTATAACTCTCAAAACATTCATATGGTCGGATTGACCAAAATCCCCAACCCACACGTTCATACTTTAAAATACGCCACATCATGGTTATCACATAATCACAAAAATACTAAAAATGTATTTTGACCAAATCCTCTTTACTTATGCCATAAATTAACAAAACCTCTTTTACTCGTGATTTATTCATCAATCACTCAAAATCCCCAAATGTGGGTGTTTTACAAGATATGTAAAGTTCAACACTTTGATTAAATCAAAACCCACCAAATAACTCCACAAGAGGTAATTTCACATAAAACACACAATTACTTTAAAACACACATTTTGGCATGTACAACGTTTTCACAAATCAACTTGAACTCACCTTGCTAGATTAAGCTAAATCTAGATTTTCCCAAACGTATGCTCCTTTGAAGAAGTCCGTATCTTCAAGTCCAAATCTTCCAAAACCTAAATCCATAATTTTCCAACCATAATTATTTATCCCAAACACTTAGAATAATTTCCCCCAACATATTACACCCAATATCACCAATAGATCGAAACCCTAATTTCCAAAATGAAGAGAAGAGAAGATTACCTCAACCATCAAGTGAATCCACCAACCAAACACTTCTATTGTTACCAAAGTGAACCTCAATCTTCATTTCATCCAAAGAAAGGAAAAGGCTTAGGTGAGGGTTGGGTAAAACCCTAGAAAGTGTAGAAATCTTACCAAAATGAAAGAAAGAAGAAGGGGTTCTAACCTCCATCCATAATTCCTTGTTAAAAACTGAAAGAGAAGCTTTGGTTTGCAAGATTTATGGCTTCAAGAGCTCCAAAAACGATTTAGAGGGTTAGGGTTCGGTTTGGGAGAGTAAGGGATGAAATGGGAGAAGTGAGGAGTGAAATGGGGTTGAAAATCGCATTTTTAAGGGTCCTGATACCCCTGGGCGATAGTGACGTGCGATAGTGATAGTGTCACAATCGCTAGCACAATCGCACGGGTTGTACCGAGAGTTTTTAGCATCCGGCGATTGTGACATGCGATTGTGACACTGCACTATAGCATAGAGCGTACCGAAACTTGTTTTGGCCATAACTTATTCGTTTTAACTCCGTTTTTGCTCCGGAAAGAACCGTTGGACTCGTATTCGAATTCCCCATCCAACAAGACCATAAAATCTAGGATTTAACCCAAAATCCTATTTTTCATAATTTTCTTAAAAGATCGATTCCACACTGATTCGAAATTGTACTTATCCGAAAATTACGGGTGTTACAATCCTCCCAACCTTAGGATGATTTCGTCCTCGAAATCTACATCATTTACAACCCAAGGCTAACCGACTCAACGCCGACTATAATTTATCAGTTCCTAACTAGAATCTAAATTCCCTCCACACAGTCTATAAAGGAAAATCCTCGAACAATTGCTTATCAACAAAGTCCCTTCACGTACACTGTACTTATGTCCGGGAGAACACTCCGACAACTGGAATAACTCCTAGTCAGACGACTTCGGTTGTCTCCCAACCTTAGATGTTCCATACATCCCGATTTCGATTTCAGACTCTAAGTCAATCCAAGGTTTGTTTACTAACGAGTCCAACAGAATCTCCAATTCCGATTGCTCCTACCATTAACTGTCGTTTGAAGCCCAACGAGTTCTAATAGACCCCAAGAGTCCATCACGACATTAATCATCAAACCGACATGTTCTTTAACCGCACACGAAGGTTATTCCACCAAAACTACTCATCCCAATTGAGCATCTTAGGATTACTACAACCGTTATCATTATTTCTTTAAAATCAGACTGCACTCTCCGAATACGCTAACGGTTTTTTTTTTACCTCGAACCCAAAAAGGTTGACACCTAGTCATACCACCAAGCTTTGAAATTTAACAGAACTCCACACACGAGTTCCGTTTACTGGGTATTTCCACAAAACTAAGGTTATCAATATGGTGTCTAAAGGGTCCTTCATGCGATAATTGTCCAAGACCCAAAACAGGGTTGCCAACAAAACTGTTACACCAACCTCAAAATGCGTTACCGCAAATCTAACCCTCCAATTACCACAAGCACATCGACTTTGCTACCGATGTCATCCGACCTATAGTCACATCACGTGCCTAAACGCCCAGCTCTTCACAGTCGAGGTTCTACATACTCACTTTCATTCGGGGTTACTCAACCTTTCCCAAGGTCCTAATGAGTTCAAGGTTTTCAAGTGAATTATTTAACAAATATGCCGATTAACAAAACCTTTCACAAAAATTTTCGTCACAAAGATTTTCATACCAAAATAATCATACGCATAAAAACTACTACTATCAATTTGGTAGTTGCGCAAAGATGGACACGCTCGTCCCATATATGAAAATCATTTGAAAACCTTTTCATCACAGTTTAGTTTACTACCGAAACATAAAACGTATTCAACAACTTTTAAAATGAACCGCTTGGGTCCCATCGCGGACTTTACTTGTGTTAGACACGCAAAGTAATTTCCCATATTAAAATAGCGTTCGACAGCATGTGTGTACAAACTTGGAAAGAAGGATTTACACGACATCGATTCCTAAAATTCTCTTTTTAACCATAAAACGACATGAACTGTAATTCATTAACAACTTCGCATGTGTCAGTTTTATTTACAGAGAAACAAAGCAAATCATCTACACACCTTGGCTAAAACACGGCATGTTCTAAAATCCTATTTTTCATAATTTTCTTAAAAGATCGATTCCACACTGATTCAAAATTGTACTTATCCGAAAATTATGGGTGTTACAGAAGAAGCAGTTACAACCGAATTACTATTTTTGGTCTCATATTCTTTCGTTGCTGCAGTGAGGGAGAAACATGTGTTTTGCAATTTCTCTGCAATATTATCAACTATCAAAAGAATATTTCAAAACCATGTACTGCAATCACCAGTCCACATACATACAAAGAAACTTTCCTTTCAATAGCTAAGTAACATACAAATCAAAAGCCCCTAACGAAGAACTTACATGCTCAAGAAACACCCAATCATAATTGTGCAATGTGCAAAATACAGAATAGTCCTTTCTCTTGTGGGGTGCAATCAAGATCATGGCTAGCTATTATGGGTTGAAAGGTGCGTTTTTTCTCCACCTCTTGAGTGTTTTAGGGTTTGAATGATTGATCGATTGTTGTTATTAGAAAATTTAGACAGATGAAAATTAAAAAACAATAAAGAACAAACAGGTTGGAGCAAAAAAAACCAAGCAGAAGTAGAGAAACCAAATCTTTGGAAGTTTGAGAATTGAGATCAGAAACTTTACCTGTTGTGAAGCAAACCAGATTTCCAGAAGCAACAGATAGAGAAACCAAATTGTTGGAGTCTTGATGGAGGTGCTTACCAGATTTCCAGAATTCGTAATAGCCAAAATATTGTTTTTAATTTCTAGCCAAAATATTGGTTTTAATAGCCAGAATTCGTAATAGCCAAAATATATAGGAGGAAGAAGGGGGTGATTATTCAGTTTCCTTTAATAATGGGCTTATTTTTTGGGCTTAATATTTTTAATAGCCAAAATATTGTTTTTAATTTCTAGCCAAAATATTGTTTTTAATAGCCATAATTCGTAATAGCCAAAATATATAGGAGGAAAAAGGGGTTGAATATTCAGTTTCCTTTAATAATGAGCTTATTTTTTGGGCTTAATAGTTACTAAAAGTAAAAAAAAAACTCAAAATTGATGCAAAATCAAACTCAAAATTAATGCAAAATCAAACTCAAAATTAATGCAAAAGGAAATCACGTTTCAAAGTTAACGCAAATAAAACCTACTCATAATCTTTTTCGTTATAACAGGAGTAACAAAATTCCAATAAGAACGGATTAATTGAATGACTAACCCAAATCTTTCAACTGATTAACTCGAGTTAAGGAAATGTTTTTTTAAGAAAATTATGTTTCAAAATTAATGCAAAAGGAAACTAATGTTTTTTAATTGAAATCAAAAATGTTTTTAAGGAAATTAGGTTTCAAATTTAATGCAAAAGAAAATTAATGTTTTTTAATTGAAATCAAAAATGTTTTTTAAGGAAATTACGTTTCAAAATTAATGCAAAACGAAATTAATGTTTTCTAATTGAAATCAGAAATGTTTTTTAAGGAAATTACGTTTCAAAATTAATGCAAAAGAAAATTAATGATTTTTAATTGAAATCAGGAATGTTTTTTAAGGAAATTGCGTTTCAAAATTAATGCAAAAAAAATTTAATGTTTTTTAATTGAAATCAGGAATTTTTTTTAAGGAAATTACGTTTCAAAGTTAATGCAAAAGGAAATTAATGTTTTTTAAGACTTTAAGACTTTATGCATAAATATGTTGTACTCTATGCTTAAAACTTTGGTTTTAAGACTTTAAGACTTTAAGCCTAAATGCTTTATAAGATAGTATAGATTTGATAAACATCATTTAATGAAAAGTGGTACACACTTGCCAGAACCCTTGATTAATTCAAGTTTAATTATTTCAAAAAAAAATTAAAGACATTCTTAAAATCCGTCGGAAATCCGCTTGAGATTCGCCGAAAAAAACAAAAGATTAAAAAAAAATTCTGACGAAAGTCAACACCATTTGACTATCTTAATATCCGTCGGAAGATTTCTGAATCCGCTAGAAAGGTCCGCCGTTTTGCCAGTTTGTTTAGTAGCGTTTTAAGAAGTAAATTATGCTAATCCTTTTTGAGTTTGCTTAAACTTTACCATTTGTCCCCGTAGTTTTGAAATTACATCAAATTACCCTACGTTTCAACTTTGACACCATTGGTCTTTGTTCCTAATGGTCATTAAGTCCATCCGTTAGGTTGAGAGACATTCAAATCATTTTGTTGTTTTTATTAAAAAAGTTAGTATACAAGTATGTAAACTTGTATACAATCATTTTAAACATTTACAATAATAACACAAAATAAAACCCACCATCCTCTTTCCCTCTTCTCCGTCGGCCCCCACACCTACCATCCTTAAACGATCATCCTTCCTCTTCTCCTACCTCATTCTCCACAATTCTTCTTAAAATGTCTTCCAATCTCATCCTTGTAACGTCCCAAAATTCATAACATGCATTACTATCGGATAAGCATTCAAATTTCATAGATAAACTTGTCTTTACATCTGTAATACCCCGGGTAAGTTCGTTAGTTAAAAATCCATTTCCGTTAAATAAAGTTAACTTTAAAATTTGAGGTTTAGGGTAGGTTTAGGTAAATTTACAAGTTAAGGGTGTTTGGGTCATTGTTGAATAGTTTAAGGGCTAAAATGTAATTTGGGTTTGATATTATCCCTTGAAGAGTCCAGATATTTCACAATTCAGAAAAGATCAGATTAAGGTGAGTGTGTGTATATGTTTTGGGAAGAAAAGAAGAGAAAGAAAAAGCAAGGGTAAAGGATTCAAATTGGGTTGCTTAGAAGTGATTCTGAGGTATGTTCCTTTACATATTATGTTTGTAATTGCTATTAGATGGTTCCTATCGGAATAGAATCACTTATTTCATGTTTGGTATTAAAATCTGTCGATTCTGGGTTAAAAGTAAGCAAACCAACAGAGGTTTCCGGACACCAGATGAATGTGTCCGGTAGATTCTTTAGTGGTGTCGGGTAGTCTTGTTGAATGTGTCCGGTAATTTCTATGGCTAGTGTCCGGACGAACAACTATCCGGTAAGTATCTCTTTTCTATAGTTTCCGGATGATTTATGTTACCGGGTGGTATCCGGGTTACTTCGGTTTCCGGATGGCGTCCGGATTATTGATGTTGCCGGAAAGATCTGCTGTCCGGATTGTTTTTGTGTGTTGTCCGGATACTTGAGCTGTTTGGTCACTTTTGGAGGATTTAAGTTATCTCGAGTTCTTAGCCTAGTATGTCTTATGTGTTTATTTAGTAAGGGGATATTTGTATTTAATCTGTTTCAGACTCAGTGGATTTGGATTGAAAGACTGGATCTTTGGAAAAGGCTTGGAAGAGTTGTAATAAAGCAATCAGGTGAGTTTTACTTTAAAAACGTTTTCAAACCGGGATACATATATAAAAATATATATATGAGATGGATATGTGGTAGGAACGTGATGACGTGTTTATAAATGACAATATGATATTTTGAGATATGTATTGTATTTATATGTATATCGCACTACACGAGTATACGTTAGCCGAACTAATAGTCGGTGGAGTTTGGCTGTAATTGTCGTACGACGGTGTTGGTTGTAATTGTCGTACGGTGGAGTAATTGATTAGTTGGCTTGCAACCAACTAATTTGGCCATGTGAAGGATGAGTGGTACACGATGCACGAGTCTTGTTTGGTATATAAGTATTTGTGATATATGTGTGTTTTTACAAAAAGGATTACTAAACTGACAGGGATTATCTCACTAGACCGTTTGGTCTAACCCTCATTTTGTTTTCAAAAATATGTATTCCAGGTTCAAGAAGGTATAAAGGAAAGGATAAAGTGTAGGATGCGGTTGATAGCTGACGAAGATTAGGAAAGGCTTATGTTTTGTATTGTATAGTTTTGAGACTATGGGACCGTATGTGAACTATTATGTATCTTTTGTTATGAATGTAACAACGTTATGTATAACATGTTAATTGATGTATATTATGTATGTCTTGGGATATCGGGTCGTTACAGATGGTATCAGAGCCCTAGTTTAAGGGATTTAGGTATACGGATCTATACCTAGACTTAAACTGCATGTGAAGTAGGATGTCCCTATTATTTTAGAACCTTGGGATGGTAAGTATAAAAAGGTAGAAGGAACATCATGTAAGGTAAATTCAAATTACATTTGGCCAGTGTAATTGTGAACTTACATGTACATGTTTGAACTGGAATACCTTGTTATATGGGGTATGTGCTTATGTGTATATTAATCATGTCTGAATCAACAGAATGGCAAGCGGTACTCGAAATAAGAATAGAGAAGAAGGAGGAAATCCTAACAGAACGAATCCCACAGTCGGAACAAGGGGAAGAGGGGGAGAAAGAGGTAGGGGCAGAACTGGAGGCAGAGTTCAGGGGCGAGGTACCGAATTTGTTACACGAAATGATTTGACGGCGGAAATGGGAAGACTTCAAGCCAATATACAAGCTATGTTCGATAGAACTCGTCACACAGAAACTGGAATACCAGATCCTAGTCTGGAAGATGAGATGCCCATTACACCTACTGTCATACCGGTGCCAAGGAAGTGTGACTATAAAATGTTTCTAAATTGCAAACCCCCGACATACTCAGGAGAAAGAGATCCAGTGAAGGCCATGAGGTGGCTGAAAGAGATAGAAGCTGTCTTCAGGACCAGCAAGTGTGCAGAAGAAGATAAAGTGCTATACGGAACCGCGATGTTGAAGGCGGATGCTCTATTTTGGTGGGAAGCTCTTATTACCTCTAGAGGATCGGATGTGTGCTCTACTTTCTCTTGGGAAGAATTCACTATAACTTTCAAGGGACAGTTTTGTCCTCAAGCAGCAGTTAGACAACTGGAAGAGGAGTTCATGAACCTACATCAGAGAAGTTTATTGGTTAGGGATTACACTGCTCGCTTTCTGGAGAAGTCTCGCTTCGCGGAGTACTATGTTGCCACGGAGGCGCTGAAGATGGAAAGGTTTATTTTCGGGTTAAATTCAGAAATTAGGAAGCTAGTGATTGCAAAAGGACCCGATACCTTCTCAGCCGCAGTAGATGCCGCAGAAAATGTGGAAAGGGATAATAGGAGAGACGTTGGTGATAAGAGTGCTGGGAAAAGAAAATTGGAAGAAATGATGTATGATTTGAAGGAGTACGAAGCCCCGAGGTTTGATAGTAGTTTACCTTTCAGACCAGCCGAAAGACTATGTCCAAAGTGCAACCGTGTTCATCAAGGAAACTGTTATGTGGATTCTCGAATGTGTTACAAGTGTGGAAAGACTGGTCACATTGCTAGAGACTGTCAAGTAACTTGACTCTGTTTTTCTTGCAATTCCCCTGATCATATTCAGTCAGACTGTCCACGATGGAAAGTACAGCAGGGTAGTATGACGGTGAGACCAATGGGTGTTAGGTCGGGAGAGGTACAAGGGTCTGAGGTACCGAAAGCAAAAGGTCGTGTCTTCCAAATGACAACACAAGAAGAGGAGGAAATTTCGGATGAGGTTACAGGTACATTTCTAATAAACTCTATACGTGCTAAGGTGTTATCTGACTTCGGTGCAAAATGGTTATTGGTATTTCCGTGCTTTTGTTGCTTATCTGTGTTAGAGATATAGGTGGGTGTGGGGTGTCTATTCAGTTAGTTTCTATGGTTTTGATTGAGTTCGAAGTAGTAGTGATAAGTATTCATACCTTTTCGCTTAACCGAGTTCCGGGACGGAATTCTTTTAAGGGGGAGATAATGTAATACCCCGGGTAAGTTCGTTAGTTAAAAATCCATTTCCGTTAAATAAAGTTAACTTTAAAATTTGAGGTTTAGGGTAGGTTTAGGTAAATTTACAAGTTAAGGGTGTTTGGGTCATTGTTGAATAGTTTAAGGGCTAAAATATAATTTGGGTTTGATATTATCCCTTGAAGAGTCCAGATATTTCACAATTCAGAAATAATCAGATTAAGGTGAGTGTGTGTATGTGTTTTGGGAAGAAAAGAAGAGAAAGAAAAAGCAAGGGTAAAGGATTCAAATTAGGTTGCTTAGAAGTGATTATGAGGTATGTTCCTTTACATATTATGTTTGTAATTGCTATTAGATGGTTCCTATCGGAATAGAATCACTTATTTCATGTTTGGTATTAAAATCTGTCGATTCTGGGTTAAAAGTAAGCAAACCGACAGAGGTTTCCGGACACCAGATGAATGTGTCCGGTAGATTCTTTAGTGGTGTCCGGTAGTCTTGTTGAATGTGTCCGGTAATTTCTATGGCTAGTGTCCAGACGAACAAGTATCCGGTAAGTATCTCTTTTCTATAGTTTCCGGATGATTTATGTTACCGGGTGGTATCCGGGTTACTTCGGTTTCCGGATGGCGTCCGGATTATTGATGTTGTCCGGAAAGATCTGCTGTCCGGATTGTTTTTGTGTGTTGTCCGGATACTTGAGCTGTTTGGTCACTTTTGGAGGATTTAAGTTATCTCGAGTTCTTAGCCTAGTATGTCTTATGTGTTTATTTAGTAAGGGGATATTTGTATTTAATCTGTTTCAGACTCAGTGGATTTGGATTGAAAGACTGGATCTTTGGAAAAGGCTTGGAAGAGTTGTAATAAAGCAATCAGGTGAGTTTTACTTTAAAAACGTTTTCAAACCGGGATACATATATAAAAATATATATATGAGATGGATATGTGGTAGGAACGTGATGACGTGTTTATAAATGACAATATGATATTTTGAGATATGTATTGTATTTATATGTATATCGCACTACACGAGTATACGTTAGCCGAACTAATAGTCGGTGGAGTTTGGCTGTAATTGTCGTACGACGGTGTTGGTTGTAATTGTCGTACGGTGGAGTAATTGATTAGTTGGCTTGCAACCAACTAATTTGGCCATGTGAAGGATGAGTGGTACACGATGCACGAGTCTTGTTTGGTATATAAGTATTTGTGATATATGTGTGTTTTTACAAAAAGGATTACTAAACTGACAGGGATTATCTCACTAGACCGTTTGGTCTAACCCTCATTTTGTTTTCAAAAATATGTATTCCAGGTTCAAGAAGGTATAAAGGAAAGGATAAAGTGTAGGATGCGGTTGATAGCTGACGAAGATTAGGAAAGGCTTATGTTTTGTATTGTATAGTTTTGAGACTATGGGACCGTATGTGAACTATTATGTATCTTTTGTTATGAATGTAATGACGTTATGTATAACATGTTAATTGATGTATATTATGTATGTCTTGGGATATCGGGTCGTTACAACATCATTAAACAATAATCCTTAAACAAAATTGACAGCGGAAGTCTCTAAATCCACAGTCGAGCTCTATCTATAGTCATTATAGCCAAAACTTGGTCTGGTATGAGGTGTGAGAAATTGTTGGTTAAATGTGGAAATCGTTGAAATTGGGTGTGTGAGGTTGGTCTGGAAATGAAAGAAAGCTAGCTCATAGGATCGGTCTAGAGTGAGCGCCTCCTAGTGAGCTATCCGGTGGGAAACGTGTTTTATGTTGAGAAGAGAGTGGAAGAAAGTAGTCGAATGTAATGTTTGGGGTAAAGGACCATTGGATAGGACGTGGTAGTAGTACGAGAGTGATGTTGTGGCAAGTGTGGAAATCAATTGTTATCTAAGAATCATGGTCGGTGTAATTAATACAAGAAAATGTTGTCTGTCTTAGACATATTTTGGGTTAGAGAAGTGACGGTAGAGTTGGGTGTAGTCTATGGAGAAAAGTTTAACTACAGGTTAAGGTGATACTCCAAGTTGATTCTGTAATCTATTGGAGAGTAGAATGTCGTTATTTTTGGGGTGTTGAATTGTTGGGACGTTAACGTTGGTGAAACGAGTTCTTTTGGTAAAGAGATAGAACATTAAGAGAGAACTAGGTTGCTGATAACCTAGACTTAAGCTGAGAGAGAATATTTATATTATGTCAATCATGTTGTAAGAAATTGATGCTTGAGAGTTTTTTTGGGTATAGAAAAGTGGTTCAAAGGAGTTGGGTGTTTACCTAATACTTCTCCCGGATTGGAGGATTTAAGTTGTAAAATGGATTTATATTATTAGTGTTATGATTAGCAGAAAGAAAGCGATGTTTAATAAATATTTGATGGTCGTGTGATGAACTTTGTGGTGTAGTTTGTAGTAGATTTATTATAAGATTAGTTGGCGATTTTTACGGTTAAATAAGGTGAGGTTAATGTGGATGAATTTTCTATATGACGTTGTTTAAGTTAAAAAGTTGTTTTAGACTGTATGCTTGACTTTGCATGTTAAGTCGTTAATGAATTATATGATTGGTATTAGGATTAGTGACAAGAAATTTTTAATAATTTTGACGGAATTGTAATGAATTCTTTTTGGGCTTAGTTTTGTAGCGGAATTATCATGGGATGAATTGGTAATTATATTAGTTAGGTAATGTGAGAACGGTGTTGATGAATTTCATTTGCGGAGCGGTTTAAGTGAATCAAATGTTTAAGGGTTTGTGTTAGTATTTTTATGCTAAGTCAGAGATGTAAGAAATTGATGTGATAACGAGTTTGTTATTTTATTAAGAAATGAATTGGTGTTGATATTATTGGATGGAAATCGGTATGAGTCATGGTGGTGAAGTTATTGAGATAATTGAAATGTTTGAGATTGTGTTTTGTTTATATTTGAGAAATTAAGTTACTATTAGACTTTAATTTAATTTAAGGATGATATATTGATTGGTGCGAAGAAGACGTAAATTGTTGAGCGTATCTGAAAGTTGTCATAAGGATTTTATGGTATCATTATTAGGGTATGATATTTTGGGGTGGTATTTGTACAATTAATAAATTGGCGTTGTAAGTTAAGGTAGATGTGTAAGTCTTTGACTTCTTATCGAGTTTTGCAATTATGATAAGTGATGACATTGGATTGTTATTGCAAACTATGTTATGATAGGAGTTATATTTAGAAGGTTCTTGATGGGAAGTCAAGATTGAAAGGTGAAATTGATTAAAGTATCGGGATTTAGAGACAATAATATGTTCATGTTTGGATGAGATTATTTTACTCCGATTGGACATCGGGTAAAGTACGCTAATTCATAGTGTTTATTATTTGTTTTAACTAATTTGAATTGAATTATTAGAAGTATTGTGATTTGGTTAACTATGTTTGGAGATCGAGAAGTGTGTTGTATCTTGAAGCATTTAGTGTTATTTTTATTGTAACTTTTAGTGGAACCGTTTGATTAAACTTGGTCTTGCATATGTAAATATGATTTTGATGAATGATTTGGTGTCAAGTGCAATTAGGTATTGATGTGGGATTATCGTGGATATACTATACTAGCATGGGAAATGGAAATGGTAGGATGAAGTATACGGGTTTGATAAAATTAAGAAACTTATTCGTGATATAAAATGATTTTGTTAAGTATATTTTTATTCCATGGAAGAGTATAAGAAATAAGTTGCAATTGCTAAGCAAGTTTTATATTGAAAGTGTATTATTATGTTTTCGAGTTAGTATTGTAAAAGTGTAGAATACGATGTTTGTCGTGAAAGGCCGGTGGAGTTAAAAGTAGTATTAGCGTGGTAAATGTTCCGAGTAAGCATAAAATGTTGTGTTATTTGGATTAGTTTTATATGAGTATAAGTTATTTCTTTTTGTGATATAAGTGAACTTTCGAGTTATTTTGAACCTTCGTGGGATTTGATTATTGGGTGATTCGGCAGAAAATTTCGATTTTGATTATTTTAAGATTTGGATCAACTTTGTGGGATGGATTAATTGAGTAATTGCGGACGATGTGTGTAAAGTTCAAATAAAGTGGTTAGTATTAATAAGTTGGTGGTTATCGTTGTTTTAAAGGGGTTGAATCTTTGTGTGGAATTAAAATTTTGATGTTTTGGTATAATGTATTGTATGAGTTTGAAAGCGATTTATGATAATTGATTACCCTCGTTTGTTGCTTGAATGAATTCCGGGACGGAATTCTTTTAAGGGGGAGATGTTGTAATAACCGGGTATATTATTGGTTTATTTAATTTTATTGTTTTAATTTTAAGATAAGTTTGGGATTTATTTTATGGAGTTATAAGTTAAGGGGTAAGTTTTAATTTTAATGTTGAAGTTAGAGGGTATTTGGTGCCATTTATTGAAAGTTTGGGGTTAGTTGGGTTTCTTGGTTTTAATAAACCGACTCTTGGAGTCATAATTGAGAAAATGAGATATTTAAATATCTATGTATGTGTTGGCAAGTAGAAAGAAAGAAGGAAAGATATTTTATTATCTTGTGTTTTGGTTTTGTACTGAGAAATCGAGATCGAGAGAGATAAAGAGAAAGAAAAGAAAGAAAGTTAAATTTATATAAGTGTGTGTGGAGTTTCTTCGCGGCAAAGGATTAAGTGTATCAAGTTATGGGGATTAAAGATTTCTGTGAAGTTGGTGACGAAGATTCTTATGACTTTAATTAGAATGACGTGGCTACAATCAGGTGAGTTTTACTTTTAAAACGTTTTCAACTGGGATACATATATATGTGTTTATATATATGAGATGGATTTGTGTGGATCGAGAATGTGTGGAATATATATATATATATGTATTTATATATATATATATATGAAATGGTTATGTGTGATGGCGTGGTTATATCATATATTGAGATTATGCTTTTAAATATAATATGATGAGATATTATATTTATGTAAGTATTACACTACACGAGAGCACGCCGAACTATGCCGGCGGAAGTGTTGGTCGTAATTGTTGTACGGCGTTGTTGGTCGTAATTGTCGTACGGCGTTGTTGGTTGTAATTGTCGTACAACGTTGAATTATTAGTTGGCTTGCTACCAACTAATATGGCCATGGGAATGAGAAATGAGGATGAGTTGAGCACGGTGCACGAGTCTTGTTTGGTATTTAAATACGTGTTTTATGTTTATATTCTACGAAAGGATTACTAAAGGTTTATATAAACTATTTTGATACAAAGGATTTACATAAAAAGGTTTTATAACGATTTTGGAAAGGACCGGGATTAACTCACTAGACCCGTTTGGTCTAACCCTCATTTTGTTTTCAAAAATATGTTTTCCAAGTTGAGGATCGGCGAAGGACAGGAATAAGAATAGGAAGCTTTTGATGGACGTTGATTAAGAAACTTTTATGTATTTTGTAGTTTCGAGACCGAAGGGACCGTTTGTGATTTATTATGTATTTTCTTTTATGAATGTAACAATGTTATGCAATATATGTTATTTGAAGCATGTTTGGGAAACCGGGTCGTTACAGGCGCTGCCTTGATGCTCGAGTGATAGCTATTATTGTAAGCGAACTCGATCAAGGGTAGGTGCTTTTCCCAAGAGCCTTGGAAATCTAAAGCACACGCTCTTAACATATCCTCCAACGTCTGGATCGTTCGATCACTCTGGCCGTCAGTCTGGGGATGATAAGCCGTACTCATCTTAATCCGCGATCCCATTTCTCTTTGGAAACTCCTCCAAAACGTGGAGGTAAACCTGCTATCTCGGTCAGATATTATCGACGATGGCACACCATGACGGGTTACGATCTCGTCGATATATAACTTTGCTATCCGTTCCAACGAGTACGACTCTCGTATAGGTAAGAAGTGTGCCGACTTCGTGAGTCGATCCACGATTACCCAAATGGCGTCATAAACCTTTGGAGTTCTAGGCAAATGGGTCACGAAATCCATCGTGATTTGGTCCCACTTCCACATTGGTATCTCTAATGACTGCAGCTTCCCTGTACGGTCGTTGGTGCTCAATTTTTACTCGCGAACACGTCAAACACGACTCTACTAAATAAGCTACGTCCTTTTTCATTCCAGGCCACCAATAGTCTCGACGTAGATCTCCATACATCTTGTTAGTCCCGGGGTGAATCGTGTACTTTGATTTGTGAGCTTCCTCTAGAATCAGCCTTCGGAGCTCGCCGAGTTTCGGAACCCAGATTCTCCCACTCAGACACTTCACCCCTCGACCGTCTTCCACTAGCGAGGACGCTTGCCTTACCATCCTTTCCTTCTTGAGATTCTCAGATTTGAGCGCTTCAATTTGACATTTCTTTAACTCGTCAATCAAATTGAACGTCACCATGGCCCTCATGGCCACGATACTGGGGTTTCACTTCGTTCCTTACGGCTCAAAGCGTCCGCCACTACGTTTGCCTTACCCGGATGATATTCAATCTTACAGTCGTAGTCGGTCAATAGCTCAATCCATCTTCTTTGGCGCATATTCAACTCTTTTTGGTCGAAGAGATGACATAAGCTCTTGTGGTCCGTGAAGATCTGGCACTTCGTCCCGTAAAGGTAATGTCGCCAAATCTTCAGAGCGAAAACCACTACCGCCAATTCTAAATCGTGAGTGGGGTATCGAACTTCGTGATCCTTTAATTGCCGTGAGGCATATGCGATCACCTTTCCTCGTTGCATGAGTACGCAACCCAAGCCGAGCTTTGATGCGTCACTAAAAACCACGAAATCATCAGAACCGTCCGGTAACGACAACACCGGAGCGCTGCTCAACATCTCCTTCAGCTTTTGAAAGGCTTCTTCTTGCTTCTCCAACCAGGCGATTTTGGTAAATGGCAGTTTACTACTGCTGCAGCACTTAGGAAAAACGATGTTCACCCCGTAGTCTTTGCTCCAGAAGAAAAAGATCCAGATATGTCCACCTTAGAAGCTAAGGAAATGGAGGATTGGGCCTTCACTACCTTACAAATGGCTATGGGTCCAAATGTTATTTCTGAAATCGTTTATGAAAAGACAGTTGCAGGGATTTGGAGAAGACTTGAGAATCTTTATCTCAAGAAAACTTTGACCAACCTACTGTTATTGATGAGGTCGTGCCTTTTCTTCAAAATGAAGGAAGGTACTACCATTCAGGCCCACATGACTGAATTCGAAGATATCATAATGAAGTTAAAGGCAACAAAGTCTATTTTTGCCACAGATAATGAGGCACTCGCTTTGATTCTGTTGTATTCACTTCCCGAGAAATACTCCCAGTTCACTAATAGTTTTATTTATGGAAGAGATTCCATTTCTTTGTCTGACATGAAAGCAGGGATGATCTGTGAAGAACAGAGAATTCAGATTAACAACCACAACAGTCAAGGTCTATCTGCCAAAGAGACCAAGACGATCAGCTCAGGGGAAGAACTCGTGGTCGCTCCCTATCTCGTAAACCTGGTTTTCGCGGGAAATCTAAGCAACGTGGCAATTGTAATTATTGTCACAAACCAGGTCACTGGGTCAGAGATTGTCCTAGTTTGAAAAACAAGGACAAGACCAAAGCAGAATCTTCAGCAGTTGCAACCAAAAGAGACACAAGTTTCTCAGCAACGGTTACATCACCAAAAGGCGACATGCGTTGGGTGTTGGATACCGGAGCTTCGTACCATATGACACCATTTCGGGACTGTTTCACTACTTTCGAGGAGTTCGAAGGTAACCATATTTATATGGGAAACAGTACATCGTGTGTCACTCGAGGCATCAGTTTGGTCAGAATCAAAATGTTTGACGGTACTATTCGAACTTTATTAAATGTTAAATTTGTACCGTCTATGACTCGTTCTTTGATTTCTGTTGGACAACTGTCCAAACTTGGCTGTAAGATTCGGATTAAGGATGGGAGTATGCGCATCTCCAAAGGGAACTTTATTGTGATGAAAGGTGAGCATGCAGAAAATAACCTGTTTCATCTAGTAGGCGAGACAGTCAGTTCTGATGCGTGTGTCGCTGATTGTTCGAAAAGTTTAGATGCTACTGATAAGTGCCTATTTTTATATATTTTTACATCAAAACCCCATATAATTAGTGTCAAATTAGATGCTTAAAGTACCCCTATTAGATTGCTTTTAATATTTTATTATTTGCAATTAAATTAAAGAAAAAAAAGAGTTTTAATATATGTCGTTAACTAAATTAAAAAGAAAAAATTAATACTTTTTATAATTGAAGGGTGTCTTGTGTGTTTGTCTTATCTATTCTATCTTATTAAAAGAATAGCGACGGTTTTTTTCATGAAAACTGCTTTTCAGGATTACAAATTTAACTGCACAATGTACAACTTTTACAACACATGATTGAAATCAGTTCTTGTCTTCCACGACTTCTCCCTCCCGTCTCCTTCTCCACGTTCGCTCATTTCTCTCCTTCCCCATCCCCACGATCGCCTATTTCTCTCTACGGTCATGTATGACTGCTGAAGCAACCTAAACTCCCATGTTACCTAACCCTAAATTGTCTCTGATGTTGAAAACCGCATCCCCATCGATTCCAACCTCTGAAATCTCTCCCCTGAAACCTCTAATCCAACCGATCGGATGATACGATGGATGAAATCGCCTTCGTGCGACCAGAGGACAAAAGGGGATTCTTGCCGTCTCACCTCCTTCCTTCAATTTCGTACAGGTTTTTTTCTACCGGTGATACAAATTTCATCACTGCGTCTTATCTTTCTATGTTTTAAGTACTGATCATTTGCTATCGTGTGTGATTATGGATGTTATAGTAGGAAATACATAATATGTGGATGCGTCTGCTACAAATGTCAAATTTCAGACATTATTGAGTGATTTGAGTCTTCCGGGTTACCCGGATTCGTTATCTTTGATTGCAACAGGTTAATCTCTAAAGCATCACTTGTAGTTTTCACTTAACTTCTACAGATTGTGGTTAGATATTGTGGTTGATTTTCTTTGTTTTCTTGAAGGTAACCTCATCATTTCTTTCATTAAAGGGTCGAAATCTACAAAATTTATATCTGGGTTTTCTGTGGTTTTCAGTTATGAACTTATGATGGCGATGGCGGCTTACAGAGATGGACAATCTGCGATTTTGGACAATGGGTGTTTTAAGGTAGTCGAAATGGGAGATGGATTAAGGAATCGAAAGTAATGGTGAAGAACAGAAGGCTGCAGAACCGATCTTTTTGGCATGGTGATGAGAATTTGAGGTTGAATTTGGGTGAGGATGATACTCATAATGCAAGGTTAGAACTTTTTTTATTAAGTTCTTTAATTCTTACAAATTTATAAATGATAATAATAGTTACAATTATTAAAGCTTTTATTTCCTTTCATTTCAATGGCTTTGGTTTCTATAGGATACAAATAACAAACTGAAGAAGGGGATTACAAAAGAAGAAAATGAAAAGAGGCTCAATGCAGCAGGTTATCTAACACATAGGCCATATGTATTTGTAGTCACATTATATGATGTTTGTTGTCACATATATGACATGTTCAAAAAGCTCAGTAGTATGGTTTTATTAAGGTAATGTTAAATTTTTTCTGCATTCAAGGACTTGCAATTTGAGGGAAGCTGTTATTATTGGAAGCATTCTTCAAAAGGTCTCCATTCCACCACTTCATTCCAGGTATCACTATCAACTTTAGTTGAATAAAACTTATTATATTGGTGAGTTGCCCCGGTAAAAGTGAAAAACATATACAACCATTATTATGTTTTCTCGGAGTTTTTTATAATATGATAAGAGATGACATATGCATAATGATTTCAAGATTATACTAAGCATAGGCAGCCATGCAGCATATTATAGAAATAACCTTGGCAACGTCATCAACTTGCAGTCTTGCTTTAATGAAACTTGCAGAAATGGAGTATGGTGGCACAACAAGGTACATATCAAACAATCTTGATAAATTTTTTATTTTGAAGGACTGGTTTGGCTTATAAGGCAGACTGACCTGATTATTGACTGTTTTTTTTGTGATGTAGCTATTTTATAAAGTTGTTAGTTGAGAAGAAATATGTGTTGCCATATCGAGTTGTTGATGCAATGGTTGCACATTTTATGAGATTTTGTGAGGACTCGAGGGATATGCCTGTGATCTGGCATCAATCGCTTCTTGCATTTATGCAACGGTTAGTCTCATCTGCACTTTTGCACACATTTCGTCCTTCCCTTTTAACCCATTTACAGGGCAAAAAAAAGTATGTCGTAAGGATCTTACCTGCTCCGTAAATTTCCTTTTCTAGCTATCAGCAAATCTGTGTTATTGAGAAGAGTTTAGTATCAGTTGCGGTTGCGTTAATAATCTATTTTGTTTTCTATATGGCAAAGGCATTTGTACCGGTCATTCCAAGTCTGTAAGTTGCAGGTGATTCATATATTATGAGAAAAATGATCCTCATGAACTTGTAAAATTTAGTTTATGCATGTTATTTGTCATAGTCGTCATTTGTGAAGAAAGAGAAGTTGTTGGTTGGGTCTTTTGGAATTTGAAAATTATTTTATATGCAAGTAGATGCAGTGAATTGTAAAATTGTGCCTGGTAAATGCCTTAAATCAGAAACAAGATTATGTATGTGTTGATTGAAAACACATAAAATGCACAACACTACTGAATATATATATATATATATATATATATATATATATATATATATATATATATATATATATATATATATAGTTCATACCGATCATCTCTCCTATCTTCCCAGTGTGTTTCTGCCCGCAACCATGCCGCTGTCTGCCACAAATTAAATTAGCAAATAACAGATGCCAGCACCACTTAGTTGATGATTCATAATAACTTTTGGTTGCACCATATACTAACTTAGTCTTGTTTTCTAAAGAATTTAGGAACAATGAATTACCCAATATTCTTCATCAAGCAACGCCTCACGTGCAACAAACTGCCCAAACTCATGTTTCTTGTCTTGAATAAAAATACTTGATCAGCCTGTTGCAGCCGGTCAAATTGAAGACGTGTAGCTTGTAGCTGAAAAGCAGAGTCTTTTTGAAACTGTACTGAAATTTCTTCTTTCTTTATGCCCTGTGAACTCATTGACCTGTTTATTTGCAGAAATAGAAAGAATCAGAGAAACCTTGTTGATACAGAGAGAGGAAATCTGAAATAGCAGAAACTCACTCACATTGTGATCATCTTATTCTTTGGGTTGGAAACTGTTTGATGATTCTTGGCTCCATAGCAAGCAGGCATCAGGAAGGCAGGTTTGTGGATTCCGATTGTCGTCATCATATCAGAGGTTCTTCAACGAATTCCTCCAAACCCCAGGTATTGTATTAGTATCCCTTAACTTGGATATGTGAACAACTTAAAAACTCTTGCAAGTTTATTGTTTTAAAGTGCACGTGCATGCAATAATAGAGAAAAGATGAGAGAAACCCACAAACATAAAATAGAAGCCATTAAATTATTATGCTTTTTTATGAAGATGTGGCCAGCTGGTGTAGATTAAAATATATAAAAAAACATCACACTTGCGTAACACAATTACCTACCTGAAACTGCAAAAGTCTAAGATATGCTAAGTATGGTTAGTACTGCTAAGTCTTCATTACTACTGCCAGTTCTTCGTTACTACTGCTGGGCAAGGTTACTGCTGCTAGATGAAGTTAATGCTGCTAGATGAAGTTAGTACTGCTAGACGAAGTTAGTGCTGCTAGACCAAATTACTACTGCTAGACATGGTTAGTACTGCTGAGCTGAGTTACTACTGCTTGAAGACTGTGAAGGTTAATACTGCTGAAGGTCATTAATGCTGCTGAGCCAAATCATCATTAATACTGCTGAGTTGATAAGTTTGGGATGCGATGCTTTTGGAGACAAATAAGGAATTGATCAAGATATGTTTAACGAAGATTCAGAAGATCAATTTACTTTTTATAGTTATCTTGTAATTACTTTTGTATAAATAGTATTGATAGATAGCTATTAGAAACATACAAAAACAGAAGATAGATAGAATACAGAATTCGATATTCAAGAGTGAATTAACCTCAAGATCATAGATCCTATTTCTAGAGAAGTAGAAATCGTCTTGTTGAGCCTGTTCAACAAGATTGAGGTTTGGTGTAAAACTTGTGAGTTATAACTGTTTGATATATATACAGTTTATTGAATTTCTATTGATTGTTCTTTAATTGATTTAGAGTTCTATTCCGCAAGATTCTCTAAATTCTGTTTCTAAGAAGTTTAATTCTTGTTAAGAATCGATCCTGACAAGTGGTATCAGAGCATTGGTATCTTAGAAACTATGGACAATTCAATGGATACTCACAGTACTCCTGTTTCAAAAGTTCCCATGCTCAAATCCAATAAATTGAACATGTGGAAACTGAGAATCAAGCAGTACATTCTTCTTACTAATTATGCAATATGGGACATCATAGAAAATGGCCCATGTAATGAAGGAAAGATTGGAGAAGATGGTGAAGGCTTTGACCAATCCAAGGTTGAGTGTTATGGAGGATCACATCAACAGGCTCCAAATGGAAATCAAAACAGAAGCTCCTCTCAAGCCCATGTTTCTCAACAAGGAATGGGATTTGATTGGAGTGATCAAGCTGAGGAAGCCTGTCAGAATCAAGCTCTTATGGCAGAAGTATCTGATATTCCCACTGAGGTACAATCTAAACTCTGTTCTCAAGCTTGCATTGATGTTGTTAAAAGATATAGGGATCACAATCAGGGTATGTGTGATGACCTTAAGAGGCTAGAGAAAGATGTGAAAGATTATGTTAGGATTGTAGAAAGGTTTGAGGAACAGATTAGAGCTTTTCAAGCTAATGAACTTCAACACCACTATGATACTAACTATTGGAAGTGGGAGAAGAATGAGTATGAGATTAAGCTGAAAGTGTCTGGGGAGGAGAATGAGAAATTAAAAGAAGAGCTTGAGAAGGTTAAACTTGATGTTGAAAAGTTTACCTGTGCTTCTAAAACCATGGACACCATCATTAAGGCTCAAATCCATGACAAGATGAAAGTAGGGATAGGGTACAATGCCACACCTCCACCCTACAATAACAACTACATACCTCCTAAGTCTGATTTGTTAGAGACCAAGGATAGAAAGGAACCT
The DNA here is from genome assembly GCA_033807775.1 of Saussurea involucrata. NCBI lineage: Eukaryota > Viridiplantae > Streptophyta > Magnoliopsida > Asterales > Asteraceae > Saussurea > Saussurea involucrata. The sequence continues at coordinate 230,540,075 of CM066314.1, forward strand.
GAATTAAAGATTAATCTAGATCCTTGTGAAAAAGAAATAGTTGTTGAGGATGAGACTGACAAAGTAGACTCTGATGAGGAATGTGAGAGTCCATGTGTCAAGAACACTGAGATCAAAAGGAATGAAGAGAAAAAGGGAGTCCATTACAAACAGACCACAGTTGTGGCTCCCAATACCTGTAAACATTGTTCCTGTAAGAAATCTCAAGAGCTCAAGCCCCAAAAACATGATAATCAGAGGGGAAATCAAAGGAACTGGAATAACCAGTGGGCTATGAGACAAGGAGTTGACCTGAACAGAATCAACAGGCCAAAACCTTGCTTCATCTGTGGTAAGCTAAATCACTTAGCCAAACACTGTTATTTCAATCCAGTTAACCAAAGGTTTAATGCTCAAAGATATTTTCAAAAACCTGCTGGTTACAGAAAGAGTGGGGGATATAAAAAGTCTGTGAGGAAAGTTGTGGAAAAGAAACAAGTTAAAACCATAAACCATATGAAAAAGGCAGAAATAGAAAGTGTTAGAGTATGGATGCCTAAAGGTACCAATAATAATACTGCCAACTCAGTTAGTACTGCTAACAATGTTAGTACTGCAGGAAGCAATAATGTCACTAGCAGTGTTAGTACTGCTAACACAGTTAGTACTTCTTCTACAATTAATACTGCTTCTAGTGTTAGTACTGCTAAGTTAGTTAATACTGCTGAGAAGGCTAGTACTTCTGGAAGCAATGTTAGTACTGCCAAAGTTAGCACTTCTACATCAGTTAGTACTGCTTCTAGACCTATCATCAAAACAAAGTACTCAAGCACTGATGTTCCTCACTTTGACAAGCTCATCAAAACAGAATGTAAGTATTTTGATGATCAAGGGAGACCCAAGACCACTATGGCTTGGGTCCCCAACAAAAACTAATTGATTTCTCAGATGTGCAGGGCAGCCAACAGCTTAAGGGAAGAAGCATTTGGCATGTTGACAGTGGTTGCTCTAGGCACATGACAGGTAACATGGCCTGCCTTCAATATTCCAAATGAATTGATGGAGGACATGTTACTCTTGAAAATAATCCTGAAGAAGGTAAAAGAAGTGGTAAAAGTGATGTGTAAGATGACATTTGAGGTTTTGACAAGTGATGCACAGTGCAAAGTTACTACTGTCTGTGTTCTAGTAGTTACTACTGCTAGTGCAGTTACTACTGCTCAGTAGTTAATACTGCTCAGCAGTTAATACTGCTAATGCAGTTAATACTGCTAATGCAGTTAATACTGCTAGTGCAGTTAATACTGCTAGTGCAGTTAATACTGCTAGTGTAGATAATACTGCTTGGTCGTTAATACTGCTAGTGCAGTTAATACTGCTAGTGCAGTTAATACTGCTCAGTAGTTAATACTGCTAAGTAGTTAATACTGTTCTGTAGTTAATACTGCTCAGTAGTTAATACTGCTTGGTAGTTAATACTGCTCAGTAGTTAATACTGCTAGGTAGTTAATACTGCTCGGTAGTTAATACTGCTTGGTAGTTAATACTGCTAGGTAGTTAATACTGCTTGGCAGTTAATACTGCTCGGTAGTTAATACTGCGAGGTAGTTAATACTGCTTCTGATAATCAAGGGCATATAAATACCCCTGTTTGCCCGCCCATGTTCATAACGACTCTTCGCATTTACTTCTTCTCTCTCGTTCTAACCTAGCCTCCCCAGAATCTCTGTGCTTTTCTTTCAAGAATCCTTAGGCATCATGGAGTTTGTGGATGAGCACAATGAAATAGCCATGCTTCAGAAGCCGAAACAAGCTGCGGGATTCCACGATATAGTCGATTTTCTCAAATCCTCGCACATCTCCTATGCACTCACGGTGAGCCCAACAATCTATATCGAACATCAGAAACAATTTTGGGAGAATGCCACTGTTAGTGTCGAAGAAGGGCAGAAAACCATTCGAACAAGGGTCTGTGATAAACCCTTGAAAGTCACTGAAGAGGTTATTCGCATCTCTCTTCAGTTGAATGATGATTCAGGTATATCTTCTATTCCTAATGAAGAACTCTTTTCTACTTTACAAAGAATGGGGTATGAAGGTCCCATTGGTGTTTTTAAATTCTACAAGTCAAAATTTTTTAACCAATGGAGATTTCTTGTTCATACCCTGATGCACTGTATTTCCAAGAAAACTACTGGATGGAGTGAGTTCAGCAGTCCCATTGCATATGCCTTGGTCTGCTTATCCACTGCCAGAAAGTACAATTTTTCAGCAATGATCTTTAATGATCTTGTATCAAACTTGGAATCCAAAAAGACCTTTTTCATGTATCCAAGGTTTGTGCAAGAAGTTCTTAACAAGGAGTTGATGGACTTACCTCAGTTCACTGAGGTATATGTACCCAAATCCCCTAAAGGGAAGGTTTTTTCAAATATGAAAAGACTTCCTAGGGACTCGGAAGGAGTTGACACACCATTGTTCTCTACAATGATGGTTGTGTCCCACCCCTCTGAAGGTATGGCATCAGGATCAAGGCCCTCATTAGATCAACCCACTGATGACCAATCCCAACCTTCCATCCCAAAAGAAATCCCTCAGTCCATTCTTGAACAGCCCACTCCCACAATCACCAAAAGGTTTCAAAGAAGAAAGGTGCACAAGGCTCCTTCCCTTGATGTACCTACTCAAAGCCCTAAGCCTTTAAGCCCTCAATTGGAGCATTCTCCAATTGAGAATATCAACAGGGAAACCTCAGGGGTGTCTCCCAACCCCAAGAAGGTGGTCTCTAAGGAGAAGGATGACCATATGGGTGCTAAGGCTGCCACTACTTCTGCTAGCACAGAGAAGGACAGTGGTAACATAAATAAGACCTTCCCCATGGCAACTCTAAATGAGAAATCATTAGGAGGACCCAGGTGCCAAGAAACCAAGGGGGCAGGTAGTGCTTCTGCTAGGCAGAAGGCTTCTGCTGAAACTTCCAAGGATCCTTTAAAGAAGGTAAATACTTCTAAACAAGGTGAGGATAGATATAACTATGAGGAATTGATGGAAACCTTAGGGAATATCAACTTGGATGTCATGGCACAAAAGAAAGAGATTGAGCAACTTAAGACTGTGGTCACCTACCAACAGTCTCAAATTGAGAAGCTCAAAAAGATGGTCACCAAGTTGCTGAACAAAAAGAAAAAGGCAAGATTTGTGCTAAGAAGGAGAACCTCAACTGATGATGCTCCCAAAAAGGGGGAGTCAGAGTCAGAAGCAGAACTGAAACTGAAGGGTCCACAAATTGAGGGGGAGACTGTTCACATAGAGACTGAGATGGAAATGGAGTATGCACAGGTTAAGGGGGAGTCCAGTGAGACAGAAAAGGGGGAAGAGTGTGTTAAAGCAGCAGAAACCACAGCAGCAGAAACCACAGCAGCAGAAACTGTTAATGCTGCTGAGTTTGAACAAGCAGCAGAAACAGTTAATGCTGCTGAAGGCCAAACAGTCAAAGCAGCAGAAACTGAGCAGGAAGCAGTAACTACAACTCAAGCTGAAATAGATGAAGAAATTTACTGGATTGTAAAGAACAGTATTGAAGCAGCATCACTACATGTACTAAGAGAAGCAGTAACAGCCATAGCAGCAGAAATGGTTATTGCTGCTGAAAAACTTAAAGCAGCTAAACCAACTCCTGAGGCTGTCAAAACTCTTAAAAGAACCAAGATGATGTCAAAGAAAAGACCAAGAACCCAGCCCATAACTTCAAAGAAGAAAAATGAAAAGAAGCCAAGGGTGGAGTCATCTGCAGAAGAGGCCCAGGAGGAAACAGTGAAATCTGATGGAAAAGTTGCTGAAGAAGAAGTGGCAACTCCATCAGGGCAATCAGGCAATGTGCAATCACAAACGGATGCCCAATGTGATTTGTACATTACTAGTGTTGACTCTAACCCAATTCCACTTCAGGCTGAACCAATATCATCTAAGGCTCCTGAAATCATCTTTTGGGACACTTTGAAAGATGGTAGAAAGGAGTTCATTAGGATAAAAAGAGCTGATGGAAAATTTGAAGTATTTTCTACTTGGGGAAAAATTGTCAGAACTTGCTCAAGATCAGACTTAGAAGAGATGTTCAAAGTTGGGATGAAGATATATGGAAACATGCTAACTGAGCCAGGGATGTCAATTTCTAAAATGGTACTTGAATTCTTGTGCCAAATGTTCAAACCTGAAGCAGTTCAGCATAGGTTAAACACACAGTTTCAAGTCATTACCAACTGGATGCTCTATGAAAACTGTGGAGTATATGTCATCTCCCTTGACTCTGCAACTCAAGAATACTATCTTGTGGATGAAATATACAATCACAGCATGAAGAGACTGCAAGGAATGTTACATACTAAGCTAACCTGCAACAAGGATTCAGCAATGGGAAGATTCTTGGTAAAGAGGATTCTAAATCAAAGTCTAGGTCTAAGTCCTAATCTGTGTGTACATGATGACTAAGTTTTGGAAGCATCATCTGAAGAACTTGACTTCTTTTCCTAAAAGTCAAGTTAGGGGGAGATTGTTGGGAACTGAAGATATGCTAAGTATGGTTAGTACTGCTAAGTCTTCATTACTACTGCCAGTTCTTCGTTACTACTGCTGGGCAAGGTTACTGCTGCTAGATGAAGTTAATGCTGCTAGATGAAGTTAGTACTGCTAGACGAAGTTAGTGCTGCTAGACCAAATTACTACTGCTAGACATGGTTAGTACTGCTGAGCTGAGTTACTACTGCTTGAAGACTGTGAAGGTTAATACTGCTGAAGGTCATTAATGCTGCTGAGCCAAATCATCATTAATACTGCTGAGTTGATAAGTTTGGGATGCGATGCTTTTGGAGACAAATAAGGAATTGATCAAGATATGTTTAACGAAGATTCAGAAGATCAATTTACTTTTTATAGTTATCTTGTAATTACTTTTGTATAAATAGTATTGATAGATAGCTATTAGAAACATACAAAAACAGAAGATAGATAGAATACAGAATTCGATATTCAAGAGTGAATTAACCTCAAGATCATAGATCCTATTTCTAGAGAAGTAGAAATCGTCTTGTTGAGCCTGTTCAACAAGATTGAGGTTTGGTGTAAAACTTGTGAGTTATAACTGTTTGATATATATACAGTTTATTGAATTTCTATTGATTGTTCTTTAATTGATTTAGAGTTCTATTCCGCAAGATTCTCTAAATTCTGTTTCTAAGAAGTTTAATTCTTGTTAAGAATCGATCCTGACAGAAAACTTGCTGTCATAGATCTTCCATTGAATTGCCAATGTATATGGTCTTTATTCTACTACATAATCAAATGAGTTTAAAAAATGATTCAAGTGAAGAAAATGCTTTAATGGGATATTGCTATGTATAAGAGCTTATTGTGTGCTGGTTGCTAGAAAATGAAGTGGATTATAGAAGCCAAGAATCTTGAGACACAATAAGGTTTTGCATTTTGTTAAGAGCTAGGAATTGGATACCTCGTTTTTTGTCGGATTGTTTTTGGATAATTACAAGATTGCCATCTTTCGATATTCGAAGTATGAGATGGAAGTTGAGATTGGAAGAGAAATGAGCGTTTGGATTGGATATATGATTCATGTGGGAGGCTTTTGGCCACCACTTTTCTTTATAAGCACTTATATTATTATATAATACTTCTTTTTTATATTTATTGCGATGTTGCTCTTATTATTTCAACAAAAACAAAATAATCCAACAAGAAATTTTGTATCCAGATTGTAAAAATACCTGATTTGATATAAAAAAATTGATCATTATTATTATGATTAAAATATTCAAAATAAATACCTCTTTTCAAGAAGCAAACAAAAAGTTGAAAGGGAAACTGTAGTTCCAAAATTATCATCTCTTAAAAAATATCTTCTTTCTGTCCAAAACATCATCCCTCTCATTCTGTAATTATTTCCTCTCATTATTTTATAAACAAAAATATATTAATGAGTGTTTAATACATTCATATGTTTTTACTTACATCTACACTCTTTATTTTGAGTACATTTGTGTTGTTTTTTTCTTCTATTTTTGTAGTTTTGCATTCATCTAGATAGATGCATCTCCAACAGCTATGCTATGCTATGCTAAAATGGAAAATTAGCATATATTTTTTTCTACAGATAAACATTGATATTAATGGATATATTAACACAGTAAACACCCATATCATCGTGACCAAAACCATACATACATGCCAATTTCAGAATCTGGATCTTTCTTTTGCTTCCTTAAAAAAAAAAGAGCCAAAATGACAAGCAGCTGATGAACAACAAACAAATCCATTCAACTTGGTGGTGATTTCAGGATGACCTGCAGGATGATAATTAATATATATGAACAGACTCGAATTCATAACCCATAAAACTAAAAAGAGAGATTGATGTACTTGATTGATACCTCATCATTTGATGATGAACTCAAACTTGTATGGGTTAAAATGGTCTCGATTCTGTCAAGTGATGCCTCTAATCGACCAGAGTTCATGTTAAATAATGGTTCACCAGTCCCCACACCCCTGTTACGAAAACACACACACACACACATTACTTACTCTCAATCTTACAAGGACTTTATATATTTCAACAAATACTCTCTGTCTCTCTCTCTCTCTCTCTCTCTCTCTCTCTATATATATATATACACACACATATAAAAATGTGATTTAAATGTAAACTTGCCCTGTAAATTCTGGAAGAACATAGTCAGCCCTCCATCCGAAACGCATATCTACACCAGGGTACAAAGCAAGAGATGTCTTATTGCGAATGCGAGATACCCCGTCTCCACCAAAACAAGTAGAGAGCTTCCATTTCCAACCAGTTGTATGCAACTGAAAACTATGACCTATTCCTACCTGCATTATAATACTATATGTCAAAATAAATATTTCCAAATAAAGGGCAGGATGTGAATGTGGTAGTTAAACACTTATCAAATAAAGTTAAACGTGGAGATTGAGGAATTTGGTTAGTGGGATCTTCTTGGAAACAAGGCGAACATCATGATGCAAAGGCTCATATATGAATTTCCATCTTCTGTCATGTGATAATGGTGTTATCAGTACGCCACAAGCCTTGTGGTTGAGTGTGTTTGACTTGAAAAAGTGTATTCTTAAATGGCTTGGTTTTACTGTACTCTTACAAATTTAATCGAGTTTTTCAACAATTTGAGTCAAAAATTGGTGTTAAGAAGCTTGGTTTGTTAAAGTTGAACAAGTTTTATTATATGTTCGAGATCGACTAAATTTATATACCATCTAATTTGTGATATGAAACCATATAGATTCATAAAATTAACATCGAGAAAAGGAGATTGAATAAAAAATGAAACATGATTGCCGTTTCGAGTTCTTGGTTTCGATTTCGAGATGCTTCGCGCCGTATCGCGTGCGGGCACGTTCACCAAACATCGGAGTAGTTGACAAACTCATAACAAGATGATTTGTGAAATCAACATGTCCTCCTTGAAGCCTTAATAAAACAAAGATCGGATGATGGCTAATCCTACTCTCACTAAAGTGAACAAGGGGACAAAGGTCCTGCACATGGACGGACAATTAACAAGGCCACTATAATTCATTGGATCTTTTGGTGGAAGAAAAGAGTCGTCCATGGTAAAAGAAACCTTGGTTGATTTATAGTTATGTTGTTTTGTAATACTTGAACACATGTTGAATCAAAGACTTGTACTTTTAAGCCAATGAATTTTGTTAAATGGATTTGTTCTATCGTTTGGTCTTACCGATCTTCTTAAGTTTAACGTTCCTTGGTTTTGATAATTAATTTGGGATATACCGATCAAGATAGTGTCGGGCCTAAGACATGGTTCCAATAAAATTTTATTTCCCGCTGTATCGTGCGGATACGTTACTAGTAAATAAAGAAAAAAGAAAAGCATCTAATTTGGTCCTTGTGTGTTGTTGGCAGAAAGCATACGAAAAGGGAAGAAAGAAGCAAATATTTTGGTTTCTTTTAATAGTGATGTCCCACGCCCAACAGAATGTGTTAAGCCCGCAATTAAAAGAAAAGAAAAGGGAAGCAGCCCAAATCTAGGAAAAAGGAAAAGAAAGAAAGAGCCGCACGCAACAACAAATTGGGGGTGTTCGGTGTCTTCTTCGTACGCACAGGGCAGCATTACAAATCGATCAACAGAGACATGCGCGGCCTCTTGCGCGACCTCATCCCGCGGCCCAAACCGCGCGTCCCAAAAATCAGATCGTGTGAGCTTTTGGCGGTTCCTGGACTGGAGGGTTTAAGAGAGGGAAAATACCGTCGTTTGAGGGGGTCGATTTCTGGAATTGGAGAGCAAAAACGCAGGAGCAACTAGGAGCATTCTTCATCAATTTCACTTAACCTTTGGTAAATTCTTTTTGTAGTTGTAACCCTAGTTTTAATTCCAACAATAGTTTGATTAGATTTTGATGGTTGCACTTTGAGATTCCATTGTAATCATTTGGGACAAATCTATTTGCTTGATTTCTAATTTCAATGTCAATTTCGTTTGAGTTTTCAATTAACTTGATCAATTAGTTGAATCTCTTATGAAAATTTGTTAGTCAAAATATTAGATACGTAATTGTCTATTGGTTTTGATGGAGTAACAATGGAACTCTTTGAATTCAATAAGGTTTTCAATTTGAGTTCTTGAAATCTTGCAATCAAGGTTATAATAAGCCGAGCTTATGAGCTTATTGCCTTGAGTTGGTATTTTTCTAGTTCGATAAAGCTAATCACTTCTAAAGAAATTAAGAGCTTATTTGTGATTAAGATCCGGTTGAAGAGCTTATTTTAACCGGTGTAAATTAAGGAAAAATATAGGTCGTTAGAGCTTGTTAACGACTATAATCAACTTAGGTTCGTTCTTTATGTTTACGTTTTTTTGGAATCAATGATAGGTGTCATCATCTTAATCGAAGTCAAACTAATGTTGGTTTTTATTTCATTGTTTATAATTAATTTTAGTCGCATTTTTAGTTTTCTCAATCAAATCCAACCCCCCTTTTTACATAACGTGTAGAAGTAAAATAATTGCCACGGCCAATCCTTGTGGATTCGACCTGACTTACCACTATTACAATTTTATATTGTATTTTGGGACAGTTAGAAAATAATACTTATTATTTGACGGTCTCGACACCCGTCAAATTCCGTTTTTGGCATCTTAGACTGGGGCACACTTCAGAAAAGAATTTGGAGATTCTGCGCAAGCGGAAACTCATTGCAGTTGACACGCCTACGAGTCTGGACTTTTGTTCAGAATGTGTTTCGGGTAAACAGACGCGTGTTTCTTTTGGTGTTGGAAAACACAACACCAAAGGGATCCTCGATTATGTTCATACAGACGTTTGGGGACCATCTTCGACACAGTCTCTCAGTGGAGGTAAGTACTATGTTACTTTTATTGATGATTTCTCGCACAAACTTTGGGTGTATGTGATTAAGTTAAAGTCAGATGTTTTTGAAATATTCAAAACTTGGTTAGCACTAGTCGAAGTCGAGACCGGTAGAAAATTAAAAGTGCTAAGATCTGACAATGGTGGTGAATACACTAGTGGTAACTTTAAAGACTTTTGTTCACGTAGAGGTATTCACCGACACTACACCACACCTGGAGATCCGCAATCAAACGGAGTCGCCGAACGGATGAATAGGACCTTGTTAGATAAAGTCCGATGTATGTTAGTTACATCTGGTTTCCCTAAAATATTTGTTGGTGATTTTAGTGAAATTATTGGTTCATTTTGTGTAATTGGATTCACAAAGATAATAATGGGGTTGTTAGCTAAGCTATAACATGAGTTAGGAGGTGTGGAGTGCACACTCGTGTAAGCTAACTAGAACCCGGGATTGTTGGACGGTTAAGATTGGCAAGTTACAAAGAGTTCTTATGAACTGGGCGTCGGGGCCAGTGCTGGCGCCAGTTGTGTAAAGCCCGTGTCCCGGTACGTTTTTGTTTATTTTTTTTTAATTAATTAAAGTGTGTGCCGTTAATTGTTTGTGGTTAGTGAGTTGGTGTCAATAAGGACCAAATGCCGACAGTTGTGAGTTAGTGGTAAGTTGTGAATGTTCTTAGAAGTCTAGGGGCCATTCCGTCCTTTTTGGTGAACCTTAAGCATGGCTCGGCCCATGCAAGGAGAAGGCCGAATACCCTTCCCCTTTGATATCTCGTTTTCCTTTTCTTGGTTTCCAAATAAAACCCAAAAAAAAAAAAGAAAACCTCGAGAACCCTACTGCTGGGTCTTGTGTCGTGCGACAGTGAGTAGGGAACGAGAGAGAGAGAGACGTAGCGAGAAAGGACGATCGCAAGAGAGAGGCCAAAGAAGGTTCATCGCCGGCTGCTGTCGACCGGAGCTGTTACAGCGCCGGCGTCGTCGTCACGGGTTCGCCGGAGAGAGAGAGCCCTGCGAGAGAAGGACGGTTCGAGAAAGAGAGAGTCGCCGGAGTGGGCGCCGCTGCCGTGTCGTCGTCGTAGAGGTAAGACCCGCTTCCTTTCGTTCGCTGTTTTCTACCCGCCACAACCCTACCACCGCCGGCACAGCGGTGGCTGCCGCCGGCGGGTGCCGCCGGGAACCACCAGCAGTGGTCGTGAGGGAGGGTTCGGTGCGGGGGTGGATGTGTGGTTTTGCGTTTTGTCGTGTCGATTTATTGTCTCGTTAAGTTTTCGTAAACCGCCGGTGGCCGCCGCCGCCGCCGCCCACCACTGCCGGAAGTGGCAGTGGGTGGTGCTGGAAATCGTCCAACTCGTGGAACCGTGACCCTAGTCGCGGAATCTAGAACTGATCGCTTGACCCGAACCGTTAAACTTTGAACCGTTCTTAAATCGTTTTTTTTATGCGAAATTATGGTCCAGACCCTGTTTTGTGACGGCAATAACTTTTCCGTCGTAACTCCGATTGAGCCGAAATTGGCGCCCACGCTTCGAGCTCGAGACCGGGCACGTTTTCTGTGTTTTGGTGGAAAACTGGTTCGGCCTCGAGTTGGGAGAAAAAGTGGTCGCAAGTTCTGCGGTTCGTCATTTCATGTGAAAATTCTGGAATCTGTCTCGGTTTTGCGAAAGCCGTAACTTTTTACTCGTAAGTCGTTTTAACTTGAGGTCAGTGGCCATTTTTCCTAAATTGAGTTAGGCACGTTTTTCGTGTTTCGCCAAAAGGCTGAATCGGCCCAGAACCGGGCTGTTCGGAGCTGTTAGTGCGAACTGGTCCGAAAACGGATAGTTCCGGTAGGCGAACTTAATAAATTCATAATTAATTATAGAAAAATCGTTAGGAGGCGTGTAATATATCCTCGGAAAGGTATTTCAGGGAACTTTTCAACCGTGTAATAAATCTGAGTTTTTTCTGGAGTTTTAGTGGTCAAATCAGGTCCCGAACAGACCTGTTCGGTGTGACCGAAAGTTAGTTTTCGTGACAGTTTGGGGTGTGTCGCGTCGTGGGGTCCGGGTCTCGTATTGACGTATTTTATCGTACGTTTAGGTGCCGGAAAGTGATCGTCGTTGTGTGGAGCTACTTACTATTTTTAGCTAGGCGCGCACCCGAGGTGAGTTCTCTCACTACAATTAATTAATAGTTGTTTATTATTACTGTAGCACGTGTGTGAAAATTATATGCGGGATTGTTGGGGGCTAGATAGTGGGACGTTTAGTTAACATTATGTGCTACATTATCCGGCGGGGCCGAGTCCCGACGGGGACAGAGGTGTTTTACGCAGTAGGCGTAAAAGGGGCGTTTACGCAGTAGGCGTAAAAAGGATGTCACACGCAGTAGGCGTAAAACGGGTGTTTCCCGCAGTAGGCGGAAACGTGCGGCGGGGCCGTAGACCCGACATCCGCCCGGGAATTTTGTTATGTGGTGGTTATTATACTTGCTTATGATTTGTTCGTAGACTTGGATGTGGTGGTGTGATCCTCTTTGCTTTAGGGGTAATATGAGATAACCATTGTTAATTGTTGTGTTTGAATTCACTAAGCTTCGTGCTTACCCCTCCCAATTTACAGTGGCTGCAGGTATAAGTGGTACGAAGGCATGACTGGCACACACTGACGCGCAAGATGGATGGGTCGAAGGATTTGCTTATTAAACATTTTCCCGTTATTGAATAAACAATTTAATTTCCGCTGTTGACTTATGTTTTAATAACGCCCGTGGTTTGAATTATTATTTTGGGTTTAATAAATGGAGACTTATTATTAATTATGCGCGTTTAAAATTTTTAAATTTTCTTGAAATTTTGGGGCGTTACAACTTGGTATCAGAGCACAGCTTGAGTGAATCAAACGCACCTCGGTGTGTTTGGTCTCAAGTTGCGGCTGGGAAATTTTCAAATTCTTTATTAAATCTTTTTGGAAACAAAAGAAAAAGTAAAGACCCGTTCGAGGAACGGTGATCGGAGGCGCAGTGTGTACAGTCAGCCGGAGCCAAAGGGGAAAGGTACAGTACTTAGTGTTTTATTGCTTTCTAGATCATAGTGTATGCATGCTAGATTGCCTGTTGTGGACACTATGCTGTATGTTGAACTGCTTGCTATTAGGAATTTATGCTAATTATGATGGGTTACTAAGTGAATGCCCTCTAGGTTGTATGCAGTAAGAGATTTATAGCCTTAGAATATTCGATTTAGTTCTATTGCGCAGCTCTTGTTTGAGTCCAACCGTTCTAGGATAGAGTCTTGTATCCGACTGTCTATTTATTTCGCACTGCATATAATCGGGTATTCGCGAGGTCACTCGTCATAATTAGTAGGGATTCGGTGGTAGCAAGGGTAGTGGGATAAGAGGAAATTCCTAGGGAGCTAGGGAGGGTGGAAGTATATATATATATATATATGCTGGTGCAGGCATATGGTTAATTATATATCTAATTGTTGTTGTATGATCGGGGTGACCGATGGTTTATTAAGTATACATTTGTGGCTGTCTGATCGGGGAGACCGATGGTTTTATATATACAGTAGTTGTATGAGTTGCCTGTTTAGGATATGTTCTTGAACTGGCATGTGTGGATAAATTATTTTATGAGTATAGTTTCGGCGAGAAACTACTTGGACCCTCGGGATGAGACTCGGAACGAGCGATGATAGGTGTGGAAGGTAGTAGTAGAGCTCCTACTACCGGAAGCACAAGATCAATGCTCGAGTCGGGGAAGTCACGAGGAATCCGAGGAGTTGGGCATGAGTGTTGTTAGTGTGCGTTGTTATGTGCTAATAACGCGTTGTGTTATCTACCCAGAATAGCCGTCACGAGGAGAGACAAATATAGTAGATCCACTGGTACATGTGTGTACTTGACTTGCTTTGATGGGATGATCGTTGGGGTAGTGTTGAAGGTCCTAAACTAGTAGTCGTTGGAATAGAAAGACGATTATAGTATTAGTCACTTGGAGTGACGATGAGGATGATATTTGTTGTAAGCAGATCATTTCGAACCAAGATGGAAGATTGTGCTAGAGTCATAGGCTTATAGAGCCGACTTTGTTTTGAGCAAAAATCGTAGGGATTATTTGTCGTAATTTTCCATCTTGCCCTAAGAGGTTTAAATGTCCGGAGGACGATAGTGGATTGGAAAAGTAGAGGGGAGCATGAGTCGAGACGTTGAATGCCGAATGAGTCATGCACGAGGTTATTTTGAAAATAAGATTGCATTAACAAATTCTTGTGTTTTAAATCTTTGTATGGGCGGTGTTTTGGGAATTTTGGGAACTGCTCAGCACACACAAGATTTTGAAATATGGTTTTGAAAGTGTATGAAGTCGTTTTATCTCGGGAGTGCAAACTTTGTTAGAACTTGTCTCATTTTCGTTATTTTTCCAACGGTTCTTTCGGGTACGATATTATCCGTGTTTTGTGGTGGTTAAGATGTTGGGTAAGTGACTACGGTTTGAGACTCTAGCATTGGAACTCCTCCACATGTGTTAGAGTTGAGACGAAAAGTTACATTCCACGATGTCTGTATAAAGGCTATTTTAGTGATTTGTTTAAAATGAGTTTGGAATTCTTGTGTCGCTTAATTTTTCTTTCGAGAGTTTGTGTTACTAGGTATTTTATTGCAAATAGTTCAGTGTGTGGATTGATTCATGCGTGACATAGGTGGTGCATGGAGGAAATTTGGTAACATTTCATGAGGAGTTGTTTAGTGCGCTTTTCAGTCAACTAAAGGTTTCATTGTCATTTCGATGAAAATGCGATTTATCGACTTAGGGGTATGCATACTGGGGTAACCTTTGTCCTCAACATTTTGACAAACGAGTCGTGCATGAAAATGTTTTAGTCCTTTCTATCGAAATGAAAGACCATTTGATCCAAGGAGTGTTTTAATGTTGTGAACATCATGCATACGATTACAACGTGTTATATTTTGGGAAATATAAATGCATAGATTTTTGACATTCGGTTGATTTAGAATTACCGATCATTTCTTTTTGGAAATTAAAAACTTTTGCTTTGGAGGAAACGAGTATTTTGAGCAATTTCGATAAATACATTTTTAAAACTATAATGTTTTGACGTTATATGTCCCAAGTACGAAACTTGAGGAAGTGTTACAAGCTTGCATGCCTGCCCCCAGTTTGAGATTTTACGAGGTTTTTAGTCGATATTTCCAATTATTAGAAGCGGATTGGTTTCTGTCTTCAAGTTTGCAACTTACACGAGACAATTGTGTTTTAACAAAAATATATTTGTAAACCGTGTCATCGTATTGCGTGACTAGCCGATGCGCGAAAAATTTGTGGCGAACCCTGTGCCACGTCATTTATGATTAAAAAGAGGAATTTTTGAATCAAACGTCGGGAAACTTATTTTTGAATTATGTGCACACCTTTGTCGGACCCTGTTTAAGGTCAGCGGTTACCTTAAGTGCATGTCATGAGTCAATCCATACTAGAATCGAGGCGGTTCATTTTTATTTCTTACGTTTTGCTTTTGTGTGAGTAAACTGAACTGCATTGGGACGATTTTCGACATGATTTTCCTTTATGGGACGAGCGTGTCCAGTTTAGCGTAACTATCGATCTGGTAAAAGTAGTTTTATTATATACGATCTTTTTGCGATGAAAATCCTAATGTTGAAATGATTTAGTAAATGATTTTGTAAACCATTTGGGAAAATGTGCTTTTAAGTGTCATTTCGAGAATTGTAAGGGTGTGAGTCCTTTTGGAAAACTCTTTTGTTTAAACCGTGTTGAGTCTGGGACTAAGGTTGAGTCCAGAGTATTGCTTGCTTAAACTTTGTTTAAACGCATTTTTCCGATCTATGGGTCTAGCAAGCGTGGAGCATTTTGCTCGGTTTTGACTTGGAGTTAGTCATGGGCCAATTGCCCGGTTTTAATGGCTCGATGTGGAGTCTAGTTGATGAGTTGTTTTTATCGCACCGTTTGGCATTCTTTGCACGTTGAGTGTTTACATGTTTGGATGAGTGAGTCAATCCGGAATAGGCACGTTGTTGGTAGGCTGTTTGCTTTGGATCCTTGGGCACGTTAGTCAGTTATTGGTAATGGTCGGTTGGGTATCTCGGGGTGGGACCCCGATATTCATGTGTTTTTAACCTAGACTTTCCAGTAGGTACTAGGAGGATATAGTTGTGGGCACTTACTTGGGAGGTAGTTCCGGTGTGCTGGGTCTTGAGGCGTTACCTGGGAGGTAGACGTCAAGGTGTATCCTCGATTCGGTGTGACTTGGCTTCGTAGAGCAAGTGTGGATGATACGTCGACAGTGGAGGGTAGGTATTCCACGCGCGTTAGTAGTGTAGGCCGAATAATATCGGTTAAGGGATTGATGCCCTTTGTTGTTAAGAGAGTAAATGCGCATCAACCATTTTGAGGTAGGTGGTATATTTAGGTGTCGATTTTTTTTTTTGGCTGGAGGCCAAACACCTTTAGTATAATCGGAGAGTTGTAGCCGATTTTAAGATAATCATGGTAATGGTAGTAGTAACCCTGAAATGATCACTTGTGATGAGTGGTTATGGTGGAATGACCTACGTGTGTATTAGTTGTTTTGGTTGTAGGGGATATCTATTGGTGTTAGTGTCCAGGATAATACCCCGCTTATGTGATTTATTGTAATCGGTTGGACCGATGTTCGGCGGGTGGCCGATGTTTGTTATTGTAATCGGTTGGACCGATGTTCGGCAGGGGGTCGATGTTTTGTTAATATAAGTTATTTAAAATCTTTGGAGTCTATTAGGACTCGTAGAAGTTAATCGACAGTTAAGGGTAGGAATGATCGTAGTCGAGAATCCTGTAGGGTATTCTGTGAGCAGCTTTAAAATGGTTAGAGCTGGAAATTTAACCGGGAGGTATGAATCGTCTAAGATTGGGAGACAACCGAAGTCGTTTAACTAAGAATGATTCCGATTGTTGGAGTGTTCTTCCAATTGCGTTTTCAGTGTTCTTGAAGGAGTGTTGTTAGTAAGGAAGTATGCGAGAGAATTATTAAGAGCTGTTTGCGGACGTAGACTTCGGGGACGAAGTCTAATCCAAGTGGGGGAGAGTTGTAAAGCCCGTGTCCCGGTACGTTTTTGTTTATTTTTTTTTAATTAATTAAAGTGTGTGCCGTTAATTGTTTGTGGTTAGTGAGTTGGTGTCAATAAGGACCAAATGCCGACAGTTGTGAGTTAGTGGTAAGTTGTGAATGTTCTTAGAAGTCTAGGGGCCATTCCGTCCTTTTTGGTGAACCTTAAGCATGGCTCGGCCCATGCAAGGAGAAGGCCGAATACCCTTCCCCTTTGATATCTCGTTTTCCTTTTCTTGGTTTCCAAATAAAACCCAAAAAAAAAAAAAAAAAAAACCTCGAGAACCCTACTGCTGGGTCTTGTGTCGTGCGGCAGTGAGTAGGGAACGAGAGAGAGAGAGACGTAGCGAGAAAGGACGATCGCAAGAGAGAGGCCAAAGAAGGTTCATCGCCGGCTGCTGTCGACCGGAGCTGTTACAGCGCCGGCGTCGTCGTCACGGGTTCGCCGGAGAGAGAGAGCCCTGCGAGAGAAGGACGGTTCGAGAAAGAGAGAGTCGCCGGAGTGGGCGCCGCTGCCGTGTCGTCGTCGTAGAGGTAAGACCCGCTTCCTTTCGTTCGCTGTTTTCTACCCGCCACAACCCTACCACCGCCGGCACAGCGGTGGCTGCCGCCGGCGGGTGCCGCCGGGAACCACCAGCAGTGGTCGTGAGGGAGGGTTCGGTGCGGGGGTGGATGTGTGGTTTTGCGTTTTGTCGTGTCGATTTATTGTCTCGTTAAGTTTTCGTAAACCGCCGGTGGCCGCCGCCGCCGCCGCCCACCACTGCCGGAAGTGGCAGTGGGTGGTGCTGGAAATCGTCCAACTCGTGGAACCGTGACCCTAGTCGCGGAATCTAGAACTGATCGCTTGACCCGAACCGTTAAACTTTGAACCGTTCTTAAATCGTTTTTTTTTATGCGAAATTATGGTCCAGCCCCTGTTTTGTGACGGCAATAACTTTTCCGTCGTAACTCCGATTGAGCCGAAACTGGCGCCCACGCTTCGAGCTCGAGACCGGGCACGTTTTCTGTGTTTTGGTGGAAAACTGGTTCGGCCTCGAGTTGGGAGAAAAAGTGGTCGCAAGTTCTGCGGTTCGTCATTTCATGTGAAAATTCTGGAATCTGTCTCGGTTTTGCGAAAGCCGTAACTTTTTACTCGTAAGTCGTTTTAACTTGAGGTCAGTGGCCATTTTTCCTAAATTGAGTTAGGCACGTTTTTCGTGTTTCGCCAAAAGGCTGAATCGGCCCAGAACCGGGCTGTTCGGAGCTGTTAGTGCGAACTGGTCCGAAAACGGACAGTTCCGGTAGGCGAACTTAATAAATTCATAATTAATTATAGAAAAATCGTTAGGAGGCGTGTAATATATCCTCGGAAAGGTATTTCAGGGAACTTTTCAACCGTGTAATAAATCTGAGTTTTTTCTGGAGTTTTAGTGGTCAAATCAGGTCCCGAACAGACCTGTTCGGTGTGACCGAAAGTTAGTTTTCGTGACAGTTTGGGGTGTGTCGCGTCGTGGGGTCCGGGTCTCGTATTGACGTATTTTATCGTACGTTTAGGTGCCGGAAAGTGATCGTCGTTGTGTGGAGCTACTTACTATTTTTAGCTAGGCGCGCACCCGAGGTGAGTTCTCTCACTACAATTAATTAATAGTTGTTTATTATTACTGTAGCACGTGTGTGAAAATTATATGCGGGATTGTTGGGGGCTAGATAGTGGGACGTTTAGTTAACATTATGTGCTACATTATCCGGCGGGGCCGAGTCCCGACGGGGACGGAGGTGTTTTACGCAGTAGGCGTAAAAGGGGCGTTTACGCAGTAGGCGTAAAAAGGATGTCACACGCAGTAGGCGTAAAACGGGTGTTTCCCGCAGTAGGCGGAAACGTGCGGCGGGGCCGTAGACCCGACATCCGCCCGGGAATTTTGTTATGTGGTGGTTATTATACTTGCTTATGATTTGTTCGTAGACTTGGATGTGGTGGTGTGATCCTCTTTGCTTTAGGGGTAATATGAGATAACCATTGTTAATTGTTGTGTTTGAATTCACTAAGCTTCGTGCTTACCCCTCCCAATTTACAGTGGCTGCAGGTATAAGTGGTACGAAGGCATGACTGGCACACACTGACGCGCAAGATGGATGGGTCGAAGGATTTGCTTATTAAACATTTTCCCGTTATTGAATAAACAATTTAATTTCCGCTGTTGACTTATGTTTTAATAACGCCCGTGGTTGGAATTATTATTTTGGGTTTAATAAATGGAGACTTATTATTAATTATGCGCGTTTAAAATTTTTAAATTTTCTTGAAATTTTGGGGCGTTACAAGTTGGCTGGCACCAAGACTGGCGCCAGGCTCTGGAATGTTGCCGGCGCTGATGGTGGCGCCAGTTGCTTGGCGCAGAGACTGGCGCTAGGCTCTGGAATGTTACTGGCGCTGATGCTGGCGCTAGTTGACTGGCGCGGAGACTAGCGCCAGCGTCTGGAAGGTTTCTTCTCGTTTGTAACTGCCGACATTTAATCCACAATCAATCTCATTTAATGAGATATTATTATCAGTATCAATATGGTATCGGTTACGATTCTCAAGGTGTTTAAATATGTGTCGATTTTTGCCTAAATCGATAACTCAGAACCGAGATTATCCTCGAGTGAATTTCGTGATACCCGGGCAGAATAGGGTCAAAATATCACTTACGGAAAGTGAGCTCTCACGCGATCTCACGTTCTTTATCCAAGTTCTATCACTCTTTCTCCCACGATTTTCTGGAATATCCCCAACAATCGTAAGTGATATTTGTTCATCGTGAGAGAGATGGCGAGTGATCAGTCCGTGAGAGACATGACGACCAAGTTCACAAAACTTGAGAAGTTCGAAGGCGTTGATTTCCGAAGATGGCAGAAGAAGATGCACTCCTTGTTGACGACGTTGAAGGTCGTGTACGTGCTAAGCACTCCGATACCGGAGGTGATGAAAAACGAGACGTTGGAGATGACCCGGCGTCGCGGCAAATGGGAGAACGACGACTACATCTGTCGTGGCCACGTCTTAAACGGTATGTGTGACTCCCTCTTTGACATTTATCAAAATGTTGAATCTGCCAAAGAGCTATGGGACTCTCTTGAGTACAAATACATGGCGGAGGATGCTTCTAGTAAGAAGTTCCTCGTTAGTAATTTTAACAATTTACAAGATGGTGGACTCAAGCCTGTGATGGAGCAATATAATGAGCTCATACGCATTCTCGGCCAATATGCTCAACATAATATGAAGATGGACGAATCCATCTCCGTATCGAGCATAATTGATAAATTGCCCCCCTCTTGGAAAGACTTCAAACACATGTTGAAACACAAGAAGGAAGAGTTGTCCCTTGTACAACTCGGTAGTCACTTGCGCATAGAGGAATCTCTTCGGGCGCAAGAGGCTGAGAAACCTAAGATAAAAGAGGTTTCTGCCCCTTCGGTGAACATGGTTGAAGAGGGAAAATCCAACAATTTCAAGGGAAAACGGAAGTTCAATGAAGCCAAGAAAGGGCCCTGTTGGACCTGTGGGATGACCGGCCATCTCAAGCGGGATTGTCAGGTTGTCAAGAATAAGAATGGAGCAAGCACTAGTGGTGGTGGGCAAGGATCCAAGGATCAAAACCCACGGCAAGGTCAGTTTCTTGACTTTGGTTTTAATTCGAATTTAAATTATGTACCACTAATATCTTAATCATTTTACGTGCAGGATGATGATGTTGCTTGGTGGATCGACTCGGGTGCTACGAGTCATGTGTGCAAGGATCGCCGTTGGTTCACTTCTTTGGAACCGGTTGAAGACGGATCAATGCTACACATGGGGAACGAGTCGAGTGCTCCCATTCTTGGACGTGGCTTAGTTAGGCTAGAGTTTAGTTCTGGCAAAATAATTGAACTTTTAGACGTTTTGTTTGTACCACAAATTCGAAAGAATTTGGTTTCCGGTAGTATCTTGAATAAGTTAGGATATAGGCAAGTTTATGAGTCCGACAAGTTTATCTTGTCAAAGGGTGGCTCTTTTGTAGGATTCGGTTATATGTTGAATAATATGTTTATGTTAAATTTGAATAAAAAGAATTTTGTTTCAAATTCTGTTTTTGTTGCAAATGGCAATTGTGTTGATTCTATTTTATGGCATGCAAGGCTTGGTCATGTTAATTTTAAACGTATGGTTGAAATGTCAAAAGACGGTCTTATTCCGGCCTTTGATATTAAAACCGGAGAATGTAAAACTTGCATGTTAACAAAGATCACTAGGCAACCTTTTCCTAACGTGAAAAGGGACTCGTCGGTGCTTGAGCTTATTCATAGTGATCTTTGTGATTTGCATTCAACTCCGTCTTTGGGTAATAAAAAGTATGTTGTCATTTTTATTGACGACGCTTCACGGTTTTGCTATGTATATTTGTTACATTCAAAAGATGAAGCGTTGGTTAAATTTAAAATTTATAAAATGGAGGTTGAATTGCAAATGAATTGCTTTATAAATGTTTACGCACCGATCGTGGTGGGGAGTATTACGACCCCATGTTTTTCCAATCCGTAGGAATCATTCATGAGACTACGGCGCCTTATACACCACAGAAAAATGGTGTGGCGGAACGGAAAAATAGAGTTCTTAAAGATAAGGTGAACTCTGTGTTATCCTACTCGGGATTGAGTGATGGATTTTGGGGTGAACGGCTTGTTACTTGTTGAATCAAGTTCCCAATAAAAGGAACAAGATTACCCTGTATGAACTTTGGTTCAAGAAAAGGCCTAACTTGAGTTATATTCGAGTTTGGGGTTGTCGGGCGGTTGTTCGACTACCCGAACCCAAAAGGAAGACTTTGGGTAAGAAAGGTATTGACTGCATCTTTGTTGGATATGTCGAGCATTCCAAAGCCTATAGGTTCTATGTTATTGAACCTAATGATTCTATAGCGATTCACACCGTTATAGAATCGAGAGATGTATTATTTGATGAGACTAGATTCTCTTCAATACCTAGGCCGAAGGACATAGTTCCAAGTACTAGTGGAACTAGTGAGGTTGAAGAACAAGCAATTGTTCCAACTGAATCTCCGATGCTTCGAAGGAGCAAAAGAGGAAGGATTGAAAAATCCTTTGGTCCCGATTTCCATGTATACTTGGTAGAGGGATCAAGAGATGAGATTGGATCTCAATTCCTTTACTGTTATAGTATTGAGGAGGATCTAAAATCATTTGATGAGGATCTAAAATCATTTGGGGGAGGAATGTTGGTGATTTTAGTGAAATCATCGGTTCATTTTGTGTAATTGGATTCACAAAGATAATAATGGGGTTGTTAGCTAAGCTATAACATGAGTTAGGAGGTGTGGAGTGCACATTCATGTAAGCTAACTAGAACCCGGGATTGTTGGACGATTAAGATTGGCAAGTTACAAAGAGTTCTTATGAATTGGGCGTCGGGGCCAGTGCTGGCGCCAGTTTGCTGGCACCAAGACTGGCGCCAGGCTCTGGAATGTTGCCGGCGCTGATGGTGGCGCCAGTTGCCTGGCGCGGAGACTGGCGCCATGCTCTGGAATGTTACCGGCGCTGATGCTGGCGCTAGTTGACTGGCGCGGAGACTGGCGCCAGCGTCTGGAAGGTTTCTTCTCGTTTGTAACTGTCGACATTTAATCCACAATAAATCTCATTTAATGAGATATTATTATCAGTATCAATATGGTGTCGGTTACGATTCTCAAGGTGTTTAAATATGTGTCGATTTCTGCCTAAATCGATAACTGAGAACCGAGATTATCCTCGAGTGAATTTCGTGATACCCGGGCAGAATAAGGTCGAAATATCACTTACGAAAAGCGAGCTCTCACGCGATCTCACGTTCTTTATCCAAGTTCTATCACTCTTTCTCCCACGATTTTCTGGAATATCCCCAACAATATTTTGGGCTGAAGCACTTCACACTGTTGTACACATTGTGAATCGGTTACCATGTTCAGCCATTGGGGGTGGGGGGAATTCCGGAAGAAATTTGGAGGGGTAAAGGTGATATCTGTTTTAAATACATACGTGTATTTGGTTGTCCTGTATATATTCATGTGACAGGTCAGGACAAGCTGGATCCCAGAGCCACCAAGGGATTCTTGCTCGGCTATACAGATGGAATCAATGGTTACCGAATTTGGAACCCAGTCACCCAAAAGGTGATTTATTCTCGACATGTGACCTTCGATGAGTCAATTATGTTCAAGTCTAATCATAATCGACAACACACTCCAGAACCGGAAATTATCTCTTCTGTTTCTCCAACAACCGATGGAGATGAGATAATTGTCAGTCCTATTGTACCCAGCTCATCCGCTCGAGGTTTTTCGTTGGGGTCAGAATCTGAAGAAGATGTTAGTCCACCGGAGACATCTACTTCTGATCCAGTTAGTCCACTTCAGGAAGAAGTTCTGATTGATGGTGGAGGTTAAGGCGATACAATTCCAGTATCAGTACCTACGAGGTAGAGCCAGAGAACTATCTGTCCTCCTAATAGGTATGGTGATTGGGATTTTGCAAATATGAGTTTTACTGACCAGCTTGAGTATGCTTTGCATGTTGTACAGGATGAGCCGTTTGACTTTTCGGAGGCACTAGCTTCGAACCACTCTGATAAGTGGTTAGTAGCTATGCAGGAGGAAATGGAAGCTCTATCGAAAAATAACACTTGGGAGCTATGTCCATTACCGAAAGGTAGTCGAGCAATTGGCTGCAAATGGGTCTATAAAGTCAAAGACGATATGCGTTATAAGGCTCGCCTGGTTGCGAAAGGCTTTGCACAACGGAAGGGTATCGAGTATGACGATATCTTCGCGCTTGTGGTTCGACACACATCTATCCGGATCCTTCTGGCCCTTGTGGCGATTCACGATCTGGAGCTCGAACAGTTAGATGTGAAAACAACTTTTCTGCACGGAGATCTTGAGGAAACCATCTATATGAAGCAACCGGAAGGTTTCATCTCCGACAACAAGCCCGATTGGGTCTGTAAATTGAAAAAGTCCCTTTATAGACTTAAACAGTCGCCTCGACAGTGGTACAAGAAGTTTGATTTGTTTATGCTCTTGTTGGGTTTTGAGCGTAGTGAGAAAGACGTTTGTGTCTATCATAGATCAAGCGGTCGCGTTTATACTTATCTACTTCTTTATGTTGATGACATGCTAATAGCTTGCAGGGATCGATCTGAAATCAACCGTTTGAAAGATAGGTTGAAATCAGAATTTGAAATGAAGGATCTCGGTGAAGCTCGTGTTATTCTCGGCATGGAAATTGTGTTCGAGACAGAAAGTCTCGTACTCTCAGGTTAACACAAAAGGGCTATATTCAAAAGATTTTGAAGCGGTTTAATCTTGATGGTGCAAAGCCGGCGTCTACGCCACTTCCGAGTTACATCAAGCTTACAAAAGACGATTGTCCGGTAGACGATGCTGGAAAGGCTGAGATGGCAAAGATTTCGTATGCCAGTGCAGTCAGGAGCCTCATGTATGCTATGGTATGCACTCGTCCCGATCTTGCACATTTCGTTGGAGTGATTAGTCGGTTTCTATCGAATCCGGGTAAGTCACATTGGGCTGCGGTGAAAGCTGTTTTTCGTTACTTGAAAGGTACGGAAACTCATGGCCTCATTTATGGTATGCGAAACAACTGTGATATTGTTGGGTACTGCGATTCAGATTACGCAGGTGATCGTGTCAGTTGGAAATCCACTTCTGGTTATGTTTTTACATTAGGTGGAACAACTGTCAGTTGGAGATCTCGATTACAGTCTGTTGTTGCATTATCGACTACCGAAGCTGAACTTATTGCAGCGGTCGAGTCTGCTAAAGAAGCAGTTTATTTACGGGAACTGTTGACTGGTTTGGGCCTGAAGCAGTATACTGTCCGTATTAATTGTGATAGCCTGAGTGATATTCACTTGGCTTCAAATTTGGCGTTCAGCTCTCGAACGAAGCACATTAGTGTGCGTGATGCATTTCTGGTAGCTTTGCACGACGCAAAGGTTGTGTATTTGAAGAAAATATTATCTAAAGATAATGCTGCCGATATGTTCACCAAGTCGTTACCGTCAGCCGCATTCGAGCATTGCTCGAATTTGATCCAGCTCAGATTGTGTTAGTGTCGTTTGGCACTTTGTGGGGGAGATGAGTAATATTGCTACAGATGACATAGCGACATCTTTGGGGAGTTATTACTTGGCACGTGTTTTTAGGTTGCTTAACTCGTTCGTTTATTGAGATTGCTCACTTGAGGATTTTTGCTTTTGATTTTGACGGGTGATGGCCGAGCCGAAGCTCATCAAGGTCAAAATGCATTATGTTACTGTTGGGAACTGAAGATTTGCCAAGTATGGTTACTACTGCCAGAACAACAATACTACTGCCAGAGCAAAGTTAGTACTGCAAGTAAAAGTTAATGCTGCTGGAACAATGTTAGTACTGCTTGTGCATAACGATGTTAATACTGCTTGTGATCATAATTATGGAATGCGAGAATGTTGGAGATAAAGATGGAATGATTGAAGATAAGCATGAAAGAATATTCTGAAGATCAATTTTGTTTTGATAGTTATCTTGTAATTATTTAGTATAAATAGATGTTGATAGATAGCTATTCGGTGAGAGTCTTTAGAATTCGTTTTTGTTTTAGAGAGAATTAACCTCAAGGTTTAGAACCCTATTTCTAGAGAAGTAGAAGTCGTCTTGTTGAGCCTGTTCAACAAGATTGAGGTTTGGTTGTAAACTTGTGAGTTGAAGTATTGAATACAAACAGATTGTGTTTTCTGATTAGTTGTTCATTGAGTGTGTTTGAATTAAAGTTCTATTCCGCAAGATTCTTTAATTCTGATTTCTAAGTATAATTATTCTTGTTTGGAATCGATCCTGACAAGTGGTATCAGAGCTTGGTTTCTTAGAAATCTACAATCATTATGGACAACACAGTTGAATCAAACAGTACTCTTGTTTCAAAGGTTCCCATGCTCAGGCCTAATGAGTTTGACATGTGGAAGATTAGAATCAAGCAGTATATTTTGCTTACTGATTATTCCATCTGGGATATTATAGAGAATGGTCCATGTGCTGAAGGAAGGGTTGGACCAGATGGCAAAAGACCCCCTCCAAAGACTGATGCAGAAAGAAAGGTTAGACAAACAGATATGAAAGCCTTAAGCACTCTGCTTTTGGCTATTCCCAATGAGTATCAGCACCAATTTCATCACTGCACTGATGCTCAGATTTTATGGAATGCATTGGAAAAGAGATTCACTGGTACCAAGAGCACCAAGAGGAACCAGAAGGCAATTCTTAAGCAACAATATGAAAATTTTACTTCTACAAAGAATGAGTCTATGACTCAAACTTTTGATAGATTTAATAAGTTGATTGGAGAATTGGCTACAATTGGAGTTCGTATGGAGGCTGATGATGTAAACAGGAAGTTTCTAAGATCATTAGGTGAGGAATGGACAATGTATACTGTGTCTTTCAGACAGAATGACCAGTTAGAAGATAAAGAGCTTGATGATCTTTACAATGATCTTAGGGTATTTGAAGCAGAGGTTGAAGCCAAGAAGAAGCCCTCAGGATATGTGTATAGTGCTGCACTCCTATCAGCATCAACTGATTCTACTGCTAACCCTGAATCAGTTAGTACTGTTGGTGGAGTCAATCAGGAGAAGGCCAATGATTCTGTACTAGAAGCTTTCTTTTCTAGTCATGTTAACTCCTCATTAATTAATGATGACTTAGAACAGATTAATGTTGATGATCTTGAGGAGATGGATATCAAGTGGCAGATGGCTATGCTTTCTATGAGGGTGAAGAAGTTTATAAAGAGGACTGGGAGAAACAACTTTTCCCAAAGAAGAGAAGATGGTGCTGGGTTTGACAAGTCTAAGGTAGAATGCTACAAGTGTCATAAGATGGGACACTTTGCCAGAGAATGTAGAGGTGGAGTATCTCAAAACAACCATCAACAAGCTCAGACTGGAAGCTTCAACCAGAACAGAAACTCTGTTCAAGCCCTTGTTTCTCAACAAGGAATGGGATTTGATTGGAGTGATCAAGCAGAAGAGGCAATTCAGAATCATGCACTCATGGCAGAAGTCTCAGATCTTCCTACTGAGGTAAAATCTAATCTCTGTTCTCAAGCTTGTATAGACACTGTGAAAAGGTATAGAGATCACAACCAGGGAATGTGTGATGACCTTAAGAGATTAGAAAAGGATAGAAGAGATTATGTAGTGATTGTTGAGAGGTTTGAAGAACAAATTAAGGCTTTTCAAGCCAATGAACTTCAACACTCATATGATACAAACTATTGGAAGTGGGAAAAGGATGGTCTGGAGTTCCAACTGAAAGAGTCTAGGGAGGAATGTGAGAAATTAAAAGGAGAACTTGAGAAAGTAAAACTTGATGTTGAAAAGTTTTCATGTGCTTCTAAAGTCATGGACACCATAATAAATGCTCAAATCCACAGTAAGATGAAACCAGGCCTAGGGTACAATGCCACACCCCCACCCTACAACAACACATACATCCCTCCTAGGTCAGACCTGTTAGAAACCAAGGATAGGAAGGACTTACCTGAAGGAGCTACTAAAGTAGATCCATTAGATGAAGTTGTTGTTGAGGATAAAACTGAAAAAGAAGAGTCTAAGAAAAGGAACAAGAATGTCAGTGGTGAGATCCCCTTAGAGAGTTACATCAAGACTAATGAGGAAGGTGGAAGTCCCTGGGATAAGAACAATGAGATGAAAAGATCTGAAAAAGGAAAGGGAGTTCATTATACACAGACCACTGTTGTGAATTCCAATACTTGTGAACATTGTTCTTGCAAGAATTCTCAAAAGAATGAACCCCAAAAACATGATAAAAAGAGGGGAAATCAAAGAAACTGGAATAATCAGTGGGCTCAAAAACAAGGAGTTGATCTGCAAAGGATTAACAGACCAAAACCTTGTTTTATCTGTGGCAAATTGAATCACCTTGCCAAACACTGTTATTTCAATCCTATTAACCAAAGGATAAATTTTCAAAGAACTTTTCAAAAATCAAATGGTTATAGGAAGCCTGTAAGGAACCATGTGGCTAAGAAACAAGCTAAATCCAAAAGCCACATGAGGAAAAAGACTGAAAAAGAATGTGTCACAATGTGGGTTCCTAAAAGCACTAGTGTTAGTACTGCTGCCTCAGATAGTACTGCTGCTAGCAGTGTTAGTGCTTCTAACACTGTTAGTACTTCTTCTAGAAGCAATACTGCTGCTAGCAGTGTTAGTACTGCTAACACTGTTAGTACTTCTTCTAAAGATAATACTGCTTCTAGTGTTTGTGCTGCTAGACCAATCATCTTGACAAAGTACTCCAGTACTGAAGTTCCTCAGGTTGAAAAACTTATCCAAACTGAATGTAAGTACTTTGATGAGCAAGGGAGACCCAAGACCACTTTGGCTTGGGTTCCCAATAAAAACTAATTGATTTATCTTATGTGCAGGGCAACCAACAGCTCAAGGGGAAGAGCATCTGGCATGTTGATAGTGGTTGCTCCAGGCACATGACAGGTAACATGGCATGCCTCAAGAATTTCAAAAGAATTGATGGAGGACATGTTGCTTTTGGGAATAATCCTGCAGGAGGTAAGATAAGTGGTAAAGGTGATGTATCAAAAGGTAAGATGACATTTGAGGATGTTTACTATGTTGAGCAATTGAGATACAACCTGTTAAGTGTATCACAGGTCTGTGACAAGAAGCATAGTTACTACTGCCAGTGCATAGTTACTACTGCCAGTACATAGTTAATACTGCTTCGTACTTAATACTGCATGTGTCGTTAATACTGCTTTAAAAGAAAAATTAGGGCTAATACTGCTATAAATACCTCTTTCAGCCCGCCAAAGTTCATAACGTCTCTTTGAATTCTATTCATCTCTCTCTCTTTCTAACTATTCTCTCCCAAGAATCTCTGTTTTCTGTCAAGAATCCTCAGGTACAATGGAGTTTATCGACGAACACAACGAGATTGC
The DNA here is from genome assembly GCA_033807775.1 of Saussurea involucrata. Taxonomy (NCBI): domain Eukaryota; kingdom Viridiplantae; phylum Streptophyta; class Magnoliopsida; order Asterales; family Asteraceae; genus Saussurea; species Saussurea involucrata. Next base: position 230,568,627 of record CM066314.1, read on the forward strand.
CGTGCTCCAGAAGCCAAAACAGTCCGCAGGTTTTCACGACATTGTGGATTTCCTCAAATACACGCATATATCCTATGCCCTAACGGTGACCCCGGCAATCTACATCGAGCATCAGACGTGGTTCTGGGAAAATGCCACCGTGGTGTCTGAAGATGGGCAGAAAATCATCAAAACAAGGGTGTGTGACAAACCATTGAATGTTACAGAGGAGCTTATTCGCATCACTCTTCGATTGGATGATGCCTCAGGTATGACGTCTATTCCTAATGACGATCTATACTCAAATTTAACGAGAATGGGGTATGAAGGTCCCATTGGAATCTTTAAGTTTTTCAAGTCTAAATTTTCTACACAATGGCGATTCTTTGTTCATACCTTAATGTATTGCATTTCAAAGAAAACTACTGGATGGAGTGAGTTTAGCAGTACCATTGCTTATGCCCTGGTCTGCTTGGCCACTGCCAGGAAGTTTAATTTTTCACAAATGATTTTCAATGATCTTGTGTCAAACCTGGAATCCAAAAAGAGTTTTTATATGTACCCAAGGTTTGTCCAAGCAGTGATTACTCAAATCACTCAGGAATTGATGGATTTGCCTCAATTTACTGAGGTATATGTACCTAAACCCCCTAAAGGAAAGGTCTTCTCAAATATGAGAAGAACTTCCAGGGACTCGGAAGGAGTTGACACTCCATTGTTCTCTACAATGATGGGTGTGTCCCACACACAAGAAGGTATGGCATCAGGGTCAAGGCCCTCATTAGACCAACCCACTGATAGCCAAACCCCACCTTCAATCACCAAAGAAATTCCTCAGTCCATTCTTCAAAGACCCACTCCTCTCATAACCAAAAAGTTTACAAGAAGAATGGTACACAAGGCTCCTTCCCTTGATGTACCTCCTACAAGCCCAAATCCTTTAAGCCCTCTATTGGAGCATTCTCCAATAGAGAATATCGAAAGGGAAACCACAGGGGTGTCTCCCAACCCCAAGAAGGTGCTCACTAAGGAGAAGGTTGAGCATGTGAGTAGCAAGGCTGCCACTACTTCTGCTAGCACAGAGAAGGACAGTGGTAACATAACTAAGACCTTCCTCACGGCAACTCAGAATGAGAAATCATTCAGAGGTCCCAGGTGCCAAGAAACCACGGGGGTAGGCAGTGCTTTTGCTAGGCAAAAGACACCTACTAAAATTTCCAGTGATCCTTTAAAGGAAGTAAAAACTCCTAAACAAGGTGAGGATAGATATACATATGAGGAATTGATGGAAACCATTGCCAATATCAACACAGATGTTGTAAGTCAGCAAAAGGAGATAGATGGACTCAAGAAAGTGGTCCTATATCAACAAACACAGCTTGAGAAGCATAAGAAGCTGATTACAAAGTTGATGCACAGGAAGAAGAAAACTCAGTATGTTCTTAAAAGAAGAAGCCCCAACAATGATGCTCCCAAAAAGGGGGAGTCAGAAGCTGAATTCAACATGGAGAGTGCACAGGAAAAGGGGGAGAATGAGTGTGTTGAAGAAATTGCAAAAGAGGCAGAAACTGATCATGCAGCAGAAAAGGTTAATGCTGCTGAAATTCAGAAAGAAGCAGAAACTGAACCAACAGCAGAAAAGGTTAATGCTGCTGAAATTCAGAAAGAAGCAGAAACTGAACCAACAGCAGAAACGGTTAATGCTGCTGAAATTCAGAAAGAAGCAGAAACTGATCATGCAGCAGAAACGGTTAATGCTGATGAAAGTCAAAAAGCAGAAGCGGCAGAAGCCATTCCAGAGGCAGCAGAAACAAAAGAAGCAGCAGAAACCATGCAAGAAGCAGTATCTACAAAGGAAGAAGCAGCAGAAACAAAGGAAGCAACAGAAACTAAAATGCCTACTTTGGAAGAAGTTGAAGTTGCAGAGGCTTTGATTAAAGCCAAACATGACACTCCTAAAAAGCAAGGAGAAACCCTGGGTGAAAAGCTGGTGTCACTGAAAAGAGCAAGAACCAAGTCTATAGCTACCAAGAGGAAAGTTGTCAAGAAACCTAGGGTAGAACCAGTGGTAGAAGAAGAAAAAGAAGAGGATGTTCCAGAAAAGAAAGATGATACAAAGGTTGCTGAAGAAGAAGTAGCAACTCCATCAGGTCAACCAAGTAATGCTCAATGTGATATGCATATCACTGTGGTTGATACTGATCCAATCAAAGTTGACCCATTATCTTCCATGCCTCCTGAGATCATCTTCTGGGATACCTTGGTAGATCAGAGAAAGGAGTACATTAGAGTCAAAAGAGCAGATGGGAAGTATGAGGTCTGTTCTACATGGGGAAGACTTATCAGAATGTGCTCTAGATCTGACGTAGAGGAGATGTACAAGGTTGGAATGAAGCTGTATGGAAATATGCTGAATGAGAAAGGGATGTCTATCACCAAATTGGTTCTTGAATACCTGTGCCTAATGTTCAAACCAGAAGCAGTTCAGTATATGATAGAAAGAAATTTTCAAGCCATTACCAACTGGATGCTCATTGAAAAATGTGGAGTGTATGTCATCACACTTGACTATACATATCATGAGTATTATTTGGTGGATGTTGCATACAAGCACATCAAGAAAAGGTTGAATGGAATGCTACATGCTAAGTTGGCTTACAACAAGGATTCTGAAATGGGAAGATACTTGGTGAGAAGGATTATCAATCAAAGCCTGGGTTTGAATCCTGATTTATGTGTTCATGATTAGGTTTTGGAAGCATCATCTGAAGAACTTGACTTCTCAACTTAAAAAGTCAAGTTAGGGGGAGATTGTTGGGAACTGAAGATTTGCCAAGTATGGTTACTACTGCCAGAACAACAATACTACTGCCAGAGCAAAGTTAGTACTGCAAGTAAAAGTTAACGCTGCTGGAACAATGTTAGTACTGCTTGTGCATAACGATGTTAATACTGCTTGTGATCATAATTATGGAATGCGAGAATGTTGGAGATAAAGATGGAATGATTGAAGATAAGCATGAAAGAATATTCTGAAGATCAATTTTGTTTTGATAGTTATCTTGTAATTATTTAGTATAAATAGATGTTGATAGATAGCTATTCGGTGAGAGTCTTTAGAATTCGTTTTTGTTTTAGAGAGAATTAACCTCAAGGTTTAGAACCCTATTTCTAGAGAAGTAGAAGTCGTCTTGTTGAGCCTGTTCAACAAGATTGAGGTTTGGTTGTAAACTTGTGAGTTGAAGTATTGAATACAAACAGATTGTGTTTTCTGATTAGTTGTTCATTGAGTGTGTGTGAATTAAAGTTCTATTCCGCAAGATTCTTTAATTCTGATTTCTAAGTATAATTATTCTTGTTTGGAATCGATCCTGACAGTTACCTCGTGTCAATCTCTATCAGCTATTTGTTCGTGTTCGGTGGATTGGTATGTGCTTTGGTTTCGTCGGGTGATTTGCACATCATGGTGGAGTGTTGAAAAACCTTAGTGTTTTTCTTGTTATTGTGCAAATTCACCAACTTGCATAAAATGGTAAATAAGTATTTTTGGGGCATGGAAAAGAAAACAAAATTACTTGTGGTGTTAAAGGGTCCACGTCTTGGATGGAGGAAGAAAGAAAAAAAAGAAAAACAAATGACAACCAATTGGATGATAGCTGGAAGTCCTTTTTTCTTGAAGGTTAAGTTTTGCATGCATATATATATATATATATATATATATATATATATGCATGCATCGACTGTTTTGAAGAGCAGTAAGCCACACAACAAATACCCACTTCCTCCTTTGCTTTTTATTTCCTTTGATATATATATATATATATATATATTTCATTTATATATATATATATATAACCCCTTTCGATATATATATATATACAGTTATATATCTTGTTCGATATATATATGTATCTCGTTCGTGAGGAAATATTTCGTTAGCTGATTTGTTGATCCAAGGATCTCGTAAACACGTTGTAACTTTCTCCCGGTTGGTAATATATTGAACTCATCTCTCCCTATGGACGTACACTATCACACCGATAGTGGAACCACGTTAAATCTTGCTGTCTCGATTTATTTGCTGCTTTGATAAAATATTATCGTATATATTTTATAACTGCTAAAATTTACGTGTGGATCGGTATGAATCAAATGACCAAAATATACAATATTTAGATCTCGTTATTCCGCATTTGGTGTATTAGGTCGGTTGCAACGTGATTTATTGATATCACTTTGGGACCGTAAATCACTTGAATACGATATTGTAACTGCTTCCGACCTTACAGAAAGGACTTACAAACACTGTAAATCCGAGAGATGTTATGTTGGTCCCGAAGGCCTATACAAGTTTGTAAAGGGGGGGGGGGGTTGAATACAAACACACAGATTTTACTTTTCTAAATTGTTTATTGATAGATCATTAACAATTTACAGCTTGTTGCGGAGACAAGATTAAGGATAAACCTAAATCTAAACAAGTTGGAACACTAAGGTTTCTTGCACTAAGAGAGATAAGGAAATTACTAATAATAACCTATCTGAGATAAGAGATTTGAACTTGTCCAGAGTTAGCAAGTTACTTCAAATGAAGTGAGTTCATCTCTTTATATACTGCATGCATTAAATGCAAATCAGTATATACTTTACACGTGTCATCAGTTGGTTGGTTGCATGTCATTGACTTTTGATGACAACCTTAGTAGCCGTAAGGATGAACAATGTAGTATCAGAGTGGTTGTACGATTTTAGATATTCGAAGGTTCTTTTCTGACATTTCGTACGGAGTCGTGCAAGGGTGGTTAAGACAAAAGTACTTTGTACGGAGGACTTCATGATCAGCTTTCGTTGATTCAGTGATCTATCATTTCATATCAGCGAATGATAGAGTTCAGCGATAGCTGAAGTCTTGTACTTGATACTTCACGTTGAGTGGACAAATCTGAGTCTTCGCTGATCCGCATCAGTTCATTAGGAGACTTGTCGCTGGTTCTTGAGCTTGATCTTCGACTTCAGCGTAGAACCTTTGTTGACGTGAAACTTGTCTTCAGGGATCATAAGTAAACAACTAACTTATCAGCGATCACCATAATGACTGAACAGACTCAGAACATTAATGGTGAACAGTGTTCGCTGAATGTTTAATTTAAAAGGGCGAGAGTTCCTATCAGCGGTACTGGAAGATCTTAGTACTTATCAGCGATAGTGAAACTCTGATACATATTGTTTACTTACAATTTTCACTAAGTATTTAGAGAGGGTCATTATCAAATCACTGAGGGTTTGGATCAACAATCTCCCCCTATTTGATTATGACATAGCAACAAAGAAAATTGCTATTTAATGAAAACATAAGGATAAAAAGAACTCATAAAATATTTGTCCCTTTTACTGTTTTCTGGGATCTTTTCAGTACTGATGGAGTAAAGTACGTTCGCTGAAATCTTTCTTTAAAACATTGAATCAGGTTACAATGAAGAACATAAAGATTACAAGTACAAGCGAAATAATTTACAAGTACATAAGGATAACTGATACAATAGAGAAAAAGGAGATTATATCAGTTTTCAAAGGGTTCTTCCTTAATGAGAAGTTCATCAAGGGTCGTCTTTTCAGTGGGGATCATCCAGTCAGGGACATTTACTCCTTGATTCTTTAACTTCAGAGCAGCATCAAAAATCAAGGGCTTCAGATGTCTAGCTTTGATGTCGCGTCTGACTTCACACCAGTGTACGAGATCTCTGAGTTGTTCGATGGGAGCGATGTGGAGCTCAGAGACACGTTGAAAGTGATGATTTCCATCACAGTCTAAGAAGAATATACCATATGGATCACTTACCACTGTGCCAGGGATGAAGGTTTCTCCAGGTGGTAGGGAGGTGTCAAGCATTGAAAGATCAGCATCAGGGCCAAGAACTTCAGCACGAGAGAAACCAATACCTGTTTCATTTCGAATGATTGGACCTGAATCAGAAACTTTCTTCTTCTTAGCAGAGGCTTTCTTCGGTTGAGGAAGAGTAGGAGGAATATCCACAGCAGATGAAAGCAAGTCGATCTGTTTGTTTAAGATCATCTCAACATGGCTTTTGAATTTTGAGCGTGATCCCTGAATGGCTAATTTCGTTTCTAACCATTCAGAGAGACCAAACTTTTCTAATGAAGCAGCATAGAAGGTTTGCTTGGTTTTGTCATCTCTGTAGACATCCACTTCAACAACAGGAACATCAGCGTACATTTTTCCTCTGATGTTGGCTTTGATTATTTTGGATGGTCTTGATCGATAGGTCAGCATTTGTTTAGCCCATTCCAAGGTTGTATCAGAGACCTTTGTCTTTTATCTAACGATTTCTTGAGCATCATCCCAGAGCTGACGTTGAACATCAAAGGGAACTCAATGGAAGCTGACGTTGATTGATCGTTGAGTAAGCTTGATGGCGTATTCTCTGTCTTTCTCTTCAGCTTCCTTCCTTTCAGCGATAAGGCGTTCAGCTCTAAGGTGTTCCTGGTATTCAGCTTTGGAGATTTTGAACTTTGGAGGAACTGAAGGAAGTTGATCACGCCTTAGAATGATTCTCTGATCTTCGAATCGCTTTATTATTTCCTCTCTTCTCTTTTGATCCTCTTCACTCAGCTTTTGAGGAGCTGAGGAAGGTCTGTTTCTGTGCGAGAGAGGTTGTTCTTCTGGTTCATCAGTCTCAGAGATCAAATCTAAGACTGGGATTATTTCATCAGCAGCAACTGGCTTTATTTGTGAAATCGCAGTAGTAGAACCTTCAGCGACATCCTCAAACAGGGGAGAGGACTAGCTGAAACACAGCGATCTTACAAATAAGAACATGGGTAGAAGAACTTGGGTAGAAAGAGAAAGAGAAATATGTTCAGGTGTAGGCCAGGGTAGTAGAACTTATAGAGGAGGGATGGAGTGAGATATGATTAGTGTACCTGACAAACCGGCTTTACAAGCAAGATCGCCAGATTTTCATCTTCAGCGACGCCTTTGCCTTTGCCTTTCTCAGCGCCAGAGGCTGAGGGCTTTGTCTTTGTCCGCTCCCCTGTTGGTTCATTTATTGAAATTCCCTTAAGAGCTTTGATCCTTGGGGCAGGTTTGACGATAAAGAAATCATCGTCATCTTCGTCATCATCATCATCATTCTTCTTTGGAGAAGAAGATGGTTCATCATCAGGGATGTCGACGGCTTCATCATCTTCTGCTTCGGATTCTTCAGCGTCTTCTTCGAGTTGCTCCCCCTCAGATACAGAGGCGAGCTTCTCGGTTCCCTCAGGGTTTTCATCTCCCTGAGGTCCAGCGATAAGATCTTCATTATTCTCTCCCCTGATAGATTCATCATGGGAAAGGTCTTCAGCGCTCTTTTCAAGATCCTCAGCGCTCTTCTCCTCGGTATGTTCAACGCTCTTCTCCCCCTCTTTCTCATGATGACTAGGGGAGGAATGGGTAGACTCTTCAGCTGTGGGAGGCTCTCTGTCTTCTTGGCCAGAGATACCCACACAGCTTTCAATTTTTGCTAATCTGACTTCTAGGCCAGTTATAGCAGGATTGATCTTTTCCAGCTCTTTGCGATCCGTCGCTGTGAAAGTTTCCAATGCAGGGGCAGGGGTCGGTTCAGGAGCTGGAGTATTTGCCTTGTTGAGTAGCTGCTGGATCATTGTTTTCATCTCACCAACATCGGTCTTTACAGAGCCTAAGTCAGTCTTTACAGCTGACATCTCACCCTCTAAGGCTCCAACCGATGTCTTCAGCGTTGTGACTTCGCCAGACATGGAGGAAACGGAGTTTTTGAGTGAGGTGTAGTCAGTGTAGTTGTCAGCGAGCACTTTGGCGAAATCGCTGAGCGTCTTATCAAGAATCTTGATGTCGTCTGTGGAAGCTTTCTTTTCCACCACCGTTGTCAGCTTTGTCAAATTCTCTCCAGCGTTTGTTACAGCTGTAGAGTTGTTGGAGAGTGTGGTGGTGAGACCGGTCAGCTTTGTTTCCACGGACTTCAGAGACTCGTTGATGTCTCCCAAATTAGGACCTGTAACAGATAAGTACTTGTGAACAAAGGAAAGCTCAGAAGTTTCAGGTTTAGTTACAGTGTATAGGATTTTATTTGTACCTGCAGGAGGATTGATGAACTCGTCAAAGTTGCAAGTTCCTGAAAAATGTTCCATATCCTCTTTGAAAGTACGGTGAGGTATGGTGATCTCTGCAGGTCCTTTCTTCATCATTCTTTGAGAAGCTTCAGCTGTGGGTTCTGGAATGATGGCATCTCCAGTGTTCTTTGGAGGAGTGTCCAAGTGAGTGGAGGGAGAAGCGAAGGATAAGAATGGGGTTCGGGTTCTGAGTTCAGCGTTGGAATCGCTGAGAATCACTTCATCAGTCTTTTGAGAGACTGAGGGAGGTTGGGTAGGTTCCAAGTTTCTAACCTCAGCGTTTGGAGACGCTGAAGTCTGGATTGGAGGGATGGATTGCACGGGTGTGGCAGAGCGTACCACGGAACTTTCCTTCAGCTCTTCAGAATGAGCTGAGGAGTCTTCAGCATGGGATTGCTGGGGTTGCTCCTTGGTTTTCTTGATCCTTTTGGAATCAAGTTGGGTTGAAGAGTGTTTCCTTTTCTTAGAAGGAGAGGATTGTGTGGTCGGGGTATCAGCGATGGGTATTGTCGCTGAAGGAGCCACAGAAGTCGAAGAATTAGGGTTAAGAAGAGAGAGAAGGGTAGAGAGACGTACCTCATTGTCGACAGGTTTGAAATCGAGCACCTTAGGGCCAACCTGAGAGAGTTTCAGGTCACCCTCTTGAGGATAGCTGTCCTTCGGGCCATATTGGAAGATGGCGCTGATGAAACGGGGGTAGGGAACCCATGCAGGTCTGTCAGCAGCAGAATCTACTCTTTGTACTAGGTCATCATAAATGATAGTTGCCCAGTCAATATGTAGACCTTTCAGCAGTGCGTATCCCATAGCCTGCTGAGGTTGAGCGGCTTGATCAGAGGAGCCGGTCTTCGCTGTCATGCAGCTGATCAGGTGTGCGAAGATGAAATTCATCTCGCTGGGCATTTTGGACTTCTTTATCAGCGTCAGCTTCTTCTCGGGCTTCTTGTCCCTTCCAGTTTCCCAGATGTAACCCATTGCGTCGAGGAAAGCAATGATTTCTTCTCTGTCAGCATGCTTCTTATGGTCAGGGAATGGAACAAACGGTTTTTCTTTGGTAGCATTGGGAAAGTTCAGGGCTTTTCGAATGATTGCGGGGGTTATCTTAATTGTGCCATACTCAGTATCGCTGAGTATGCAATCGATGGTTTTGGATGCATCTTTGGCGGAGGGTAGCTGAGTGTGTCTGGCAGAGTACCAGAACTGGGATAGTAGTAGCTGACTTGCAGGAGGTGTGATGGTCAAGGCTGTTGAAATGCAGCAGTTTTTCTGGAAATTCACAGTATCATCCAGATGTGTGACTTGCTTTCGAGGAGGAAACTCGAGAAGCGCAGAGAGGTTGTTGACCTTGGTCCAGTCAAGTTGATCCAGCTTGAACTTAACCTGAGGGGCTTTGATGATTTCCACTTCCTCAGAGTCAGCGGAGATGTTCTCAGCGGTAACATTGATCTTTGAAGTTGCCATTTCTCTGTATTATCAGTTCAACCAAAGATGTTAACAAATAAGAATTATCTTAATGTGGAAAGAAATTTCCATTAAGATGTTTCGAATTTTATCCATTTCATTCAGACAAAAATGTCTTAATGAAGATTAGGGTTTTTCATGATTTTTGAAACGAAATGTAAAACCCATAAAGTCTTGTATTCCAGTTTCAAAAAAAACTGGATACGAATGAAGAACAAGTTTAAGATTAAGATTTGAAACTTGAAGAACAACCATGAAATGGTTGTGTTCATAAAACCATGAAAGAAATGATTTTATTTTTAAGAAGTTCTTTTGTTTGATCTTGTTTAAAACAATGATAAGATCAGAAACAAGTTATCTGCATTTTAAAAAAATGAACATATTAACCTTGATGTTTTGATGAAGAAGATGATGAACAGTTCTTTGAAGATTTGAAAGCACAAATGCAACAGTAATTCTTTTCTTGCGGATGAAGATTGATCGCGTAAAAGACAAATATAAACCAAGAGTTGTTTATATAGAGATTTTAGAGAGAGAAAACCTTGAGCGGGAAAAGGTTTTCATCATGACACGGACACGTGTTTGCATTTGATTGGAAGTTTGAACGAAACGTGCAAACGTGTGTCAGAAAGAAATCGTGTCTGGTGTTATCCGTTGCAATGACGTCACAACTGTCCTTTCGTATTCTTGGTTGTCTCTGAGGTTTTGAAAAACTCAGGGACTCTTTGAAAACATGAAGCACTGAATAGAAATATCAGTGAAGGTTTTAAGAAATTTCAAAAAGTCGTTGTTAAGGAAGAGATATTCAGCGATGCAATTTATTTTGAAATCTTGCATTTACATGCGATATGTCAGAGAGAGTAAACATACCTTGATATCAGCGAATCAAGTTTATTCAGATAGAGAATGATAGAATGGGTTATACAAGTTGATTTTATCCTATCGCTGATCAATGTGAACCGCATCCTTCAAAGTTCAGCATTCCAAGCTCGCTGATGAGAAAGTTGAATCTTGTCTCATCAAGAGGTTTGGTAAATAAATCAGCTAACTGATAATCAGTTGGGATAAAATGAAGTTCTATATCACCATTCATCACATGATCTCTAATAAAATGATATCTGATTTCTATGTGTTTTGTCTTTGAGTGTAGCACTGGATTGTTTGCTATAGCGATGGCACTAGTGCTGTCGCAATAGATTGGAATTTTTGAGAGCTGAAGATCATAGTCTAGTAGCTGATTTCTCATCCACAAGACTTGAGAACAACAGCTTCCAGCGGCTATATACTCAGCTTCAGCTGTGGAAGTGGACACTGAGTTTTGCTTCTTACTTGTCCAACTTACCAGCTTTCCACCCAGGAGCTGACATCCTCCTGTGGTGCTTTTCCTATCCATTTTGCAACCTGCAAAATCACTGTCTGAATAGGCGGTTAGATCGAATCCTGAGTCTTTGGGATACCAAAGACCTAGATTCGATGTACCCTTAAGATATCGAAAGATTCGCTTTACAGCTTTCATATAGGATATCTTAGGTTCAGCTTGATATCGTGCGCACAAGCATGTTGCAAACATAATATCGGTCGGCTAGCTGTAAGGTACAATAGTGAGCCGATCATCCCACGGTACAACGTAACATTGACAGGAACACCCTTTGTGTCCTTATCAAGTGTCAGCGGTGGTGCCATAGGGGTTTTCATAGCTGAACTTTCAGTTAGGTCGAATTTCTTCAGCATATCTTTAACATATTTTCCCTGATTTATAAAGGTTCCTTTTTCAGTTTGCTTAATCTGAAGACCAAGGAAATATGTTAGTTCACCCATCATGCTCATTTTATACTCATCTTTCATTCTATCAGCGAAACGAGTACAAAGCTCAGGGTTAGTAGAACCAAATATAATGTCATCAACATATATTTTAACTAGAATGATATGACCTTTCACTTTTCTAAAAAAATAGAGTTTTATCAATCTTACCTCTCTCAAATTGTTCAATATGGAGATAAGTAGAGAGAGTATCATACCATGCACGAGGAGCTTGCTTTAAGCCATAAAGTGCCTTGTCCAGTTTATAAACATAACCTGGACGCTTAGGATCTGAGAATCCTGGAGGTTGTTCCACATAAACTTCTTCATTCAGCTTTCCATTCAGAAACGCTGACTTAACATCCATCTGATGTACAGTGAAGTTTTTGTGTACAGCATATGCTAAGAATAGACGAATAGATTCAAGTCTTGCTACAGGAGCAAATGTTTCGTCATAATCTATGCCTTCCTCTTGTCTGTATCCCTAAGCAACAAGACGAGCTTTGTTGCGAGTTACAGTACCATGTTCGTCCAATTTGTTTCGATAGACCCATTTAGTGCCTATCACCGTTTTGTCAGTTGGTCTACGAACGAGTTTCCAAACTTTGTTTCTTTCGAATTCAGTCAGCTCTTCTTGCATAGCGCTGACCCAGTTTGGATCTCTGAGGGCATCATCTACCTTCTTTGTTTCAGTTAGTGAAATAAAATTTACAAATAAACAAATATTACCTGCACTTCTACGAGTCTGAATACTAGCGTTTGGATCACCAAGAATTTGATCGATTGGGTGATTTACAGTCCATCGCTGAGCCGGAGCATACGTCGCTGACTCAGTCTGAACTGGAGAAACTGAAGATGAGGCTTCAGCTACTTCTGGATTATCAGCTAAGAGAGGAATGTTTGCATTTGTCACTTCATTCACTGATTGCTGAGAAATAGATGGAATTTCTGAGACATTTGGATAAACTGCAGGTATAGTGTTTATAGGAATAGCTGAGACCCAAGATGTTTCAGCTTCACTATTCTGCATGTTTGGAATGATAGTGGGACTATCATCTTCTACTGGATGAGCATTAGGAGTGGGAATATCTTCTGAATCACCAAGATGAGAAAACATCCATTGATTCAGTTCTTCTGTATCAGTGTTCGGTTTAGAGTTTGCTGAACGGGATTCGTCAAACGTGACGTGAATAGTTTCTTCTACAGTTTGTCTTCTTCGATTGAAGACTCTGAAGGCTTTGGAAACTGAGGAGTATCCAAGAAAGATTCCATCATCAGCCTTAGGATCAAACTTTCCAAGGGCATCTCTGTTGTTCAATATGAAACACTGACATCCAAAGATGTGAAGAAAGCTGATTGAAGGCTTTCTCCCATGAAAGAGTTCATAGGCTGTCTTTTTGAATCTTTTAACTATCAGCGACCTGTTTTGCGTAAAACAAGCAGTGTTGACAGCTTCTGCCCAAAACTGAGTAGGCAGGTGAGAATCGTTGAGCATTGAACGTGCAGCTTCAATAATTGTTCTATTTCTTCTTTCAGCGACTCCATTTTGTTGCGGTGTTCTTACTGACGAAAAGTTGTGAGAAATACCCTTACTCTCAAGGAAGGAATCAAGAGAACTGTTTTTGAATTCAGTTCCATGATCACTCCTTATTGAGCGAACGGTCAGATTGTTCAGAGTTTCCATCTTCCGAACAAAGGTGATGAGTTCTTCAGGGGTGTCACTCTTAGAATGGAGAAACATTACCCAAGTGAAGCGAGAGAATTCATCAACTATGACCAGCGTATATTTCTTTCCAGCGATGGATTGTTTGTTAACAGGGCCAAACAAATCCATATGGAGTAGTTGTAGAGGAGATGACACTGAGGAAACTTGCTTTGATTTAAAGCTTGCTTTGGTCTGCTTCCCTTTTTCACACGCTGAACATAATGACTCTATGGCGTATGAATGCTGAGGTAGACCAGTGACTAACTCTTTTGACGAAAGAGTATTCAGTGTCTTGAAATTTAGATGAGAGAGCCTCTTATGCCATAGCCAGTTGACATCAGATGAGGCCGTTGAGAAGAAACAAGAGTTCTCAGTGGTTGTTGAGTCCATGTTTATTACATAAACATTTTCCAAACGATAACCGCTGAGAGCTATCTTCTCCTTTTTGTCAGTGACAAAGCAGGATTCCTTAGTAAAAATTACTTTGTTATCCATGTCGCAAAGTTGACTGATGCTTAGAAGATTATGCTTCAGCCCTTCAACATATGCAACTCTTCTGAAGGAGGTTGTGCCATTTGAAAGTACACCATACCCTCGGGTATGTCCTTTTCCATTTCCACCGAAAGTCACAGAGGGACCTTTCTCTTCCTTGTATTCAGCGAGCAGGCTTTTCTTACCAGTCATGTGTCTAGAGCATCCGCTATCGAGATACCAGATACCCTTCTTAACCTGCAATACAAAGGAAGATTAGTTTTTCTTAGGTACCCACTTAACCATGTATACACGTTTGTCAGTGGAAGTAGTTGGAATGGAAGGTTCAGCAGTCTTCGCAGCATTTGAAGATTCAGCTTTGTCTTTCTTCACTTTGGTTAATTTCTTAACCTCAGTGGTAGAATTTACCTTGACCTGATTTGCACCAGGGTTGGTCTTCTTTGCCTTGGGGGCAATCTTCACCTTAGCTATCTTTTCAGCTTTGGTGGCTGTGGGGCACTTACTAGCAATATGATCAGTGAGTCCACAGTGATAACATTTCCTATAACTAAAAGTAGTTCTAGGACCACTTGTATGCTGAGCTTTTAATTTCGAATTAGAAGTGCCAGCACCAAGTAAACTATTGGCTTTAGAAATGGGACGAACATTCAGTTCTTCAGATTTCTTACCAAGGATATCCACTCTGAGTCTAGGAGTAGATCTCTGAATAGATCCAGAGATCAGCTTCTTTGATCCAGAGGGATGGGTCACTGAAGCTTTAGAAGCATTCAGCTTTGGTACTAAAGTACCCTTCTGAGGATTTTGATAAATAACAATTCCTTTACCTTTGTCTTTAGAGACAGAGGTAGGTTTTGAATAAACCATTTTCTCCTTACCTTTTGAGGTAGGAGTTTCCTCAGGGATTGGTGTAAAGGACGAGGAGCACTGAGATGATGAAGTGTCAGCGACTGAGGATACGAACGTTCCAAATTTAAGCATTGAACGTTCAGTGGTTGGTTTTGGAGTATCATATTTATAACCCAGACCACGTTTATCACTCAGAGGAATCTGAGCCTTAATTATCTCAGTGATCTTTGTTGAAGAATTACACCATCCTTCAACAGTAGTTTTTTCAGCCTCTAATGCAGCGATAGCTTCTTCTCATTCGATTTTGACTAGCTGATTTAAATATACTTGATCTTTAAAATCTTCTTCAATTTTAGAAAGCTTTTCTATTTGAAGGTGACAGTTTTTAAGCTTTTCAGCGAGATCAAGGTTTTGGTTTTCAACCACAGTTTTGCCGTTCATGGCTTCGTATAAACTTCTAGTCAAGAGATCGATCTTACGGAGACTATCAGCTTCATCAATATTTGCAATATTGGTAAAGAAAGAAGGTGATACCTGAATAGCAGAGGTTGAAGTGGAGGGAATGTCTGAACTTTTTTCCTCTTCTTCAATCTTGGCCATGAGACATTGATTTGCTTCATCATCTTCAGAATCAGATGATAATGCTTCTTCATCAGAAGCAGCCCAATCATAGTCAGCCATCAGGCCTTTTCCTTTCTTCTTAAAGCTTTTCAGCTTCGCATATTTGTCTTTCAGCTTTGAGTATTTGTCATCTTTATTCCTTGGAACAAAGGATTTCTTTGTAAAAGCTGAGGGTCTAGAAACTTTCTTATCAACAAAAACTGATGATTTAGGCTTGTCAGCTATGGAAAGAGGTTTGTTCTTTCTAAACATTTTCTTCTTGGAAAATCTCCTGAACTTTTTGGTTAGGAGAGCCAAGGATTCATCATCTGAGAAATCAGAATCTGATGAACTTTCAGAATCCCAAAGGCCTATACAAGTTTGTAGAAGGGGGGGGGGGGGGGTTGAATACAAACACACAGATTTTACTTTTCTAAATTGTTTATTGATAGATCATTAACAATTTACAGCTTGTTGCGGAGACAAGATTAAGGATAAACCTAAATCTAAACAAGTTGGAACACTAAGGTTTCTTGCACTAAGAGAGATAAGGAAATTACTAATAATAACCTATCTGAGATAAGAGATTTGAACTTGTCCAGAGTTAGCAAGTTACTTCAAATGAAGTGAGTTCATCTCTTTATATACTGCATGCATTAAATGCAAATCAGTATATACTTTACACGTGTCATCAGCTGGTTGGTTGCATGTCATTGACTTTTGATGACAACCTTAGTAGCCGTAAGGATGAACAATGTAGTATCAGAGTGGTTGTACGATTTCAGATATTCGGAGGTTCTTTTCTGACATTTCGTACGGAGTCGTGCAAGGGTGGTTAAGACAAAAGTACTTTGTACAGAGGACTTCATGATCAGCTTTCGTTGATTCAGCGATCTATCATTTCATATCAGCGAATGATAGAGTTCAGCGATAGCTGAAGTCTTGTACTTGATACTTCACGTTGAGTGGACAAATCTGAGTCTTCGCTGATCCGCATCAGTTCATTAGGAGACTTGTCGCTGGTTCTTGAGCTTGATCTTCGACTTTAGCGTAGAACCTTTGTTGACGTGAAACTTGTCTTCAGGGATCATAAGTAAACAACTAACTTATCAGCGATCACCATAATGACTGAACAGACTCAGAACATTAATGGTGAACAGTGTTCGCTGAATGTTTAATTTAAAAGGGCGAGAGTTCCTATCAGCGGTACTGGAAGATCTTAGTACTTATCAGCGATAGTGAAACTCTGATACATATTGTTTACTTACAATTTTCACTAAGTATTAAGAGAGGGTCATTATCAAATCACTGAGGGTTTGGATCAACATGTTACTTTTCCCAGAATATAAGAAATCAAGATAGTCCATAAGTTCTTTCACGTATTCACAATGACTAACCAGAGACGAAACAGAGGGCTCAATAGTATTGATAATCTGTAAGTACAAACGGGCATCACTTTGTAACCATGATTCTGAATCAGAATCGGTACCTTTAGGAGGATCAGACGTGAGATGAGAACCCATTCCCATGCTTCGGAGATAGAGACGAATAGTCTTGCTCCATTCAAAGAAGTTGGAGCCATTAAGCTTGTTATCGGTAAGTCTCACATGCACCGGAAGCATCTCGAGTACACGTGGACCGTTGTTGCTGCCAGGTGGTTTGTCTTCTCCAGTCATCTTCCACTAAATCACGAACCAGAAAGCCAACAGCCGACAGACAGATGCGAAACCGAAAAGACTGGCCACTCACAGGGTGCAGAAACAGCCGACAAACATATGCGAAAACGAAAAGACTGGGCACTCACAGGGTGCCGAAACTTAACGACCAGAAACCCTAAAAATTTCGAAAACAGGGCTTGAGAAAAACGCTCGCTCTGATACCATGTAAACTGTGATACTATTGTATTGCTTAACATATGTTTACAAAGAAAGGGTACAAGGGATTATATAGGCAAGGGACTAAACAAAAAGAAACCTTAGGAGATAAAACCCTAAAGGCCCATGGGCTAAGTTGGGCCTATGTTAAAGTACAATATTTACATTCTAACCCATAGGTGCAGTGGTTCTCCGTGGGCGTCCCTATCGTGAAGAACTATCCTTGTTTTATAGTGACTATTGACTGTGTAAAAGTCGGAAACTGCCATTGTAATGCATCTATGAATAGTCTTTCCAACCCATGATCCCATATCTAGAATCACTCCCACTGGGATCTCCATCTCCTTGTAGGATGGATCTTCTTGTGCCTTTGAATAAATCTGAAAGCAAAGCAACATCAACATTAAAAGCAAAAGCTCTATTCTCTTCCTGCTACCCATCTCCATTAGTGAATGGTAAAAAGCTCCTACTGCTCCAAGAACAAAAATATGTAATGCTCTTTTTTCTATATTCCTTTCATTTTATATGATCTTTTCTCTTTTGAATTATTTTTTTTGAAAGGCAAAGAAATTTATTATTTTCTCTTTTGAATTATTAATCTCATGAGAAGGCTTTATTCAATATTCGATTATGACCAAATCTACTCCCACATACGTCATTTGAGTGTTGAACCAAAAAACATTTGGTGCTTAAATATAATATTTCCAGATTTTAAAATAACAATAGTAGAAGGTATGTAATATTCTAGTGAATGAAGAAGAATAAACGGTTGCATTTGAAAAGGATTCTTTTAGAATTGTAGATTCGATTGATAGATTGAGAGAGACACACTTGAGATGGCTGAATCGGCTGGTTTTCATATAATGAGAGAGTATTACAAATGAAGTGTCTAACCTAATAATGAAACCCTAAGAGACTATTTATACAAGGTAAGTTACACATAATTACAGAAAGGACCCTGAACTATACATATTGACATTAATACTCTAACATCCCCCCTCAAACTCGAGTAGGGGAAAAATGAGCCAAATTGAGTTTGGAAACAAGAGCCCGAAAGTGCCCTGGAAGATGAGCTTTGGTGAAGATATCGGCAGTCTGATCAATGGTTGAGATTGGAAAAAGTTTAACCGTCTTGCGAAGAACATGTTGACGAGTGAAATGACAGTCAATCTCGATGTGCTTTGTACGCTCATGAAAGACATCATTGTGAGCAATCTGAATAGCACTAGTGTTGTCACACCACAATGGTGTTGGGGAAAATTGATGAGCACCCATATCAGATAGTAGCCAGCGTAGCCATACGAGTTCTTGAGTGGTGTCAGCTAAGGCTCGATATTCCGCTTCCGTGCTGGAGCGAGCTGTCAGTGATTGTTTCTTGCTGCGCCAGGAGATAAGAGAGTCCCCAAGAAAGAAACAATAGCCGGTAGTTGAACGACGATCGGTTATGTCACCATCCCAGTCAGCATCTGAGAAGGCACGGAGCTGTAAGGAAGAAGTGGATGAGAAATGAAGCCCATGGAACATTGTCCCTTTGAGGTACCGAAGTATGCGAAGAACAGTGGCATAGTGGTCTGAGCACGGGGCAGCCATGAATTGGCTAACTATATGAACTGCATAGGCAAGATCTGGTCTAGTAATAGTCAGGTAGACCAGAGATCCAATTAGTTGACGGTACCGTGTAGGGTCTTTCAGCGGGGTTCCGACATTCGGAGCAAGGTGCAGATTTTGCTCAATGGGTGTAGATGCAACTTTGTTGTCCTTGATCCCAGCTTTGGACAACAGATCTGAAATGTACTTGGCTTGACAAAGATAGATGCCGGAAGAGTCTGATAGAACTTCAAGTCCAAGAAAGTAGTGTAGTTTGCCAAGATCTTTCATCTCAAAACATGAGCTGAGAGACTGTTTGAGATGATTGATACCTGTAGTGTCACTGCCGGTGATGATCATGTCATCAACAGACAACAGGAGTAAGATAGTACCTGCAGCAGTAGTCCGAGTAAACAGGCCAGAATCATAGTTACTTGGAGAAAATCCCAAAGAGATGACAGTGTTGCTAAACTTTTCAAACCAAGCACGAGGAGCTTATTTGAGGCCATAGAGGGCTTTTCGAAGTCGACATACATGTCCCTGACGGGAGGTCACACCTGGAGGGAGTCTCATGTAGACTTCCTCTTCGAGATCGCCATTCAGAAAGGCATTCTTGACATCCATCTGATAGAGTGTCCATTTCTTGGTGGCAGCTATGGCGAGAAGACTACGAACTGATGTGACGCGAGCCACAGGAGCAAACGTTTCCTCGTAGTCAATTCCATATTCTTGATTGAAGCCTTTTGCCATAAGGCGTACTTTGTATCGATCAATGGATCCATCAGACTTGGTTTTGATTTTGAAGACCCATTTGCAACCAATGGGTGACTTTCCCGGTGGGAGAGGAACAAACTCCCATGTATTGGCTTTGTCAAGTGCCTGAAGTTCCTCTGCCGTAGCTTGCTTCCAAACAGGGTTAGAATCGGCTTCCTTGAAGGAAGTTGGTTCATGGGTGGACAGTAAAGTGGCATAACAATGATAATCACGAAGGTGAGAAGGAACTTGCCTTACCCGAGCGGAGCATCGTGCCTCATCTTATGGTTGAGAGGAGCTAGATTACATAGACTCAGCAGATGGCTCAGAAGTAGTACTTGGAGTTGGTGCAGATGATTGATCGTGATCGGATGGCACAGATGGGGCCGGTGAAGGTTCAGATGGAACAGATGAAAGTTCCGGTTGAGAAGAGGCGGAAGGAGGTGGAACAGATGGCACAGAATAAGACTCAGATGTAGGTGAGTTGGAAGGAGGTGGGACAGATGGTGAGGTCAGTATGGAATCTAATTGGAGTGAGTCCAAAAAGATAGAGTTATCAGTGAAGAAGGAAGTGGAAGGATTGGGTATGTCTTGAAATTTGGACACTGTTGAGAAGGGAAGATGTTCCCAGAATGTGACATGACGGGATATGCGTAGTCTCTTAGAGACTGGATCCCAACAACGATAACCTTTGTGTTCAATACCATAGCCAATAAAGCAGCATAATCGAGAACGAGGTTCAAGTTTAGTATGTTCATAAGGTTGCAACTGAACAAAGCAGACACAACCCCATACTTTTAGGAGTTCATATGCAGGGGAGTCCCCATGGAGCACTTCATAGGGAGACTTTTGATTGAGGATGGGAGTCGGGTGACAGTTGATGGTGTAGATAGCCGTGAAGGCAGCTTCGGCCCAAAAACATTCTGGACACTTGGCTGAGATTAATAGAGTACGAACAGTATCGAGGATGTGGCGATGTTTACGTTCTGCACGTCCATTTTGCAGAGAGGTGCCTGGACAGGAGTACTGAGAAAGAGTACCCTGAGATCGAAGAAAAGAGAGGAGAGAAGATTCTTTGTATTCCATAGCATTATCTGCTCGAAGAATCTTTATAGGTTTGGAAAATTGGGTCAGGATCATACGGGCGAAGGTGATGTAGATTTGAGGTAGTTCGGAGCGATGTTTCATGAGGTATATCCATGTAAAGCGTGTGTGATCATCGATAAAGATAACGAAGTATCGATAACCACCCATGGATGGATGTGGGGCTGGCCCCCAAACATAAGAGTGAATGAGGTCAAAAGGGGAAGCAGATTTAAATTCATTTAGTTGAAAAGGTAAGGCATGGTGTTTGCCAAGTTGACAGGATAAGCAAGAAACGTTTTCAGAAGAGGTGTTGCCAAACAGTCCTGAACTAGCTAACAGTTTTATCCTAGCTAGAGATAAATGTCCTAGACGTTTATGCCATAATTCAAAGGAAGGGGTACTGGAAACAGAAGCAACACGATTTGAGGATTGTAAGGGGAGACGGAGGTAGGCCACTTCAACCATCCGACCAACTTTACGGCCTACTCCAAGGATCTGCTTGGTCTTTGGATCCTGCACAACACAACCAGAAGGATGAAACAAAACAATTAGGCCGGATTCCATAAGTTGAGTGATAGAAATCAGACTCAGAGATAAGTTTGGAATATGTAGCACATCAGGTAATTGAATGTTGGTGGTAGATACAGTTCCACTGAAAGATACGGGTAAGCGAGTGTCATCCGCAGTGCGGACAGATGAGAACATGTTGGAGGTTTGCTTAGAGATAAACCCGTCAGCCTTAGGTGTCATGTGGTTACAACAACCAGAGTAAAATAGCCAAGGATTGCCTGGTGCTGAGATATTGCACTGAGAATTCATACCCATAGAACCTGTCATGAGTCGCTCTATTTGGTCTTGGTTTTGTCGCAGGAGTACCGTAAGGTCAGGTGATGAGTCGGTGTTATGCATAGGTGATGAGTTGGTGTTATGCATACCCATAGAACCTGTCATGAGACGCTTTATTTGGTCTTGGTTTTGGCGCAGGAGTGCCATAAGGTCAGGTGATGAGTTGGTGTTACGCCGTGCCTGAATTTGCGGTGTAGAGGAGTCTGGAGTAATTGATCTAGCAAATGACTGAGTGCGTTGTTGTTTTTTCTTACCTGAATTCCGTGGATGCTTTCGACAGTCAGACCCATAGTGTCGTGGTTGTGTGATTCCACACCAGCGACATTTTTCGAATTGGGCAGTTGAGAAGAAGATGAGAAGTAGAGTGACAAAACGTGCAGTCACTATACTGAGACTGGCTATTGAGAGCCATTCGAATTGATTTGGGAGTTTAGGAAAGGCAGGTTCTTGTCGCAATTGACTGATGTCGCAAACGAGTGTTGCGATAGTAAGACTTGTCGCAATAGAGAGTTGCGATGGTAAGGGTTGTCGCAAGAGATGGTTGAGATGGGAGCTGATATCGCAAGTAAGGGTTGCGATTAGAGGCTGATATCGCAAGGGTTGCGATTAGAGGCTGATATCGTAAGTAAGGGTTGCGATTTAAGGCTGATATCGCAAGTAAGGGTTGCGATTTGAGGCTGATATCGCAAGTAAGGGTTGAGATTTAAGGCTGATATCGCAAGTAAGGGTTGCGATTTGAGGCTGATATCGCAAGTAAGGGTTGCGATTTAAGGCTGATATCGCAAGTAAGGGTTGCAATTTGAGGCTGATATCGCAAGTGAGGGTTGCGATAGTTATGATTCTGGTGGTTGCGATAGTTATGAGTCTGAAGGTTGCGATAGTTATGAGGTTCAAGATGTTCTTGAGTCGAATCTTCAAAACGGTTTTGGCTGAAAATTGGTACGTAGGTTCGTGACAGTATTCTGAGCAACTTTAAAGCTTGGTGTTTTGTCCAAAAATCAACAGAAAATGGATTTTCGGAGCCAAACAGAGTGCGGCAAAATAAGAAAAAACTAAAACTTCGAAAATAGGCTGTAATGCAGATCTGAAAGATAGGTGTTGTACCTGAGTGATGGAGTATACTTACCTATAGTTCTGATACCATGTTAGAATTGTAGAGTCGATTGATAGATTGAGAGAGACACACTTGAGATGGTTGAATCGGCGGGTTTTCATATAATGAGAGAGTATTACAAATGAAGTGTCTAACCTAATAATGAAACCCTAAGAGACTATTTATACAAGGTAAGTTACACATAATCACAGAAAGGACCCTGAACTATACATATTGACATTAATACTCTAAAAGATTCAAATGCCTGGAAATTTCTTTGTTTCATTTATTTAAATGCAGTCAACATCAAGATGAACATGGTCAAACCAAATAGATCATCAAGAATGCATCAATATATAAAGAAATTAAAGTGTTGACCACACATGGATCCTTCGGTTTAGGTGTCATTATATTAGCTTACTGATACATACCTTGATCAGAATTTCAGGACCAAGCCTTCTAAGTGTTCACTAATATCACTTATTACCTTTCATAATTCGTAAAATAAGAGAAGTTGCTTATTTAAACATGTAAAGAAGATTACATAGTTTCTATTTGGTTCTGTCAAAAAGATTGTTTCGTGGCCTTTAAAAAAGAGATTGCTTGAATGAGTATATATCTGCAAAGTTTACCTTAATGTGAGCTAATATAATGCCATCTAAACCCAAGGATCCGTGTGTGGTTGACATTTTGATTTCTTTATATGATGTTGATTACATTCTTGATTATCTCTTTGGTTTGACCATCTCCATGTTGATGTTGACTGCATGTAAATAAAATAAACAAAGAAATTTCCAGGCAACCTGTGACATTTCAATCCTTTTAAATTAGCAACCGTTTAACATTCTTCATGCACTAAAATATCACATACCTTTTACTATTGGTATTCTAAAATTTGGAAATATAATATTTAGTCAGCAAATTGTTTTGGTTCAACACTTGAATGATGTATTTGGGAGTATATGTGGTCATAATTGATTGAATCAAGCCTTCTCATGAGATCAACCAATAAAAATAGAAAAGATCATACAAGACCAAAGGGATTTAAAAGAAAAAGATAGCATTTTTTGCACTTGCAGCAATCAATATATAATGGAGATCATTGGCAGGAAGAGCACAGGCCTTTTGTTTTTAATATTGATGCTGCTTTGCTTTCAGCTAAATTCAAAAGCACAAGAAGATCCACCCTACAAGGAGATCCCGGTAGGAGTGATTCTAGATATGGGATCGTGGGTTGGAAAGAGTGTTCATAGCTGCATTACAATGGCAGACTTTTACGCGGTCAACAATCACTACAAAACAAGGATAGTTCTTCACATTAGGGATGGCCATGGAGAACCACTGCATGCTCTATCTGCTGGTAAGTTGTTGGTGATTTTAGTGAAATCATCGGTCATTTTGTGTAGTTGGATTCACAAAGGTAATAATGGGGTTGTTAGCTAAGCTATAACATGAGTTAGGAGGTGTGGAGTGCACACTCGTGTAAGCTAACTAGAACCCGGGATTGTTGGACGGTTAAAATCGATAAGTTACAAAGTGGTTTCATGAGCTGGGTGTCGGGGCTAGTTGTGGCGCTAGTTGAACTAGTACGAAAGTAGCGCCAGGCTCTGGAATGTTGCCCGCGCTCCTTTTGGCGCTAGTTGAACTAGCACGAAAGTAGCGCCAAGCTCTGGAATGTTGCCCGCGCTCCTTTTGGCGCTAGTTGAACTAGCACGAAAGTAGCGCCGGAGTCTGGAAGGCTTTTCTCATTTGTAACTCCCGTCATTAATTCCGCAATCAATCCCATTAAGTGGGATATTATTACCAGTATCAATATAGGTCGGTTACAACTCTCTAAAGGTGTATAAGTATGAATCGATCATTGCCTTGATCGAGACACCGAAACAAATAGATTATCCCCTAGAGAATTTCGTGATACCCAGGCATATAGGGTCGAAATATCTCTTACGGAAAGCGAGCTCTCACGCGATCTCTGCGTTTTATCCAAGTTCTTACGATCACCTCTTCCTCATCTCATTCTCGGTTTCCCCCAACAATCGTAAGAGATATTTGCTTATCACGAGAGAGATGGCGAATGATCAGTCCGTGAGAGACATGACTTCCAAGTTCACAAAACTTGAGAAGTTTGAAGGCGTGGATTTCCGTAGATGGCAGAAGAAGATGCACTTCTTATTGACAACGTTGAAGGTGATGTACGTACTTAGCACCCCGATACCGGAGCTGATGGAGAACGAGACGTTGAAGGTTACCCGGCGTCGCGGCAAGTGGGAGAATGACGACTACATCTGTCGTGGCCACATCTTGAACGGTATGTGTGACTCCCTCTTCGATATCTATCAAAATGTGGAATCCGCCAAAGAGCTATGGGACTCTCTTGAGTCCAAATACATGGCGAAGGATGCTTCTAGTAAGAAGTTCCTGGTGAGTAATTTTAATAATTACAAAATGGTAGACTCAAGGCCGGTGATGGAGCAATACAATGAGCTCCTTCACATTTTAGGCCAATATGCTCAACATAATATGAAGATGGACGAATCCGTCTCCGTATCGAGTATTATTGATAAACTGCCCCCCTCTTGGAAAGACTTTAAACACATGTTGAAACACAAGAAGGAAGAGTTGTCTCTTGTGCAACTCGGTAGTCACTTGCGCATAGAGGAATCTCTTCGGGCGCAAGAGACTGAGAAACCTAAAGTAAAGGAGGTTTCTGCACCTTCGGTGAACATGGTGGAAGAGGGAAAGACTAATAAATTCAAAGGAAAACGGAAGTTCAACGAAGCCAAGAAAGGGCCCAATAAAAAGGTTACTTTAACCTGTTGGACCTGTGGGATGACCGGCCATCTCAAGCGGGATTTTCGGGTTGTCAAGAATAAGGGTGGAGCAACCACGAGTGGAAGTGGGCAAGGATCCTAGGATCAAAACCCACGGCAAGGTCAGTTTCTTGACTTTGGTTTTAATTCAAATTTGGATTATGTGCCACTGATATCCGAATCATTTTATGTGCAGGATGATGATGTTGCTTGGTGGATCGACTCGGGTGCTACAAGTCATGTGTGCAAAGATCTCCGTTGGTTCACTTCCTTGGAACCGGTTGAAGACGGATCAATGCTATGCATGGGGAACGAGTTGGTTGCTCCCATTCTTGGACGTGGCTTATTTAGGCTAGAGTTTAGTTCTAGCAAATTTGTTGAACTTTTATATGTTTTGTTTGTACCACGAATTCGAAAGAATTTGGTTTCTGGTAACAATTTGAATAAGTTAGGATATAGGCGAGTTTGTGAGTCGGACAAGTTTGTCTTGTCATATGATGGCTCTTGTGTAGGATTTGGTTTTATGTAGAATAACATGTTTAAGTTAAATTTGAATGAAAGAATGTTGTTTCAAATTTTGTGTATGTTGCATAAGAATTTTTTGTTTAAAATTCTGTTTATGTTGCATATGAATTTTGTTTGAAATTCTGTTTATGTTGCATGTGAATTTTGTCTAAAATTCTGTTTATATTGCATATGAATTTTTATTTAAAATTCTGTTTATATTGCAAGTGAGTTTTTGTTTAAAAATTCTGTTTATGTTACTTTATGAATTGCTTGATGGATTTTGGGGTGAAGCCATGTTAACGGCTTGTTTCTTGTTGAATCGAGTTCCCAATAAAAGGAACAAGATTACCCCGTATGAACTTTGGTTCAAAGGCCTAACTTGAGTTTTATTCAAGTTTGGGGCTGTCGAGCGGTTGTTCGATTACCCGAACCCAAAAGGAAGACTTTGGGTGATGCATCATTGTTGGATATGCCGTGCATTCCAAGGCTTATAGGTTCTATGTTATTGAACCTAATGATTCTATAGCGATTCACACCGTTATAGAATCAAGAGATGCAATTTTGATGAGACTAGATTCTCTTCAATGTCAAGTCCAAAGGACATAGTTCCTAGTACTAGTGAAACTAGTGAGGTTGAAGAACAAGCAATTGTTCCAACCGAATCTCCGATGCTTCGAAGGAGCAAAAGAGGAAGGATTGAAAAATCCTTTGGTCCCGATTTCCAAGTATACTTGGTAGAGGGATCAAGAGATGAGATTGGATCCCAATTCCTTTACTGTTATAGCGTTGAGGAGGATCCAAAATCATTTGATGAGGCTATAAAGTCTCAAGATATTGCTTTCTGGAAAGAAGCAATACATGATGAAATGGACTCCATCATGGGAAATAATACTTGGGTATTATCGGACTTGCCACCGGGTTGTAAACCTTTGGGTTGCAAGTGGATCTTCAAAAGGAAGATGAAAGCGGATGGGTCAATCGACAAGTTCAAGGCTCGATTAGTGATCCAAGGCTTTAGGCAACGGGAAGGCATCGATTATTTTGATACATATGCCCCGGTTGCAAGAATCTCCACCATTAGATTGTTGATAGCCTTAGCCGCTATTCACAATTTGGTGATTCACCAAATGGATGTTGTTGGGTCACTTAGATTTGAAGATGACCTCAGTCTCTCAATTTCACAGTTCATACTTAGAATAATTTTTAGGTTCTTTACAAGCAGTTTAATTGTATAAAAATGTTCGGTGAAGTCGAAGATCAACCGAAGAAACAAAGTAGAAGTATATCTTCAAAGCGGATTGAAGATAGAATTCTCAACCAAAGATTAAGCTGCTACTTGAAGACTTTTCCTAAAGTCTTAGCCAGGTCACTTGAAGATTTTGAAGAAGCAAAATTTTGAAGAAGATGAAATGTTAGGCAAGATTTTGAAGAAGCAAAACTTTGAAGAAGATCAAAATCTTGAAGACAATATCTTCGGCAAGATCTTTGAAGAGGATAACATGTTAGGCAAAATACATGTTAGGAACATCTTCGGCAAAGAAGTCTTCGGCAAAGAAATTTTAGCAGGTATATTAACTTTATCTGCAGAATATATTCAGGATATCTTGCATTGACAGAGACATCATCCTAAGATCAGAAAAAGGTTCTTTGGACTTCTTATCTTCTTCAAGAAACATCAGCTTCAACAAGCAGGTCAACGCTTGAAGACAAAAGTGAAAAGACAAAATCACTTTTCAGAAGACTGCTTCCGTTCTGCCTTCCAAGCCCTCCTTGACAAGTGTCCATTGCATTTATTGCATGAGGCACTATAAAAGAAGATCATCTTCATCCTTGCAACTCACCAGTTTACAAACTCTCTCAAGCTTTCAAGTGCTGGCGCATTACTCTCTCTCAGAAGTTCATTTGTTTTCTAAGTGTTTTACAACTGTTCTTATTCTCTGTGTGACTTTGTGTTAGATTGTTTAAGCAGATTTTATCTGTTTTGTTCCGCAACAATCTTTAAATTTTCTATGTGTAATTCTTGATTTTAAATCAATAAAGAATTAATTAAGTGAAAATTTTTGTGTATTGTATTCAACCCCCCTTCTACAATACTTGTTTACCATTGCTATTCCATAGCTGGGACCAACAAGTGGTATCAGAGCAGGTCAGTTTAATCTAATAAACTTGATCTGATCTGCAATGGCTTCATCTTCTACCTTGAACAATGTTTCTTCTCAAAACTCTACTGCTAATGTTGGATCATACGACAATGGCTCCATAGCCAAACCACCAAAGTTTAACCCCAATAACTTCTCTTTGTGGAAAAGTCGTATGATGCTCTTTCTAGAAGGAGTTGACAGCAGATATCCTACTATACTCCATGAAGGGCCTCTTGTCCCAAGAGTTTGGGATCGTTATAATGCCAAAAACAAAGATAAGGATGGTGATGATTCTTCTTCTGATGAGGAAGAACGAACACCTACTACTGGGAGATACATTGTAAAGGACCCCAGTAAGTACACTGATGAAGACAAGCGTCTTGTAGCTCTTGACACTAAAGTCAGAGCCATCATTGCCCTCTCTTTGCCTGATGAAGTTTATCACTCTCTTGTAAACTTTTCTACTGCTAAAGAAATGTGGTCTACTCTGTGTGTTCTTTATGAAGGAACTTCTGAAGTGAAAAAGAGCAGAAAAATCGCTCTTGTTAGAAAATATGAACTGTTTGCTCATGAAAAAGGAGAATCGCTTTCTGACTACTATAACCGTTTTAACAGCCTGCTTAATGATCTTAAGCTGTTGGGTCGCATTTATGACAATGAGGAAGTCTTATGCAAATTTATGGATTGTCTTCCTGAGTTCTGGGAAAACATCTGCACATGCATTAAGACAACCAAGGATCTTGATCATATGCCTCTCACAGCTCTTTATGGTACTCTCTTTAACTTTGAGCAAACCAAGCTCCAAAGGAAGTCTGTCATTAAAGATATCAAAAGCTCTTCCCTAGCTCTTGTAAGTGACTCTTCCAAAAGATCTGTGTGCATTCCTAGAATTACATATCCCTCTGATTCTGACCATGATAGTCAGGAAGATACCAATGATCATTCGGAGGCATATCTTAGTGATGCTGATGATGAAGGTGAGGAAACCCCCGTTGACCAACTGATAGATGGCATAGCCATGCTGGCAGGTTACTCTAAACCTAGATCCCGTTTCTCCTCTAGTAAATCTAAATTCTCTAGAAAATCTTCTCAAAATTTCCCCAAGCACTCTTCAACTGATAAATCAAATGAGGAATGCTTTAAATGTGGGAAGAAAGGTCACTTTGCCTCTAAATGCAGAAGCAAGCTTTCTGAAAATTCAAAGAACTCTTTATCCAGTCGTCCCTTTTCAAAATCTAACAGATCAAGACTCGATTCAAATCACTCCTCTTCTCAAAGATCTGGCCAACCTGGTTCCTCTGTGAACTCTGACCGTGCTGAAAAGTACAAGGCTAAATACAAAAGAGAAAAGGAGAGAAATGAACTTCTTTCCAAAAAGGGAACGGGTCTGCTGGCTGAGTATCATGACTTGGTAGATGAACCCACATCTGACAGTGATAAGGACATGGCCAATATTTGTTTCATGGCAAAGATTGATGACATCAATGACTGTGAGGAAACTCCTCCCACTCTTGCTCTAGTCTCGACAGGATGCTCTTCCTCATCCACTCAGGTACATCCCTTTCACTCTCTTACTGATGCTGAAAAAGTTGAAGCATTTGACTCTTTAACTGTTGACTTCCATGATGCTAAAAATGCTAAGAAAAAGGCAAATGCTCAGATAAAATCTCTTTCCTCTCAACTTCAAATCTGTCTTTCTCAACTAAAACATTTTGACAAAATCAAAGCTGAGCTTGAAGATCTGAAAACCATAAACTTCACACTTGCTAAAGAGAAAAATAAGTTGTTCAAAAGACTTAAAGAGGAACAAGAAACTGTGAAAAAGTGGACTAACTCTTCTAAAAATTTAGAAAAGATTTTTAAAGACCAAATGAAATGTGGTGACAAATCTGGACTTGGCTTTGGCAAAATGGACATTGACTCTTCCTCAACTGTTCATGCTTCTACTTCCCTTGTGCCTCCTCCACTCAATGAGTCCTCTGAACACCATTCAAGTGATACTCATTCAATGAACTCTGTTGATCTTTCTGAAGCCTTAAAGCTTGGGATGTTCATAAAAGCTAAAGGTGATGCCTCAACTTCTAAAGTTGAAGAAGCCCAAGGCTCTAATGACCCTCCTCAACCTGTTCATGAGCTGATGAAATCCCTACACATAGATGAAGCCTCTTCCTCTGAACCTAAGCCATCAAAGATCCTAAAGAGAGAACCTCAACCTCTTCAAAACAGATTTTCCACTTCTGACAAAGGAAAATCAGTCGTCGAGTTCCATCCCAAAAGAAAAACTCCAAAGAAATATTCTGGTAACTCTTCCATCTTTCCCATTCCTCGATCCGTGCTTTTGAAAAAGTCAGATTCCAAAGAATCATGTCACTCACCAACCCTCATCCCTTACAAAGGAATCCTAGGAACCACACCTCTTGGCCCATCCTCTTCGGCCAAGATCATAAAAATCAATGCGAAAGGTCAAAACAAGGAAAGTGGTAATAATGTTAAAAAGGTTTTTATCTATAGAAAATGCTATAACTGTGGTGACACTTTTCATATGGCTAAAGATTGTCCTCTTGAGAGAATGGACAGGAACTCATCTAAAGATCTCTATGTTTCTTCTTCTCACCCAAAAGGACCCATCTCCAAATGGGTACCAAAGAACTAATTCTTCTGTGACTGCAGGTTTATGGACATCAACAGATCTGGTATCTGGATAGTGGATGTTCACGTCATATGACTGGAAACATATCTCTTCTTGTTAACTTCGTGTCGACTAAAGGTCCATCTGTTATCTTTGGCGATAATTCTCGTGGCAGCACTAAAGGCTACGGAACTCTCTCCAATAGTTCTGTCACCTTTAATAAAGTAGCGTACGTTGAAGGCTTGATGCACAACCTCTTGAGCATAAGCCAGCTGTGTGATCTCGGTTACAAAGTAATCTTTGAACTATCCATTTGCACGGTGGTTGACAAAGACATGAAAGCTGTACTTTCCGGGTTCCGAAAAGAAAATGTCTATGTTATAGACATGGGACAGAGTTCATCTTCTGAAACAAACATCTGCTTTGTCTCTGAAAACTCTGCTAAAATCTGTTGGCTCTGGCACAAGCGTCTCTCTCACCTCAACTTCAAAACCTTGAACTCTCTCTCCTCTAAAGAGCTCGTATCTGGAATGCCAAAGCTGGCCTTTGTGAAAGAAAAGTTGTGTGCTGCTTGTGAGAAGGGAAAGCTCACAAAATCTTCATTCAAGTCCAAGCAATGCTTCTCCATTTCTCAACCTCTTCAGATGCTGCACATGGATCTGTGTGGACCAGTCAGCACTCCAAGCCTTGGTGGAAGAAGGTACATTCTTGTTATTATTGATGAATTTACACGCTATACTTGGGTATTTTTTCTCAGGTACAAAAGTGATGCTTCTGAAGAAATCATAAAGTTCATCAAAAGATATGAAGTGATGAATGGGCAGCTGGTGAGATCTGTAAGGAGTGACAACGGCACTGAATTAAAAAACAGTGTGTTGGATGACTTCTTCAATGAAAAGGGTATATCTCAGAATTTTTCAGCTGTACGGACTCCACAACAAAATGGTGTGGTGGAGAGAAAGAACAGGACGCTGTGTGAAGCTGCCAGGTCCATGCTGAGTGAATCTCACCTCCCGACCTACTTTTGGGCCGAAGCAATTAATACTGCATGCTTTACCCAAAATAGGTCCATCATTGTCAAAAGACATAATAAGACTCCCTATGAAGTCTTTTATGGTAGAAAACCAAACATCAGTTTTCTTCATGTCTTTGGGTGTGTCTGCTACATTCTGAATGATAGAGAAAACTTGGTTAAGTTTGATCCTAAAGCAGATGAAGGCATATTCATGGGTTATTCTCTCACCTCCAAAGCATACAGGGTCTACAACCTTCGGAGAAAATGTATTGATGAATCAATACATGTCAAGTTTGATGACCTCAAGGTATCATCTCTCTCCTCAGATGATGATGAATTAAATAGTTGGATCACCTCTTGCATTGGTGATGCTTCTCCTTCTCCACCTAACCCAACTATTCCCATGCCCTCTCCTCAAAATCCTACCTCTCAAGATAATAATCCTTCCTCATCCTCACACCCTTCTTCAAACCAAGAAGAAAATCCTCTGCCGATCCAAACTTCCCTAAACCAAAATTCTCTTCAAAACACCACTCTCTCTCATCCCTCAAATATCCCTTCTTCATCAAATCCACCACATACTTCTTCTTTCAATCCTCCTCAAGATCTACCCTCCACCTCTCATCCACAACCTTCTTATCCTCCAGCTTTGCCTCCTGCTATAAAATGGACCAAGGATCATCCAATTGATCAAATAATTGGTGATCAACAAGCTGGTGTTCAAACCAGAAGAGGAGTCGGCAACATCTGTCTCTATGTGAACTTCTTGTCCCTTATAGAGCCAAAGAAGGTTGAAGAAGCTCTAGCTGATCCATGCTGGATCACTGCCATGCAAGAAGAACTTTCTCAGTTTGAAAGAAACAAGGTCTGGAGATTGGTTCCTCGTCCTCCCAGAAAAACGATCATAGGAACCAAGTGGGTCTTCAGAAACAAGATGGATGAAGAAGGCACCGTCATCAGAAATAAAGCCAGGCTGGTTGCTCAAGGGTACAGACAAGAAGAAGGAATTGACTATGACGAAACATTTGCTCCAGTTGCCAGACTTGAAGCAATCAGAATCTTCCTTGCTCATGCTGCATACAAGAACTTCAGAGTCTTCCAGATGGATGTCAAAAGTGCCTTCCTGAATGGAGAGCTAGCTGAAGAAGTCTATGTGAAACAACCTCCTGGATTTGAAGATCCCTCTCATCCTGACTATGTGTACAGATTGGATAAGGCTCTCTATGGCCTTAAACAAGCTCCTCGTGCCTGGTATGACACTCTAGCTGACTTTCTTTTGAAGAACAAGTATATTCGAGGCAAGGTTGACAACACTCTTTTCATCAAGCAAAAATCAGGTAATCTTATTCTTGTTCAAGTTTATGTGGATGACATCATTTTTGGTGCCACCAATGAATCACTATGTGATGAGTTTGCTTCTCTCATGATGAGTCAATATGAGATGAGCATGATGGGGGAGCTAACATTTTTCTTGGGTCTCCAAGTAAAACAATCTTCTGAAGGTATCTTTATAAACCAAAGCAAATACATTCGTGATCTTTTGAAAAAGTTTCAATTTGATACCTGCTCTCCCATGAAAACTCCTATGGCACCACCTCTAAAACTTGATGCTGATCCTAATGGTGTGTCTGTTGATGTCACCAAGTTTAGAGGAATGATTGGGTCACTTCTTTATCTTACTGCTAGTAGACCTGATATTATGTTTGCTACTTGCCTGTGTGCGCGTTACCAAGCCAATCCTAAGGAATCTCACTTGGCAGCGGTTAAACGCATCTTTCGGTATCTGAAAGGTACCATGAATCTGGGTCTTTGGTATCCCAAAGACTCAGGTTTTGATCTAATGGGTTATTCAGATTCTGACTTTGCAGGATCAAAGATTGATAGAAAGAGCACTACTGGAAGCTGCCAACTCCTTGGTGGTAAACTTGTTAGTTGGTCTAGCAAGAAGCAGCACTCAGTCTCCACCTCCACGGCTGAAGCTGAATATGTTGCGGCTGGTAGCTGTTGTGCTCAAATACTGTGGATGAAGAATCAACTGAGGGACTACAACCAGATCTATTCTCAAGTCCCAATACTGTGTGACAACTCTAGTGCAATTGCCATTGCAAACAATCCTGTGCTTCACTCCAGATCCAAGCACATTGATATTCGGTATCACTTCATAAGAGATCACATCTCCAAAGGTGATATTGAACTGCATTTCATCTCCACCGATCTTCAACTAGCGGATCTCTTCACAAAGCCTCTTGAAGAACCTCGGTTCAAGTTTCTCTTAGGAGAACTTGGTATGTTAAACTTAGATATATAGTTTGGTTTAAAAAAAAAACAAATAAAAAAAACAAATAAAAAAAATTCAAAAAAAATAAATAAATAATAAATAAATATATATATATATATATATATAATAAATTTTTTTATCAGTTTGACTTCTCAAGTACTGATATTCTATCAGTTACAAGAAAAGTCAACCTTCTTTCTCCTCTAACTCTCATTTTCTATTTTTACCATATCTCTCTCACCAAACTAACACACCTTTTTACCTCTCTCAATCCAAGTCACTCTCCATCATAACCATCCATCTCTTTACCTATCTATTTTTACTTTTAATCCACACCCTCCTTTTTCATCTAAACAAAAACAACCTACCCTCAAACCTTACCCTATACAAACACAACCTATTTTTTTTACCCTCTCCTATAAATATCTAGCCATACCATATTTTTCTCCTAACTTCTCTTTCGGCAAATCAAATTTTTTTTTGACCTTTTTTGCCGAACCCACATTGCTGCACCAAACAACCCCTTCGGCGGTCTCCTTGCCGCACCCACCCTGCCGCACCCACCCTGCCGCACCCACCCTGTCGCACCCCCTTGCCGAACCCCCCCCCCCCCGCCGCTACCCCCTTCCCGACCCCCCCCCCCCCCCCCGGCTACCCCTTCCCGAACCCCCCCCCCCCCCTCCCCCCTCCCGACCTCCCTTTCCTAAACCCTTCACACCAATTTTTTTTTAATTCAAAATTCTCTTACATCCTCTCTCCTACTTTTTCCCTACTCCCCATACCTTTCTCCCAATTACCTAAACACTCAACCTTTTCCTACCCCCTCTACCTCTCCTACCTTTCCTTTCATCTTATTACCCATCATACCTTTTCTTACCTCTACCCTCTCTTACTTCCTATAAATACACCTCCTTCCTTCTCATTTCTTCAAATCTCCACTTCTTCAAATTTCTCTCATGTCTACCTCTTCTCCCAATCCTAACCCCAAATCTTCAAAATTCATCATTCCCACATGCTATGAAGATCTTGTCTTCAGGACTTGCAATCATATTGCAAGATTTGAAAATGATCCAGACTATCCCGATCACTTACCCATTTCTCACTTTCTTCAACAAACCCCTCTACTTTATGCCTTCTCCAAATCTATCAAAATGAGCAAAAAGCTACTTGGCAATTTTTGGTTAACTTGCTCTGTGCATGATGGTGAACCCAAAACCATTTCCGCGTGCATTCTTTCGGACACCGGTGATCATGATCTTACCTTTGATGTGGAAGATTTCCGTGCCGCTCTTCATCTTGACAGTTCCGATTCGTATGCACCTTTTCCGCTTGACAACGAACATGAAGATGTGGTACAAGCCATGAACTACACCGTCGATGCAAAGTACAAAATCCCTGGCACTTTCCTGCGCAAATACATGGGTGGGGTATGGCATTTCTTCTTCACTCATATTATTTTCTGCTTAAGTCGCAAAACTGGAGGTCATGATCAATCCCCCTCCTATATCACCAATCTTGCTCATGCCATTATGTTTCAAAGAAAAATAGATTTTGCACGCTATTTTTTTGATGAAATTGTTGCAGTTGTGACTCCTCCAAAAAGGCTACATGTTGCCTACCCCAGATTCCTCTCCATCCTCATTGAACATAAATTGGGGAAATTACTTGATCTTGATCGCAAGTCGGCAAACCCAAAGTTCACCTATGATTTTCTTGCACCTACCATCACGAAGGCAATTCTTCAACGTCCACCAAAGGCAACTGACAATGGTCTTCTTCCAGGTTGCGGTTGAAAATTTGGGGACCCACACTGCTCCTTCTTCTACCAACTTATTGGTGGTTGAAGATGACTTGGGTGTCTCTCCAGCCCAAGGTACTGCTTTCTCACTGCACGGCCTATCACCCGATCACTCTGCGATCGATGTTTCTGCACGACCCCCTACGGGTCCTACATGTTTACTTGACTTTGTTGTTGAAGATTCTCCAGGTGATCCTCCTTCTCACTCAGCAACTGCCACCGAAGAAGTTAAGTTGTCTTCTTCCAAAGACAACTCAATTGAGCATTCAAGCTCTAATGTTGCTGGTTCATCCACCACTCTACCACTTTCTGGGGATCCTGCAGACGGTCCTATCCTTAATATGCTGGTGGTGTCATCCTCTCCTTCATCTTCAAGGTCTTCGTCTCCTCGTCGTCCTCCACTTATTGGAGCCTCAACCACCAGATATGTAGCACGCCAACTTGACTCCATCCAGGATTCCATCTCCAGCTTACAATCTCAGGTTCAGTCTCTCCTAGCCTCAAATGCCGGTCTCACTCTATCCATGACTGCCATGCAAGCTGCCTCAGATGCTCGTGACCAAGAAGTTCATAGGCTCCAATCTGAACTTCAAAGCCAAAAGGACATCAATTCTCAGCTCCTCAGTTCTCTTACATCTCTTCACCACAAGATGGATGTTCTTCCTGAAGATCAGGCTCGCACACTCACCACCTTTGCTGGATGGGTGAAACGTTATTACCTGTCTGCCGCTGAGGGGGAGAAAAGCCCAAACAAATTTACCAGCGACCGACCGGGTTCCTCTGTAACACCTGGTCCCTCTGACCCATCCAAATCGGCACAACCAGATCCACCAACTCAGGGGGAGCAAACCATTGAAAATGTAGGTACACTAGTTGAGGGGGAGCAATCTGAGTTCTCCAAAAAGTTTGCATGGTGCAAGAAAAGGTTACTTTGAAGGACCAGTATCTCTAAAATTGTCAAAGCCAAACTAGCTACTCACAAAGAATCACATGATGTCTATGTGATACTTACTCGGGCTGACAACTCCATCACACCGGTAAGATTTCATGACCTTGATTCTTATGGTATGTTAGAATGGTACGAAATTGTTGAATGTCTTAAAGATTCAAAAAGTCCGAACCTAGTTGATGCAAAGATATATATCAGCGGACTTCTTGACAATCTAAAGAAGATAAGGAAAGAATTCCACCAAACCATCTTTCAAGATCTTGCTGCTATAGGAATTCTTCCTGATATCAAGAACCTGAACCTAACGCCTCCTTCAGTCCCCACCAGAAAATCTCCTTCTGTGTTATACAGACCGTATCGGGGCATTTTCTTCAACAATGCCCAAGGCACACAACAATTCTTCCGATATGAGGAGATATCTATGGCTGACTCTATCTTCCTTGAAGCCATCCTTATCATTACCCCTGACACAACTGCAATCCCTCCACTACAACATGCCATCCTAGCTGAACTACAGAAAAGGATGAATTGATCATCTTTATATGCTTTTGATATGTACTTGTAAACTTATGATTATTGCTCTTTCAAGTTTTCAATACAAGTACATTTTTGTTAATAGTTTGTACAGTATACTTTACCATTTTTTTTACTTGTAAATGTCGGATACAATAAATAAAAAAAACAAAAAAAAATCCAAAAAGAATGGACTATGTGAAAAGAACCCAAAAGAGTAAACAAGGGTCAAAAATGAATTATTCAGTGTTTACTTCTCAGATTCTAAGTATGGATGTCATCCTCAAATAGGGGGAGATTGTTGGGTCACTTAGATTTGAAGATGACCTCAGTCTCTCAATTTCACAGTTCATACTTAGAATAATTTTTAGGTTCTTTACAAGCAGTTTAATTGTATAAAAATGTTCGGTGAAGTCGAAGATCAACCGAAGAAACAAAGTAGAAGTATATCTTCAAAGCGGATTGAAGATAGAATTCTCAACCAAAGATTAAGCTGCTACTTGAAGACTTTTCCTAAAGTCTTAGCCAGGTCACTTGAAGATTTTGAAGAAGCAAAATTTTGAAGAAGATGAAATGTTAGGCAAGATTTTGAAGAAGCAAAACTTTGAAGAAGATCAAAATCTTGAAGACAATATCTTCGGCAAGATCTTTGAAGAGGATAACATGTTAGGCAAAATACATGTTAGGAACATCTTCGGCAAAGAAGTCTTCGGCAAAGAAATTTTAGCAGGTATATTAACTTTATCTGCATAATATATTCAGGATATCTTGCATTGACAGAGACATCATCCTAAGATCAGAAAAAGGTTCTTTGGACTTCTTATCTTCTTCAAGAAACATCAGCTTCAACAAGCAGGTCAACGCTTGAAGACAAAAGTGAAAAGACAAAATCACTTTTCAGAAGACTGCTTCCGTTCTGCCTTCCAAGCCCTCCTTGACAAGTGTCCATTGCATTTATTGCATGAGGCACTATAAAAGAAGATCATCTTCATCCTTGCAACTCACCAGTTTACAAACTCTCTCAAGCTTTCAAGTGCTGGCGCATTACTCTCTCTCAGAAGTTCATTTGTTTTCTAAGTGTTTTACAACTGTTCTTATTCTCTGTGTGACTTTGTGTTAGATTGTTTAAGCAGATTTTATCTGTTTTGTTCCGCAACAATCTTTAAATTTTCTATGTGTAATTCTTGATTTTAAATCAATAAAGAATTAATTAAGTGAAAAATTTTGTGTATTGTATTCAACCCCCCTTCTACAATACTTGTTTACCATTGCTATTCCATAGCTGGGACCAACAGATGTCAAAACGGCATTCTTGAATGGTGACTTGGAGGAGGAAGTTTACATGAAACAACCGGAAGGTTTTGTTATGCCCGGAATGGAGCATAAGTTGTGTAAACTTGTAAAATCATTGTATGGGCTGAAACAAGCTCCCAAACAATGGCATCAGAAATTTGATGAGGTTATCTTGTCCAACGGTTTTATGATAAACCAAGCGGACAAGTGTGTATATAGCAAATTTGGTTCTTCCGGTAACGGTGTAATCATTTACTTATATGTTGACGACATGTTGATCTTTGGCACCGACCAAAATCAAGTTGGGAAAACCAAAGAGTTTTTGTCGTTGAGTTTCTCCATGAAAGATATGGGAGAGGCGGAAGTGATCCTTGGTATAAGGATCAAGCGTGAGAACAAAGGGATTGCAATTACGCAATCTCATTACGTTGAGAAAGTATTAAAGAAATTTAATTGCTTTGATTGTTCTCCGGTTAGTACCCCATGGGATCCGAGTGTAAAGCTTATGCCCAATTCGGGTGAAGCGGTGTCACAACTCGAGTACTCAAAGGCTATAGGATGCTTGATGTATGCCATGACAAGCACTAGGCCGGATATCGCATTTGCCATAGGAAAGTTGAGTAGATATACTAGTAATCCTAGTATTCATCATTGGCAAGCGATAAGACGAGTATTCAAATACTTGAAGAAAACCATTGATTATGGTTTGTCATATGTCGGATTTCCTTCAGTTTTGGAGGGATATTCGGATGCAAGTTGGATTACCAATTTGGAAGATCACTCTTCCACGAGTGGTTGGGTGTACTTGCTTGGGGGAGGTGCCATCTCTTGGGCTTCCAAGAAGCAAACTTGCATCACGAGTTCAACTATGGAGTCAGAATTTGTGGCATTAGCCGCTGCCGGTAAAGAGGCAGAATGGCTAAGAAATTTGGTCCATGAAATTCCATTATGGCCGAAACCAATATCACCCATTTCTATCCGTTGTGATAGTGAGGCAACTTTGGCTAAAGCTTATAGCCAAGTGTATAATGGCAAGTCTAGACACTTAGGTGTTAGACATAGCATGATTCGTGAGCTAATCACGAATGGGGTGATTTCGGTTGAGTTTGTTCGGTCGCAACAAAATCTAGCGGACCACTTGACGAAGGGGTTGGCTAGGGACTTGGTTCACAAGTCGGTGATAGGGATGGGATTAAAGTCCATCTAAATCTCTAACGGTGAGATACCCAATTTCCTTCTAATACAACGTTAGAAGTTGAATTCAATGGGGAAGCTCACTCTAAGAGATTGGAGCACAAGACGGTCATCCCAAGGTGTGTGCTCGGTACTGCAAGTGAAGGAGGTAATTGTTCTTTTGTAAAAATGCATGTGCAGGTGCATGAGGAAAAGAACTACCTATATGAGTGGGAAGTGTGGCCGCTTCAAGAAGCTTGGACTTGGCTTTGATGCACTCACGAATGGATAAGGACACATGGCCTGTATAGTGTCAAGTTTATACGTTAGAGAGTCTTTTAATTCATGTGTATGTTATTTTCTGGTACTCAAATGGGTTGACGGGTTCAATCCATAGGACACCCGGATTCTCGAGTATTTGAAATGCGTAATGTACTAAGATGGAAATTCAATCTTTTAGATATTTTCATTTATGCATGAGTTTGTTTACCTGTATTGTAATTTTATTTGTGAATCAAGGATTGCACTAAAATGGGGGAGGAATGTTGGTGATTTTAGTGAAATCATCGGTGATTTTGTGTAGTTGGATTCACAAAGGTAATAATGGGGTTGTTAGCTAAGTTATAACATGAGTTAGGAGGTGTGGAGTGCACACTCGTGTATGCTAACTAGAACCCGGGATTGTTGGACGGTTAAAATCGACAAGTTACAAAGTGGTTTCATGAGCTGGGTGTCGGGGCTAGTTGTGGCGCTAGTTGAACTAGCACGAAAGTAGCGCCAGGCTCTGGAATGTTGCCCGCGCTCCTTTTGGCGCTAGTTGAACTAGCACGAAAGTAGCGCCAAGCTCTGGAATGTTGCCCGCGCTCCTTTTGGCGCTAGTTGAACTAGCACGAAAGTAGCGCCGGAGTCTGGAAGGCTTTTCTCATTTGTAACTCCCGTCATTAATTCCGCAATCAATCCCATTAAGTGGGATATTATTACCGGTATCAATATAGGTCGGTTACAACTCTCTAAAGGTGTATAAGTATGAATCGAGCATTGCCTTGATCGAGACACCGAAACAAAGAGATTATCCCCTAGAGAATTTCGTGATACCTAGGCATATAGGGTCGAAATATCTCTTACGGAAAGCGAGCTCTCACGCGATCTCTGCATTTTATCCAAGTTCTTACGATCACCTCTTCCTCATCTCATTCTCGGTTTCCCCCAACATAAGTCTTGTTTAGCTATATTATCAAATTCTTAATTCAACCTAAAATTCGACAATTTTTTATCAGCTAATTTGTTTGAAACATTATAATCAATTTTTTTCTGATAGATGCACTTTTACCCGAAAGTCTCGAGTCTTACTATAAGAATTATAGTAATTTATTATTATCCTATTCTATGCAATGGTAGATAGTTAATAAAACGAAAGAAAGCATTCAAGTGAATGTTTATGATATGTTTTGTTTGTTGAGATAGGAATTTTTTTTTGAAGTATATAATATTTATAAACGGCAAATGCAACAAATAAACTCACACACCCTCCTGAAACTGACCTCCTAGGAGGAAAGAGGCTCACATACCGCTAGGCCAAAGGCCATTTGGTGAGATAGGAAAATTCTTATGTTCACAATAAGCTTTACCGATGTTGGTTCTTGTATTTTTGAGATTATTTTAATGGGAGAGTTAAAGGTCTGAACATATAAATTTAAAAAATTTCAA
This sequence comes from Saussurea involucrata, assembly GCA_033807775.1. Classification (NCBI taxonomy): domain Eukaryota; kingdom Viridiplantae; phylum Streptophyta; class Magnoliopsida; order Asterales; family Asteraceae; genus Saussurea; species Saussurea involucrata. The sequence continues at coordinate 230,609,713 of CM066314.1, forward strand.
CAACTATATGAAAACATGTACATTAGATGCTTGCTTTACCATCTTTTTTTCCTTGTCAATTTGTCATCATCCATTATTTGTTTTTCATATATTAGATTGACATCACAGTTCAAAAATTATGGTCCCCCCATTGCGTATGTATGTGTAGAGTAATCTAACGGAGTTCCACATATTTTCACATGGTACCAGAGCCAAACTCTGCTAACTGGGACATCTTTGACCACCGTTGGAGGGGGCGTGCTAGAGTCCCATATTAGCTAGACTTGGACACTTTCTCTTAGATATATGTTGGAACCCCCCCCCCCTCTCCTCAAGGTCTCTTTTGGAAAGTAATCTAATGAGATTCCACGTATTATCACAATTCTGAAATCCTAAATGGTAGCTTCATACTAAACCTTGCAGATCGCTAAATGATTATTTTGTTTGGCCGCCAGCTATTGATCTCTTGGAGAAGACAAAAGTGCAAAGCAATCATAGGTTCGGACTCATCATCTGAAGCAAAGTTCCTAGCGGTATTGGAAGATGAAGCTAGAATACCTATTCTTTCACTTTCACCAACTCCATCTCCCCACAACCATCCTTATTTCCTTCAAATGGCACCAGATGAAACCATTCAGTTTAAAGGTATTGCTGCAATGGCAGAATCCTTTGGATGGAAGAATTTAATTGTTATCTGCGAGGACACCGATAATGGGAGAGATATGGCTACATTTATGGCCAATGCTTTGGGAGAGAAAAGCATATCTATAACGTATACGAGCTTAATTTCAGCCTCTGCTGGCAATGAACTTTTCCAGGAAGAGCTTGACAAGCTTTCAAGTATGCAAACAAAAGTATTTGTGTTGCATACTTCACCTTCTCTTGCATCTTACCTTTTGCTGAATGCAAAATATCTAGGAATGATGGGTGAAGGATACAAATGGATTATCACCAGTAAGACGATGGACTTTTTGAATTTCATGGATGCTGAAGTCATGGAGTCAATGCAAGGGGCAGTGGGTTTTAAATCATATATTCCACAATCAAGGGATCTTGAGAAGTTCACTTCGAAGCTCAAGGACATAAATGCGTATGCTATTTGGGCACATAATGCAGTTTCAGCACTAGCAATGGCTGTTGAGTGGACAGAATCTGTAGAACAAGTTCTCAAATCGAACATGAAAACGACTGGCTCCAGCCAAAGGGGGACAGCACTTTTGAATCAGATGTTAGGAATCTCATTTCATGGTTTAGGCGGTGTTTTTCGCTTTATAAATGGGAGGATTACTGTACAAGTCCTAGAAATAACCAACGTGGTACATAAAAGGGAACAGATAGTTGGGTTTTGGACAACTGATGCTGCTTTCACCAAAAAGATTGGAAAGTTGAATTCAGTTTTTGATCATGGCCTAGAAGCCATCATCTGGCCAGGAGGTATCACTAGCTACTAATCCAACACGTAGGATGTTACAAATGAGTAGCAAAAACCTCATATTTGGCATTCCAGTGACCTCCAGATCAGGGAGGCTTTTTCAAGTGGATTATGATGCTCAAACTGATTTAACAATCGCTTCAGGGTTTTGTGTAGAAGTGTGCAAAGCTGCCTTTGCTGCATTAAGTCGCGATGTTGCCTTCCAATTCATTCCATTTATGAGTAATGCTACAGTTGGAACAGTAAATTACAACGATCTTATAGATCGAGTCCATGCTTGGGTATGCATTTTTTCATATCCAATATTCTTTGCAATCATTTACATGGCTTTTGGCACAAGCAAATGTTGTATTTCATTATTGTTTGCATTATATAGGAATTTGATGTTGCCGTTGGAGATATAACAATCACTGCTAACCGGTCTCTATATGTTGACTTCACAATACCATACACCGATCTTGGCCTTGGAATACTATCTCGAAACGCGGATGCAAGCATGTGGATCTTTATGGAACCACTTAGTTTAGATCTTTGGGTTGTATCTGGTTGCTTCTTTATTTTACTGGGGTTTGTGATTTGGATTCTTGAACATCGGACGAATGAAAGAATTTCAAGGCTCACCAAGACAACAAATCGGAACAACCTTTTGGTTTGCCTTTTCAACCCTTGTTTATGCCCATAATAAGCTGTCACATCTTTATTCACTGTTGCATAATATAATATAATTCATTTATTTATCGATATTAACTTGTTTTTAATTAAATGCAGGGGAGAAGCTGCAGAGTAATTTGTCAAGATTTGTAGTCATTGTGTGGTTGTTTGTAGTGCTGGTTCTGGCTTCAAGCTACACTGCAACATTGAGTTCGTTAGTAACCATTGAACAAATTCAGTTAGCATCCAAGGCGAACTCATTAGGAATAACTTGAATTTTGTAGACACCAGGTTGAAGCCATATTCTACATCAGATGAATATGCTGATGCTTTGTCACTTGGGAGTAAGAAAGGCGGTGTCGATGCAATTGTTGATGAAATTCCGTACCTTAAGGAATTCCTTACGCTCTATCCATCCGGCTACTCCATCACCGTCTCTGAAGCTACCACTAATGGTTTTGGCTTTGTAAGTCTTCTCACTAAACCATGTTTAACTTCAAAGCTACCATATTTCTACATTTCTATTTTAGTTTGTCGCAAAATAAGTGTCCACTTCTAAACGTGGTGGTGTTTGTTTTTTCAAAAAGAAAACTTATATTTGCCACTTATGTCTGATCCGGTCAGACATAAGACAATTCAGACCGTTTGTAACTTTTCCTTTTCAAGCCCCTTAATCCTTAATGCCCTTTGATAAATTAAGTGATAACCTAGCCACTTAATTACCCTTTATTTCCAACCAACACCATTCTTTCAGTTTCAACATCGGTTTTAGCCCAAATGCACCCTGAATTTGCAAAAACGCGAAGATTGTAGATCTGTGTGTTGGCTTTTCACAACATCTTGAATCGCTTAAATCGGGGCTTCAGTGTGTGAGATGTGATTAGAGCTCCACAGCCTCGCAAATCTGCCAGCCTCCTTTTGTTTCTTTTTTTGGTTCCATCCTTCGATCATCGATGCTCGCTATCTGAGACGTTTTAAGGTCGAGATATGATTAAAACTCCACAGCCTCGCAATCGACGTATTTAAGTCAAATTTTTTAGGGATAAAATCAAGGTTCTGAATGGCGTGAAACATGGCATAGCGGCGAGGCCAAGCCTCAAGCCTTAGGAGCCATGGCGTCAAATTTCTAATTCACGTATAATATTATATATAAAACATATGCTTTGTAGTGTTACTCAATGAACCAATAGTAGTAAGCAAGTTAAATTAGGTTATATATTAAAAAACTTGCAAATAAGACATTAAAAACATAAAGAAAAATCAGATATCATATTACGAAAATTGCGCATTAGACCATGGCGTGCCACGGGCTTAACGTGACGTGAGACACAAGCCTTGGTGCCATGGCGGGTGTGCGGCGAGTTTTTTAGAACAAAGGATAAAATAGACAACTATACATATTCAGACGTTTGGTTTACAAAAACAAACAGTCTTATTGATTCAGATTTCAGACTTCAACACCATCTCTTAAAAATTAGAAGTGAAATCAGACTTCAGCACCTCTTAAAAAACAAACGCCACCTTAAGTATCTACTTTCTCGTTCTACCTTAATTATGAGATGGAAAAAGAATATCTCTCTATTATCAAGGACAAAATTGTCATTTATATACCAATTCTACCTGCTCTTGTTCCTAGTTTAATGTAGCTATAATCTGCAGGCATTCCCTCAAGGTTCACCATTGGCCCCTGAGATCTCGAGACAGATTGCCAGATTGTTGGTGATTTTAGTGAAATCATCGGTTCATTTTGTGTAGTTGGATTCACAAAGATAATAATGGGGTTGTTAGCTAAGCTATAACATGAGTTAGGAAGTGTGGAGTGCACACTCGTGTAAGCTAACTAGAACCCGGGATTGTTGGACGGTTAAGATTGGCGAGTTATAAAGTGTTTTCATGAGCTGGGCGTCGGGGCCAGTGCTGGCGCCAAGCACTTGAATGTTGTCTGCGCCGATTGTGGCGCCAGTTGGCTGGCGCCAAGGCTGGCGCCAAGCACTGGAATGTTACCCGCGCCAGTTGTGGCGCCAGTTGACTGGCGCGGAGACTAGCGCCAGCGTTTGGACTGGTTTTTCACGTTTGTAACTGCCGTCTTTAATTCCACAATCAATCTCATTAAGTGGGATATTATTATCAGTTTCAATATGGGTCGGTTACGATACTCTAAGGTGTATAAGTATGAATCGATTTCTGCTTTAATCGATACACTGAAACAGAGAGATTATCCTCGAGAGAATTTCATGATACTCTGGCAGAATAGGGTCGAAATATCTCTTACAGAAAGCGAGCTCTCACGCGATCTCTGTCGTTTATCCAAGTTCTATCACTCTATCTCTCCCACGATATTCCCCGAATCCCCCAACAATCGTAAGAGATATTTGTCATCGTGAAGAGAGATGGCGGGTGATCAGTCTGTGAGAGACATGACTTCCAAGTTCACAAAACTTAAGAAGTTCGAAGGCGTTGATTTCCGTAGATGGCAGAAGAAGATGCACTTCTTGCTGACGACGTTGAAGGTCGTGTACGTGCTTAGCACCCCGATACCGGAGCTGATGGAAAACAAGACATCGGAGGTGACCCGGCGTCGCGGCAAATGGGAGAACGACGACTACATCTGTCGTGGCCACATCTTAAACGGTATGTGTGACTCCCTCTTTGACATCTATCAAAACGTTGAATCTGCCAAAGAGCTATGGGACTCTCTTGAGTCCAAGTACATGGCGGAGGATGCTTCTAGTAAGAAGTTCCTGGTTAGTAATTTTAATAATTACAAAATGGTGGACTCAAGGCCGGTGATGGAGCAATACAATGAGCTCCTTCGCATTCTCGGCCAATATGCTCAACATGATATGAAGATGGACGAATCCATCTCCGTATCGAGTATTATTGATAAACTGCCCCCCTCTTGGAAAGACTTCAAACATATGTTGAAACACAAGAAGGAAGAGTTGTCCCTTGTACAACTCGGTAGTCACTTGCGCATAGAGGAATCTCTTCGGGCGCAAGAGGCTGAGAAACCTAAGATAAAGGAGGTTTTTGCACCTTCGGTGAACATGGTTGAAGAGGGAAAGTCCAACAACCTTAAGGGAAAACGTAAGTTCAACGAAGCCAAGAAAGGGCCCAATAAAAATGTTAAATTAACCTGTTGGACCTGCGGGATGACCGGCCATCTCAAGCGGGATTGTCGTGTTGTCAAGAGTAAGAATGGAACAAGCACAAGTGGTGGTGGGCAAGGATCCAAGGATCAAAACCCACGGCAAGGTCAGAATTTTGACTTTGGTTTTAATTCAAATTTGAATTATGTACCACTAATATCCGAATCTTTTACGTGCAGGATGATGATGTCGCTTGGTGGATCGACTCGGGTGCCACAAGTCATGTGTGCAAAGATCGCCGTTGGTTCACCTCCTTGGAACCGGTTGAAGACGGATCAATGCTACTGGGGAACGAGTCGATTGCTCCCATTCTTGGGCGTGGCTTAGTTAGGCTAGAATTTAGTTCTGGCAAGATAGTTGAACTTTTAGATGTTTTGTTTGTACCACAAATTCGAAGGAATTTGGTTTCTGGTAGTATCTTGAATAAGTTAGGATATAGGCCAGCTTATGAGTCCGACAAGTTTATCTTGTCAAAGGGTGGCTCTTTTGTTGGATTTGGTTATTTGTTAAATAATATGTTTATGTTTGTTAGAGTATTATTATTAATATGTATAGTTCAGGGTCCTTTCTGTAATTATGTGTATCTCCCCTTGTATAAATAGATAGCTTAGGGTTTGTTATTAGGTTAGACACTTCATTTGTAACTCTCTCTCAATATATGAAAACCGGCCGATTCAGCCATCTCAAGTGTGTCTCTCAATCTATCAATCGACTCTCCAATTCTAACATGGTATCAGAGCTGTAGGTAAGTATCCCACAACACCTACATTTCAGATATGCATTCCATTTCTATTTCTTTTATCTATTTCTTGCTGCACCCTGTTTTGCTCCGAAAATCCTTTTTCTGTTGTTTATTGGACACAACTTCAAATATTAAAGTTGTCCAGAATATTGTCACGAACCTTCGTACCAATTTTCAGCCAAAACCGATCTGTTTTGAAAACTCGACTCAAGAACACCTTACGTCTCATAACTCTCGCAACCCACGTACTCATAACTATCGCATCACTCTGTTGCGACTCTCAGAATCATAACTGTCGCAACTATCACTTGCGACAACCCTTACCATCGCAACCCTCTATTGCGACAAGCCATACTATCGCAACCCTCTATTGCGACAAGCCTTACTATCGCAACCCTCTATTGCGACAAGCCTTACTATCGCAACCCTCTTTTGCGACATCAGTTAGTTGCGACAAGAATCTGTTTTATCGCAATTTCGAATGGCTCTCTATCTCAGTCACTCCAATCCCATCTCAGTCGTTCTCAATGGGAACAACTACGTCCTGTGGCATCACCATATGTCCATTCTCCTAAAGTCTCATGGACTCTATACCTATGTCACTGGTACGTCTACCATTCCTGTTCAAGAGGAAAAAGAAACTGCAGTCGACTTTGCAAAACGTATGAATGATTGGGATATCGCAAATGCTCGCATCCTTGGATTCATAAACGTTTCTACCACTACTGAGATCAACCAGCAATTCCTCGGTTATACCACAGCAAAAGGTCTATGGGATTTTCTTTCCAACAGGTACACTTCTACAGGCTTATCTCATCAATATCAGTTGTGGACTACCTTCCAGAACAAAAGGCAACTGCCTGATCAGTCTATCAACTCCTACATCTCTGAGATGCAAGCTCTTAGAGATCACCTGAGCCTGGGTGCACCTCAAATCTTTGATGAAACTGCTCGAAAGTTTACTGCTTACTTTAGCCAATTGCATTTGATCACTATTATCATGGGTCTCACTGATCGTTTTGAGAACGTTAGAGCCTCACTTCTCCATAGACATTCTTTACCTACTCTTGAACAAGCCATCACTGAACTTTTAAGTGAAGAAACCCGTCTTCAACAACGATTTCCACTGCCCTCTGATACTGTGCTCTATGTTAAGATTAAACGTTACACACACACAATACGCACACAACCGAAAGCGAGAAAAGAACACGAGAATTTACGTGGTTCACACGATCAGGGTGATCATGCTAATCCACGGGGGCAACTAGGGTTTTCTTTATTTCTGCTACAATGTTTACAAGTACAATGGGATCAATATATAGACAAACATAATTAGAGTAAACACCTAATTAAGGAAACTAGGGTAGAGGGCCTAGGGCCGGCTGCGCCTCTCCCTTTTCCTGATCAGTGGGCCGAAGCCTACATCCCAACAATCTCCCACTTGGAGGCTTCGAAACACGAACACCTGCACTCCTCTGTACTTCTGTAAACACCACCGGAGCTTGAGCTCCCCCTTAGTTGCCACCTGCCTTCTCAACACTATTCCTGAAGGCCAGCTGAAGTCATACAGAACTTCAGCTTATCCAGCGTCACAGATTTGGTGAACATATCTGCTGGATTCTTTGCACCTGAGATATTCGTCAAATTTATCGTACCATCACGGATCAAATTTCTGACAAAATGATATTTCCTCCCAATGTGCTTTGTTTTCCCATGATAGACTGGATTCTTAGCTAGTTTCACTGCACTCTCATTGTCACAGTATAACGAGTAATCAGCTTGCTTTTTCCCAAGTTCTTCAAGAAAGTCCTGTAACCACACTAGCTCTTTACTGGCTTCAGCAACTGCCATGTATTCAGCTTCTGTTGTTGATAAAGCTACACTTTTCTGAAGTCTGGACATCCAACTAACTGCTGTTCCTCCCATTGTAAAGACGTACCCTGTAGTGCTTTTAAATGTCTCTTTGCATCCACTCAAATCAGCATCAATATATCCTCTGAGAACTGAATCTTTACCTTTGAAACATAATCCCAACTTTGAAGTACCCTTCAAATACCTGAGCAACCATTTGACTGCTTGCCAATGTTCTCTTCCCGGATCTGACATAAAACGACTAACAACCCCGACGGCATGGGCTATGTCTGGTCTCGTGCAAACCATGGCGTACATGAGACTACCAATAGCAGATGCGTAAGGAACTTTAGCCATATCTGCTTTCTCATCTTCTGATCTAGGAGACTGATCTTTGGTAAGCCTGAAATGACTTCCCAAAGGTGTGTTTCTAGGTTTTGTCTTCTCATCATTCATCTTGAATATTTCTAACACTTTCCCGATGTATTTCTCTTGGGATAGTGTCAAAGATCCATCTTTCTTGTTTCGAGTAATGCTCATACCGAGTATCTGTTTGGCTGGACCCAAGTCTTTCATCTCGAATTCTTCAGACATTTGTTTCTTTAACTTGCTGATCTCTTTTATATCAGCACCTGCAATCAGCATATCATCTACATAGAGAAGTAGAATGATATAGGAGCCCTTGAATTTCTTCACATAACAGCAATGGTCCGTCTCACATTTTCTGTACCCGGTCCTCTCCATGAAGTCATCAAACTTCAAGTACCACTGCCTGGGTGCTTGTTTTAGACCATACAAGCTCCTTTTCAGTTTGCAGACCCAGTCTTCTTTACCAGCAACCTGAAACCCCTCAGGTTGTGCCATGTAGATATCCTCATCAAGGTCACCATGTAGAAATGTTGTCTTGACATCTAGCTGCTCTAGATGTAAGCCCTCTGCAGCTACAATACTCAGGATCAATCTGATAGTGGTCATTTTCACCACTGGAGAGAAAGTTTCATTGAAATCAATCCCCTTTTTCTGTTGAAAGCCCTTGACCACTAAACGGGCTTTGTACCGTTTAGACCCATCATGCTCTTCCTTGATTCTGAATACCCATTTATTCTGCAACGCTCTTTTGTCTTGCGGAAGCTTGGTTAAAACCCAAGTTTGGTTCTTGTTTAAAGATCCCATTTCTTCTTTCATTGCATGCTCCCACTGCAACGAATCTTTCAGCTTAACTGCTTCAGAGTAACTTTCTGGTTCACCATTATCAGTCAAAAGAAGATAATTGACTGATGGATTGTATTTTTCAGGAGGCTTAGAGACTCTGGTGGATCTCCTGACCCAGTGTGATTCAACTGGCTGAGGCTGTTCTGGAGAAGATGTTTCTTCTTCATCCTCTGAGCTTTCACTGTTGACAGTGTCTTCATGAACATCTTCAGACTCATCATTATTCTGAAAATCAGGCTCAGTGCTCCCACTATCCTGAGTATCTTTTGGCCCTCTGATTCTGATGTCATCACTTTCAAACTCAGCTTGTTCTTTCTGATCATTTGAGTTTACTGTGCTCCTGTCTTTATAAAGTTCAGCCTCGTTGAACGTTGCATGTTTGCTTCTGACTACCTTTCTGCTTTCAAAGTCCCAAAGCCTGTAGCCCATGCTATCTGAGCCATATCCAATGAAGGTGTATTTCTTGGCTTTTGCATCCAACTTGTCACCATCTTTCTTCAGATCATAGGCACTGCATCCGAACACCTTCAAGTGTTCATACTTTACTGCTTCACCTTTCCACTCTTCCTCTGGTATCTTGAAGCCCAATGGTACTGATATTCCTCGGTTGATAAGATAAGTTGCAGTGTTAACTGCATCAGCCCAGAACGTCTTTGGTAGCCCGGCATTAAGTCTCATACTTCTAGCCCTTTCATTCAAAGTTCTGTTCATCCTTTCTGCCACTCCATTCTGTTGAGGAGTGCCTGGAACTGTCTTTATCATCCGAATGCCATGTTCAGCACAATATTCAGTAAACTCTGTGCTGATGTATTCCCCACCATTATCCGACTTCAAGCACTTTACCTTCAGGTTAGTTTCCAATTCAACAGCAGTTTTCCATTTCTTAAAAGTATTGAAAACATCAAACTTATTCTTAAGAAAGTAAACCCATACCTTGCGTGTTGAATCATCGATGAAGGTCACATAGTAGTTCGATCCTCCCAAGGAGGAGACTGGTGTCGGTCCATAAACGTCCGTGTGAACAAGCTCTAATTTCTGAGCTTTCGGCGTCTGACCCGTCTTCACAAAGGATACCTTCTTTTTCTTGCCAAGTACACAGGGTTCACAGAACTCTGTATCCACCTTTTTCAAATCAGGAAGCTTTCCTTTGGCAAAGAGCATCTTCATTCCTTTTTCACTCATGTGGCCGAGACGTTGATGCCACAGTCTGGAAGGATTCAGCTCGGTGGTCACTGCATTCACCTCGTCGTCAGGAACCTCAACCATGTATAAGGTGCCTCGCTTTTTACCCCTGGCAATTACAAGGTTTTCTTTGACAACCTTCCATTGCCCATCACCAAAGGTAGTTCTAAATCCTTGGTCGTCCAACTGCCCAGTAGAAATCAACATTTTCTTAAGGCTGGGAACGACCCGAACGTCCTTCAATGTCCAAATGGTACCCAATGAAGTCTTTATGTCTGTGTCACCTATTCCTGTGATATCAAGAGTGCGATGGTCAGCCAAACGGACTTTACCAAAGTTACCTGTCCGTAGATTCTTCATCATCTTCGTGCTGAAGGTAGCATGAAAAGATGCACCGGAATCCATGATCCAAGACTCTGCTGTATTCTCAACACAGCAGATAAGGGCATCTTCTGAATCATCAGTTGCTGCGTTCACCTCTCTGTTTCCATCTGATTGTTTAGGGCACTGGTTTCTGAAGTGCCCAGTTTCTTTGCACTTCCAACATTGGATGTCTTTCCTTGGTTTTGACTGGCTCCTCTTTCTAGACTTTGATCTACCTCTGCCATTACCCCTTTCTGTCTTTCTACCTCTCCCTTCAGTGCTTAGCAAAGCACTAGATGATTCTCCAGAACTTCGTCTCCTTATGTCCTCTCCTAGGATGAAGTCACGTATGCCCTCAAAGGTGAGTTTAGAGGTTCCAGCTGAACCACTAATGGCAGTGACCGTTCCTGACCAACTTTCCGGTAACGAGGATAACAAGAGTAAAGCTTGGACTTCATCTTCAAACTTAATATCAACAGATAACAAGCGGGATATAATGGTATTGAAATCATCAATGTGTGAGGTAACAGACATACCTTCTCTCATTCTGGTATTTACTAACTGTCTTATCAGAAATACCTTGTTAGAAGCAGAAGGTTTCTCATACATGTTTGACAAAGCTTTCATCAATCCACATGCGGTAGTCTCCTTCACAATGTTAAAGGCCACATTCTTGGCCAGTGTAAATCTGATAACAGCTATGGCTTTTCTGTCTAGAGCAGCCCATGTAGCGTCTTCCATCTTCTCGGGTTTTATTCCTGTCAAGGCTTGATCCAAGTCCTTCTGACACAGCAGATCCTCAATTTGCATCTTCCACCATCCAAAATCTTGTCCATCAAATTTCTCAATTTTGGTTTTTCCGTCCTCAGCCATTATCCCAAAACTGTTAGGGTTTACAAATCGAGTCAAGACTGAAAATAGTGTCCAAACACAGCAGTGGCCGGCTGCCTGAACTTGACGGCTGTTCTATTGAACACTACCTTTGCAATCAGTCTTATCGATAATGTAAAGTTGTTGGCGATAAAGGAACAGAAGCAAAAAACCTTTTGAGCAGCAGTGGCGGCGAACAGCGGCAACTGCAAACAGCAGTAGCGGCGGCGGCAGACAGCAGTAGCGGCGGCGGCAGCGGCGGTTGACAGATAGCAGTAGCGGCGGCAGCGGCGGTTGACAGACAGCGGCGGCGGCGGGCAGCGGTGGTTGACAGACAGCGGCAGCGGGCAACGGCGACGGTGGCGGCGGACAGCGGCGGCTGGCAGCGGTGAGGATTTTCAGCGATGTGTAACAGATCACGAGCCTAAAGCTCTGATACCAGTTGTTAAGATTAAACGTTACACACACACAATACGCACACAACCGAAAGCGAGAAAAGAACACGAGAATTTACGTGGTTCACACGATCAGGGTGATCATGCTAATCCACGGGGGCAACTAGGGTTTTCTTTATTTCTGCTACAATGTTTACAAGTACAATGGGATCAATATATAGACAAACATAATTAGGGTAAACACCTAATTAAGGAAACTAGGGTAGAGGGCCTAGGGCCGGCTGCGCCTCTCCCTTTTCCTGATCAGTGGGCCGAAGCCTACATCCCAACACTCTATACTTCCAGCTCAGGAAAATCAAAAGGTAAATGGGGCACGAATGATCAGTCTAGATCTGCGGGCAAGGGGAACAATAGTGAATGCACCTTTTGTCACTCTACTTCCCATCTTCTCCTCACCTGCCCAACTCGAAAATGTTGCTCGAAAATGTCGCTGGTGTGGGATCACACAACCACGTCACTATGGGTCTGACTGTCCAAAACACCCAAAGAACTCTGGTCATCAAAGGCAACAGTCCAGGCGTCAACCAATTGCTGGCTCCATCACTCAAGATTCCCCATCGCCAGCAGCTCCGGCACAGCATAACAACCACTCAACGCCTGACTTCATGGAACTCATGCGCCGAAATCAAGAGCTCATGGAGCAACTCATGACAGGTTCTATGGGTATGAATTCTCAATGCAATGCCACTACATCAGGTAACCCTTGGCTATTTGACTCTGGATGTTGTAATCACATGACACCTAAGGCTGATGGGTTTGTCTCTAAACAAACTTCCAGCATGTTTTCATCCGTCCGTACTGCTGACGATACTCGTTTACCGGTATCCTTCAGTGGGACTGTATCTACCCCCAATATTCAATTACCTGATGTGCTACATATACCTAACTTATCTCTGAGTCTGATTTCAATCACTCAGCTTATGGAAGCCGGTCTAATCGTTTTATTTCATCCTTCTGGCTGTGTTGTGCAGGATCCAAAGACCAAACAGATCCTTGGAGTAGGCCGTAAAGTTGGTCGGATGGTTGAAGTGGTCTATCTCCGCATTCCCTTACCTTCATCAAATCTTGCTGCTTCAGTTTCCAGTACTTCTTCGTTTGAACTATGGCATGCACGCTTAGGCCATTTATCCTTAGCTAGAATAAAAGTTTTAGCTAGTTCAGGACTGTTAGGAAACACTTCCTCTGAAAATGTTTCTTGTCTATCTTGTCAACTTGGCAAACATCATGCTTTACCTTTTCAAATTAATGACTTTAAATCTGTTTCTCCGTTCGATCTTATTCATTCTGATGTATGGGTCCAGCACCACACCCGTCTATGGGAGGTGCTCGTTATTTTGTCATTTTTATCGATGATCACACACGTTTTACATGGATTAATCTCATGAAAAACCGCTCAGAGCTACCTAAAATTTATATTACCTTCGCCCGTATGATTCTAACCCAGTTTTCCAAGCCTATAAAGGTTCTTCGAGCAGATAATGCTATGGAATACAAAGAATCGTCTCTCCTCTCTTTTCTTCAATCTCAGGGTACTCTTTCTCAGTACTCCTGTCCCGACACCTCTCCACAAAATGGTCGTGCAGAACGCAAACACCGTCACATCCTTGACACTGTCCGTACTCTGTTAATCTCAGCCAAGTGTCCAGAACGCTTTTGGGGTGAAGCAGCCTTCACGGCTGTCTACACCATCAACCGACACCCGACTCCCATTCTCAATCAAAAGTCTCCGTATGAAGTACTCTATGGAGTCTCCCCTGCATATGAACTCCTCAAAGTGTGGGGTTGTGCTTGCTTTGTTTAGCTGCAATCTCATGAACACACCAAACTTGAACCTCGTTCTCGATTATGCTGCTTCCTTGGCTATGGCATTGAACATAAAGGTTATCGTTGTTGGGATCCAGTCTCTAAGAGACTTCGTATATCCCGTCATGTCACCTTCTGGGAACATCTTCCCTTCTTTACAGTGTCAAAATTTCAGGACACACCCACTCCATCTACTTCTTTCTTCACAAACACATCTATCTCATTGGACTCACTCCAATTAGATCCCATACTCTCCTCACCATCTGTTTCACCTCCTGTCGTCTCTTCTCAACCTGAGAATTCACCTACCTCATCTGGGCCTTCACATGTCCCATATGTGCCATCTGATCATGATCAACCATCCGCACCACCTCAAAGGACTACTTCTGAGCCATCTGCTGAGTCTATGGATCCTAGCTCCTCTCAACCACAAGATGAAGTACGACGCTTCGATCGGGTAAGACAGGTTCCCTCTCACCTACATGATTTTCATTGTTATGCTACTTTACTGTCCACCCATGAACCCACTTCCTTCAAGGAAGCCGCTTCTAACCCTGTTTGGAAGCAAGCTATGACAGAGGAACTTCAGGCACTTGACAAAGCCAATACATGGGAATTTGTTCCTCTCCCACCGGGCAAGTCACCCATTGGTTGCAAATGGGTCTTCAAAATCAAAACCAAGTTTGATGGATCAATTGATCGATACAAAGCACACCTTGTGGCAAAAGGCTTCAATCAAGAATATGGCATTGACTAAGAGGAAACGTTTGCTCCGGTGGCTCGTGTCACATCAGTTCGTAGTCTTCTCGCCATAGCAGCCACCAAACGATGGCCACTTTACCAGATGGATGTCAAGAATGCCTTTCTAAATGGCGATCTCGAAGAAGAAGTCTACATGAGGCTCCCTCCAGGTGTGACCTCTCGTCAAGGTCATGTATGTCGACTTCGAAAATCCCTCTATGGCCTCAAACAAGCTCCTCGTGCTTGGTTTGAAAATTTCAGCAATATTGTTATCTCATTGGGGTTTTCTCCGAGTAATTATGATTCGGGATTGTTTACTCGAACTACTGCTGCAGGTACTATCTTACTTCTGTTGTACGTTGATGATATGATCATTACCGGCAGTGATTCTTAAGGTATCACCCATCTCAAAAAGTCTCTCAGCTCATGTTTTGAGATGAAAAATCTTGGCAAACTACACTACTTTCTTGGACTTGAAGTTCTATCAGACTCTTCCGGCATCTATCTCTGTCAAGCCAAGTACATTCAAATCTGTTGTCCAAAGCTGGGATCACGGACAACAAAGTTGCATCTACACCCATTGAGCAAAATCTGCACCTTGCTTCGAATGCCGGAACCCCGCTGAAAGACCCTACACGGTACCGTCAACTAGTTGGATCTCTGGTCTACCTGACTGTTACTAGACCAGATCTTGCCTATGCAGTTCATATAGTTAGCCAATTCATGGCTGCCCCGTGCTCAGACCACTATGCCGCTGTTCTTCGTATACTTCGGTACCTCAAAGGAACAATGTTTCATGGGCTTCATTTCTCATCCACTTCATCCTTACAGCTTCGTGCCTTCTCAGATGCTGACTGGGATGGTGACATAACCGATTGTTTCTTCCTTGGTGACTCTCTTATCTCCTGGCGCAGCAAGAAACAATCGCTGACAGCTTGGTCCAGCACTGAAGCGGAATATAGAGCCTTAGCTGACACTACTCAGGAACTCGTATGGCTACGCTGGCTACTATCTGATATGGGTGCTCATCAATTTTCCCCAACACCATTATGGTGTGACAACAACAGTGCTATTCAGATTGCTCACAATGATGTACTTCATGAGCGTACCAAGCACATCGAGATTGACTGTCATTTCACTCGACAACATGTTCTTCGCAAGACGGTTAAACTTCTTCCAATCTCAAACATTGATCAGACTGCAGATATCTTCACCAAAGCTCATCTCCCAGGACGTTTTCGGGATCTTGTTTCCAAACTCAATTTGGCTCATTCTTCCCCTACTTGAGTTTGAGGGGGGTGTTAGAGTATTATTGTTAATATGTATAGTTCAGGGTCCTTTATGTAATTATGTGTATCTCCCCTTGTATAAATAGATAGCTTAGGGTTTGTTATTAGGTTAGACACTTCATTTGTAACTCTCTCTCAATATATGAAAACCGGCCGATTCAGCCATCTCAAGTGTGTCTCTCAATCTATCAATCGACTCTCCAATTCTAACAATGTTGAATTTGAATAAAAAGGATTTTGTTTCAAATTCTGTTTTTGTTGCAAATGAATTGCTTTATGTTGCTTTATGAATTGCTTTATGTTCCAAATGAATTGCTTGATGGATTTTGGGGTGAAGCCATGTTAACGGCTTGTTATTTGCTGAATCGAGTTCCCAATAAAAGGAACAAGATTACCTCATATGAACTTCGGTTCAAGAAAAGGCCGAACTTGAGTTATATTCGAGTTTGGGGCTGTCGAGCGGTTGTTCGACTACCCGAACCCAAAAGGAAGACTTTGGGTGAGAAAGATATTGACTGCATCTTTGTTGGATATGTCGAGCATTCCAAAGCGTATAGGTTCTATGTTATTGAAACTAATGATTCTATAGCGATTCACACCGTTATAGAATCGAGAGATGTAATTTTTGATGAGACTAGATTCTCTTCAATGCCTAGGCCAAAGGACATAGTTCCAAGTACTAGTGGAACTAGTGAGGTTGAAGAACAAGCATTTGTTCCAACCGAATCTCCGATGCTTCGAAGGAGCAAAAGAGGAAGGATTGAAAAATCCTTTGGTCTCGATTTCCAAGTATACTTGGTAGAGGGATCAAGAGATGAGATTGGATCCCAATTCCTTTACTGTTATAGTGTTGGGGAGGATCCAAAATCATTTGATGAGGCTATGAAGTCTCAAGATGTTGCTCTCTGGAAAGAAGCAATACATGATGAGATGGACTCCATCATGGAGAATAATACTTGGGTATTATCGGATTTGCCACCGGGTTGCAAACCTTTGGGTTGCAAGTGGATCTTCAAAAGGAAGATGAAAGCGGATGGATCAATCGACAAGTTCAAAGATCGATTAGTAATCCAAGGCTTTAGGCAATGGGAAGGCATCGATTATTTGATACTTATGCCCCGGTTGCAAGGATCTCCATGATTAGATTGTTGACAGCCTTAGGAGCTATCCACAATTTAGTGATTCACCAAATGGATGTCAAAACGGCATTCTTGAATGGCGACTTGGAGGAGGAAGTTTACATGAAACAACCGGAAGGTTTTGTTATGCCCGGAATGGAGCATAAGGTGTGTAAACTTGTAAAATCATTGTATGGGCTGAAACAAGCACCCAAACAATGGCATCAGAAATTTGATAAGGTTATCTTGTCCAACGGTTTTATGATAAACCAAGCGGACAAGTGTGTATATAGCAAATTTGACTCATCCGGTAACGGTGTAATCATTTGCTTATATGTTGACGACATGTTGATCTTTGGCACCGACCAAAATCAAGTTGGGAAAACCAAAGAGTTTTTGTCGTTGAGTTTCTCCATGAAAGATATGGGAGAGGCGGAGGTGATCCTTGGAATAAGGATCAAGCGTGAGAACAAAGGGATTGCAATTACGCAATCTCATTACATTGAGAAACTATTAAAGAAATTTAATTGCTTTGATTGTTCTCCGGTGAGTACTCCATGGGATCCGAGTGTGAAGCTTATGCCCAACTCGGGTGAAGCGGTGTCACAACTCGAGTACTCAAAGGCTATTGGATGCTTGATGTATGCCATGACAAGCACTAGGCCGGATATCGCTTTTGCCATAGGAAAGTTAAGTAGGTATACTAGTAATCCTAGTATTCATCATTGGCAAGCGATAAGACGAGTATTCAAATACTTGAAGAAAACCATTGATTATGGTTTGTCATATGTCGGGTCTCCTTCTATATTGGAGGGATATTTGGATGCAAGTTGGATTACCAATTTGGAAGATCACTCTTCTACGAGTGGTTGGATGTACTTGCTTGGGGGAGGTGTCATCTCATGGGCTTCCAAGAAGCAAACTTGCATCACGAGTTCGACTATGGAGTCGGAATTTGTGGCATTAGCTGCTGTCGGTAAAGAGGCGGAATGGCTAAGGAATTTGGTCCATGAAATTCCATTATGGCCGAAACCAATATCACCCATTTCTATCCATTGTGATAGTGAGGCTACTTTGGCTAAAGCTTATAGTCAAGTATATAATGGCCAGTCTAGACACTTAGGTGTTAGACATAGCATGATTCGTGAGCTAATCACGAATGGGGTGATTTCGGTTGAATTTGTTCGGTCGCAACAAAATCTAGCGGACCACTTGACGAAGGGGTTAGCTAGGGACTTGGTTCACAAGTCGGTGATAGGGATGGGATTAAAGTCCATCTAAATCTCTAACGGTGAGATACCCAATTCCCTTTTAATACAACGTTAGAAGTTGAATTCAATGGGAAAGCTCACTCTAAGGGATTGGAGCACAAGATGATCATCCCACGGTATGTGCTCGGTACTGCAAGTGAAGGAGGTAATTGTTCTTTTGCAAAAATGTATGTGCAGGTGCATGAAGAAAAGAACTACCTATATGAGTGGGAAGTGTGGCCGCTTCAAGAAGCTTGGACTTGGCTTTGATGCACTCACGAATGGATAAGGACACATGGCATGTATAGTGTCAAGTTTATACTTTAGAGAATCATTTAAATTCATGTGTATGTTATTTTCTGGTACTCAAATGGGTTGACGGGTTCAATCCATAGGACACCCGGATTCTCGAGTATTTGAAATGTGTAATGTACTAAGATGGAAATTCAATCTTTTAGATATTTTCATTTATGCATGAGTTTGTTTACCTGTATTGAATAATTATTTTGTGAATCAAGGATTGCACTAAAATGGGGGAGAAATGTTGGTGATTTTAGTGAAATCATCGGTTCATTTTGTGTAGTTGGATTCACAAAGATAATAATGGGGTTGTTAGCTAAGCTATAACATGAGTTAGGAGGTGTGGAGTGCACACTCGTGTAAGCTAACTAGAACCCGGGATTGTTGGACGGTTAAGATTGGCGAGTTACAAAGTGTTTTCATGAGCTGGGCGTCGGGGCCAGTGCTGGCACCAGTTGGCTGGTACCAAGACTGGCGCCAAGCACTGAAATGTTGTCTGCGCCGATTGTGGCGCCAAGACCGGCGCCAAGACCGGCGCCAGCACTGGCGCCAAGCACTGGAATGTTACCCGCGCCAGTTGTGGCGCCAGTTGACTAAAGCGGAGAGGCAGTTACAAACGTGAAAAACCAGTCCAGACGCTGGCGCGGAGACTGGCGCCAGCATCTGGACTGGTTTTTCACGTTTGTAAATGTCGTCTTTAATTCCACAATCAATCTCATTAAGTGGGATATTATTATCAGTTTCAATATGGGTCGGTTACGATACTCTAAGGTGTATAAGTATGAATCGATTTCTGCCTTAATCGATACACTGAAACAGAGAGATTATCCTCGAGAGAATTTCGTGATACCCTGGCAGAATAGGGTCGAAATATCTCTTACGGAAAGCGAGCTCTCACGCGATCTCTGTCGTTTATCCAAGTTCTATCACTCTATCTCTCCCACGATGTTCCCCGGATCCCCCAACACAGATTACGAGAAGATGGGACTTTAAAGAAGTTGGATGATAAGTGGTTTAATCCCCAACAATCAGGTCCACGCTCTAAGAATTCCGCCAAAATTCTAAACCTTAACGACTTGCGTGGTGTATTTGTGATCAGTGGGGTGTCGATGGCAGTTGCCCTTTTCCTATTCATGCTTTTTTTGGTTCATGAGAAACTACATTTCACCTACACGATGCTGGCCGGAGGAAAGCTAGCGTTCATCTTGAGGTTTTTCGTGCCTAAAACTGGTAATGCAGTTGAAAGAAGATGAACCAAACTTAACTACATTTGCCACTACCTTAAATATAATTATATATGTTTTTGTGTTCTACCATAACTTTTTAATTTTTTTCTGCTTTTGATGTTGAAAAGTATGAATTAGGTTTTAGTTTATATAGAACTGATTGTGTTAGATTTTAGTAGCCAAACTAATTCAAAACAATAGTGGTTTTATGATTCAGTGAAAACCTTAGTGGGTTACTGTGGTGGATTTTGATATGCATGCAAACCAAATGTTTGATGAAATGCCTTAAAAAGGGTATTGTTGCATCTAGGGATGTTAAGGAGGTTATTCGAGCTCGATTCGGAAAACTCTTACCCGGCTTGACTCGAGTTGTAGTAATTTTTTAACAGTCGGACTCGAGCTCGAGCTCAAATATTTTTTCAATGTTCTAGCTCAAGCTCGACACTCATTTGCAGAATCAAACTCAAGATGGTGAACTGACTAACTGGCTTGGCCTCAATAATTTTTATACTTTGATTACATGATTTATGAACATATGAACATGTTTGGCTTGAAAAGGTGTATGCTTGAATGGCTTGGCTCGACATGAACAATTTAATTGAGTCTTTGGACAAGCTGAGTCGAACTGGTGTTATGAAGCTCGACTTGTTAAGTTAAACTAGGTTTAGTGTGTGTTCAAAATCGACAATTATTTTTTGTTGTGGAGCATCAACAACACATCTTTGTTCCTTTTGTTGACCATATGGACAACAATATATGCCGTTTGCCACTTTTATTTATTTTTTATGCATATTTTATCCGGTCACTTTCGACCCGACAACTTGGTTTTATCTCACGTGTCATCATAAGTCCAAAGCGCCTAAACGGTGGTTTGGTTTGAATGATATCGATGTTTTTCCAAACCGCCTTCATGGTTTTTGCATGAACCAAAAATCTTACCCGGTAAGAGCGAATGCAAGGACCGAGAGTCTTACCCGGTAAGTGAGGACGACGACTCTTACCACGGTTAGCGCTTTTACCGGGTGAATTTTTGCATAAGAAACCGATTTGGTGGGCTAAAACCTTATCCGATAAATGATAGTGTTAAATTTTAGTGATAAGCAGTTAGTTTTTTTTAAACCTTGGGTAGTTGGGTATGTCTCCCATTTTCCTACATCACTTTTAAAAATCAATTCACAACCCACAAGCAAAAAATGCAAAAACTCATCAAATGTTGCAAGATATCCATCCTACAAGTTCATATCATCTGGGTACGTATGCCCGGCCCTAGAAACAAAGAGGATAACAGTAGTCCAACAAATAAAAAGATCAAGAGTAGAATTGAAGTACTCTAATGCTATTCGGGTCAGCTTCTTTCAACTGCATTACCAGTTTTAGGCACGAGAAACCTCATGATGAACGCTAGCTTTCCTCCAGCCAGCATCGTGTAGGTGAAATGTAGTTTCTCATGAATAAAAAAAGCATGAATAGGAAAAGGGCAGCTGCCATCGACGCCCCACTGATCACAAATACACCACGCAAGTCTTTAAGGTTTAGAATTTTAGCCGTAGGCACAGAATCCATAGATTGTTGGTTAAACCACTTATTATCCAACTCATTTAAAGTCCCATCTTCTCGTAGTCTGCCAATTTGTCTCGAGATTTCAGGGGCCAGGGTGAACCTCGTGCAAATACCTGAATACGAATTATAACTGGAAACTACAAACTGAAAATAACAAACATAGTTAAAGTTATGGATGAGGAGACTTACAAAGCCAAAACCATTAGTAGTAGCTTCAGAAACGGTCATGGAGTATTAACCTAAGTCGGTGGTTTAGAATTAAGATTATTATTATTATTATTCTTTAGGGTATCAAAGTGTAATTATATTTCTCTTTATATTTGGCTGTAATCTCTCAAATTATTCAATGAACTGAAACGATACCAATTCCTTTTCTGATTTGGTATCAGAGCGTCCTTTTCTCTAACCCTAGTTCCAGCGGCAAAATTCCGATTGCAATAGCAGTCTTGTTCCTGAATCACCGATTGCAAACTCATGGCAGCAATAATTCAATTTTCACATCAGGAGAAAACCATTCATAACTCTCACAAGTTCTCCTTCTCTCTCAAACCTACCAACTATGGTTATTGGAGATCCATGATTGAATCCTTCCTCACCTCTCACAATCTTTTTGGTTATGTTGATGGAACTGTACCCTGCCCTGAACAAAAAGTCACCAATGAATCTGCCACTACCGATAATCCAAGCTACATTTCGTGGATTTGTAACGATGCCCACATCCGTATGCTTATCATCTCAACAGTTTCTGAAGACTCTTATCAGCATATTCAGGGAAAAACATCACGAGAGGTATGGTTATCACTTGAACGGGCTTATGCTCCTGTTACTTTATCTCATGAATTTACTCTTAAAAGTCAAC
This sequence comes from Saussurea involucrata, assembly GCA_033807775.1. Classification (NCBI taxonomy): domain Eukaryota; kingdom Viridiplantae; phylum Streptophyta; class Magnoliopsida; order Asterales; family Asteraceae; genus Saussurea; species Saussurea involucrata. Next base: position 230,631,745 of record CM066314.1, read on the forward strand.
TTCTGAGAATCACCATGAAGGGTGATGAAAAACCGGCTGAATATCTTAGCAGAGCTCAAGAGTATGCTACTGCTCTTGCTAACATTGGAGAACCAGTAAAGGACAAAGATCTGGTAATGCTCACCCTTACAGGACTTCGAGAGGAATATAATGGTCTCAAAGCCAACTTATTGGCTCGTGTGCCTCCTGTCTGCTTCCATGAATTACATGGCCTTCTGTGTGATCATGATTATGTCTTCACAAAAATGATGACTGCCACTCCCCAAGCTTTCTTGGCAAATGCTTCTTCGGTTCCACAATCATCATCGGCTGCTGCTTCTTCGGTTCAACAACCAAATATTGATCACCTTCAACAACAACTACAAAGCATTCAACTAATGGCCACTCAGTTGGGTTATCAACTAAACCCCATTCAATCTCCACGGCCTCAAGTTTCGTTTGGTTCTCGGTCCTTCAATAACAACCGAGGCGGTCGTGGATCTCGTGGCTCTTCTCGTGGCAACTCACGTGGTGGTTTTAACCGCTCTCGGGACAGTAGTGGCACACGACAGTTTTCTTGGGCCTCCACCCAAAACACCGTCTATGGTCATTGTAACAGGTGTGGTATAGGACATTTACCATCTCAGTGTCCGACTAAATCTAACCGGTCTCAACCTGCTCCACATGCCAACTTTACAACACGCTCAGAGGCTGACACATCTTCTGGACCTACTTGGAAGCCCGACACTGGTGCAACTCATCATGCCACTCCAGACCTATCTAGCATGGATAGCTCCGAGGCCTACTATGGTAATGATTCTTTACTTGTTGGTAACGGTAACTCTGTACCCATTTTTCACATTGGTTCATCCAAAATCTACTCACCAAACAAAACTTTTACCTTATCTGATATCCTTCATGTTCCTCAACTAAAACAAAATCTTTTATCTGTTCAAAAATTTTGTCTTGACAACAATGTTTTCTTTGAATTTCACTCTTCTTATTTTGTTGTCAAGGACGAGTCTACACGCACTACCCTCCTTTCGGGCCCCAGTGAGTAGGGTTTGTACTCCATTCGCCTTCCACAACTCAAGTCTTTGCCCAAGGTTGCCTTCACTGCTGTCAAAGCTTCTTCAAACATTTGGAATCAACGTTTAGGACATCCTCATGCTCAAGTTTTTCGTTCTATTATTTCCTATTGTTCCTTACCTGTTTCGGACAAATTATCAAATAATTTATGTTCTTCTTGTCAATGTGGAAAATCATCAAAACTATCTTTACCTGATTCTACTTTTCATAGCACTAATATTTTAGATCTTGTTTATTGTGATGTTTGGGGTCCTTCTCCCGAACCATCTTTTGATGGTCATCGTTATTTTCTTTTGTGTGTTGATCATTGTACTCGTTATATGTGGATTTATCCCTTAAATCAAAAATCAGATGTTCACACCATTCTCACAAATTTTATCACCATGACTGAACGTCAATTCAACACTAAACTAAAATGTATTCAATCTGACTGGGGGGGGGTGAATTTCGACCTCTCACCAATCTTTGCCGCAACCTTGGCATCATTCATCGACGGTCTTGTCCTCACACCAGCGAGCAAAATGGCTTTGTTGAACGCCGTCATCGTCACGTTGTGGAAACTGGACTCACCCTCTTGGCTCAATCCAGTCTTCCTCAACGCTTCTGGAACTTTTCCTTTGAAACAGCTGTATACCTCATAAATCGCCTCCCTTCTCGTGTTTCATCCAACAAGTCCCCTTTTGAACATGTCTTCAAACGTAAACCTGATTACTCCTTCTTACGAGTCTTTGGCTGTCAAGTTTTTCCTTATCTTCGTCCGTACAATCGTCACAAAATTGAATTCCGGTCTACTCCTTGTGTTTTTCTTGGTTACAGCCCTGCTCACCATGGTTATCGCTGTCTTGACCCTTCCACTGATCGGATTTACATTGCTCGGCATGTTCGCTTCAATGAACATGTTTTCCCTTATCATCCTTCACCAACACCTTCACCACCCTCTACTCCTCCTTACATCTCTATTTTTTCCGACCCACCACCTGGTTTTCCACCTGACCCACCACCATCACCAACCCAACCATCACCACCTCCTCAATCTCCTCCACAATCTCCACCATCATCACCTGTTTCACCTCCACCACCAGCTCCTCGGCCTCGGCCATCCAACCTTCGCCCTAATCCTAAACAACCAGATCGATACAACCCTGCTGCCTACACCGCCTCCACCTCCACATCTCCTCCCCTTGAACCCACCAGCTTTACCGTTGCTAACAAGTCTTTAGAATGGCGCCAAGCAATGGCCGAAGAGCTATTTGCGCTCCATAGGAATGGCACGTGGACTCTTGTGCCCCCTGTCTCTAATGCTAATATTGTTGCTTGTAAATGGGTTTACAGGTTAAAAACTGATGAACATGGAAAGATTACCAGGTACAAAGCCCGTCTCGTGGCAAAAGGCTTTAATCAGCAGCATGGCGTGGACTATCATGAGACTTTCAGTCCGGTCATCAAGCCAGCTACCATTCGTACTGTTCTTTCTCTAGCTGTCAGCAACAACTGGTCTCTCAGACAGTTAGACATTCAAACTGCCTTTCTCCATGGAGATCTTGAGGAAACGGTGTACATGCACCAACCTCCGGGCTTTATTGATCAAACCAAACCTGATCATATCTGCTTGTTGCATAAGTCCTTGTATGGCCTCAAACAGGCTCCTCGGGCATGGTTCACAAAGTTGTCTACTGCGCTTCATCAGTTGGGATTTTATGGGTCCAAAACCGATCCCTCACTTTTTATACTGAACTCATCGGGCTCCCTTGTCTATCTTCTGGTTTATGTGGATGACATCATCATCACCGGTAACAACTCCACTGCTGTAGCCTCCATCATTCGAAAACTCAATTCTCTTTTTGCACTTAAGGATATGGGTCGACTACACTATTTTTTTGGGGGTTGAAGTTGTCCACAAGGGTTCTGACTTGGTTCTTTCCCAACGGAAATATGTTCGTGAGATCTTACACCGTGCTGGTCTTGCCGATTGCAAGCCAATATCAACCCCTATGAGCACCTCTCACGTGCTGTTACCCGATGATAGCCCCTTACTTGATGATCCCTCTCACTACAGGCAGACAGTTGGAGCTCTTCAGTATGCCACTCTTTCTCGCCCTGATATTGCCTTTGCAGTTAATAAAGTCTGCCAGTTCATGCACGCTCCAACTGAGAACCATTGGGTCGGTGTAAAGCGCATCCTACGTTATCTTAAGGGCACCATTGACTTGGGATTACGGATTCGACACAATACGGGCTATCAGCTTCAAGCCTTTTCGGATTCCAATTGGCACTCCAATCTTCAGGCATTCTCGGACTCTGACTGGGCTGGTTGCCCAGTCGATCGTCGATCCACGGGGGGATTTGCTATCTATTTAGGATCGAATCTCATCTCTTGGTCTGCTCGCAAGCAGAAAACTGTATCTCGATCTTCAACAGAGTCCGAGTACAAGGCTATTGCAGATACTGTTGCTGAATTGATTTGGTTAAAGTCCTTGCTTCGAGAACTTGGTTTGGATAGCACGACACCCACACTTTGGTGTGACAATCTTGGTGCGACATATCTCACAGCTAATCCAGTTTTTCACGCTCGTACTAAACATGTTGAAGTTGACTATCATTTTGTTCGTGAACAAGTAACTCACGGAAAATTAAATGTCAAATTCATCTCTACAGACGACCAAATTGCTGATATCTTTACAAAGCCCTTGTCATCTCAGAAGTTTGAGTTTTTGCGTTCCAAGTTGCAGGTTGCTAACCGCCCTGAACTTGCGGGGGAATATTAACCTAAGTCGGTGGTTTAGAATTAAGATTATTATTATTATTATTATTCTTTAGGGTATCAAAGTGTAATTATATTTCTCTTTATATTTGGCTGTAATCTCTCAAATTATTCAATGAACTGAAACGATAGTAGGCCTCGGAGCTATCCAATGATGAACGAGAAACCTCATGATGAACGCTAGCTTTCCTCCGGCCAGCATCGTGTAGGTGAAATGTAGTTTCTCATGAATCAAAAAAAGCATGAATAGGAAAAGGGCAGCTGCCATCGACGCCCCACTGATCACAAATACACCACGCAAGTCTTTAAGGTTTAGAATTTTAGCCGTAGGCACAGAATCCATAGATTGTTGGTTAAACCACTTAGCCTCCAACTCATTTAAAGTCCTATCTTCTCGTAGTCTGGCAATTTGTCTCGAGATTTCAGGGGCCCAGGGTGAACCTCGTGCAAATACCTGAATACGAATTATAACTGGAAACTACAAACTGAAAATAACAAACATAGTTAAAGTTATGGATGAGGAGACTTACAAAGCCAAAACCATTAGTAGTAGCTTCAGAAACGGTCATGGAGTAACCAGATGGGTACTGTACAAGAAATTGCTTAAGATAAGGAATTTCATCAACAATTGCATCTACACCGCCTTTCTTACTCCCACGAGACAAAGCATCGGCATATGCCTCTAATGTGGGAGATGATAACTTCACTCTGGTGGCTGGAATCAAGTTCTTAATATATCCTTTCAGAACATAATATGGGTATCCAATCGAGTTTCTCTTTGATGCTAACTGAATTTGTTCGATGGTTAACAACGAACTCAATGTTGCAGTGTAGCTTGAAGTGAGCACCAGCACTACAAATAACCATACAATCACTACAAATCTTGACAAATTACTCTGCAGCTTCTGCCCTGCAATTACAAACACTTGATCACTTCTTTTTGTCCAATTCATGTTTTGGGATGCATGTTAGAGATTGATCATTTCCTTTGATGAAACCAATATGACCCTTTCGTTAGACTTGAGGTTACAAAATCCACTATGATAAAAATCAGTTTTATAGGAGGCCAAATATGTCTAAATATCCTAATGCGCCTGTTGTATAGGACTTATTTTTGTAGGACCAAACAATTGTGCATCATATGTAAACATGTTGTAAGAAGTTGATAGGACTCATTTGGGCTTCCTAGCAAGTATTTTGGGACAATTTTGAATTATATGATTTATTTCAAAAAGTGACTTATAAAAACAAATGTCCTACAAGGCTATAATAAGATGGTTCATAGGACATTTCTAAATTTTGTCATACAGAAAAGCTGATTAGACACTTCATTTCAAATGTCTGGGTTATACCCTGGAAATGGAATATGTTGTTAGTTACACTGTCTAGGAGTAAAGGGGTAGAATTGGTAGTTGTTTTAATAAGGATGTAATAGCAGTAGTTAATAAGTGCAAGGGCAATATTGGGATTGTGATTATTCTGTTACAAGGGGAAAAGTAGCATCAAGGGTTTGATAAGTAGGAGTGAGGGGAGGGGGGAAAGGCATCTGATTTGTCAACAATGAAAAGGGAAAGAGCTTTTGGAGATCACAACCTCTCAAAGTGCTGGAACCTCTTTAGTGCAATCATCCGACTACCTTGAAATTGGGAAAGTTCAGTCATTGAATGACAAATGGGGATTTTATAGAAAGTTACAATCCCCACCGCGGAATAGCGCACCTATACGTCTTTTCAATATCATAGTAGAAGTGTATCGGTCACCTAAAAAACCTGTTAGGATGCCCAAATATGTTCTAGCAAGTAGCATCCTATTGTAACACCTTTATTTATATATATATATATATATATATACATATATATATACACACACACACATATAAAGGCCCCATCAAATGCAAACCAACCAAATGTTATAAACCATACAAACCAATCTCAACCGTCCATCTAGTCTAACAAATATCTGGTTTCATAAATACATCAATTGTTTCCTAATATAAAGTATTAATCATAATTAATGAACTCTAATCTTTTTTCTTAAATATTCAAATCATAATAAATGAACCTTCATTGTTTCCATAGATATCTTAATTGACCGGTTTGTATGGTTTGCAACCTTTGCATGGTTTGTACATGATTTGTGATTCTCTTGACCCCGCCATATGGTGCCATCTGTTAAAACAACATCCATTAAAAAAGAACCATATGGCGGGGTGTGATTCTCTTAAACCTGCCATATGGTTCTTTTTTATTGGACAAGGCAAGGGGGTGTGATTCTCTTGACCCCGCCATATGGTGCCATCGGTGATCTAGTTAGCTTACACAAGTGTACACTTCACGCCTCCTAGCCCGTGATATAGCTTAACTATGAACCCATATTCTCTTGTGAACACAATTACATAAAATAAATGGATGATTTTACTAAATTCATCAACAATGGTTTCCTAATATTGTTCGTGACTTGTGTATTGCAATATCACCAATACATTTAGGAGTTACAGCATTATTAGGAAACTATCTCCCATATTATGGGTTGGGTTCCGGTGAGAATGAAAGTTATGGTGAGCAGGGTAAGAAGGGATCTCCACCCTTGGATGCACATTAGAATGAGATGCACCAGATCAATTCCCGTATAAAGCACAATTCATGGGTGGGTTTGAGATTAAAAGTGATCAAGGGTCCGAATCCCTTCTTACCTTCTCACCTTAACTCTTCTTTCACAAAATCCTTCGTCCCCACATTATCAGGAAACTATCTCCCACAATATTAAGAAACTATTGCCAGAAATATTTATATTATTTACATATTCTATGGAGTCTCCCCTGCATATGAACTCCTCAAAGTGTGGGGTTGTGCTTGCTTTGTTTAGCTGCAATCTCATGAACACACCAAACTTGAACCTCGTTCTCGATTATGCTGCTTCCTTGGCTATGGCATTGAACATAAAGGTTATCGTTGTTGGGATCCAGTCTCTAAGAGACTTCGTATATCCTGTCATGTCACCTTCTGGGAACATCTTCCCTTCTTTACAGTGTCAAAATTTCAGGACACACCCACTCCATCTACTTCTTTCTTCACAAACACATCTATCTCATTGGACTCACTCCAATTAGATCCCATACTCTCCTCACCATCTGTTTCACCTCCTGTCGTCTCTTCTCAACCTGAGAATTCACCTACCTAATCTGGGCCTTCACATGTCCCATATGTGCCATCTGATCATGATCAACCATCCGCACCACCTCAAAGGACTACTTCTGAGCCATCTGCTGAGTCTATGGATCCTAGCTCCTCTCAACCACAAGATGAAGTACGACGCTTCGATCGGGTAAGACAGGTTCCCTCTCACCTACATGATTTTCATTGTTATGCTACTTTACTGTCCACCCATGAACCCACTTCCTTCAAGGAAGCCGCTTCTAACCCTGTTTGGAAGCAAGCTATGACAGAGGAACTTCAGGCACTTGACAAAGCCAATACATGGGAATTTGTTCCTCTCCCACCGGGCAAGTCACCCATTGGTTGCAAATGGGTCTTCAAAATCAAAACCAAGTCTGATGGATCAATTGATCGATACAAAGAACACCTTGTGGCAAAAGGCTTCAATCAAGAATATGGCATTGACTAAGAGGAAACGTTTGCTCCGGTGGCTCGTGTCACATCAGTTCGTAGTCTTCTCGCCATAGCAGCCACCAAACGATGGCCACTTTACCAGATGGATGTCAAGAATGCCTTTCTAAATGGCGATCTCGAAGAAGAAGTCTACATGAGGCTCCCTCCAGGTGTGACCTCTCGTCAAGGTCATGTATGTCGACTTCGAAAAGCCCTCTATGGCCTCAAACAAGCTCCTCGTGCTTGGTTTGAAAATTTCAGCAATATTGTTATCTCATTGGGGTTTTCTCCGAGTAATTATGATTCGGGATTGTTTACTCGAACTACTGCTGCAGGTACTATCTTACTTCTGTTGTACGTTGATGATATGATCATTACCGGCAGTGATTCTTAAGGTATCACCCATCTCAAAAAGTCTCTCAGCTCATGTTTTGAGATGAAAGATCTTGGCAAACTACACTACTTTCTTGGACTTGAAGTTCTATCAGACTCTTCCGGCATCTATCTCTGTCAAGCCAAGTACATTCAAATCTGTTGTCCAAAGCTGGGATCACGGACAACAAAGTTGCATCTACACCCATTGAGCAAAATCTGCACCTTGCTTCGAATGCCGGAACCCCGCTGAAAGACCCTACACGGTACCGTCAACTAGTTGGATCTCTGGTCTACCTGACTGTTACTAGACCAGATCTTGCCTATGCAGTTCATATAGTTAGCCAATTCATGGCTGCCCCGTGCTCAGACCACTATGCCGCTGTTCTTCGTATACTTCGGTACCTCAAAGGAACAATGTTTCATGGGCTTCATTTCTCATCCACTTCATCCTTACAGCTTCGTGCCTTCTCAGATGCTGACTGGGATGGTGACATAACCGATTGTTTCTTCCTTGGTGACTCTCTTATCTCCTGGCGCAGCAAGAAACAATCGCTGACAGCTTGGTCCAGCACTGAAGCGGAATATAGAGCCTTAGCTGACACTACTCAGGAACTCGTATGGCTACGCTGGCTACTATCTGATATGGGTGCTCATCAATTTTCCCCAACACCATTATGGTGTGACAACAACAGTGCTATTCAGATTGCTCACAATGATGTATTTCATGAGCGTACCAAGCACATCGAGATTGACTGTCATTTCACTCGACAACATGTTCTTCGCAAGACGGTTAAACTTCTTCCAATCTCAACCATTGATCAGACTGCAGATATCTTCACCAAAGCTCATCTCCCAGGACGTTTTCGGGATCTTGTTTCCAAACTCAATTTGGCTCATTCTTCCCCTACTTGAGTTTGAGGGGGGGGGGGGGGGGTTAGAGTATTATTGTTAATATGTATAGTTCAGGGTCCTTTATGTAATTATGTGTATCTCCCCTTGTATAAATAGATAGCTAGGGTTTGTTATTAGGTTAGACACTTCATTTGTAACTCTCTCTCAATATATGAAAACCGGCCGATTCAGCCATCTCAAGTGTGTCTCTCAATCTATCAATCGACTCTCCAATTCTAACAATGTTGAATTTGAATAAAAAGGATTTTGTTTCAAATTCTGTTTTTGTTGCAAATGAATTGCTTTATGTTGCTTTATGAATTGCTTTATGTTCCAAATGAATTGCTTGATGGATTTTGGGGTGAAGCCATGTTAACGGCTTGTTATTTGCTGAATCGAGTTCCCAATAAAAGGAACAAGATTATCCCATATGAACTTTGGTTCAAGAAAAGGCCGAACTTGAGTTATATTCGAGTTTGGGGCTGTCGAGCGGTTGTTCGACTACCCGAACCCAAAAGGAAGACTTTGGGTGAGAAAGATATTGACTGCATCTTTGTTGGATATGCCGAGCATTCCAAAGCGTATAGGTTCTATGTTATTGAACCTAATGATTCTATAGCGATTCACACCGTTATAGAATCGAGAGATGTAATTTTTGATGAGACTAGATTCTCTTCAATGCCTAGGCCAAAGGACATAGTTCCAAGTACTAGTGGAACTAGTGAGGTTGAAGAACAAGCATTTGTTCCAACCGAATCTCCGATGCTTCGAAGGAGCAAAAGAGGAAGGATTGAAAAATCCTTTGGTCTCGATTTCCAAGTATACTTGGTAGAGGGATCAAGAGATGAGATTGGATCCCAATTCCTTTACTGTTATAGTGTTGGGGAGGATCCAAAATCATTTGATGAGGCTATGAAGTCTCAAGATGTTGCTCTCTGGAAAGAAGCAATACATGATGAGATGGACTCCATCATGGAGAATAATACTTGGGTATTATCGGATTTGCCACCGGGTTGCAAACCTTTGGGTTGCAAGTGGATCTTCAAAAGGAAGATGAAAGCGGATGGATCAATCGACAAGTTCAAAGCTCGATTAGTAATCCAAGGCTTTAGGCAATGGGAAGGCATCGATTATTTGATACTTATGCCCCGGTTGCAAGGATCTCCATGATTAGATTGTTGACAGCCTTAGGAGCTATCCACAATTTAGTGATTCACCAAATGGATGTCAAAACGGCATTCTTGAATGGCGACTTGGAGGAGGAAGTTTACATGAAACAACCGGAAGGTTTTGTTATGCCCGGAATGGAGCATAAGGTGTGTAAACTTGTAAAATCATTGTATGGGCTGAAACAAGCACCCAAACAATGGCACCAGAAATTTGATAAGGTTATATTGTCCAACGGTTTTATGATAAACCAAGCGGACAAGTGTGTATATAGCAAATTTGACTCATCCGGTAACGGTGTAATCATTTGCTTATATGTTGACGACATGTTGATCTTTGGCACCGACCAAAATCAAGTTGGGAAAACCAAAGAGTTTTTGTCGTTGAGTTTCTCCATGAAAGATATGGGAGAGGCGGAGGTGATCCTTGGAATAAGGATCAAGCGTGAGAACAAAGGGATTGCAATTACGCAATCTCATTACATTGAGAAACTATTAAAGAAATTTAATTGCTTTGATTGTTCTCCGGTGAGTACTCCATGGGATCCGAGTGTGAAGCTTATGCCCAACTCGGGTGAAGCGGTGTCACAACTCGAGTACTCAAAGGCTATTGGATGCTTGATGTATGCCATGACAAGCACTAGGCCGGATATCGCTTTTGCCATAGGAAAGTTAAGTAGGTATACTAGTAATCCTAGTATTCATCATTGGCAAGCGATAAGACGAGTATTCAAATACTTGAAGAAAACCATTGATTATGGTTTGTCATATGTCGGGTCTCCTTCTATATTGTAGGGATATTTGGATGCAAGTTAGATTACCAATTTGGAAGATCACTCTTCTACGAGTGGTTGGGTGTACTTGCTTGGGGGAGGTGCCATCTCATGGGCTTCCAAGAAGCAAACTTGCATCACGAGTTCGACTATGGAGTCGGAATTTGTGGCATTAGCTGCTGTCGGTAAAGAGGCGGAATGGCTAAGGAATTTGGTCCATGAAATTCCATTATGGCCGAAACCAATATCACCCATTTCTATCCATTGTGATAGTGAGGCTACTTAGGCTAAAGCTTATAGTCAAGTATATAATGGCCAGTCTAGACACTTAGGTGTTAGACATAGCATGATTCGTGAGCTAATCACGAATGGGGTGATTTCGGTTGAATTTGTTCGGTCGCAACAAAATCTAGCGGACCACTTGACGAAGGGGTTAGCTAGGGACTTGGTTCACAAGTCGGTGATAGGGATGGGATTAAAGTCCATCTAAATCTCTAACGGTGAGATACTCAATTCCCTTTTAATACAACGTTAGAAGTTGAATTCAATGGGAAAGCTCACTCTAAGGGATTGGAGCACAAGATGATCATCCCACGGTATGTGCTCGGTACTGCAAGTGAAGGAGGTAATTGTTCTTTTGCAAAAATGTATGTGCAGGTGCATGAAGAAAAGAACTACCTATATGAGTGGGAAGTGTGGCCGCTTCAAGAAGCTTGGACTTGGCTTTGATGCACTCACGAATGGATAAGGACACATGGCCTGTATAGTGTCAAGTTTATACTTTAGAGAATCATTTAAATTCATGTGTATGTTATTTTCTGGTACTCAAATGGGTTGACGGGTTCAATCCATAGGACACCCGGATTCTCGAGTATTTGAAATGTGTAATGTACTAAGATGGAAATTCAATCTTTTAGATATTTTCATTTATGCATGAGTTTGTTTACCTGTATTGAATAATTATTTTGTGAATCAAGGATTGCACTAAAATGGGGGAGAAATGTTGGTGATTTTAGTGAAATCATCGGTTCATTTTGTGTAGTTAGATTCACAAAGATAATAATGGGGTTGTTAGCTAAGCTATAACATGAGTTAGGAGGTGTGGAGTGCACACTCGTGTAAGCTAACTAGAACCCGGGATTGTTGGACGGTTAAGATTGGCGAGTTACAAAGTGTTTTCATGAGCTGGGCGTCGGGGCCAGTGCTGGCACCAGTTGGCTGGTGCCAAGACTGGCGCCAAGCACTGAAATGTTGTCTGCGCCGATTGTGGCGCCAGTTGGCTGGCGCCAAGCACGGCGCCAAGCACGGCGCCAAGCACTGGCGCCAAGCACTGGCGCCAAGCACTGGCGCCAAGCACTGGCGCCAAGCACTGGCGCCAAGCACTGGCGCCAAGCACTGGCGCCAAGCACTGGCGCCAAGCACTGGCGCCAAGCACTGGCGCCAAGCACTGGCGCCAAGCACTGGCGCCAAGCACTGGCGCCAAGCACTGGCGCCAAGCACTGGCGCCAAGCACTGGCGCCAAGCACTGGCGCCAAGCACTGGCGCCAAGCACTGGAATGTTACCCGCGCCAGTTGTGGCGCCAGTTGACTGGAGCGGAGAGGCAGTTACAAACGTGAAAAACTAGTCCAGACGCTGGCGCGGAGACTGGCGCCAGCATCTGGACTGGTTTTTCACGTTTGTAAATGTCGTCTTTAATTCCACAATCAATCTCATTAAGTGGGATATTATTATCAGTTTCAATATGGGTCGGTTACGATACTCTAAGGTGTATAAGTATGAATCGATTTCTGCCTTAATCGATACACTGAAACAGAGAGATTATCCTCGAGAGAATTTCGTGATACCCTGGCAGAATAGGGTCGAAATATCTCTTACGGAAAGCAAGCTCTCACGTGATCTCTGTCGTTTATCCAAGTTCTATCACTCTATCTCTCCCATGATGTTCCCCGAATCCCCCAACACAGATTACGAGAAGATGGGACTTTAAAGAAGTTGGATGATAAGTGGTTTAATCCCCAACAATCAGGTCCACGCTCTAAGAATTCCACCAAAATTCTAAACCTTAACGACTTGCGTGGTGTATTTGTGATCAGTGGGGTGTCGATGGCAGTTGCTCTTTTCCTATTCATGCTTTTTTTGGTTCATTAGAAACTACATTTCACCTACACGATGCTGGCCGGAGGAAAGCTAGCGTTCATCTTGAGGTTTTTCGTGCCTAAAACTGGTAATGCAGTTGAAAGAAGATGAACCAAACTTAACTACATTTGCCACTACCTTAAATATAATTATATATGTTTTTGTGTTCTACCATAACTTTTTAATTTTTTTCTGCTTTTGATGTTGAAAAGTATGAATTAGGTTTTAGTTTATATAGAACTGATTGTGTTAGATTTTAGTAGCCAAACTAATTCAAAACAATAGTGGTTTTATGATTCAGTGAAAACCTTAGTGGGTTACTGTGGTGGATTTTGATATGCATGCAAACCAAATGTTTGATGAAATGCCTTAAAAAGGGTATTGTTGCATCTAGGGATGTTAAGG